>CM029023.1:111089993-112289993 GCA_016801055.1 Panax notoginseng | reverse complement strand
ATCAATCAACAGTTCCTTTCCACAATCATATGAATAACTCATAATCATAATTGTGATTCTAAATTTTTCTTCACACCCAGGACGAAGAATATTTTCATCACATGTCTTTACCTGAAACATCAAAGATCATGGTTATACCAAATCACAGTTCCTGTTCATAATCATACTAATAAATCCATCTTTGCACTACGACCAAAGATATTCAACAACAGTTTATCTTTGCACTACGGGCCAAAGATATTCATCAACAGACCATCTTTGCACTACAGGCCAAAGATATTCATCTACAATTCATCTTTGCACTACAGGCCAAAGATATTCCTCTACAATTCATCTTTGCACTACAGGCCAAAGATATTCCTCAACAATTCATATTTGCACTACAGGCCAAATATATTCATATCTCAAAGAAATATATAATCATTTCAGAATTTATATACACCATAATTATAACCATGTTAATCAATTCATCTTTACACTTAAGCTAAAGATATTCAATTGTAAATTCAATGGTCATGATCATACCAGTCACAATTCAACTTTGCACTACAGGCCAAAGAGAACCCTAGTCATGATCATACCAATAATCTACCCATCTTTACACTCCAGTGAAAGAGAAATTCAACATCAGGGTTATAAAAATGTTATATATGATAATAAAATCAATATAATCAACATATAGATTTAATCTCAAGAGTAATATTCGTAACTCATGAATAGTAACCCCAACACAAAAGATAAAAATTCAACAATAAAATTCATACCAATATTTTGGTATAATGATATTGAAAGAATAACATTACTTAAATTTATAAACAATTTATTTTAATTGTTTACACTTTACTAATTAATGCATTTAATCATCATAAAATGCCAACTCTTATAATTTCATCATCAATAACCAAAACCCTCATCAAAAAATCTGCATATACCTCATATAGGATTCTCAAGCCATAAAATTCTATTTTCCAATTTTCTTTCTTCACAAAACATATTTAATTCATTTACTCATAACTAGACCATTTTCATAAAAAATACCAAATCAGTTCCAAAAATATTTCTTTTCTGGGATTTAGCATAATATAGTCCCATAGTGAACATATATTTTTCTCAGAATTTTTAAAAGTCATTTACTATTTTTCATATGGCCAAAATAGCCGAATATTTAGACATTTATCAAAAATTGTACTTTTGTCTAAAAATTCTGAAATTTACAGAGTATACTTCTATCATATACATGTACTCCCAATAAAAATTTCATCAATTTTGGAGTTAACCACAAGGAATTATAAGCTGTTACTTTTAAAATAGTCTTTTCTCATAAAATTCATAACTCTCAATCTATACATCCAAAAATCACCATTTTTGGACACAATCAAGAAAACTCATCAAAATATCATTTCAAATTTTTCCAGAATTTTTGAAGATCAGAAAAATTACGAAACTGAAAATCATAACAACCCTTAAAATCCCTTAATATCCCTTACTATCCCTTACCTCAAAACAGCAGTACTTCTGACTGGATATCGGATATGATGCTAAAGGAAATTTGCACTGATGAATAACAACTCACCAAGTATCTAAATACTCACAAAATATGCTTCATAATATAGAGAGAGAAAGAGAGAAAGCTTATGTTTCTGGTGTGATTTTCAATTCTAACTTAGCCCTCTATTTATAGGAAAATTTTGGTAGGTTTGACCTGCAACCTGATGGCTTTACCTGCTACTATTCCCACCCACCACATTTGAAATATAATTCAGCACATTTCTTCACCAACCACAAGTGGGGCCCACCAATTCTAGAATTTTCCACCAAAATGATAAACTCCGAAAATTCAACAATTTCTGAACCAGTCATCTCGTAAAATTCATAACAAATCATACATTCATTTTTAACGGTTCAAAATTTGTGGACATATACTCAACTTATATATGTATAACATATCCAAATATTACTACGATCCAACGGTCGGATTAAAAATTATAACCCCCGCAAAATATCTCAAAAATCCTGATTTTTAATACCTCCATTCCGACAAAAATACTGATAAAAACCTCAACATTAACTCCTTCATTTTAACCACAAAAATATATCCCTCATTTATATCCACATAAAATAAATATTTTCTTATCATATAAATCAATAATTAATTATTCACAAATAATATTACAGAATCACATTTATGACAACCAGGCCGTTCCCAGGAAAGAGGGGGCTTTCCAATAAGAATTTCTCCTTACTGGCGCGCAATTAGATGACCAAACCTCTCCTTAGACAGAACTTTCTAGACATTGCCAATAATGTTATCTAATAATATTATTCAAATAATATGAATTATTGATCTGATAATGGAAAATACTGTGCAGCAACAATTATTGAACAACAATAATATAAAATTTCAACGTAGCAATTATTGAATCAATAAAATAAAATATTGAACAGTAATTACTGTAACAATTATTGAGTAGTGCCTTCTTACGTAAGAATCAATAATTTCAAAAATACTGTGCAATACCGTGTGCTACTGTGCAATAACGCGTATTACTGTATTTTAACCACCGGGTATTCCAACAGTGTTAACGGTAACAACTACGTCGTTATTTGTAAAAACTTAAATTTTTGTCGTTATCGTCATCCGACAGTTATTCGTTATGGGGCCCACAAATAGCTGCGCTGTCGTACGAATATTCCCCGACAGAAAGAATATTTCACGACCAAACGAATATTCCCCGACAACAATGATTATTTTATAACCACTTCCTTATTTTGAAAAAAATTCATATTTCACCCATAACTTTAAACTTTTATCAATTTAACCATTTACTGAATAGTAATTATAAGAAAAATTGAATACTTTTATTTCATAAAATTCGGGGTCTTACAATCTCCCTTCCTTATGAAATTTCGTCCTCGAAATTTACGTACCTGGTATTTCAAAGAATTGAGAATACCTTCCTTTCATTTTAGATTCCATCTTCCCTGCCATCATAATTTCTCCATTGCTCATCTCCTGTATTTCAAATATCATTCTAGAATACAGCTTCAAAACAAGGGTTAATTTAACAAATTAACATATCACATAATATCCCGATATTATGACTGACCAACAAATAAGCTTAGGTAGGACACACTAGCGAAGGATTTACTCATCTCTCTCCTCCTAGTTATATTCTCCGATCTCCGCCAGAGATCATATCCCTAAGCTTTGATACCAACTGTGACGCCCCCAAAATTAGGTATACATCACCCATCTTGGGTCGTCAGATACAAAGTACATAAATCCAAATACAACTTACTAATACAACTGTCGTGTACAATACGACAAAACATAAACTGTGAGTTTGAATACAAATATTATTTTCTAGAGAGTATTCATACTCAAAAGGAGTCTTCATTACATTTATTAACACACTATTACATAGAATAGTGAGGACTACTAACTAATACTATCATTCAGACCATCACTCCGTTTCCCGACTTGCCCCAGCTACGTTCTCATTTCCTGAAGAGAACAGTGAAAGAAAGGGTGAGCTCAACTAGCCCAGTAAGAAATATTATGACTAAGATAATACAGAATAAATTATCATTAGCCTTCAACAATGTTAAACTGATAAATACTGATAAAATACAATAGACATCAAGTTTAACTGCAGCGGAACAAGCAATCCATTAAAAGAGTCAAGTAGAGAATAAAATCTACTATCTTTTATGATTTAAAAGGTTTTTCAACACTTTTATCGCTAGGACTCAGCTTAATAAATAATCCACATCATTAAATCATCCCTGCACTACAGGCCAAGGATATTCTTTAGTATCACGATCACGAATTATCCATGCACTACATGCCAAATATAATCGTGTATTCATTAGTATCACGACCACAAATTATCCATGCACTACGGGCCAAAGATAATCGTGTATTCATTAGTATCACGACCACAAATTATCCATGCACTACGGGCCAAAGATAATCGTGTATTCATCAACGGTCCTGATCATGCCATAAAACAATTCATCTTTGCACTACGGCCAAAGAGAATCCATAGCCATAATCATACCAAAAACTGTCCATCAATGCACTACGGGCCAATGAGAACTTTTTCCACATCATTTGTAACATTACGGTCATGATTACACCAAATAATTCCTGATCATAATCATACCAAGTCCATCTATGCACTACAGGCCACAGATGACTTTCAACATTTTATAAACATGAGGATGATGACAATGATATAAGAATTCAATAAAACAAGTTCAAGAATTAATTTATCCAAGAATTAACAACGTCCAAATTGTCAACATGATACTGCTTTGTGGAGTAAAATTCAAGAATACTTAGAAGAATATTTTCATGAAAAGATACTGGATGAACCACAATTATCAAGGATATTCCACTAATTTCATGGAGTATAGAAGTCAAAACTTAACCAACTGAGTACAATAAAGAATGGAATAACAAAAGAAATCACCATGCATGCGATAGACCGCACAGACAGGTTATTCCCACAGAATAATAAATAATGGAACCAGGTCCGGCGTAAAACACACAGACAGGATATTCCAACAGAATAATAATAAATACGGAACCAGGTCCGGTGTAAAACACACGGACAGGATGTTCCAACAGAATAATAATAAAGACGGAACCAGGTCCGGTGTAAAACACACGGACAGGATGTTCCAACAGAATAATAATAAAGACGGAACCAGGTCCGGTGTAAAACACACAGACAGGATGTTCCAACAGAATAATAATAAAAACGGAATCAGGTCCGGTGTAAAACACACAGACAGGATATTCCAACAGAATAATAGAAGAATGTCACCAAGTATAGGGTAGACCGCGTATACAGGTTATTCCAACAGAATAATAAGAAATGGTATAACAAAAGTTCTCTTCATGAATAAGAAAGAATAACACCCCTTACAGTAAAATAAACTGAATATAAGAGTAGGGAAGTAGCAGAATACTTTTCTATAGTTTCTCTATAATTTCTCTCTTTAGAGTTTCAGTGAATTTGTAAGAAATAATGAAGGAATGAGCTTCTATTTATAGGAGAATAGAAAGGCACTATTCATGGATGAAATAATTTTACAAAATTATTTTTCAATCAACTAACAATTAAGTCAATCATCTAACCAATAAAATCACAACAAAAATTAAAATATAATACATATATATAAACACATGTTTTCATATTATATAAATCAATATTATATATACACCACTTAATTTTTCTCCCCCATAACCAACATCAATCCCCCACCCACCAATAATCAAATTCACTACACTCTTACACATCACTATCACACTACCACTTTTCCACCATTTTTCACTCACATACATCACTTTCACTCTTCCTTTTTCTCCCACCACTCTCCACTAACAAATATAATATTATATATATACACACACATCACAATCTTATATATATAAACTCCTTCCCCATACGTAACTCTCTCCCACCCCTATTTCTAAAATCAGTTTTTCAACACATATGGGCCCTACATATGGCCCCCACATGTGGGCCCCACCTTTAAATAAATTCTACCGATTATTTTGAAAAATAGGTAAATGGGAGTCTATAAAATAAGCAAAATTGAGTAACTTCTCACATAAGCATCAATAATCAATACCGTGTGCTACTATGCAACCACGCGTATTACTGTACTTTTACTACCGAGTAGTTCAACAGTATTAACGGTAAAACTTCCGCCGGTATTTTCATAAAAATATTTTTGTCGTTTTTCTCAATCCGACAATAATTCCGTTGTGGGGTCCACCAATGATTGTGTCATCGTACGAATATTCCCCGACACAAAGAATATTCCCTGACCAATCGAATATAATATGACAACTTGCATACTTTGTAAAATTTATAAATACTACCCACAACTATAACATTATCTCAAATCCACACCATAATATTAAAAAAAATATTTCGAGAAAATTAAATATTTATTCATAAAATCTGGGGTCTCACAATCTCCCCTCCTTATGGAATTTCGCCCTCGAAATTTACGTACGTGCCTGGTATGCCGAACAGGTGAGGATACCTTGACTTCGAACTCTTCAGGTATAACCTTTGAGTGTTGAATATGATCCTTCTTATCCAATATATTAACACGTATCTCCTCAACGTTAAATCTTCTGCTATCTCGTCCGGTTCTAAATCAATAATGTGGTTCGGGTCATCTATATATTTACGTAACATTGATACATTAAAAACGTTATGAACACGTGGCATACTTGACGGTAAAACGAGTCTATAGGCCACAGTTCCTACTTCATCGAGGATTTCGAATGGGTCAATAAAATCGAGGGTTAAGATTTACTCTATTCGTCGATTCTTGCTTCTACAATAATACCCTCTTGAACCTTCTTCATTCATCTGCTCTGAGTATTTAGCTTGAGCTGCTTTAACTTTATCGATTAAAGTCGATAAATGTGACAAGTTAATAGATATCAATGTGACGTGTTATCCAAGTCTTGGACGAGAGTCACAGTTTTGAATGATATTTCTATTGTTAATAAATTTCTTGACGTATTCTTGAAGACTTCTTAGCTTACCCCTAGAACGTGAAATTGAATTTTGTATTGACCCCAGTACAAAACCCATTTCTTAAACCCTCAAATATTTATTCAACTAAAGCGAAAGTAACATGCGCCAAAGACATTGGCTCGAGCTGTTAAAGATTATGATCATACCATACCATCGTGGAAAAGCGAACGTGGTAGCTGATGCGTTGAGTAGAAGGTCGTATGCGGTTACAAGTGCGAATAAACTAACCCACGTGAAGATAACGAATATATGATTAGAATCGATTTTAATCGATAAAGTTAAAGTCGCTCAAGCTACATACTCAGAGCTGATAAATGTGAAGAAGAAGGTTCAAGAGGGCGTTATTCTAAAAGCAAGAATCGACGAAGAGAGGAAATCTCAACTCTCGATTTAATTGGCCCATTTGAAATCCTCGATGAAGTAGGAACTGTGGCTTATAAACTCGTTTTACCGCCAAGTATGTTGCGTGTTCAGAACGTTTTTTTTACGTAAAAATGTGGACGACCCGAACCATATTATTAATTTAGAACCGGACGAGATAACAGAAGATTTAACGTATGAGGAGATACGTGTTAACATCTTGGATAAGAAGGATCATATTCAACGCTCAAAGGTTATACCTGAAGAGTTCGAAGTCAAGGTATCCTCACCTGTTCGGCATACCAGGCACGCACGTAAATTTCGAGGGCAAAATTCCATAAGGAGGGGAGATTGTGAGACCCCAGATTTTATGAATAAATATTTAATTTTCTCGAAATATTTTTTTTTTAATATTATGGTGTGGATTTGAGATAATGTTATAGTTGTGGGTAGTATTTATAAATTTTGCAAAGTATGCAAGTTGTCATATTATATTCGATTGGTCAGGGAATATTCTTTGTGTCGGGAAATCCAGCATCGAGTTTTGAATTACCCTAACGAGGAATCAAATGAAGTTATCACGGGTTAGTTAATTATAAATTCTTGCGAAGTCTATACCTTATTAGATACCGGTTCTACCCATTCATTTATCTCTCTTGCTTGCGCTCAACGTTTAAATTTGACTTCGAAGAAATTAGACTTTGACTTATTGGTTGAAACTTCGATAGTAGAAACCTTCGTTACATCCACTATTTATAAATCTTGTTCAAATCAACACTTTCACGTTACCTGTCGATCGTATCTCTTTGAAAATACTTGCCTTTGATGTGATTTTAGGAACGATTGGTTAACTACTCATCATTCTTTTCGTAAGGTGGTTAACTTTCATATTCCTAACCACCCTGTTATGCGGATTCAAAGTAACCAAACCACTAAAGTCAATCATTGTCATATCAAGCCATAAATAAAGAGCCCGATCCTTTAGTTGTTGACTTTCTTGTGAGGAATGCACCGAAGCTAGACTTTCGGTAAGGGGTGTTATTCTTTCTTATTCATGAAGAGAACTGTTGTTATTCCATTTCTTATTATTCTGTTGGAATAACCTGTATACGCGGTCTACCCTATACTTGGTGACATTCTTCTATTATTCTGTTGGAACATCCTGTCTGTGTGTTTTACACCGGACCTGGTTCCGTTTTTATTATTATTCTGTTGGAACATCCTGTCTGTGTGTTTTACACCGGACCTGGTTCCGTCTTATTATTATTCTGTTGGAACATCCTGTCTGTGTGTTTTACACCGGACCTGGTTCCGTCTTTATTATTATTCTGTCGGAATATCCTGTCTGTGCGGTTACGCCGGACCTGGTTCCATTATTTATTATTCTGTCGGAATATCCTGTCTGTGCATTTACGCCGGACCTGGTTCCATTATTTATTAATCTGTTGGAATAACCTGTCTGTGCGGTCTATCGCATGCATGGTGATTTCTTTTGTTATTCCATTCTTTATTATACTCAGTTGGTTAAGTTTTGACTTCTATACTCCATGAAATTTGTGGAATATCCTTGATAATTGCGTTTCATCCAGTATTTTTTTTTTCATGAAAATATTCTTCTAAGCATTCTTGAATTTTACTCCACAAAGCAATATCATGTTGACAATTTGGACGTTGTTAATTCTTGGATAAATTAATTCTTGAACTTGTTTTATTGAATTCTTATATCATTGTCATCATCCTCATGTTTATATTATGTTGAAAGTTATCTGTGGCCTGTAGTGCATAGATGGACTTGGTATGATTATGACCAGGGATTATTCGGTGTAATCATGACCGTAATGTTATAAATGATGTGAAAAAAAAAGGTCCTCATTGGCCCGTAGTGCATTGATGGACAGTTTTTGGTATGATTATGGCTATGGATTCTCTTTGGCCGTAGTGCAGAGATGAATTGTTTTATGGCATGATCAGGACCGTTGATGAAAACATGATTATCTTTAGCCGTAGTGCATGGATAATTCATGGTCGTGATACTAAAGAATATCCTTGGCCGTAGTGCAGGGGTTATTCGATGATGTGGATTATTTATTAAGCTGAGTCCCAGCGATATAAGTCATGAAAAACCTTTTAAATCATAAAAGATAGTAGATTTTATTTTCTACTTGACTCTTTTAATGGATTGCTTGTTCCGCTGCAGTTAAACTTGATGTCTATTATATTTTATCAGTTTAACATTGTTGAAGGCTAATGATAATTTATTCTGTATTATCTTAGTCATAATATTTCTTACTGGGCTAGTTGAGCTCACCCTTTCTTTCACTGTTCTCTTCAGGAAATGAGAACGTAGCTGGGGCAAGTCGGGGAACGGAGTGATAGTCCGAATGATAGTATTAGTTAGTAGTCCTCACTATTCTATGTAATAATGTGTTAATAAATGTAATGAGGACTCCTTTTGAGTATGAATACTCTCTAGAAGATAATATTGGTATTCAAACTCACAGTTTATGTTTTGTCGTATTGTACACGACAGTTGTATTAGTAAGTTGTATTTGTACTCTGTACTATATATCTGGCGACCCAAGATGGGTGACGTATACCTAATTTTGGGGTTGTCACAGTTGGTTCGGTGCATCCCCCATCAACAGGAAGTCACCAGCGAGAGGCTCGGGGCTCTTTACTTATAGCTCTGATACCAACTGTAACGACCCCAAAATAGGTTCATTCCACCCAACCCATTCTGAGTCGTCAAATACATGGTACAGAAAACAACTACAACTTTATTACAACAATTGTCGTGCAAAATACAACAACACATATGCTGTGAGTTTGGATACAAATATATACCAAATGTGACTCATGTTCCAACCGTGGACATCACCTCACAATAACACCTTACATAAAGGTATAGTCAAAAACTGTTTTAGAAATTAGAATCTTTGGGAAGTGCTCAAGGAAACCTTCGTACATAGGAGGCCACGCGTCTAGGTTATGATAGATATCATATGGCCACAGAATTATCCTTGGTTGACCCAATAGACCCCATAGAAAAATGAGAAGATTACTATCATATTCTTCCCAATGGTGAGTCTTCTCTTGACATATCATTATCTCTACTGTCTCTAATTGAGAATTATACTTTAAACAAACACCAAGATTATATAGGTAGTGTTCGTATATATACTCAGCAAGTGGATGAGCACATCCCTGTCTTATGATGACACGAGGTTGTATGTCATTAGACATCTTGTATGATAGTGACAAAACACCCTTCCAACGTTGGGTACACCTTACCCTATTGGATTCACCAAATATAACTACTAAATGAACTTTTCTATACTGCTTCGGGAGAACATCCACAGCTAGAGACCACTGTTCTATTTTCCCGTTACCCTCGCTCGACCCAGCTACACTCTTATTACCTGAAAGGAATTGTGAAGCAAAAGGGTGAGCACAACTAGCCCAGTAAAGAATATCATGACTAAAGATAATTAAATTATCAGTAGCCTTCATCAATAATAAATCAGAGATTTAGAACATATGGTAAATGATAAAAATTTCAACCATAGTTGCAGCGGAACGAGCAATCCATTAGAAGAGTCAAATAGACTATAAAGTCTATTATCTTCTCCATGTTAAAAATCCATCAACAATGTTTTATCCCTGTAACATCAATCAACAGTTCCTTTCCACAATCATATGAATAACTCATAATCATAATTGTGATTCTAAATTTTTCTTCACACCCAGGACGAAGAATATTTTCATCACATGTCTTTACCTGAAACATCAAAGATCATGGTTATACCAAATCACAGTTCCTGTTCATAATCATACTAATAAATCCATCTTTGCACTACGACCAAAGATATTCAACAACAGTTTATCTTTGCACTACGGGCCAAAGATATTCATCAACAGACCATCTTTGCACTACAGGCCAAAGATATTCATCTACAATTCATCTTTGCACTACAGGCCAAAGATATTCCTCTACAATTCATCTTTGCACTACAGGCCAAAGATATTCCTCAACAATTCATATTTGCACTACAGGCCAAATATATTCATATCTCAAAGAAATATATAATCATTTCAGAATTTATATACACCATAATTATAACCATGTTAATCAATTCATCTTTACACTTAAGCTAAAGATATTCAATTGTAAATTCAATGGTCATGATCATACCAGTCACAATTCAACTTTGCACTACAGGCCAAAGAGAACCCTAGTCATGATCATACCAATAATCTACCCATCTTTACACTCCAGTGAAAGAGAAATTCAACATCAGGGTTATAAAAATGTTATATATGATAATAAAATCAATATAATCAACATATAGATTTAATCTCAAGAGTAATATTCGTAACTCATGAATAGTAACCCCAACACAAAAGATAAAAATTTAACAATAAAATTCATACCAATATTTTGGTATAATGATATTGAAAGAATAACATTACTTAAATTTATAAACAATTTATTTTAATTGTTTACACTTTACTAATTAATGCATTTAATCATCATAAAATGCCAACTCTTATAATTTCATCATCAATAACCAAAACCCTCATCAAAAAATCTGCATATACCTCATATAGGATTCTCAAGCCATAAAATTCTATTTTCCAATTTTCTTTCTTCACAAAACATATTTAATTCATTTACTCATAACTAGACCATTTTCATAAAAAATACCAAATCAGTTCCAAAAATATTTCTTTTCTGGGATTTAGCATAATATAGTCCCATAGTGAACATATATTTTTCTCAGAATTTTTAAAAGTCATTTACTATTTTTCATATGGCCAAAATAGCCGAATATTTAGACATTTATCAAAAATTGTACTTTTGTCTAAAAATTCTGAAATTTACAGAGTATACTTCTATCATATACATGTACTCCCAATAAAAATTTCATCAATTTTGGAGTTAACCACAAGGAATTATAAGCTGTTACTTTTAAAATAGTCTTTTCTCATAAAATTCATAACTCTCAATCTATACATCCAAAAATCACCATTTTTGGACACAATCAAGAAAACTCATCAAAATATCATTTCAAATTTTTCCAGAATTTTTGAAGATCAGAAAAATTACGAAACTGAAAATCATAACAACCCTTAAAATCCCTTAATATCCCTTACTATCCCTTACCTCAAAACAGCAGTACTTCTGACTGGATATCGGATATGATGCTAAAGGAAATTTGCACTGATGAATAACAACTCACCAAGTATCTAAATACTCACAAAATATGCTTCATAATATAGAGAGAGAAAGAGAGAAAGCTTATGTTTCTGGTGTGATTTTCAATTCTAACTTAGCCCTCTATTTATAGGAAAATTTTGGTAGGTTTGACCTGCAACCTGATGGCTTTACCTGCTACTATTCCCACCCACCACATTTGAAATATAATTCAGCACATTTCTTCACCAACCACAAGTGGGGCCCACCAATTCTAGAATTTTCCACCAAAATGATAAACTCCAAAAATTCAACAATTTCTGAACCAGTCATCTCGTAAAATTCATAACAAATCATACATTCATTTTTAACGGTTCAAAATTTGTGGACATATACTCAACTTATATATGTATAACATATCCAAATATTACTACGATCCAACGGTCGGATTAAAAATTATAACCCCCGCAAAATATCTCAAAAATCCTGATTTTTAATACCTCCATTCCGACAAAAATACTGATAAAAACCTCAACATTAACTCCTTCATTTTAACCACAAAAATATATCCCTCATTTATATCCACATAAAATAAATATTTTCTTATCATATAAATCAATAATTAATTATTCACAAATAATATTACAGAATCACATTTATGACAACCAGGCCGTTCCCAGGAAAGAGGGGGCTTTCCAATAAGAATTTCTCCTTACTGGCGCGCAATTAGATGACCAAACCTCTCTTTAGACAGAACTTTCTAGACATTGCCAATAATGTTATCTAATAATATTATTCAAATAATATGAATTATTGATCTGATAATGGAAAATACTGTGCAGCAACAATTATTGAACAACAATAATATAAAATTTCAACGTAGCAATTATTGAATCAATAAAATAAAATATTGAACAGTAATTACTGTAACAATTATTGAGTAGTGCCTTCTTACGTAAGAATCAATAATTTTAAAAATACTGTGCAATACCGTGTGCTACTGTGCAATAACGCGTATTACTGTATTTTAACCACCGGGTATTCCAACAGTGTTAACGGTAACAACTACGTCGTTATTTGTAAAAACTTAAATTTTTGTCGTTATCGTCATCCGACAGTTATTCGTTATGGGGCCCACAAATAGCTGCGCCGTCGTACGAATATTCCCCGACAGAAAGAATATTTCACGACCAAACGAATATTCCCCGACAACAATGATTATTTTATAACCACTTGCTTATTTTGAAAAAAATTCATATTTCACCCATAACTTTAAACTTTTATCAATTTAACCATTTACTGAATAGTAATTATAAGAAAAATTGAATACTTTTATTTCATAAAATTCGGGGTCTTACAGTCCTGATGTACCATACCCCAGTGCAATTGGTGTTCTAATGTATCTTGCTAATAATATATGACCTGATATAGCATTCTCTGTGAATTTTCTAGCAAGATATAATTCTTCTCCTACCCGTAGACACTGGAATGTGGTTGAACATATTTTTTGTTACCTACGATGAACTATGGATATGGGCTTATTTTATTCAAATAATGATAATCATGAATTAGTTGGATATGTTGATACAGGATATTTATCTGATCCACTTAAAGGTTGATCTCAAATAAGTTATCTCTTTATGTGTGGTGATACTGCTATATCATGGAGATCTATAAAGAAAAAATTAGTTGCCACTTCATCTAATCATGCTGAAATACTTGCAATTCATGAAGCAAGTCGAGAATGTGTGTGGCAGAGATCAATGACTCAACATATTCATGAAACATGCGGTTTATCCTCTAGCAAAGGAACTCCAACCATTCTGTATGAAGACAATGCTGCATGTATTGCTCAATTAAAAGGATGATACATCAAAAGAGATAAAACAAAGCACATCTCACCGAAATTCTTTTTCACACACGACCTTGATAAGTGTGGTGACATTGATGTTCAGCGAATTTGCTCAAAAGATAATCTAACAGATTTTTTCACCAAAGCATTACCAACTACAACGTTTGAAGGATTGAGTCACAATATTAGAATATGATAGTTGAAGGACTTAAGGATACATTGTGACACCCCCAAATCTGGGTTCTCCATTCCCACAAGATTTGGTGTTCACTATCCAAAACAATCACATCCAACTACCCTTAATCTAGGATAAAGACATAAATTAAATATCTTAAACAATAATCCTCCCCATTAAAGGGTTACATCACTTAAAACAAATCCCAGATAATCTAACCTTAAATTATTATATAAGTCTGCGGAATACATCATATAATTAAATAAGTCTCATAACAAAGATTCCATTAAATAAAATCAAACAAATCTTCATCATTTGGACATCTTGCTCTTGTGCTTGCTAGTAGATGGTTCGTCAACTTTCTCAACTATGGTTGCAGGGTTATTTGCAAGAGTGAGCAAATAATTGCTCACAAATATAATGATGGAAATAGAAATATCATAGGAGTAAACAATGAATACTGAATAATAAAGAGCTTGTTCTTTGAATCAAGATTAGAAAACAAGTTCGAGATTTATATCTGAGGGTCTTAGGACCATGAACTATGTCCCAGGTTACTAAGTATTTCTACTTCAACCTTTAATAGTCGTTAGACTATACGGACCTTTCCTTTTGTACTTAGGGGGATCAACCCTTCGTACCATGTATTGTGCACAAATATCTAAATGCTAACACATACATAATCCCCTATATTAGGGTTGTTCATCTCAGTTTGACTTAGGAATTCTGCACTAAAAAGAGTTTAGTTTGGATTAGCTTAACAATGGTTTTAGAATTTTAGGACGCTTAACAACTATAGACTAGTCAATTCAATAGAGGTTTACTAGTCATTCGGAGTTCGATACAACAATTAGATATTGAGTAACAATATTTAAGATCAAGAATGGAATCACAACAATATATAGTTGAATAGAACATTGTATATCCAATAGTCTATCTTCAAAGGAATTAGAGAGTCTCGTTCGGAATAATGAACATTTCAAACTTTGAATTAATAAGAAACAATGATTAGAAACTTGCTTAATATGAATAAACAACTTGAGTCATCTCAATCAAACAATATCAAGTTCAAGATTAGGAAATTTGCTTAGTGAAACGTAAGATTTAGATACTTGCATAACAATAATAAACAAGATAGGATAAAGATCTTGCTTTACATAAAGAAATAAGGTTTAGGAACTTGCCTTGTGCGTAAGCTACACAATTATAACACATGTTCGCCAAATACCCTACATATACCATTGAAATCGTAATACCGAATATTTAAGCTAACATTAACCCTATAGGTTTAATCCTCACTCAGTTTCATCTCATTATTTTATCTCATATTCCAATCATTGACACCATTTCCAGGTCTGAAATTGTAATGACCTCAAAAATTCATACAACTCAACTCTAGACCTTGGTCATTATCAATACATCTGTAGTCTAACATTATATCATTAAACGATGTTAAACTTAATAAAATGCGAAATAATTTAAACTTTCCTATCTTCTTCTTTTATTTTCCCTAAATCAAAACCTTTATCATCTACATGTCTTTGAATCTTATACAATCCACGATTCACTTTATCAGAATTAATATATATATATATATATATATATATATACTTACATCTCAAATCGATATCCTTTATATATCGGATAGCTCAAATTTTAACTTTACAACTTAACGATTATTAAACATCATAAACCATCAAGTACATATCTCAAAACCTTAAACATGGATTAAAAGAATAACAATTATAGCTAAAGAATTTAATCTTCATGCATTGCATTTGATCTATATCATTCGAGTAGCACATAGCATTACCTTGAAACCTTAACCTGTAAAAATGGTTATTTGCAAGGTTGAGCTTGACAGCCCAAAAAATCTTACAGTTTTCATGCAACACGTAGCACATAAATAACATGCTCATCTTATACATCATAAATATTTGTCTAAACACATTATACATGCTGTACATCACATATCAAATAAAGATTAAGTTCCACAACCCAATCAGCATTCCTTACTCAACCAATGTAATCATAAATTGACTTTAACATTTGATACTTGCAACATAAATCATACATCATGTTTTCTTTTTTCAATACAGATTTAAAACAATTCATCATCAAGTTCACATAACAATTAGGAACTGAAAGACTTTCCTTGATCGTTGTTTACCAATAACAGTTTAACATCTTACATCTATCTACATTTTACGTGCCATACACAATTATATAATCATGCACATCAACTATTAGTCATATAGCAATGCATAGTAGTTGTAATATAAACTTTACTCTACAACCCATAACCCTTCCTATTAATTAATACATAATGTTCAATTTGATTGTGTTAACTTTTAACTTATATCTCACTATATTTATTCTTAGGTCATACCCGAAGTTCATTCAAGTGTTTAACTCTTGCTAGGACTCCTTATTGGTTTTATATTAACAACATTCCATATCTTAGAATGTTCACTTCAATTGAATTAAAATACTTTTTAAGTTCATTAACACTTGTCGCGGCGTTTCGACATTCATTCGTCACACGCCCGATTCGTCTCTCCTACGTATGCTTAGTATGCTTATATAACTTATCTATTACATCATTTATTAATGTTAGGCATCATTATATTTGCTAATATTCATATTTTATAACTTAGAACAACATCTTTTATTATCAGAAGCACTACACTTGCATACGTGCATGCCCGACGCCCTCTGATTGCCCCCGAATACACATCAGTCCCAAAGATGACCATTTTGACCCTTCTAATAACCTAAAATTGAACAACTTAAAAAACAAAAGTTGTAAGTCTATTCGTCCTCGTTCTGGATCATCTTGAATCACATTAATAGGAGTCCGTATGAAAACGTTATGGCCATTTACTACAGGAGGTCAAAACAGTCCAACTTGACAATTGTTCTAGAGCTGTAGCGCCCCAAATAGGCTTGGGGGCAGCGCTACAGCGCCCCCTAGCAGAAAGGTGAGCAATTTTTTTCAGTTTTATTGTTCTTGCGAATTTTTAACTCTTTCTCCTTTCAACCTTCATAACTCGAGTTATACACATCCAATTGAGTATGTTTTCGACTCTATGGACTCGTAATTCATAGAACTACAATATACCAAAGAATCAAAAATTTAAAGAAACTTTAACTAACTAAAATCTTAACCCAAAACTCATGTTCATACTAGTTTTACATATTTTAACATGTTTAACGTAATCATTCACCACGTATTCGATTCCGAACCAAATTAATCCGTTTAACCTTCATTGTTTTTGTTTTTCAACGTATTAACATCTACCATCAATTTAAAGTTTTCATCATGAATTCATCATCAATTTTAGTCTCAGAATAGACCAAAACATACATATTACAACAAAACTCTAATTCCTCCTTTTTAACATGTTTTTATGATTTTGATTACTCTAAAACCACTCATAGAGGTTATATATCAGATTATACATACCCATACACATATATATACAACATTTTTTTACATCATCCAACCAAAATAGCTTTTTATGTGAAAAACTTAAAACTATAAATTAAAGCTTTAGAACTAGAGTATACCTTTGATTCTTCCTAATCTTAGTTAGATGATGAACAATAAATTTTTAATCCCCTCCTTGCTTTTCCTTGATTCCTCAATCTTCTTCTCAATTTTCATATAGAACATCTTTCTTTCCCTTACCCTCTATAAACTTAGTTTTTCTAAAACTGAAAAGTAAGGCTTATGAGTTTTAACGTAATATTTATTTGGCTTAATAAAATATTAAGAGAAAAGTTTCCAGCAATTTTGGTTTCTCAAAGGTCACTAGGCCATGTTTGGCCAATTCCAAATAGGCTTCAATCCATTTATTTTAATCACTCCCTTATTATATGATCCATTTATCACACCCATTAATCAATTCCCATACTTTAAACTAAACTTAATTAAATCATACTCTTTACTTAGCCCACACAATATTTACGTAGCTAATAAAATAATTTTATTTAATAAATCATTAATTCTCTATTTTAATTATTTAATTAAATTAGAATACTTCCATTTAGCCAATATAACAAATTACTAAATCTCTAATTTAATTAGAATATTCTCATTCCATCAATATTATCACACTTTCATTAGATTATTCCACTTTACACAACAAGCCATTAATCCACTAATTTAATTATTTAATTAAATTAGAATATTACCATCACACTAGCGTACTAAAATACGCACAAATTCCAAAATTATTTATCATCAATTTATTTAATATCATCATACTTAAAAAACTTATTCCATAATAATTTTCATCGAATATTTATTTATTTTAAATTTCATAAATATTCCAACTAAAATATTTATTTAATTCGATAAATATTTTAACTATTTACGAGATTCACAATTGTATTACATTAACATATGACGTTTATATGTAATATGTATTACTTTCTCATCTTATTACAACAGATATATTTACATTAATTCATTATTTTAATTAAGTGAGTTAGTTGTCTTATTTGTGAAATTTAATTCATAAAAATTCAAGTGCCAATCAAGGCTTGATAATCAAAATATATTATTTCACAATATAATTCCCAACTCTATTTAAATTAACCAATATTTATTCAATTAATTCATTTTTTCACTATATTCCTTTACATAACTAATTCTCTTCACTTTCATTTAATAGTTTAACCAACTATTAAATCTCATATATATTTAATTTCGTCATACCAAAACACATAATTCAAAATATATACATCTCATAATAATAATTTTAATTATTAAATTCTTATTTTAATAACTTATGAAAATTCAGATTGTCATATCCTTCCCCCCTTATAAAGATTTCGTCCTCGGAATCAACGAAACATCCCTTACTCGATTTTCACCAAATCTCTTTTCAAAATTTATCATTGAACCACTCAACACATTATCTTAATATATGTTTTATATTTCCTACTACATTTGCTTTTCACAACAAACTCTTATAGACTTTATTTCACAACCTTTGCTTAAACTCAATTATAGTTGAGTATTATATATTCTTTAACTCGTTCATTATATTTTTCTAAGGATCATTATCATATACTCAATTCTCAAACTCTTGGGACATTACATTCACCCATTCTTCTAAGAGTTTCGTCCTCGAAATTTTTATTTACTAATCTTCGTTCATTCGATTTATCAGAATAAATTTTTATCCTCCTCTAAGGATCTTTCTAAAAACAATTATCGCATTCTTTACATCTTTCTTTTCTAAGAATTTCACTTTTTCTTTAGATAACTTCATACTTTCTCCTTTCAAAATTTCATTTCTTTCTTGGAATTATTATAGTTTCCTCAATTTACTCATCATCGCATGTCGTGTTTCCACAAATTACTCTTTTCTAAGGATTATCCTCCTTGCTACATTCACCCTTCAGAATAACAAGAATCTTCCATAATTGCTCAATAATTGGGAAGCAGCATGAATAACTCAGGAATTTAAAAGATTCTCAAATCATGTTGAGGGGTCACAAGACCTTGAACTACGTCCCCAGGTTATCAAGTATCTCGACTTGAACCTTTAACAATCATAAGACTATATGAACATTTCTTCTCGTACTCAGGAGGATCAGCCCTTTCGTACAATGTTATGTGCACAAACATTTTAACGCTTTCGCGTAATATAATCCCCTATAAAAGGCCAGCTTGTTCACCTCAGCTTCTCAACATTTGAATCTACACCAAAATAATTTGGTTTGGCATAAATTCTCAAGAAACACTTGAACTGCATAAACATCTTTCAATATTTGTCTAGCTAAATCAAATAGCATAGACTTCTAACAACAATTCGGACATCAATCGAAATAGTTTTAGCCAATTCATGTGGCATATCTTTCTTAGTTTAAAGAAAACCAAAAATTATTTTTATGATGGTCAAGATACCGTACTATTTTAATTGTACGTTGAGGATTAAGTCATTAAATGACTTTGTCATGCTACATCATACTATAGTGGGCTGACGATTCTATGATCACATCCAACACCAGGTTCAATTGCATTGATGACTTCTTCATTTGTCATATCAACATCATATTTAGTGATGCCTTAATGACTACGAAAAAAAATATATTTTGATATTTTTAAATCATTTTTGTCTAGCCGAAACAATTAGCATAGACATACAAATAACAATATTTTTTTAAAAACTCATTGGTTCCATCATTTGATCCAATGTTTTTCTAGAAAATAGAAGTACAAACATCAACACGAAGTCAATAAATTTCGAAAGTAGCAAAGCCAGAAGATCTGGAATATCTAATTCTCTCCATCAACTTCAATCTTTACTCCATTACTTCATTATTGACTAATTCTATTTATTTCTAGCACCACCAATGCTCTTATACTAAATATTCTTATATCTCAATTTGCAAACTTTCTATACCCCCAATATAGTTCATCAAATTTACCACACATTGGAAGTTCAGGACCTTCCCACAATAATATGAGTTTAGGATCTTGTCCTAGCAATACGTAGTCCAAGAACCCATTAGGGACTGTCCATATGCTTAGGGGTTCAAAACATATATATGATTATGAGTCATCAACTTACCATAAGTATGAGCTTTAAGAACTCGCACCTAATTCTAATAATATCTGACTAATCTTAATAGTTTATAACTATCAAATATACACATGAGAAAAGAATCATCTTTTCGCCATATATGCATTGATAGCGCGACACCAACATTCAAATGATTATCAATGCGATAAACTGAGTGCAAACACAAAACCATCGCCCATACAAAGGTTTGTACAACTCAGTTATCACATGAGTTCTCAATTGAAATCTCACCTAACTCTATCTTGTTCATAACTTGTTATTTGCTCGATACGAATTTTTTATACCTCATCATTTATAACTCCTTGTGAGTTTACCTCATACTATTTCATAGTACCTTCTCGTTATAGCATCACTTAACCATTCAGTCATTATAGATCCTCTATCATTTTACAACTTAAACAGATCACGTCGTGATCTTATTCTACAATCATCTTCTTTATGATTACTTTCTTATTCTATGATCGTTTTGGTTTTATGATCCTCATTACTTCCTCTTTAATTAAGTTATCCTATAATTCTTCAGCCCAGGTGTTTCCTGATCATTTAACTCTTCAGGTTCTTCTTTGAACCTACACGTATTGTTTAAACTTGTTTCACATAATTTTTTTGAATTCATTCATTATCAACTAAACTCTATTTGAGTTAATTATTTTTATTATTTTTATCATCTTCATCTTATAGTCATCATCTATTTATTAAAGTTTAACATCTTTATTACTGGAGTCAGGTAACCCCTACTTCTCATATTTTAGATACTTCAAGATTCTCTTTGAATCTCCTCGTATACATATTTTAGTCTCTTATACATATGTTTTAATTTGTTATTGTTCAAACTCTATCTGAGTTTTATCATCTTCATCTTTCTTCTCTAAGGTTATCGCCTAAGGTACTCTTACCTAAGGTTCATAACCTACAACTTTGATACCAACTATAACAACCCAAAAAAATCATACAACTCAACTCTCGACCATGGTCGTTATCAATACATATGTAGTCTAACATTACATCATTAAACGATGTTAAACTTAATAAAATGCGAAATAATTTAAACTTTCTTATCTTCTTCTTTTATTTTCCCTAAATCACAACCTTTATCATCTATATGTCTTTGAATCTTATACAATCCATGATTCACTTTATCAGAGTTAATATATATATACTTACATCTCAAATCGATATCCTTTATATATCGGATATCTCAAACTTTAACTTTACAACTCAATAATTATTAAACATCATAAACCATCAAGTACATATCTCAAAACCTTAAACATGGATTAAAAGAATAACAACTATAGCTAAAGTATTTAATCTTCATGCATTGCATTTGATCCATATCATTCATATAGCACATAGCATTACCTTAAAACCTTAAGCTGTAAAAATGGTTACTTGCAAGGTTGAGCTCGACAGCCCAACAAATCTTATAGTTTTCATGCAACACGTAGCATATAAATAACATGCTCATCTTATACATCATAAACATTTGTCTAAACACATTATACATGTTGTACATCACATATCAAATAAAGATTAAGTTTCATAACCCAATCAACATTCCTTACTCAACCAATGTAATCATAAATTGACTTTAACAATTGATACTTGCAACATAAATCATACATCATGTTTTCTTTTTTCAATACAGATTTAAAACAATTCATCATCAAGTTCACATAACAATTAGGAACTGAAAGACTTTTCTTGATCGTTATTTACCAATAATAGTTTAACATCTTACATCTATCTGCATTTTACGTGCCATACACAATTATATAATCATGCACATCAACTATTAGTCACACATCAATGCATAGTAGTTATAATATAAACTTTACTCTACAACCCATAACCCTTCCTATTAATTAATACATAATGTTCAATTTATTGTGTTAACTTTCGACTTATATCTCACTATATTTATTCTTAGGTCATACCCAAAGTTCATTCAAGTGTTTAAGTCTTACTAGGACTCCTTATTGGTTTTATGTTAACCACATTCCATATCTTATAATGTTCACTTCAATTGAATTAAAATACTTTTTAAGTTTATTAACACTTGTCGCGGCATTTCAACGTTCATTCGTCACACGCCCGATTCGTCTCTCCTACGTATGCTTAGTATGCTTATACAACTTATCTATTACATCATTTATTAATGTTAGGCATCATTATATTTACTAATATTCATATTTTATAATTTAGAACAACATCTTTTATCATCAGAAGCACTACACTTGTATGCGTGCATGCCTGACGCCCTCCGATTGCCTTTGAATACACATCAGTCCCAAAGACGACCATTTTGACCCCTTCTAATGAACTAAAATTGAATAACTTAAAGAACAAAAGTTGTAGGTCTATTCATCCTCGTCTGGATCATCTTGAATCACATTAATCGGAGTCCGTATGAAAACTTTATGGCCATTTTTTTACAAGAGGTCAAAAACAGTCCAACTTGACAACTGTTCCAGAGTTACAGCGCCCCAAATAGGCTTGGGGGCAGCATTGCAGAGCCCCCTAGCGGAAAGGTGAGCGATTTTTTTCCAGTTTTATTGTTCTTGCGAATTTTTAACTCTTTCTCCTTCCAACCTTCATAACTCGAGTTATAAACATCCAATTGAGTATGTTTTCGACTCCATGGACTCGTAATTCATAGAACTACAACATACCAAAGAATCAAAAATTTAAAGAAATTTTAACTAACCCAAAACTCATGTCCATACTAGTTTTATAAGTTTTAACATGTTTAGCGTAATCATTCATCACAAATTTGATTCCTAATCAAATCAATCCGTTTAACCTTCATTGTTTTCATTTTTCAACGTATTAACAACATTTACTATCAATTTAAAGTTTCCATCATGAATTCATCATCAATTTTAGTCTCAAAATAAACCAAAACATACACATTACAACAAAACTCTAATTCCTACTTTTTAACATGTTTTTATGATTTTGAATACTCTAAAACCATTCATAGAGGTTATATATCAGATTATACATACCCATACACATATATACACAACATCTTTTTACATCATCCAACCAAAATAACTTTTTATGTGAAAAACTTAAAACTATAAATTAAAGCTTTAGAACTAAAGTATACCTTTGATTCTTCCTAATCTTAGTTAGATGATGAAGAATAAATGTTTAATCCCCTCCTTGCTTTTCCTTGATTCCTCAGTCTTCTTCTCAATTTCCATATAGAACATCTTTCTTTCCCTTGCCCTCTATAAACTTAGTTTTTCTAAATTTGAAAAGTAAGGCTTATGAGTTTTAACGTAACATTTGTTTGGCTTAATAAAACATTAAGAGAAAAGTTTCCAGCAATTTTGGTTTCTCAAAGGTCACTAGGACATGTTTGGCCAATTCCAAATAGGCTCCAGTCCATTTTTTTAATGACTCCCTTATTATATGATCCATTTATCACACCCATTAACCATTTCTCATACTTTAAACTAAACTTAATTAAATCATACTCTTTACTTACCCACACAATATTTACCTAGCTAATAAAATAATTTATTTAATAAATCATCTAATTTAATTATTTAATTAAATTAGAATACTTTCATTTAGCCAATATAACAAATTATTAAATCTCTAATTTAATTATTTATTTAAATTAGAATATTCCCATTCCATCAATATTATCACACTTTTATTAAATTATTCCACTTTACACAACAAGCCATTAATCCACTAATTTAATTATTTAATTAAATTAGAATATTACCATCACACTAGCGTATAAATACGCACAAATTACTTAATATCATCATACTTAAACAAATTATTCCATAATAATTTTCATCGAATATTTATTTATTTTAAATTTCATAAATATTCCAACTAAAATATTTATTTAATTTGATAAATATTTTAACTATTTACGAGATTGATAATCGTATTACATTAACATATTACGTTTATATGTAATATGTATTACTTTCTCATCTTATTACAACAAATATATTTACATTAATTTACAATTTTAATTAAGTGAATTAGTTGTCTTATTTATGAAATTTAATTCATAACAACTCAATTGCCAATCAAGGACTGATAATCAAATTATATTATTTCATAATATAATTCTCAACTCTATTTAAATTAACCAATATTTATTCAATTAATTTCTTTTTCCACCATATTCCTTTACTTAACGAATTTTCTTCACTTCAATTTAATAGTTTAACCAACTATTAAATCTCATACATATTTAATTTCTTCACACCAAAACACATAATTAAAAATATATACATCTCATAATAATAATTTTAATTATTAAATTCTTATTTTAATAACCTATAAAAATTCGGATTGTCATGGAAATCATAAATCTAGTAAAGCATCATCACGCTTAAATAACATCTCAAGACTTAATCAACAACAAGTTAAAGTTTTCTAAGTCATTATCTTTTGAATCTAAAATCATCAAATACATGCTTACAATCTGTTATAGAACTTCATTACATGTTTAATACGTTATCATGCATCTTAGACTATGTTAAGCTAACATGTCATGGACTGAAAACTAAAAAAAAAAAAATGTTTCTGCTCAGGAGACGGCACAACTGCGCTACCCCAAGCCTTGGCATCGGTACAGCTGCGCTGGTGCTCAATACTCCGAATGCTCAGCAGGTGCAGCTGCGCCGTTTCTACCTTTGGTACTGGCACAGCTGCACCAGTACGTAGACAGAAACTGCAGACTGCTTAACTTAGTTATTTGCTTAATTTTTGTATAACGATTCTGGGGACATAATCTTGTTAAGGAGGGAAGAATATGACCAATGTATTTATTGAGTTGTGATTCTAGGGATATAATTCTTTTAAGGAGAGAATGATGTAACGAACGAGAATTTTATATTTAATTTTAAAAATATTTATGGAATTAAATAAATATTTGAATTGATTTATTTATTGAGATAAATAAATATTTGATGAAATTATTATACACTAATTTAGTTAAAGTGTGTTATGATAATTAAATTAATGTATGATAATTTTATGATTTGTAGATTTAATTTAATGAGATAATTAAATTAAATGAATTATTAAATAATTATAATGCTGTTCTAATTTAATTTAATAATTAAATTAGAGATTAATTAGTCTGTAAAATAAAATTATAATTTATTATGGAAATTATAATTATATGGTAAATGATTAATTTGATTTAAGAGTTATATTAATTTAATTATTTAAAGGTGTGACAAATAAAACTATAGGATAAATGAATTATTAAAATAAACTAAAGTGCGATATTTAAGAGTAGCCAAACACGGCCTTGTGTCTCTTGCTATTTGTAACAACTGAAACCATTGGTTTTTTACCTGACGACTTAAGATTGCGCGATGGTATATCAGTGTTAGTGCTAGTGGGTTTACGTGTTTTTTTTAAGGCTAAGAACAGAGAGTGTAGAGAAGAAGGGAAAACAGAGAGAGCTAGAGAGAAAATTAAGAGTTCTCTGAGAATTGGGAGGTTTATCTATTATGCTTGTGAGATTTATTTATACCCTTTTGTTTTTTGGGTAGATAGATGTAATTTTGTGGTAAAGTGAACACCAGATCTGTGGGATTGAAGTACCCGAATTTGGGGGTGTCACATACATTCATGAGGGGGGACTAATATGCACTGCACTCTTTTTTCCTTAACCAAAGTTTTTTTTTCCATTAAATTTTTTCTGGTAAGATTTTTAATGAGGCAGTTTTCAATGCGTATGACTTCACAATAGACATCCAAGGGAGAGTATTATAAAATTATAATATATATGGATGTTTAGATTCATTCCTCCTATTTTTATTGTAATAACCTTTAAGCTTTAAAACTCTCATGTCTTTAAGTTTTGAAACTCATGACCTTTGAGTTTTGAAACCTCCAAATATTGATGTTCATGTACCTATAAATAGATGTATTGTAAAGAGAATAATACACATAAAAATACAATGAGAATGTTCTCTCTTTTTCTCTAATAATCTTTGTTCTTAATATTAGTATTCTTTTATAATACAATGTAACATATTAACTTGGTTCCCTATTAAAATAAATATGGAACATAGTTTCATGTTTATTGAGTTTAATAATCATAACTTAATTAATCACCTTCATCAGTTACTGTAACGAACATGAATCGTAAATGCATTAATATGATGTACCAAAAAATCTGTAGTTCCTAATGGAATAGGTAACAAAGCTACTTTGCCACCCACTGCTACTAAATAATCACCCTGCCCCCAAGTTAAACGGGTGCTTGTTGTTGCACCAGGTGCTAAAGCATGGGTGTTTTGTATCCATTGAGCAAAGATGAGTTGTGATTGGATAACGATATCTGAAAACATATCTTTATAAATAATTAAAAATATTTATCGAATAAATAAATATTTTAGTTAGGATATTTATGGAATAATTTATTTAAGTGTGTTGACATTAAGTAAATTGATGTTAGATAATTTTATAAGGTGCATATTTTATTACCTTAATGTTTTGGTAGTGTCCTAATTTTAAATAATTACAATATAGTGAAATGGTAATGCTCTTATTTAATTTAATAATTAAATTAGAGAATTAATAATTTGTTAAATAAAATTATAATTATATTGGCTAAATAGATATTATAATTTTATTAATAAGGTTTAATTAGATTTAATAATGAATTAAGTTTAATTTAATTTAATTGGTTAATATGTAAGACCCCGAATTTTATGAAATAATAGTATTCAATTTTTCTTATAATTACAATTCAGTAAATGGTTAAATTGATAAAAGTTAAAGTTAAGGGTGATATATGTAATTTTTTTCAAAATACGCAAGTGGTTATAAAATACTCATTTCTATCGGGGAATATTCGTTTGGTCATGGAATATTCTTTCTGTCGGGGAATATTCGTACGACGGCACAACTATTTGTGGGCCCCATAACAAAATAACTGTCGGATGAAGAAAATGATAAAATTGAGTTTTTACAAATAACGACGTAGTTGTTACCGTTAACACTGTTGGAATACCCGGTGGTTAAAATACAGTAATACGCGTTATTGCACAATATTTTCGAAATTATTGATTCTTATGTAAGAAGGCACTACTGAATAATTGTCACAGTAATTACTGTTCAATATTTTATTTTATTGATTCAAAAATTGTTGCGTTGATATTTTATATTATTATTGTTTCAAAAATTGTTGCTGCACAGTATTTTCCATTCAATAATTCATATTATTTGAATAATATTATTAGATAACATTATTGGCAATGTCTAGAAAGTTCTATCTAAGGAGAGGTTTGGTCATCTAATTGCGCGCAAGTAAGGAGAAATCCTTATTGAAAAGCCCCCTCTTTCCTGGGAACGGCCTGATTGTCATAATTGTGATTCTGTAATATTATTTGTGAATAATTAATTATTGATTTATATGATAAGAAAATATTTATTTTATATGGATATAAATGATGGATTTTGTGACGCCCCCAAAATAGGTATACAACACCCATTCTGTGTCGTCAATAACATGGTACAGAAACAACTACAACTTTATTAATACAACATAAAAACTGTGAGTTTAAATACAAATATTGTTATCTAGACAATATCCACACTCAAATAAGTCTTCATTACAATTATTGATACATTATTTCACAAAAATGGTGAGGACAACTAAAATAACTTCTAGAACCATCATTCCATACCCCTACTAGTACTCGCTACATTCTCGCCTCCTGAGAAAAATGGAACAAAAAGGAAAAGGGTGAGCTCAACTAGCCGAGTAAAGAACATTATGACTAAGATAACATAGAACAAATTATCGTTAGTCTTCAACAGGGAAAAATATAATAGAATACAATAGACAACAAGTTTTAAATCAATATTCGCAGCGGAAAATAATAATTCATAGAAGAGTTACGTAGAGAATGAAATCTACTATTATCTATGAATTTAAAAGTCCATCATCAGCATTTTATCCCTGTAACATCAATCAATATTCATCTTCGCACTACAGGCCAAAGATATTCACCAGTTGGTCATGTTCATCTAAACACCTGTTCATCTTTGCACTACAGGCCAAAGATATTCATCAGAAATCATTAATCTTTGCACTACAGGCCAAAGATATTCAATTATATCATCATTTAGGACTGAGGATGATAAAAAATATTTTAAAGGAAACGAATCCAGTGAAACAAAATAATAAATATTAAGAATTCATATTTCAACTATTCCATGTCCAAAAATACCTCATAAATAATCATAGTGGAGTAATATTCAAGAATGATCAAAATATGGATATAATCAAAGCTAGTATCCATAATAGATATTTTAGACAAAAAGAAGAAAATTTTATTTTTCGGTGAATAGTAACTTGTGAATAGTAACTCGTGAATAGTAACTCATGAATAGTAACCCCGACATGAAAAGTTCCAAATTTGATAAAAAGTTCAGATCAATACTTCGGCATAATGATATTGGAAAAAATAATATCATTTAAGAAGAAATAACATCCCTTACCTCGGAAAGACGGTACTTCTGACTGGAATACTAGATATAGTGCTGAAGGAAACTTGCACCGTATAGCAACACTCAAAGTATCAAATACTCACAAGAATACGCTCGATATAGAGAGAGAAATAGAGAGAAACTTGTGTTTCTGGTGTGATTTTCAATTCTAACCTAAGCACCCTATTTATAGGAAAATGCTTAGAACACCAAAGCAGAAAATTTAATATAATATTAATATATTTATCAAAATTTTCTTAGCCCACCTCTAGACATCTGATCTCAGCCCATTTATATCACATGTTAGCCCACTTAAATGCCAAAAAACGTTTTTCTTCAAAATAATAAATAAAACTTCCAAAAATCAATTATTTCGGAACTTCAGAACTTCAATAATTCATAATAAATAGCCCTTTTATCAGAAAATTCGAATCTCGCGAGTTTTTATAGGAATTTCAATTCTCTACAACTTTGCAGAAGAAAGTTTTTCCAAATTCTAAACAGAAATTGACCAAAATCCACAAACGGGCGATTTACAGTCAATAATAAATTTTCGATCAAGAATTGTGTCCACCAACACACAAAACATGTGTTAATCATTTAATGCCACAAAAATACTCTTCTTTCTCATATACTCATATATCCCACATTCATTATAAAAATATCACCATCAATATATTATTAAAATAATATATTTAAATGAATTATTTTATCAGAAAAAGATAAAATATTAATTTTCAACAATTGTCACATTAAAAATTTTCTCCACTATATCCACATAAAATTAATATTTTCCTCATCATATAAATCAATAATTAATTATACAAAAATAATATTACAGAATCACAGTACTGGCAACCAGACCGTTCTCAGGAAAGAGGGGCTTTCCAATAAGGATTTCTCCTTACTGGCGCGCAATTAGATGATCAAACCTCTCCTTAGACAGAACTTTCTAGACATTGCCAATAATGTTATCTAATAATATTATTCAGATAATACGAATTATTGCTCCGGTAATGGAAAATACTGCGTAGTGACAATTATAAAATATTAACGTAGCAATTATTTAATCAATAAAATAAAAAATTAAACAGTAATTACTGTAACCATTATTGAGTAGTGCCTTGTTACGTAAGAATCAATAATTGGTGCAATACCGTGTGCTACTGTGTAACAACGCGTATTACCGTGTTTTAACCACCGGGTATTCCAACAGTATTAACGGTAACAACTACGCCGTTATTTATAAACAACTTATTTTTGTCGTTTTCTTCATCCAATCGCTTTCCGTTATGGGGCCCACAAAAGACTGCGCCGTCGTACGAATATTCTCTGACAGTAAGAATATTTCACGACCAAGCGAATATTCCCCGACAACAATGAATATTTTATAACCACTTGCTTATTTAAAATATTTGCACATTTTACCCATAACTAACCACATTAATCAATCAACCCTTACTATTTCAGAATAATAAATAGAGGAAATTAAATTTTATTTATTAATAATTTGGGGTCTTACAACCTCCCTTCCTTATGAATTTTCGTCCTCGAAATTGACATACGTACCTGGTATTTAGAAAAGATGAGGATATCTTGCTTTCATTTCCGTTTCCAACTCCCAGGTCATTTCCTCAATAGCATGGTTTCTCCACAAAACTTTAACTTGTGGTATGACCTTCGTGCGTAGGACATGCTCCTTCCTATCCAAGATCTTGACAGGTACCTCCTCGTACGTTAAGTCTTCGGCTATCTCGTCCGGTTCTAACTCAATAACGTGGTTCGGGTCTTTCACATATTTACGAAGCACAGATATATAAAAAATATTATGAACACGAGACATACTTGGAGGTAACGCGAGTCTATAGGCCACATTTCCTACTCGGTCAAGAATCTGAAATGGACCAATAAATCGTGGATTGAGCTTTCCTCTCTTCCCAAATCTTGTAACTCCTTTCCATGGAGCTACACGTAATAATACATGATCCCCAATGTCAAATTTCACGTCCTTTCGATGAAGATCCACATAACTCTTTTGTCGATCCTGTGCCGTTTGTATACGTTGTCGAATCGTTTGGATCTTCTCTGTAGTCATTCGTACCAACTCTGGTCCCAACAATGTTGCTTCTCCCACCTCATCCCAACATACTGGAGAGCGACACTTTCGTCCATACAATGCTTTAAAGGGAGCCACACCTATACATGCCTGATAACTGTTGTTGTAGGAGAATTCCACCAATGGTAGGTACTTATCCCAACTTCCTTTGAAATCTAGGACACAAAGTCTTAATAGATCTTCAAGAGTTTGAATAGTCCTCTCTGATTGCCCGTCCGTTTGAGGATGGTATGCCGAACTGAACCGTAAATCCGTGCCCATAGCTTTTTGCAAACTAACCCAAAATCTTGAAGTGAATCTTGGGTCACGATCCGAAACTATGGATACTGGCATGCCATGCAACCTTACAATCTCATTCACGTACATACTAGCAAGACGTTCAAGGGAATAAGTTTCCCGTATCGGCAAGAAATGAGCAGACTTGGTTAATCTATCAACTATAACCCAAATAGCATTTATGCCTTGAGAAACCGTGGGAAGACCCGTAACGAAATCCATGGTAATGTGTTCCCACTTCCATTTCGAAATCTCAAGTGGTTGCAATGGACCCTTTGGTACTTGATGCTCCGCCTTTACACGTTGACAAGTTAAACACCTCGAGATAAAATTTGCAATCTCTCTCTTCACATTGTTCCACCAAAATGTATGTCGAAGATCACGATACATTTTAGTACTTCCAGGATGGATTGCAAATGGTGTATTGTGTTCCTCCATCATGATCTTGTACTTCAAATCAGAATCGTTAGGAACACAAAGTCTGGAGTGGACTCGAAGTATTCCTTCTTCATCGATTCTTACTTTTTGAATAGCACCTTCTTGCACTTTCTTCTTCATACGCATCAGCTCCGGGTCTGTAGCTTGAGCAACTTTAATTTTATCGATTAAAGTTGGTTCTACGCGTATACTTGACATCATCGCACTCATTCCTGCATATGATCTTCTACTCAACGCGTCAGCTACCATGTTTGCTTTTCTAGGATGGTATTGAATAGTGTGGTCGTAATCTTTCAACAGCTCGAGCCAACGTCGTTGCCGCATGTTGAGTTCTTTTTGAGTGAAGAAATATTTAAGGCTTTTATGGTCTGAATATATCTCCACTTTCTCCCCATATAGATAGTGCCTCCAGATCTTTAGCGCGAAAACGACTGCTGCCAACTCTAGATCATGAGTAGGATAATTTCCCTCATATTCTTTAAGTTGTCGCGAGGCATAGGCTATGACTTTCCCACGTTGCATGAGAACACATCCTAACCCTTTGCCTGAAGCATCGCTGTAGATAACAAATCCATCCGAACCAGATGGTATTGTCAGAACAGGTGCCGAAATGAGTCTCCTCTTAAGCTCTTGGAAACTCTTCTCTCATTCTTCGCTCCATACGAATTTGATATCCTTCCGAGTCAGCTGAGTTAATGGGGTAGCGATTCGAGAAAACCCTTCTACGAATCTCCGATAATAACTAGCTAAGCCCAAAAAGCTACGTACATCGGTCACCGTCTTCGGTTGCTCCCAGCTTTGTATTGCTTCAATCTTCGTCGGGTCTACATATACTCCATGTTTTGACACCACGTGTCCTAGGAATGCTACTTCCTCAAGCCAGAACTCGCATTTCTTCAACTTAGCATATAACTTATTTTCACGCAGCCTTTGGAATACCAGCTTCAAATGGTGCTCATGATCTTCACGGCTTTTGGAATATATGAGGATGTCATCAATAAAGACAACAATGAACTGATCCAAATAATCCTTGAATACTCGGTTCATCATATCCATGAAAGCCGCAGGAGCATTAGTCAATCCAAAAGACATGACTAAGAATTCATAATGCCCGTACCGAGTTCTAAAGGCAGTCTTCGGAATATCCTCAGTTTTAACCTTCAGCTGATGATATCCAGAACGAAGATCGATTTTTGAAAAGAATTGTGCTCCTTGTAACTAGTCAAACAGGTCATCAATACGAGGTAGCGGATACCTATTCTTGATAGTGACATGGTTTAATTCCCGGTAATCGATACAAAGTCGCATACTCCCGTCTTTCTTCTTTACAAATAAAATAGGAGCACCCCAAGGAGATGTACTAGGACGAATGAAGCCTATGTCCAACAACTCTTGTAGTTGGACTTTTAACTCCTGAAGTTCAATAGGAGCCATTCGATATGGGGTTTTAGAAATGGGCTTTGTACCAGGTTCAAGATCAATAAAGAATTCAACTTCACGTTCTGGGGGTAGACCGGGAAGTTCTTCAGGAAATACGTCAGGAAAGTTACTAACAACAGGAATATTATTCAAATTTGACGTGTCTTTATTCAAATCCATAACATGGGCTAAGAAAGCTTGACATCCGTTTTCAATAAACGAATGGCTTTATGACTTGATATGACAGTGATTGATTTTAATGGCTTTGTTGCTTGAATTCGAACAATAGGTTGATTAGGAATATGAAAACTAACCACCTTACGAAAACAATCAATTTTGGCATGATGAGTAGTTAACCAATTAATTCCTAAAATCACGTCAAATGCAAGTATCTTTAAAGAGATAAGGTCAACAGGTAAGGTGATGGTGCCAACTTGGATCAAACAAGATTTATAAACAGTGGATGTGCTGAAAGTTTTCCCTAACGGAGTCTCCACAGATAAATCAAAGTCTAATTTCTCCGGAGTCAAGTTTAAACGTTGAGCACAAGCAGGAGAAATAAATGAATGGGTAGCACCGGTATCTAGCAAGGTATAAACTTCACATGAATTTATGATTAGCTTACCCGTGATCACCTCGTTTGGGTTCCTCGCATGTTGACCAGTCACGACAAACGCTCTTCCAGGAACCGTTGACTTTGACTTTTCTGGGGCAGCCTTTTGAGTCACCGTCCCTGCTGAACTTGGTTTCGCTACCGTACAATCTCGAGCGATATGTCCTTCCTTTCCACAATTATAGCATACCTTGAACTGTTGTGGACAGTTTGGGCTGATATGTCCCTCTTTTCCACATTTATAGCATATGACCGGTGGTCGTTCTCCTCCCTTGGAACCAGTTGCTGCTGGTGCTGACGTCTTCGTATTATCATTGTTGAATCTCCTCTTTTTAAAATCTCCTCCCGACTCGCTTCTTCTATTTTCATGGCCACGATTACCACCAGAGTGGTTGCCGTTCTTATCTGTATTTTTCTTTCTCCGCTGGTTATCATTGTTCTGATGACTGTTGTCACCGGTATGATCCTGGTTGTGGTCCCTCAGTTGACCATACTCATTATCTCGCTCTAATAATTGAGCCCTATTGACAACATCTGAATAGAGAGAAAATTTATGAGAAATGAGATATTGACGTATGCCGGGTTTCAAACCTCTCAGAAACATCCGCGCCATACGTTCCTCATTCTCCACCAAATGAGGTGCAAACCTGGACAACTCTGCAAACTTCGCCTCGTACTAGGACACCGTCATGTTATTCTGCTCCAGTCTAATAAACTCTACCTCCTTCACATGACGAATACTTTCAGGAAAGTACTTGTCATTGAATAGTTTCTGAAATGTCTCCCAAGACATGTTGAGTGCGGCTGGATGGGTACGCTTCACAGATTTCCACCAGTAGTCTGCCTCGCCACGGAACATAAAGGTGGCGAATGGAACCTTATGTTCCTCCGTGCATCCCAAGACATCAAATATCTTGGTAATTTGCTTGACCCATGTCTCCGCCTTAATCGGATCCGGCTTTCCCCAGAATTCTGGTGGTCCCAACTCTTTGAACTGCTTGGCTGTGACCAGCTGTGCGTTGCCATTGTTTCTTCCTATATTTTGAACAGGAATCTCCTTCGTCTGGTTTTGCATGAATTGCAAAAAGCTTCTAAACATCTCATCGTTCACCGTCTGCTCAGTGGTGTTGTTCACAGGAGGAACATTGCCAGTCTGTTGCACGTTCTCCTCGTTGGTGAGTATAGGCATCTCCACGGTTTCATTTACTCCACTGTTAACATTCTCAGTCGACAATCTCAAATACTGCCATAAAACAAGGGTTAATTTAACAAATTAACAAATCACATAATATCCCTATATTATGACCGACCAACAAATAAGCTTAAGTAGGACACACTAGCGAAGGATTTACTCGTCTCTCCCCTCCTAGTTCTATTTCCCGATCTCCGCCAGAGATCATATCCCTAAGCTCTGATACCAACTGTGACGCCCCCAAAATAGGTATACAACACGCATTCTGTGTCGTCAATAACATGGTACAGAAACAACTACAACTTTATAAATACAACATAAAAACTGTGAGTTTAAATACAAATATTGTCATCTAGACATTATCCACACTCAAATAAGTCCTCATTACAATTATTGATACATTATTTCACAAAAATGGTGAGGACTACTAAAATAACTTCTAGAACCATCATTCCATACCCCTACTAGTACTCACTACATTCTCGTCTCCTGAGAAAAATGGAACAAAAAGGAAAAGGGTGAGCTCAACTAGCCCAGTAAAGAACATTATGACTAAGATAACATAGAACAAATTATCGTTAGTCTTCAACAGGGAAAAATATAATAGAATACAATAGACAACAAGTTTTAAATCAATATTCGCAGCGAAAAATAATAATTCATAGAAGAGTTACGTAGAGAATGAAATCTACTATTATCTATGAATTTAAAAGTTCATCATCAGCATTTTATCCCTGTAACATCAATCAATATTCATCTTCGCACTACAGGCCAAAGATATTCACCAGTTGGTCATGTTCATCTAAACACCTGTTCATCTTTGCACTACAGGCCAAAGATATTCATCAGAAATCATTAATCTTTGCACTACAGGCCAAAGATATTCAATTATATCATCATTTAGGACTGAGGATGATGAAAAATATTTTAAAGGAAACGAATCCAATGAAACAAAATAATAAATATTAAGGATTCGTATTTCAACTATTCCATGTCCAAAAATACCTCATAAATAATCATAGTGGAGTAATATTCAAGAATGATCAAAATATGGATACAATCAAAGCTAGAATCCATAATAGATATTTTGGACAAAAAGAAGAAAATTTTATTTTTCGGTGAATAGTATCTTGTGAATAGTAACTCGTGAATAGTAACTCATGAATAGTAACCCCGACATGAAAAGTTCCAAATTTGATAAAAAGTTCAGATCAATACTTCGGCATAATGATATTGGAAAAAATAATATCATTTAAGAAGAAATAACATCCCTTACCTCGGAAAAACGGTACTTTTGACTGGAATACTAGATATAGTGCTGAAGGAAACTTGCACCGTATAGCAACACTCAAAGTATCAAATACTCACAAGAATACGCTCGATATAGAGAGAGAAATAGATAGAAACTTGTGTTTCTGGTGTGATTTTCAATTCTAACCTAAGCACCCTATTTATAGGAAAATGCTTAGAACACCAAAGCAGAAAATTTAATATAATATTAATATATTTATCAAATTTTCCTTAGCCCACCTCTAGACATCTGATCTTAGCCCATTTATATCACATGTTAGCCCACTTAAATGCCAAAAAACGTTTTTCTTCAAAAAATTAAATAAAACTTTCAAAAATCAATTATTTCGGAACTTCAGAACTTCAATAATTTATAATAAATAGCCCTTTTATTAGAAAAGTCGAATCTCGCGAGTTTTTATAGGAATTTCAATTCTCTACAACTTTGCAGAAGAAAGTTTTTTCAAATTCCAAACAGAAATTGACCGAAATCCACAAACGGGCAATTTTACAATTAATAATAAATTTTCGGTCAAGAATTGTGTCCACCAACACACAAAACATGTGTTAATCATTTAATGCAACAAAAATACTCTTCCTCCTCATATACTCATATATTCCATATTCATTGTAAAAATATCAACATCAATATATTATTAAAATAATATATTTAAATGAATTATTTTATCAGAAAAAGATAAACTATTAATTTTCAACAATTGTCACATTAAAAATTTTCTCCATCTATATCCACATAAAATTAATATTTTCCTCATCATATAAATTAATAATTAATTATACACAAATAATATTACAGAATCACAGTACTGGCAACCAGGTCGTTCCCAAGAAAGAGGGGGTTTTCCAATAAGGATTTCTTCTTACTGGCGCGCAATTAGATGACCAAACCTCTCCTTAGACAGAACTTTCTAGACATTGCCAATAATGTTATCTAATAATATTATTCAGATAATATGAATTATTGCTCCGATAATGGAAAATACTGCGTAGTGACAATTATAAAATATCAACGTAGCAATTATTTAATCAATAAAATAAAATATTGAACAGTAATTACTGTAACCATTATTGAGTAGTGTATTCTTACGTAAGAATCAATAATTGGTGTAATACAGTGTGCTACTATGCAACAACGCGTATTACCGTGTTTTAACCACCGGGTATTCCAACAGTATTAACGGTAACAACTACGCCGTTATTTATAAACAACTTATTTTTGTCGTTTTCTTCATCCAATCGCTTTCCGTTATGGGACCCACAAAAGACTGTGCCGTCGTACGAATATTCTCTGACAGTAAGAATATTCCACGACCAAGCGAATATTCTCCGACAACAATGAATATTTTATAACCACTTGCTTATTTAAAATATTTGCGCATTTTACCCATAACTAACCACATTAATCAAATTAAGCCTTACTATTTCAGAATAATAAATAGAGGAAATTAAATTTCATTTATTAATAATTTGGGGTCTTACAGATTTATTTATGTGGTTATAAATGAAGGAATTAACGTTGAGGTATTTTATCAGTATTTTGTCAGATTGGAGGTATTAAAAAATCAAATCGGTGTTCTTAAAGCTCTATTGCGTGAGTTATAATTTTAATCCGACCGTTGGATCGTTGTGATTTTTGGATATGTTATACATATATAAGTTGAGTATATATCCATAAATTTTGAACCGTTAAAAATAAACATATGATTTGTTATGAATTTTAAGAGATGACTGGTTCAGAAATTGTTGAAGTTTCAGAATTTTTTATTTTGGTGGAAAATTCTAGAATTGGTGGGCCCCACTCTTGGTTGGTGAAAAAATTTACTGAGATTTTTATTCAAATATGGTGGGTGGAAATAGTAGCAGGTAAAGCCATCAGGTTGCAGGTTAAGTCTGCTTCGGCGTGCTAACATTTTCCTATAAATAGAGGGCTAAGTTAGAATTAAAAATTACACCAGAAACATAAGCTTTCTCTCTTTCTCTCTCTATATTATGAAGCATATTTTGTGAGTATTTAGATACTTTGAGAGCTGTTATTCAGTTCAAGTTTCCTTCGGCTTTGCATTCCAATCAGAAGTGCTGCTCTTTTGAGGTAAGGGATAGTAAGGGATTTTAAGGGTTGTTATGATTTTCAGTTTCGTAATTTTTCTGAACTTCAAAAATTCTAGAAAAATTTGAAATGATATTTTGATGAGTTTTATTGATTGTGTCCAAAAATAGTGATTTTTGGATGTATATATTAAGAGTTATGAATTTTACGGGAAAAGACTATTTTAAAAGTAACCGCTTACAACTCCTTGTGGTTAACTCTAAAATTGATGAAATTTTTATTGAAAGTATATCTATATAATATCAGTGTACTCTGTGAATTTCAGAATTTTTGGATAAAAGTACAATTTATGATAAATGTCTAAATATTCGGCGGTTTTGGCCATATGAAAAATAGTAAATGAGTTTTAAAAATTCTGAGAAAAATATATGTTCAATATGGGACTATATTCTGCTAAATTCCAGAAATAAAATATTTTTGGAACTGATTTGGTATTTTTCATAAAAATAGACTAGTTATGAGAAAATGAATTAAATATGTTATGTGAAGTAAGAAAATTGAAAAATAGGATTTTATGGCTTGAGAATCCTATATGAGGTATATGCAGATTTTTTATGAGGGTTTTGGTTATTTGGTAATGAAATCTTATGAGTTTAGCATTTAAGGATGATTAAATGCATTATTTAGTAAAGTGTAAACAATTAAAATAAATTGTTTATAAGCTTAAGAAATATTATTCTTTCAATATCATTATACAGAAATATTGGTATGTATATTATTGTGGAATTTCAACCTTTTTCATGTCGGGGTTACTATTCATGAGTTACTAGTCACAAGTTACTATTCATGAGTTACTATTCACGAGTTACTATTCACGACAAAATTAGTTTCTTTCTCTAACCAAATTATAGTTGATTTATGAATATTACTATATGTTGATCATATTATTTTTATTATCATATATAACATTTTTATAACCCTGATGTTGAAATTCTCTTTCGCTTGAGTGTAAAGATGGGTAAATTATTGGTATGATCATGACTAGGGTTCTCTTTGGCCAGTAATGGAAAAGTTGAAGTGTGACTGGTATGATCATGACCATTGAATTTATAATTGAATATCTTTAGCTTCAGTGCAAAGGTGAATTGATCAACATGGTTATAATTATTGTATATATAAGTTCTAAAATGATTATATATTTCTTTGAGATATGAATATATTTGGCCTGTAGTGCAAATATAAACTGTTGAGGAATATCTTTGGCCTGTAGTGCAAAGATGGTCTGTTGATGAATATCTTTGGCCTGTAGTGCAAAGATGAACTGTTGTTGAATATCTTTGGGCGTAGTGCAAAGATGGATTTATTAGTATGATTATAAACAGGATCTGTGATTGGTATAACCATGATCTTTGATGTTTCAGGTAAAGACATGTGATAAAAATTATCTTCGTCATGGGTGCGAAGAGAAATTTAGAATCACAATTATGATTATGAGTTATTCATATAATTATGGAAAGGAACTGTTGAGTGATGTTACCGGGATAAAACACTGTTGGTGGACTTTTAATGTGGAGAAGATAGTAGACTTTATGGTCTATTTGACTCTTCTAATGGATTGCTCGTTCTGCTGCAACTGTGGTTGAAATTTTTTATCATCTACCATATGTTCTAAATCTCTGATTTATTACTATTAAAGGCTATTGATAAATTATTTATCTTTAGTTATGATATTCTTTACTGGGCTAGTTGTGCTCACCCTTTTGCTTCACAATTCCTTTTCAGGTAATAAGAGTGTAGCTGGGTCGAGCGGGGGTAACAGGAGAATAGAACGGTGGTCATCATTTAGTAGTTATATTTGGTGAATCATCTAGGGTGAAGCGAACCCAACGTTGAAAGGGTGTTTTGCCACTATCATACAAGATGTCTAATGACATACAACCTCGTGTCATCATAAGACAGGATTGTGCTCATCCACTTGCTGAGTATATTTACGAGCACTACTTATATAATCTTGGTGTTTATTTGAAGTATAATTCTCAATTAGAGACAATAGAGATAATGATAAGTCAAGAGAAGACTCACTATTGGGAAGAATATGATAGTAATCTTCTTGTTTTTCTATATTGGGTCAACCAAGGATAATTCTGTGGCTATATGATATCTATTATAACTTAGACGCATGGCCTCCCATGTACGAAGGTTTCCTTGAGCACTTCCCAAATATTCTAATTTCTAAAACAGTTTTTGACTATACCTTTATGTAAGGTGCCATTCTGACGAGCTATCCACGGTTGGGACATGAGTCACATTTGGTATATATTTGTATTAAAACTCACAGCATATGTGTTGTTGTACTTTGGACAACAATTATTGTAATAAAGTTTTAGTTATTTTCTGTACCATGTATTTGGCGACTCAGAATAGGTTTGATGGAATGGACCTATTTTGGGGTCGTTACAAATAGGTGTGACATATATTAACCATATGGTATAAAAATAAATTAAAAGGAGTTTTGGGTGCTAGCCTAGTGACCCTTTATTTTTTTTACTGATAAAACTCTTTTATGTTTTTTAACTGATGCACTTTATATTATATTCCATCAGTTTAGTTTCACGTATATTATTCCCAAGTCTTAGAACACCGAGAGAAGAAGGGAGCCTTAGAGAGAAATTGAGAGAGAAGATAAGTTATTTGTAAATTGAGAGAGGTTTGAGAATCAAAGAAGGAAGAAGCAAGAAGATTGTTCAAGTTTACTTTAACATCTAGCTAATCAAAGGTAAGCAATCTATTTCTAAAAATTCTTAGTTTATTTCTAAAACTTCTTCTCTATAATTGGTTTTGATGGTTAATTTGTTGAGAAATTGATTACATGTGTTATTGTAATTACTTAGTCTGATATATGTTGTTTATAAATAGTTTTTGGAGTATCAAATTCATAAAAAACATGCTTAAGATGAAGAGTTTGGTTTTTGGCTTAATATATGTATTTTGGTCTATTTTGAGACTAAAATAAGCTAAGAATTCATGTTATAATCTATAAATTGATAGTTTTTTGTGTTAATACTTTGAAATACTAAAACAACGAAAGTTAAATGGATCAATTTGGTTGAGAAATGAATTCGTGAGAGTTAAATTCGCTAAATGTGTTGAAATATGTAAATAGAACATGAACTTTGATTTTTGAGTCCTTGGATTGGTTGTTAGAGTTATTTATGTTGTTAGAATCCATTTATATATGTGGGGCCTTGTTTTTACAAAGTTTATTACATATATGTTTTCATAATTTGTTGTTTGGGTGAGGAAATTGGGTGTTTTTGGGATAATCTGTGTTCTTCGTGAAGTAGCAGAATCTGGGTCTGCGATGCTGTGCCACAACGCCTCTATGAAGGCTTGTCTACGCTCCGCAGCGCCGGCCCCATGTATAAGAATTGCGCCGCAGCCCCTGTTCTATATTATTTGTGCAGCATCGCCGTGCCAGTTGGCATATTGGCCCAAAAATGAGATTTTGAGTGTATGATCCTAGGGTTATTTATATAACCTTAATGAACGATTGTAATGAAATGTAAAAAATATTGTAAGACTTAGTAACACGTTATTAATTAGTAAGTTATATAAAACTTAAGCTTGATGTTCGTGAGGTTTAGTAATGTTGTTTAAGTGCTAAGCCTTATGTTATATGCTAGGAAAGGTTTCAAGGTTCATGGTTTGTGGTTAGTATAGTCAACTAAAGCTAAAGATTATAAACTTAGCTAGGATAACTAAGTTAAGTGAAATAGAAATTAAACCATTAACGTTAGTTGTAATATAACTAATTGGTGTGGTGATCCTAAATGATATGTGTAGGATACTTGGAGAACGTATGTTATAATTGTGTAGCAAGCGCACGAAGATAGTTTCTAAACCCTACCTTTTCATTGAGCAAATTTTCTAACCTTTACTTTTTATAATTCAAGCGAGGTTTCTTATCATGATCAATGCATATATTTTGATTAAGCTTTCTAGTCTTTCGAAAGCATGCTTTAATGTATGATATTTATTCGTTTGAAATCATTGTGTTCTATTATTGTTAAAACCCCACTTCATGAGATTACTTTACTATTGTTATCAAACTATTAAATGGTCAGTCAACCCTTATTAATTCAGCTAGTCCATAGTTGATGAGCATTCTAAAGACTTAACATTTCTTTGAAGCTTGTTCAAACCAAACTTCCTTTGGTGCAGATTCTAATGTCAAAACGGAGTTAAATGATGAGTAGGTTTTTAACCTACGATTTATCCTTATTTAGCTTGATATATTGTTAGTTTTTGAGTATTTCATGTTGCTTTTGATGGGTTTTTGTTCTTGTTACAGGATATTAAGGTGAACACATCAAAATGCTGGCATTGGAAGAAATCTCAAGCGATTCTGGACATACTGCATCATCGGCGCGAGGCGTGCCGTGAATACAAAGGAAATGGCGCGGGGCGCGCTACATGGGGATAAGTTTCCGTTGTACTAGCACAGGTCGCGCCGCTTTAACGAAGGACCCGGCGCAGGGTGCGCCGGTCGGGCGTGACAGTTGCTGAGTTATTTTATTTTGCATGCTACTGAGTTGTGTTGGGAGCTATAACTTGTTTATGTAATAAGGTCATGTTAGGAGTGTATAAAGGAGGTTATTTCATATTAATTGGGATTCTTTGCTTAAAAACTTGTTGGGTTTAACTTGGAGTTTGATTTTTATTAGAATTCTTATGGGATGACTTTGACATGGATTATAATTGGATTTGGTTCAGCTGAAGTGAATTAACTTATGCTAAGGAGTAGAGTGCTGGAGATCTAACAATTGAATTACATTGAGAGAGCCATAATTAAAAGGAAGATCTTGGAGGAATAAAGGAAGGAATTGATTTCACGAAGATTGCAGATTTGAAGGGCGAGAAGGGTGGTGTATTACTATTTTTCTTTAATTTCAGTTTTTGTAATTGGGATGATGATTTCTTTCATTTATTCAGTATTTAATTCATTAATTATGAGCTAAATTTCTTTCTAGGCTTGCAATGGGTCTTTAATGTTGAATGACAATTATTATGCCTTGATTTAGGTTTAATAAATTATTAATTCAGTTTATCTATTGTAATTTGTATTTAATTTATGAATTGCTTGATCACCAATTTTATGTGGATTTGTATGGATTCAAGAGATGATGTATGAGTCTAGACCTATTCACAATAGCATGTGTTCTTGAATTCTGTGATTGAATGGAATCTTGATTTATGATAGGATAGAGATATACCTAGCATCTCATGTAATCGGGTAAGAACTTGGAATTTAAACTCTTCTTAATTTTAATTCACATAGAGATATAGTGAATTAGTTAATTAGGGTGTTTGGCTTAATTCTATCTAAAAAATTTGTAGATTTAAGTTAATATGGTATTAATGCATTGAGAAATGACTAATTCTACATAAGTGTTCTTGATTAATAAACTGAGATAGTGAATTAAATTGGAATAAGGTGTGATAATTGGATTGAGACTTAAAGTGAAGTTGTAAGCCTAATTCTCCATTATTTGTTGAAATTACGGTTTTTAAGTTGTGTTGATTTATTGGTATTTTTAGTTTCTTAGTTTTCTTTATTTATAATAATTGATTTCGATTAGTTTAATAAAATTGTGTTAATATAAAACTGGTAATTGTTAGGATTAATTTCTTGCTATTCTCTATGGGAACGATTCTTTTCTTATCATTATATTACTTGTTGACCATGTATACATGAGTGTTGTACGTAATCTAGAATTTGACCAACAAGTTTTTGGCGCCGCTGCCGGGGAATAGTTTTGATTTTAATATTTTTAAATATCAGTTTAATTAGTTCAGTTTTTCTTTTTGTTTTGTTATTTCTTGTTTCAGGTTCTTTGAGAAGTTTATGCAAACTCGGTCTAAGAAGCCAGACTTACTTCCTTTCAAGAATGATATCGAGAAACAGTTTCAAAGGCTAAGTAAGTGGATTAAAGACACTAGGGAAAACTTCGAGAACTCTGATAAGGAAGAAATTATGGTTGTCGAATATCAAAAACCGCTAAGGGATTATGCCACTATCAAGGTGACTGAGCTTCAGTCGAGTATCACCAGGCCAGCGATTGCTGCAAACACTTTTGAGATCAAGCCTGGGACCATACAGATGATTCAGAACTCAGTACAGTTTGGGGGATTAGCCAACGACGATCCTAACGAGTACTTGGTCAATTTTTTGGAGATAAGTGACACCTTCAAATATAATAGGGTGTCAGATGATGCAGTCAGACTTCGCTTGTTCCCGTTCACACTGCGGGACAAGGCGAAGAGTTAGTTACACTCGCTACCGCCGGGATCAATTACTACATGGGACGACCTTGCTCAGAAATTCTTGGCCAAATTTTTCCCACCAGCAAAAACTGCAAAAATGAGAAACGAGATCACCATGTTTGAACAGCAGTATGGGGAATCATTGTATGAGGCATGGGAGAGGTACAAGGAATTGCTCAGAAAGTGTCCACGTCATGGATTACCTAAATGGTTGTAGATGAACACGTTCTACAACGGGTTGAATGGGAATCTCAGGACTAGTATAGATGCAGCTTCGGGTGGAGCATTTATAGCCAAGATCTATGAGGAGGCGTATGAGTTGATAGAAACAATGGCGGCTACTAACTACCAATGGCCCACGACAAGAATGACACAACCTAAGGTAGCTGGGGTGTTAGAGGTAAATGGGGTGACGGCGTTAGCAGCATATATTTCAGCGCTATCAAAGAAGGTGGATGCTTTGTCGGGTACACAAACTCAACAGCTTGAGGTTATTTGTGAATTCTGTGCGGGGGAACATCCTACGGAACAATGTGCTATTAACCCAGCTTCAGTACAATTTGTGGGTAGCTACAACAGGTTTCCACAGAACATGTATCAGAATGCCTACAATCCGGGGAATAGGAATCACCCAAATTTTTCGTGGAGTAACAATCAGAATCAGCAGGTTCCACGACCATCTTATCCCCCGGGATTTCAGAATCATCATCAACAAGCAGCTCCGCACCAAGAGAAAAAGCCAGATTTAGAAGAGCTATTGTAACGACCGAGAAATTTGGATTTATTGTAAAATAATTTTATTTGATTAAATAATGAATAAAATTATATTATATATTATTATTATGTGTTCGTAAGATGAAGGTTGTTCTATAACCTAAATATGTCAGAATATCTTAGTATTCTGGTTACGTGAAGGAATTAAAGTGTTTAATTTCTAAGACGAAAATAAAAGCTTTCCGAGAAATTTTTTGAAAAATATTATTCACATATTTCTGCTCGGGAATTATTTTTGAACTTCCGAGAAGTACGTAATGATAGAATAATAAGGGAGGGTGGATTATGCGATAAGAATTCAAGTATGGCTAACGTAGTTTTTTGCCTGCATACCTAATTTGAGAATGTTAAGGAACGTAAAGATTGGAATAAGAGATGATCGTATAATAGCGAGTATTATACGAAGCAATGCATACAAGTATGATATGATATATTATACGAGTATATGCGAATGATAGTATAATGTGTATGACGAAAGATTATACGAACTAGTATACATAAGGAATACGAGGATTTTACGTTAAACGCTTAAATCATATTGCATTGGATTTGTAAGATTTGTGTAGGAATGTTGCAAGCCCAATTGGAAAGATGTTAAAGCCTAAACTGAGAACTAGATCCGTAGGTCGAACCAACGGGTCAACGGGTAAGAAAACCCATGGGGCAACCCATGTGGGCCCCATAGATGAGTCATAGTTGATAAGGGTGGAGAGAAAGCAAGAGATAAGATGTGTGGTGGCCAAGTCTTGAATAGTAAGGAGGTGGATGGCCTAAGTTACCAAATTGCCGTCACCTAGCAATTCCTATAAATAGAGAGCTTGGATTTTCATTTGCCTTGTTCATTAATTCACCAACATCTTATCATATATTGAGAGAGAAAGTGAGAGCTAGAATTGTTCATCCAAGTAGAAAAGAAGAAGAAACAAGTTGATCATCAAGGGTAAGAAACCTTTAATCCATTATTGATCTTCCTCTCTTCAATATTAGCTTGATAGAGAAGTGTGGATTGGTGGAGCATGTATGCTAAGGAGTATGAGAATGATTATTAATGGACTTAAACCTTAATAAGTTATATGTAAGGAAATCATACTTTTATAAGTATTGAACTAATGAAGAACTTGTAAGAATTTGTCATGTAAATGATTTAATGAAATACATTTGGTTAGGATGTTAGAATGATGAAATGAATCTATTTTGAACGATGTAAAAATCTTAAGTAACGAAGTTATGGCAAAATTTACGAGATTAGAAGATAATCGTCGAAATTGTTAAATTCTCATAATGAAAGTCAGAAGTTAGCATTTAGCTCGAAAACGTTGGTTTTCGATGGAGATTACACTACTAAAAAATGGTCATTTATGATGGCAAAAATTTATCACAAAAAGTAGGAAAACCATCACAAAATGTTTACGTGATGGCTTTAAGCATCATAATGGTCATCTTGTATGCGCCCATCATAAAAGGTTTTACGTGATGGTTTTTGGCAATCACGAAAATGCTTAGTGCTTTTGTGATGATTAATACAATCAAATTAACACGTAATCTATTATGATTGTCAAAGTCATCACAAAAAAATAAGACTTTAGGGATCAAATGTAAGAACGTGAATCTCTATTTACGTATAATTTATTTCACTGTATTAATTGTATCTATATTAATTGTATCAAATGATACTTCTAGGATTCGAACCCTCTGCTATTTGCAAACTAAATAACGAGTATTACCACTACACCAAAGTCCAGATCATGATTATAATTTTAAAACAAAATATAAAAGGAAACATATGTGAGTTGATTTACTAAGCAAAATTACTTCCACATAAGATTTGGTGATTGCAATGGCAATCAAAAATACTCTATAATGATGGTAAAATTAGTCATCACTAAGAGCCATCATATATTTTATTGTTTTGTGATGGCTTGAAAATTCCATCACAAAATACCTTCTTTTTGTAATTGTAAATAAAAGTCGTCACAAAAATCTATCTTTTTTAATGATTGTCACGACCGTCATAAATATTGTTTTGATTATTTCTTACATTAAAATATTAGTGATAGCTTAAATGAAATCACAAAAAGGGTATATCTATAAGTGATGACTTAGTGCGTCACAAAAAGAAAATTTATTTTGCGTGAAAAAATTGGTGCGATTGAGATGGCCATCACAATTATAATACATTGATGGCAAGATTAGTCATCACTAAGAGCCATCATATATACTATTATTTTGTGATTGCTTAAAAAGTCCATCATAAATTACTATCTTTTGTGATTGTTTTTAAAAATTGTCACAAAATTCTGTCATGTATTCTTTTTTTTTTTCTAGTAGTGTTAGTCTCAATTGGCATTCTAGAGTTGCGGACTCGAAAATGACCAAATTCCGACTTAGAACGAAGAAACGAGCTTTGAACGTTCACGAACGTTTAACGTTTTAGTAATAATGAACTAATCGGTGAATTTTAAGTTAAAAGATTCGAAAATGAAATGTTTTCTAATGAAATCATAGAGCATGTGATTTTTGAGCTAATGGCTATTGAACGAGCCAATTCGGACTTATAACGAATAAGTTATGAGGCCGGGAATTTCACATAAGAAAATTTCTGTCAAATTTTTCTGAGTCTGAGGGCTGGCGCCGCAGAGCCGTCCAAAGCATTGTCCTTGGTGCCGCAGTGCAAGACATGACCATTACCTACTGAAGAATGGCATCGCAGTGCGGCAGTTAGCAAGGAGACTCGCGCCGCAGCACCGAGTCTGGACCATAGATGTGATGCCCCCCAATTCGGGTCCTCTGAGCCTGGTTCGGTCATCACGATAAAATACAAACATCCACCTCTAAACAACATACGATAACTAAAATGCAGAAAATAATAAACGTACGTCGTTCATTCAAAAGATGTTACTAGTCTCAAGATTCGATAACCTTAATATAATATTTCAAACACACCCTAAAATAGTACTTAGGGTTCATATTACATAACAGTAATTTAAATTAAGCATAGGATAAATTTTGCTCCTGGTGACTATCCTACATCTTTCCTTTACCCTTGTCATTTCCTGAGGTCTCGGGCTTAGCTACAAGATAATTCATGATATAGCAAGGATGAGCAACAAGTTTGTTCAACAAGTTTAAATACAACAATTAAGGATATATCATGATGAAAGGAAAAATATCTGACAAAGAATTCAACAATATGAATTTCTGAAGGATTCAACAGTATGAATATTAGAAGCAAAGATAATGATTGCTTGTAGACTTTGAACTAAAACACTCCAATGAAATCAATAGCTGATTGACCTACTGGCTACATAATAAGTGCTTGAGGGGATTAGCCTCGCGTACACCATGTATATGCATAACATTTAAATTTGTTCTTTATATCTTATATTAGATACCTGGGTACTCCCCCTAACATAGAAGGGGTGTTCTTGGTTTGGATAGCTTTTATAAAACTTCATATACTTATCTGAGCGAACAAAGGTTCAGACTCTATCTGACACAGTTCAAGAATTATAGAACTTTAAATGAAGTACAAGTCCAAGACTGTACGAACTCAAGTGCACTAAGTGCGAATATCAATAATATCGATGTGGATTAATTGTAAGGTAATTAAACCACTTAATAGCATGCTTGGAAATAAAGTTCAAGCTTAAACGAATAACTTTCAATTTAACAATAACCTGCTCAATTTAATATGAGAAGGATAGGAAACTTTCACAATCAAGGAGTGAAGTTCAAGGAAACTTGCTCAATATAATAATTGGAGTAAGTTTAGGAAACTTGCTTACGATGTGTGTCGAATAAAGTAATGCAAGGGTTTAGGATACTTGCTCAATAAAAGTAGGGTTCAAGGAACTTGCACAATCAAGAGTGAAGTTCAAAGAAACTTGCTCAACATAATAATTGGAGTAAGTTTTGGAAACTTGCCTGTTTGCTCAGCTACAATGTAATTCTAGCTTTAATTAACTTGCGTTGAAACGACCTAACGTTAACAAGTCGGTCATTTCAATTAGTATGTGTAAACTAGTACGAGTCTACACTTAAAAGAATCAAGTCATCACATAGCATGCTTCTCAAAACATTATATGGCACATTGGTCACATATTACAAGATAAAGAGATCATGTAAGCATGCCTTAAATTTCAGAACCAAAAACAGAACCTTGGCAAGACTGCAGGACGGCGCAGCTGCGCCTGGTCTAGGCTTAGGGACGGCGCAGCTGCGTTGTCCCCTGGCCAGACCAGGCTTGAGCTTTGCTCTCCTGACTTCAGTCCAACTCTAACATACTAATTACACATACATTTTAATCATACATACATGCTAGAGTTTCACACATGACCATACTTGAATTCAATACCACAAGTTTAACTTACAAGTTATATGTCATTAAACCATAAAAATCATGTAATCATCAAGTTTAATACATATGAATCATATTTAGGAGTATTATAGCCATAACATGACATCTTACTACTTTAGAATCTATACATGCATGTGATGCAACTAAATTTTTGAAAACATGTCCAAGGTTGTCTTTGAAATCCCTTTATCATGAATGATGCAAGATAGCACATATAAGACTACTTCAAAAACTCTTATCATAAGGAGTTAAGTCATGTTAACATCCTTTCAAGATCAGAATCTCTTTAGCATTTGTGTTCATTAGTCATGTTGTATTAAGCCTTTCTTTTCAAACTAAGTTCTAGCACAAAGCTCATCAAGTTGGTCATGGATACAATAGCTATGAGTCACACATCATGCTCATTTAGGTTTTAAATCAGTCATGTATATGGTCTCGTAAGTTCAGAACTTATGAACAAGTTTTCCCCTAAGTTAGTTTTGAAAACTTTAAGTTTTGTTACAACTTTCTTACTAATCCAAGTTGCTTATTTCATACCACATACACAAGCTTTTCATAACATGTTATACCCCTCTATAGGTATGTATCGAAGTCATAACATCAAGTTAGTAGCACATATAACCAACAGAAACCAGAAATTGATTTTGAGCTACGGCGTAGCTGCGCTGCACCCTAGTACAAATAGGGCGCAGCTGCGCCATGCCTGCACCAGAGGCAGTGACCTGCTCTGTTCTGCAGAGCATGAAACAACTTTGATTCCTTTCAGTTTAAACATGTTCCAATCCATCATTTAAGAGTTCAAACATGTAAGCCTACTTCCTAAACACATTATAGCATGCCAATTCACTTTGACTAACAAAGAATTTCAAGTAATTTCAAGAAATTGACAATAACCCAAATAAGAATGAAAATTAAGATTTATACCTCCTTGGCTTGAATTGGACCATTCACACATTGAGCATGCTTCCAAAATTTCCCAGCAACTTAGAGTTCTCAATATCAGACTTAGCGAACGACAAAACTGAAAATTGGGCTACTATATATAGAAGAACTTTGGACAAGATATTTACATTGCACTAAGGTTGAAGCTCATGGTGCAAAGGAAGAACACATTGGTTTCTAAGAAGTGGTTCAACAACTCCCCATAGGCCATTGGCCATGAAATCATTGCCTAAGTTTAGCCTAAATGGAAGTTACGTAAATCAAATGTAGGCAATTGTTCATGTACTATAGTGACACTCATTTTGGGACAAGAATCCCATCTCAGCAACTAGCTTGATTAAGGCTTTGTTTGGACACTATACTCCCATAATGTAATATAAATGTATTAATGCTACTATTCAAAGGAAATTTAGGGATTATTTATGTACTCACATTATATAACCCATGTACATTAAATACGCGCAATAAAATAACGCAGTCAAGTATTATTGTCCGGGTAGTTTCATAATTATCTCTACTACTCACATAGGCATATTATTATTTAATAGTATATATCAAGTGTACACACATAACTTCTTTTCCTATTTCTGGAATGCACAAATATTAATTTATTTCTGTTTAACAATCACTTATGATTTTATTGCACTACTTGATACTCCATATCATTAGAATATATTCTTATTATATGATTCTATGCATGCCACACATTACACTAATGTTCCAATTCATTTTCTATAGCATAACTTAACTTTCTAAGTTTGGACACTGGCGCAGTTCCGCCATTTTGTACTGCTGGGACGACGCAGCTGCGCCGGTCCCTGGCAGTACCAAAATAGGTTAGCTTCAAGCCAGTTCCAATTCTTATCACCACATAAGTTTCATGTGGGATAATTTAACTTCTTCAATGGTGATATACCCATACTTGACATAAATTAATATGTTCAAATCTTGTCACCATATTCAAATAAATTGAATATTTAATTAATAATCCTATTAATCTTTGATATTAACATCTTAGGGTTAGTCCACTAATTTAAATCAACTATTAGTGACTCCCTTCAAACATTTCATAAATTCACATAACCACATAAGGTTTCAATAGACTCACAAAACCAACTCATAAAAAATTAAATCACATATTTGATTAATAAGGAGTTTCAAATTCGTGGACGTTACATCCCTCCCCCCTTATAAAAATTTCGTCCTCGAAATTGCAAAAATAAGGTTACTCAAATAAAAATGGATAATTCGCTCTCATTTTCTCTTCTAGCTCCCACGTAGCTTCTTCTACTGCGTGATTCCTCCAGAGAATCTTAACGGAATGGATAATCTTATTCCTCAACTTCTGTTCCTTCCTATCTAGTATCTGGACAGGAACTTCTTCGTACGATAAGTCTTTCTCGACTTGAATTGGTTCATAGGAGATAACGTGCTTGTAGTCCGGTTTATACGGCCGTAACACTAACACATGAATCACGTTGTGAATGTGCTCAAGTTCAGGAGGTAAGGCTACCTCGTACGCCACTTCACCGACTCGCTTCAAAACTTCTAACGGTCCTATGAACCTAGGGCTCAACTTGCCCTTCTTCCCAAAATGAATCTTCCCTTTCCAGGGAGAAACTTTCAAAAATACATAGCTCCCTACTTAAAAATCTCTCTTCTTGCGATGTAAATCCGCATACTTCTTCTGGAGATCTTGAGCCGCTACTAATCGTGCTCTTATCACCTTGATGATTTCCACCGTCTGTTGTACCAATTTTGGTCCCAACAGTTGATGTTCTCCAACTTTATCCCATCATAAGGGCGTTCTACATTTTCTCCCATGTAGTGCTTCGTACGGCGGCATTCCAATACTGGCGTGATAACTATTGTTATACGCGAACTCTACTAATATAAGGTGATCCTCTCAACTACACTTGAAGTCCATCACACAAGCTCGGAGCATATCTTCAAGTGTTTGAATTGTTCTCTCGCTTTGCCCATCGGCCTGCGGATGATACACGGTACTCATCCGTAGTTGTGTCCCCATTCTTTCTTGAAGACTCTTCAAGAAGTTTGACATGAATCGCGGATCTCTATCTGATACAATTGATACCGGCACCCCATGCCTCGAGATAATTTCCTTGACATACAATTTGGCTAACTATTCCAAACTATACTTAATCTTAATCGGCAAAAAGTGAGCTGACTTAGTAAGACGATCTACAATCACCCATATGGCGTTGTGCCCTTTCTGCGTAGCTGGAAGTCCCACCACAAAATCCATTGTGATGTGCTCCCATTTCCATTCTGGAATTTCTAATGGTTGTAATAACCCGCTTGGTCGTTGGTGTTCTGCCTTGACTCTCTAAAAAGTTAGACATCTACTCACGTATTCTGGAACCTCTCTCTTCATGTTTGGCCACCAGAAGTGGTGACACGAATCTTGATGCATCTTCGTGCTTCCTAGGTGTATAGAGTATCTCGTACTGTGCGCTTCTTGCAAAATCTCCTCTCTCAGTTCTGGTACTAATGGTACCCAAATTCTTCCTTTAAATCTTAGCAGTCCAGTGCTATCAATCTTGAATTTCAATTCCTCACCTTCAGACAATCGCTTCTTGATGTTATTGCAATCTTCATCCTTTTCTTGTGCCTCATTAACCTTATCCGATAAAGTCGGGCTTGCTGTTACCGTAAATAATTGCTCGTCGGTCTCTATCGGATACTTAATTTCCAAGTCTAGTCGTTCGAAATCTTTCACTAATTCTTCTTGAATGGTCAATTTTAATAACTTCTCTCTGCCTTTTCTGCTCAAGGCATCTGCCACTACATTTGTTTTGCCTAGATGGTATAGAATCTTACAATCAAAATCTTTGATTAGTTCTAACCATCGACGCTACCTCATGTTTAACTCTCTCTACGTGAAGATATACTTCAGACTCTTGTGGTCTGTATATATCTCACACTTCTCGCCATACAAATAATGCCTCCAAATCTTCAAGGCAAAACTGCTGCTAACTCCAGGTCATGAGTCAGATATCCCTTCTCATAATCTATCAGCTGACGTGAAGCGTACGCAATGACCTTGTCGTGTTGCATCAGTACATAGCCAAAACCCTTGTGTGACGCATCACTATACACTATAAACCCTCTCGTGTTATCCAGTAAAGCCAACATAGGTGCTTGACTAAGCCTCTTTTTCAATTCTAGGAAACTTTCTTCACACTTCTCCGTCCAAACGAACTTAACTGTTTTTCTGGTAAGATTTGTCAACGGCGATGCTAATTTTGAAAAATCCTGAATAAACCTTCAAAAGTATCCCGCCAATCCTAAGAAACTCCTAATTTCTGTCGGCGTCTTTGGCTGCTCCCAATTGATAACCGCTTCTACCTTCACTGGATTCACCGAAACACCATTCTTGTCGATAACGTGCCCTAAAATCTGCACTCTCTGCAACCAAAACTCACACTTGGAGAAATTTGCATATATCTTCTCCCTCCTTAATGTCTCCAACACTATCTGAAGATGCACGGCGTGTTCTTCCTCTGTCTCTGAATACACTAGGATGTCATCGATGAATACGACAACAAACTTATCCAAATACTATTTGAACACTCTGTTCATCAAATCCATAAATGCTGTTGGCGCGTTCGTCAATCCAAATGACATAACCAGAAATTCAAAGTGTCCATACTGAGTTTTGAATGCCGTCTTTGGAATGTCCTCTGGCCTCACTTTCAATTGGTGATAATCGGTCCTCAAGTCAATCTTTGAAAAGTACTTTTCCCCCTTCAACTGATCAAATAAATCGTCAATCTTGGGCAACGGGTACTTGTTCTTAATGGTGACCTTATTCAACTCTCGGTAGTCGATACAAAGTCTTAGCAACCCATCTTTCTTCTTCACGAATAAGATTGGTACTCCCCATGGTGATATGCTCGGTCGAATGTATCCCTTATCTAATAACTCTTGTAATTGAGCCATCAGTTATTTTATCTCTACTGGTGCCATACGATACGGCGCTTTGTATATCGGTGTTGTCCCTGGTGCCAAATCAATAACACACTCAATCTCTCTATCCGGTGGCAATCCCAGAATCTCGTCTGGGAAGACATCAACGAAATCCCTTACAATAGGTATCTGACTCAGTTCGCCCTCGACTCGTCGAGTATCAACCACATGAGCCAAACAACCTATACAACCCTTCCTAAGCAATTTCTGCGCTTGTACCATCGTCAGACAATGAGATTGTCTCGGCGATTTACTACCATAAAATACCACCTTTGACTTATTCGGAGTCTTAAGGTGTACGCATTTTTTCTTACAGTCTATAACTGCTCCGTGAACTGATAACCAATCCATTCCAAGGATTACATCGAACTCTCCTAAACAAATCGGTATCAAATCCACTTTGAGCTTACATCCTCGTAATTCGGCATAACAATTCCTATGAATGTATTCTACGAGAATAATTTCCTTGTTCGCTACTTCTACGCTCATAAGGTGTTCTAATCTCTCACGGGGTAAGTCTAACTGTTTAGCAAATTCTTCAAAAACAAAAGAGCAGGTAGGACCCGAATCAAATAACATATATGCATCTATATCATTGATCAAAATGATACCTGACACCACGTCCTTAGACTCTACTGCATCCTTTACGGTCATGTTGAATGTTTGTGATGTTGGTCTGTTGGCTTGACTGGTTGGCCCTCCAATGTTTAGCCCGTTGTTGTTGTTGTTGCTGTTGCCGCTAGTTGCATCGCCCTTTTTGTTCAGGCAGTCCTTAATTTGATGGTCTGTGGCACCACACGAGAAACATCCTCCCTTCTGCTTATTCGGACACTGAGGAGCCATGTGCCCCGGTTGTCCGCAACGATAACAAACATTCTTCCCCTTCATGCACTCCCTTGAGTGATTCCTCCCACAGTTGTTGCACTTCATACTTTTCTTGGCCTCCCCTCTAGACTTAATACCTCTAGAGGATTGGCTCTCCGTCCATTTATGCTTGTTGGGTTTGCTTCCTCCACTACTTCCCCCCTTCTGTCCATCATGATCGGTCTTCTTTTCTTGTTTGAATCGAGCGATGACTTCATTGCCTCCTTCGGCAATGATAGCCCTTTCCAATAGATCAGAGTAAGTTTTATTCTTTAATACGACCATTGCTTTCTACACCCATGGTTTCAGTCCTAATTCGAACCTCCTTGCCTTCCTGGCCTCCGTGCCAACTTGATGTGACGCGAATCGGGCCAACTCGTTAAATTTTGTCGCGTACTCTACGACAGACATACTACCTTGCTTCAATTCCAGAAACTTGACTTCCATATCCTGTTGCGTATTCTCTGAGAAGTAATTCTCAAGGAATAGCTCCTTAAATCTGTCCCAAGGAATAACTCCTTCGTATGCTCGTCCCTTATTGGCTTTCCACCAATAATTAGCTTTGCCCTTCATCATGAAAGTGGCAAAACTAGTCTTCTATGCTTCGGCCACTCGTGCGACCTCAAACACCTTCTCCATTTCTTCTATCCATGTATGGGCTTCAATTGGATCCAAGGTTCCCCGAAATTCTGGTGGTCCTACCAATTTAAAGCCCTTAAAGCTAGCCAAGTATTGTCATGGCTGCCCTGCTACTGGCGGGGGTCTGTTTTGCATTGCCTCAGTTAACAGGCTAACGAAGTTCTGCATTGGATCAACATTTTCCCCTCCACCATTGTTAACGGATCCTTCCTTCCTCTGATTCCGCTGTAGTCTCCTAGGCGGCATGATCTGAGGAAAGGAAGAAATAATTAGGCTTTATGTGATATGCTAGTCATGTTATCATTAAAAAGTTTAAGACGTCTATCAATCATTCTTGATTTAAATAAACCACTTCAATATCAGAATAAAACTCGATGGATTTCCTCATCCCATCACTTACATACTCTACTTGAGTTTTCAACTAAGGTTATACCCTAGGTTTTGCATTCCTAACGTTTATAACCTACGGCTCTGATACCAACCTGTGACGCCCCCGAATCCGGGTCCTCTGACCCCGGTTCGGTCATCACGATAAAATACAAACATCCACCTCTAAACAACATACAATAACTAAAATGCGGAAAATAATAAACATACGTCGTTCATTAAAAGGTGTTACTAGTCCCAAGATTCGATAACCTTAATACAATATTTCAAACATACCCTAAAATAATACTTCGGGTTCATATTACATAACAGTAATTTAAATTAAGCATAAGATAAATTCTGCTCCTGGCGACTATCCTACATCTTTCCTTTACCCTTGTCCTTTCCTGAGGTCTAGGGCTTAGCTGCAAGATAATTCATGATATAGCAAGGATGAGCAACAAGTTTGCTCGACAAGTTTAAATACAACAATTAAGGATATATCATGATGAAGGGAAAAATATCTGACAAAGAATTCAACAATATGAATATCTGAAGGATTAAACAATATGAATATTAGAAGCAAAGATAATGATTGCTTTTAGAATAACTGCTAGTCAAGTAGACTTTGAACTATAACACTCCAATGGAATCAATAGTTGATTAACCCATTGGTTACTGGCTACAGAATAAGTACTTGAGGGAATCAGCCTCGCGTACACCATGTATATGTATAACATTTAAATCTATTCTTTGTATCTTATATTAGATACCTGGGTACTCCCCTTAACATAGAAGGGGTGTTCTTTCAGTCTAAGAATCCTTACCATCAATTGGTTTGGATAGCTTTTATAAAACTTCATATACTTGTCTGACCGAACAAAGGTTCAGACTCTATCTGACACAGTTCAAAAATTATAGAACTTTAAATGAAGTACAAGTCCAAGACTGTACGAACTCAAGTGCACTAAGTGCGAATATCAATAATATCGATGTGGATTAATTGTAAGGTAATTAAACCACTTAATAGCATGCTTGGAAATAAAGTTCAAGCTTAAACGAATAACTTTCAATTTAACAATAACCTGCTCAATTTAATATGAGAAGGATAGGAAACTTTCACAATCAAGGAGTGAAGTTCAAGGAAACTTGCTCAATATAATAATTGGAGTAAGTTTAGGAAAATTGCTTACGATGTGCGTTGAATAAAGTAATGCAAGGGTTTAGGATACTTGCTCAATAAAAGTAGGGTTCAAGGAACTTGCACAATCAAGAGTGAAGTTCAAAGAAACTTGCTCAACATAGTAATTGGAGTAAGTTTGGGAAACTTGCATGTTTGCTAAGCTACAATATAATTCTAGCTTTAATTAACTTGCTTTGAAACGACCTAACGTTAACAAGTTGGTCATTTCAATTAGTATGTCTAAACTAGTATGAGTCTGCACTTAAAAGAATCAAGTCATCACATAGCATGCTTCTCAACACATTATATGGCACATTGTTCATATATTCCAAGATAAAGAGATCATGGAAGCATGCCTTAAATTTCAAAACCAAAAACAGAATCTTGGCAAGACTGCAGGACGGCGCAGCTGCGCCTGGTCTAGGCTTAGGGACGGTGCTGCTGCGCTGTCCCCTGGCCAGACCAGGTTTGAGCTTTGCTCTCCTGACTTCAGTCCAACTCTAAAATACTAATTACACATATATTTTAATCATACATACATGCTAGAGTTTCACGCATGACCATACTCGAATTCAATACCACAAGTTTAACTTACAAGTTATATGTCATTAAAACATAAAAATTATGTAATCATCAAGTTTAATACATATGAAACATGTTTAGGAGTATTATAGCCATAACATGACATCTTACTACTTTAGAATCTATACATACATGTGATGCAACTAAATTTTTGAAAACATGTCCAAGGTTGCCTTTGAAATTTCTTTATCATGAATGATGCAAGATAGCACATATAAGACAACTTCAAAAACTCTTATCATAAGGAGTTAAGTCATGTTAACCTCCTTTCAAGATCAGAATCTCTTTAGCATTTGTGTTCATTAGTCATGTTGTATTAAGCCTTTCTTTTCAAACTAAGTTCTAGCACAAAGCTCATCAAGTTGGACATGGATACAAATGCTATATGTCACACATCATGCTCATTTAGGTTTCTAATCAGTCATGTACATGGTCTCGTAAGTTTAGAACTAGTGAACAAGTTTTCCCCAAAGTTAGTTTTGAAAACTTTAAGTTTTGCTACAACTTTCTTACTAATCCAAGTTGATTACTTCATACCACATACACAAGCTTTTCATAACATGTTATACCCCTCTATAGGTATGCATCGAAATCATAACATCAAGTTAGTAGCACATATAACCAACAAAAACCAGAAACTGATTTTGAGCTACGGCGCAGCTGCGCTGCACCCTAGTACAAATAGGGCGCAGCTGCGCCATGCCTGCACCAGAGGCAGTGACCTGCTCTGTTCTGCAGAGCATGAAACAACTTCTATTCCTTTCAGTTTAAACATGTTCCAATCCATCATTTAAGAGTTCAAACATGTAAGCCTACTTCGTAAACACATTATAGCATGCCAATTCACTTTGACTAACAAAGAATTTCAAGTAATTTCAAGAAATTGACAATAACCCATCTAAGAACGAAAATTAAGATTTATACCTCCTTGGCTTGAATTGGACCCCTCACACACCGAGTAAGCTTCCAAAATTTCCCAGCAACTTAGAGTTCTCAATATCAGACTTAGCGAACAACAAAACTGAAAATTGGGCTACTATATATAGAAGAACTTTAAACTAGATATTCACATTGCACTAAGGTTGAAGCTCATGGTGCAAAGGAAGAACACATTTGTTGCTAAGAAGTGGTTCAACAACTCCCCATAGGCCATTAGCCATGAAATCATTGCCTAAGTTTAGCCTAAATGGAAGTTACGTAAATCAAATGTAGGCTACTGTTCATTTACTATAGTGACACTCATTTTGGGACAAGAATCCCATCTCAGGCTTTGTTTGGACACTATACTCCCATAATGTAATATAAATGTGTTAATGCTACTATTCAAAGGAAATTTGGGGATTATTTATGTACTCACATTATATAACCCATGTACATTAAATACACACAATAAAATAACGCAGTCAAGTATTATTATCCGGGTAGTTTCATAATTATCTCTATTACTCACATAGGCATATTATTATTTAATATTATATATCAAGTGTACACACATAACTTCTTTTCCAATTTCTAGAATGCACAGATATTAATTTATTTCTGTTTAACAATCACTTATGATTTTATTGCACTACTTTATACTCCATATCATTAGAATATATTCTTATTATATGATTTTATGCATGCCACACATTACACTAATGTTCCAATTCATTTTCTATAGCAGAACTTAACTTTCTAAGTTTGGACACTGGCGCAGTTGCGCCATTTTGTACTGTTGGGACGGCGCAGCTGCGCCGGTCCCTGGCAGTGCCAAAATAGGTTAGCTTCAAGCCAGTTCCAATTCCTATCACCACATAAGTTTTATGTGGGATAATTTAACTTCTTCAATGGTGATATACCCATACTTGACATAAATCAATATGTTCAAATCTTGCCACCATATTCAAATAAATTGAATATTTAATTAATAATCCTATCAATCTTTGATATTAACATCTTAGGGTTAGTCCACTAATTTAAATCAACTATTAGTGACTCCCTTTAAACATTTCATAAATTCACATAACCACATAAAGTTTAAATAGACTCACAAAACCAACTCATAAAAAATTAAATCACATATTTGATTAATAAGGAGTTTCAAATTCGTGGACGTTACAATAGACACTGATGAGTTGTGCCGCAGCGCGGCCCATAGCAAGGGGGTTGGCGCCGCAGCGCCAAGACCGATCAACACCTACTGAAGAGTCGCGCCACAGCGAGGACTCTATATAGGAAGCTGGCGCCGCAGCGCCAGCACCAGTGAAGAGGCAGAGAAGAAGGCTTAAGTGTATAAAGAAGGAAGGAAGCTAATTAACTATGAACTATATGCTTAATTGACTTGAAGTAACATCGACGATGTGACAACCCGAGAATTTGGATATTTATTAAAATCTTAAAATATTGAATTAAGGTTAAATAATAAACCTAGACAGAAAATAAGTGTATGGATTTGACATTTTTGGGAAGGAATTTTGTGGATTTAAAAATTTTTGTGGTGAATTATTCAGGATTAGGTGAATAAGTGTATGTGCTCTATGTAAGTGGATTTATGTGTACAGTTTGTGGTTAAGGGTCAATGGTTGACTAGATAAATTATATATGTGACAAACCCTAATCATATATTAAGAATATCGGCGTTCAGTTGGAAAATTCTTTTGATTAATAAGAAACCCTAGAAACCGGTTCTAGAAACCCTAATTTCAGTTCCAGGAATCTGAAACACTAATTCGAAAGTTGAAAACCCTAATTTGGGAATTCAAATGCTAGTATAAGGCTTAAGTGTTATTAATTATAACCTAATTAGGGAAAACCCTCGTGATTAATTAGAAACCCTAATAATTAGAAACCCTAATTGCTAAATTAGGAACCCTAATTGTTAATTAGGAAACATTAATCTTAATTACAAGCCCTAAGTGATTACGAAACCTAATTTAATTAGGAAACCCTAATTTATATTTTTAGTAACTAAAATTTTTATTTTTAGCCTAATAAGAAATTCTAGAAAATCAAATTGTGAAACCTTAGGGTTAAACCCTAAGGATTAAACCCTAAGGGTTTGATCAAATGTCAATTCTGCCATTAAAATGGGAAGCCAAATGTCTAAAATGCCCTTCTTGCATTATTTATGTGATAGCTCATCCACTTGTTGAGTATATTTACGAGCACTACCTATATAATCTTGGTGTTTGTTTGAAGTATAATTCTCAATTAGAGACAGTGGAGATAATGATATGTCAAGAGAAAACTCACCATTGGGAAGAATATGATAGTAAACTTCTCATTTTTCTTTGGGGTCTATTGGATCAACCAAGGATAATTATGTGGCCATATGATATCTATCATAACCTAGACGCATGGCCTCCCATGTACGAAGGTTTCCTTGAGCACTTCCCAAAGATTCTAATTTCTAAAACAGTATTTGACTATACCTTTATGCAAGGTGCCACTGTGAGGTGTTGTCCACGGTTGGGACATGTGTCACATTTGGTGTATATTTGTATCCAAACTCACAGCATATGTGTTGTTATATTTAATACGACGATTGTTATAATAAAATTGTAGTTGTTTTCTGTACCATGTATTTGGCGACTCAGAATAGGTTGGATGGAATGTACCTATTTTGGGGTTGTCACATGTGACGCCCCCAAAAATAGGTATACATCACCCATCTTGGGTCGCCAGATACATGGTACAGAATACAAATACAATCTTAAATATACAACTATCGTGTAGAATACGACAAGACATAACTGAGAGTTTTAATATGAATATTTTTATCTAGACAATATCCACACTCAATGGAGTCCTCATTACATTTATTGTCCCACTATTTAACAGAATAGTGAGGACTACTAATGCTATCATCTGGACCGTCACTCCATTCCCCGACTAGTCCCAGCTACGTTCTCATTTCTTAAAGAGAATAGTGAAATAAAGGGTGAGCCCAACTAGCCCAGTAAGAAATATTATGACTAAGATAATGCAGAATAATTTATCGTTAGCCTTCAACAGTGTTAAACTGATAAAATATAACAGACATCAAGTTTAAATGCAGCGGAACAAGCAATCCATTAGAAGAGTGAAGTAGAGCATGATATCTACTATCTCTTCTAGATTAAAAGTCCATCGTTGATATTTTATTCATGTACTACTCATCAACAGTTCTTTGTTATACTCAAGACAAATAGAACTTTCATCACTTGTCTTCACCTGAACCACCAAAGATGTTAGTTAAATTCCCAATTCATATTTATAATAATGTGAATTAATAGTTCCTTCTTGCCACAAAGGCTTAATAGAACGTTTACTCAATATCCTTACCCCAAAGGCTAAAGATATTCAAATGTAATAACAATGATAATACCAATCAGTTGTCTATCTTTGCACTACGGGCCAAGGATATTCAACTATAAAACCAATGGTCATGATTATACCAATCAATTGCCTGTCAGTGCACTATGGCCAAAGACATTCAACTGTTAACTAATGGTCATGATCCTGCCAATCACATCATTGAATTATACATTCACTACGGCCAAGGATATTCGTTAGTATCACTAGTGGTCATGATCATGTCATACACCTGTCCGACTTCGCACTACGGGTCAAAGCTATCAAACAACAGATTATCTTTGTACTACAGGCCAAAGATATTCAACAACATATCATCTTTGCACTACAGACCAAAGACATACAACTGTAAAACCAATAACCAACAATATAATAAAGAATGGATTAATAAAAGAATTTCACCATGTATGCAGTACTTTGCATAGACAGGTTATTCCAACATAATAATAAAGAATGGAATAATAAAAGAATTTCATCATGTATGTAGTAGTTCGCATAGACAGGTTATTCTAACATAATAATAAATAATGGAATAATAAACGAATTTCACCATGTATGTAGTACTTCACATAGACAGGTTATTCCAACATAATAATAATGAATGGAATAACAGAAGAATTTCACCATGCGTGCGTAATCTGCACAGACAGGCTATTCAAACAGAATAACAAATAATGGAACCAGGTCATGCGTAATCGCACAGACAGGATATCCAACAGAATGATAAATAATGGAATAACAACAGAAATCACCATGCATGCGATAAACTGCACAGACAGGTTATTCCCAACAGAATAATAAATAATGAAACCAGGTCCGGCGTAAAACGCACAGACAGGATATTTTGACAAAATAATAAATAATGGAACTAGGTCCGGCGTAAACGCACAGACAGGATATTCCGACAGAATCATAAAGAACGGAATAATAAATAATGGAACCAGGTCAGGCGAAATTCGCAAAGACATGATATTCCGACAGAATAATAAAGAACGAAATAATAGAAGAATTTCACCATGTATGCGGTACTTCGCATAAACAGGTTATTCCAACATAATAATAACGAATGGAATAACAGAAGTTCACTTCATGAATAAGAAAGAAAGAATACCCCTTACGAGTACAACAAATAATATCCTTTACGAGTACAACAAATAATATCCCTTACGAGTACAACAAATAATATCCCTTACCTTTGAAAAAAGAGTATTCCGACTGGTAGGGCGAGGATATACTCGAAGAAAACTTGTACTATGCTCAAAGCTTTCTTAAACTCTAAAGAAATACGCTTAAGATTATAGAAGAAGAATTCTCTCTATAGTTTCTCTCTCTAGAGTTTCAGTGAATTCATAAGAAATAATGAAGGAATGAGCTTCTATTTATAGAGAAAGGACTGCATAGTAACTAATTCATGAACGGTCCAGATTAATTTACTTTTAATCGGACGGTCCATATTTAAAGTAAAATCTTTAAAATAAAATATAATATATTCTATTTATAATCTAATAAAACGAATAACTTTATAAAAGTATTATGTTTTATATAAAAAGATTTTACTATGCAAAATACTATGCAGACACTATGCAACACTATGCATAATAAAATATAATATATTCTATTTATAGAATAACTTTATAAAAGTATTCTGTTTTATATAAAAAGATTTTACTATGCAAAATACTATGCATAATAGAATATAATATATATTCTATTTATAGAATAACTTTATAAAAGTATTCTGTTTTATATAAAAAGAGTTTACTATTAAAACTTTAAACCAACGACCCATATTGATTTACTATTATAATTTCAACCAACGGTCTGAAAAATGAGCACATCTCCTCATGGAATAATATTGTACCCAAAAATGATTTGGACCGAAAAGAAATATATTTTTTGGGTGAATAGTACCCCGTAAATAGTACTTCGGGAATAGTACCCCGTGAATAGCAACTCGTGAATAGCACTCCGACACAAAAAGTGCCCCAAATACAGTGAATAATACTAGAGTGAATAGTAACCGGGTATTTTATGACAACTTGTCTACTTTGAAAAAATTTCACATATCACCCTTAACTTTAACCTTTTTATCAATTTTACCATTTACCAAAATAGAAAAATTGAATATTTTTATTTCATAAAATTCGGGGTCTCACAAAGGCTGTGTAATGAATGAATGATGTAGTATTATACTACAAAAAGTAAATCAATATAAGCCTTTTTATGGAACATATTGTGCAATGAGTTGAAATTATTGTTTAAAAATGAATAATAACTAACTAACAAGAAGAAAGTAATAATGATGTGTTGTTTATCTTAACAGAAAAATACTGCCAAGAAGGAGACAACGAAACCAAGATGCCAATGTGAATCAACCGGAGGGAGGTCCGATTAACCCGATGCAAGAGTTCGTTAACATGTTAACGGCCTCGTTTAATAGGAACGGGGCTAATATACCCGTAAATCTTGGGGTAGTACGAGCTACTACTTTTAAGGATTTCGAGAGTGTCGGTCCGCCGGAGTTCAAATGAACTACGGACCCAATAGAAGCCCATACTTGGGCAAAAGAAATAGAGTGGATTTATGTGTACAGTTTGTGGTTAAGGGTAAAGGGTTGACTAGATAAATTATATCTGTGACAACCCCTAATCATATATTAAGAATATCGACGTTCAGTTAGAAAATTCTTTTGATTAATAAGAAACCCTAGAAACCGATTCTGGAAACCCTAATTTCAATTATGGTAATTCGAAACCCTAATCAAAAGTTGAAAACCCTAATATGGGAATTCAAATGCTAGTATAAGGCTTAAGTATTATTAATTATAACCTAATTAGGGAAAACCCTAATGATTAATTAGAAACCCTAATAATTAGAAACCCTAATTAGAAATCCTAATTACAAAATTAGGAACCCTAATTGTTAATTAGGAAACATTAATCCTAATTACAAGTCCTAAGTGATTAGGAAACCTAATTTAATTAGAAAAACCCTAATTTATATTTTTAGTAACTAAAATTTTTATTTTTAGCCTAATAAGAAATTCTAGAAAATCAAATTGTGAAACCTTAGGGTTAAACCTTAAGGATTAAACCCTAAGGGTTTGATCAAATGTCAATTTTGCCATTAAAATGGGAAGTCAAATGTCTAAAATGCCCTTCTTGCATTATTTATGTGATAGCTTGCAAATCTTGCCATATTTGTGGTGGTTCACCAACTCTAACAACTCCATGTGATAATAACCTCCAACAATCAGTCATTTGTGATCAGCCATTACATTGCAACATGTTATATATAGATTTAGACAGAGAAAAGTCACTTACTTTACTTGCTAACTTGTCGAAGACTTATCTCTCTCTAAAATTTTGGGACTTAGAGTGAGAAAGAGTGAAAAGTTGAGTCTATATCAGTTCATAGCTTTCCAAAAATAGATTAAAGGATCAGAATCAAATATCAAAGCATCAAAGTGGTATAAACCCTAAATTTTGAAATCCTTAGATATTTATGTTAGATGTTGTTGTTTGTTGTTTAGAACAGTGTATAAGGGTGCCATTTAGTGATCTGGGTTATTATATCACAGATTTATAACATCTAGATGCACGAAATAGTATTTTTAGAAACTATTTTTGAACCCTAAAAAGTTGCCTGACAACCTAATGTCAAGGCTTCTAGATCAGTGTGTGTTAGGTGCTATGTGTGTTTTATGTTATGGATCTGTTCTATGCCATGTGGACTATGATCTGGAACTTAAATCAAGGTTAGATCATGTCTAGAACTCAAGTTATGAGTGGTCAAAGTAGGTTGACCGATCACGAAATTTGAGTTTCTGGGCAACCCAGAAACCCAGATTTTGTCTGACAACATTTTTCGAGCCTCTGATCTTGCTGTGTTTTAGTAGTTAAGTCCTTTTGTTGTTTTGGTGTTGTAGACTGGTTAAGGACTACATATCCATGCATTTAGATTACCTTGATCCATAATAGAATCAAAGATACGGGTGGTCAAACTAGGGTTGACCACCAGCCTTATGAATTTCTAGAAAACCCAGAATTCGTTCAAGAAAAAAATTTCTAACCTACTTTGACCAGCTTAGATCTCTTTCATGTATTGATAAAATGTGATATAAGTGTTATGTTATTGTTCACTGACACAAGGACTACAAGATTAAACCTCAAGATTACATAAAGCATGCCTGGAAAGCAAAGAATTAAGGCCTAGAAAGTAGACCCACGAACTGTTCTTCATTTCTAGGAAACCAAGAAATGAAGAACAACCCCTGACAACAACTTTGAAGGCTTAGATCTCTCTGTTGTGTTATGACATGGCCATGAAACTTGATTCTAGTTGTAGTGTTACACTTATACTACAATTCTAACACAAATTACCATCCCAGAATCAACACGATCATAGATCTATTTCTGGTCAAACAAGGCACATTGCTAACTGACATGAGTTTCTAGGTTTGGCTCAAGAACACCTATAACGACGGTTCTGTCACTATAGGCCCCATATAGTGACATTTAATTTTAGAAAATCAATTATTTTATTTAATAAATAATAAAAATGGTTTTTAATTATTAAAAATTAATATTAAATTTCTAAAAATTATTTTAAAGTCCAAAAATGGGTTTTTAATTATTCTGAATATATTTCATTAATATTTAATATTTTTAGAATATTAAAGGTATTTAATTTATTTACTTATAATATTAAATAAATAACTTAAAAATGGTTTTAATACTTGAAAACTCATAAAAAAATTATATTATGGTATAAGAAAATTTTTTAAGTTATTTTTAATGACTTTTGATATTTTGTCATAAAAAATATTAATATTTTAATATTAATGACAATTATTTTATAATGATTTTAATTACTTTAAAATCATTTAAAAGCAATAATAAAGTATTAAAAATATTTTGAGATATTATAATTATATTATAATATTATGTTAAGAATTTTATTAATATTTAATATTAAATAAATATTAATGATAATGGAATTAAGTGATAATTAATTCATATAAATATGATATTAATGATTGAAAAATCATGATAAATGATAATAATTATCTAAAAATTATTATGAGTTATGGAAAAATATTTTCACTAAATAATAAATTATCTAAGATAATTGTGAACCAGTTTAGGCAGAGTCTTAAGGAAATTAGGCTCGATAATTATCCGACTAGGCTGTCGGGATGTCAAATGGTGCCGAATTCAACTCAGACTGTAAAAGTTTGACTTGAAACTAGGTCATATGTGTTGTGTAGATGAATAGGATTAAGTGGTAATGTGTTTATGTTATTTTATACTGTAATGATATTATTCTAACTTAGAAATCAATATTATTAATATTAGGTCTTCAGACAAAGCTTATTAAATTACGTAACGGTAATCAACGGTACAAGAAAGTTTTCTTTAACTCAACCACGTGTTGTTTATTCGAATATGTTTATGGTTAATCATTGCTGATTACTATGTCTATGAATTGTTGATTCGCACTCTGTGCATATTGCATGTATTCATCGGATATGAAAGGCTGATCACCTTCATTACCATTCGGTCTAGATATAATTGTTTATGTTCCATGTTTGTTCAGCTATAAAAATTTGTTCATGCTAGTTCTCAATTATATAGCAGAATTTTAGCCAGCTTATTGTACAATTCTTTCCATCATGATATATCTTTAATTTGTTGAACTTAAACTTACTAGGTAAGCCTGTTGCTCACCCTTGCCATATCATGATTAACATTGAAGATTAAGACGAATACGTCGGATACAAGGAAAAGGTCAAAGACAGTTCCAGCTTTAGTTTGCATGTGCAGTTAAATTGTAACAGTAATGTATCATAAATAATATTATATGTTAGATAGGATATTGATTCAGGTAATAAGTGAAGGTTCTCGACCTTGGGGATTATTGTATAAAGTTTGTTGTATAAACAATTTATGTTTATATCTTTCGCATTAGTTGTAAAAATAGCATACCAGGTTCGTGGTGATTTGGGACCCAGATTTAGGGCTACCACAAACGAGGGATGTTTAAAACCTAAAGAATGATGTCTAAAGGTTGACGAATGATTACTTAAACGTAATAACAATGTAATACGATAAACCGTAACCAATGTAAAATAATCTAAAGTATGATTAGATTGAGAAGGAGGGTAAGATATAGTAATGACCTTACTTGATTATATACGACCTAATGTGGTATGTTATGTGATCATGTATTGTAGAATACTTAAAGACACAAAAAGAATTTATGTTGACGATAGAAGACGCTAAAGGCAAGTGTTCTAACCCTTATCTATGTTCATTCTGGACAAGCTTTGTAATTCATGGATCTTACGCGTGAACTGATGAAGTGGAAGCCAATTTCTTTTGCTAGAATTAATGTGTTTGTGGATTTTGTATAATCTATCGAACTACTGTCAATGTTGTTAAGTTTTGCCAAACTATTTTGGTATTGTTTTCAAAAGAAGACTGAGTATGCATGAATAAATGTTTTGTCGTCAAACGGCAGGCATGCGAGGTTTCCAAACCTTAAACGTACATACGTTTAAAGAAAGTAGTGTTGTACAACATAGAGTACTATAGGCTGATCACCTAGACGTGATCGTAAGATATATCGGACTTACGAACTTGGTGTCGGGTTGTCCTTTTCAAAGAAAGAATGAAATGCTCAAGGACTTGGACCGAAATTGATATTTTACTGAAGAATGTTCATTGTGAAATGTTTTAAAGAAAAGAGAAGTGCTATTTTGAATTATCAATAGTACTTCATAACTATTGTTTTAGTTATTGAAGATATACGATTTATATGATTTAAGCCTGTTGTTAAATGAAATTATCATATTTGTTGAGCTAGTTATGCTCATTCTTGCTTGAACCATATGAATGCAGCTAAGACCAAACGGACTGAAGGTTCAGGAAAAGATAAAAGGAAGGCCAAGGAAAAATAATAGGTTAACTTTGTAACAGAATAGTACAGATATTGTAATTATTTAAGTATTATGACAAGTACTCATGTAATGGTTATAAAGAACCTGGGAATGGGAATATTGTTTTGGAATATATATAAGATATATTCATTCTTTTGAGGTATTTCAATTGAATGTATTTGTGAACTGTAGCACCATGTAGCACCATATGTCGGGTTAGAAGATACCTGGATTTGAGGGCGTCACGGGTTGGTATCAAAGCATTAGGTTATAAACCTTAAGGGAGGAAAAATAACCTTAAGACATAACCTTAAGAAAAGTTAAAGAAGTAAAAGATGAAGTTAACCCTAAAAATGCATTAAATATGATATGTATTTTTATTATTGTACTGACGTGTACTAATCAAACTAAATTGTTTTGTTGTAGATGTCAGGAGAAAATGAAATGTATAGGGATATATATGTAGTAAGTGAGGAATTGGTGAACCAAATAGAGATCTTACCAAACCCTATAGCAAAAGAGCTAGAGGTGGTTGTTATCGAGTCTGAAGACTCTGAAGACTTAGACCTCGTGTCCATGTTTGATGGCATGTCAGAGGAGGAGGTGGAGGCGGTATAATTTAACACCGTAGCACTTGCAGAAGAGGTGTCTCCTGGGGAGGCAATGAAAACCCTATTTATGGCCATGTTGGATAGAAACATCCAGCCGGGGAAGGAAGTGTGGAAGTTGAAAGAAGAGGTTTAGGAAATCCTGGAGGATAAGAAGAGTATGGAATCCATCAGGGAAGAGGAGCATGATGAGCGTGTTTTGGCGAAGGACAAGGTCCACGAGCTGAAACAGGAGACCTTTGAGCTCAGGTAGGAGCTAAAGGTCAAGAAGTAGAAGATTGGGAGGATGTCCTATATACATAGGAGTTCTCATACGAATTTTCAGCAGCAAGTAGCTGGGTATCAGATAGAGGCAGGGCAGACTTGGCATACTATCAACCGAGATATTATTACCGAACTTGCCAATACAGATTTTGAGAATGCCATAAGGCAGATGTAGAGTAGTTCGTAACTAGAGTAAAGTTAAAGATGTACATATGATGTAGTTAGTAGTGACTTAAAACCCTCTTTTGTATATCAAAGGGTAGTCTTTTGTAAATCTCAATTTTTGGAAAGCAGTTGCGGGATAGTAATGTAATCAGGTAAGGTTGTGTAATGAATGAATGATGTAGTATTATACTACAAGAAGTAAATTAATATAAGCTTTTTTATGGAACATATTGTGCAATGAGTTGAAGTTATTGTTTAAAAATGAATAATAACTAACTAACAAGAAGAAAGTAATAATGACGTGTTGTTTATCTTAACAGAAAAATGCCGTCAAGAAAAAGACAACGAAACCAAGATGCCAATGTGAATCAACCGGAGGGAGGTCCGGTTAACCCGGTGCAAGAGTTCGTTAACTTGTTAACGGTCACGTTTAATAGGAACATGGCTAATATACCCGTAAATCCTGCGGTAGTACGAGCTACTACTTCTAAGGATTTCAAGAGTGTCGGTCCGCCGAAGTTCAAAGGAACTACGGATCCAATAGAAGCCCAGACTTGGGTAAAAGAAATAGAGAATGCATTTGTTATTGCAAATGTCGACGAGGGGCAAAAGGTTGCTTTTGCTACCTATATGATGAAGGGGGAGGCGAACTCCTGGTGGGAGGCGAACCAGGCTAGGGCTGGAATAAAGAACTTAACGTGGACACGGTTCAAGGTGATTTTCTTTGAGATCTACTTTCCCATAAGTATGTAGGGGAGGATGGAGATGCGGTTCCTAGAACTGAAACAAGGGGAAATGACGGTTCCCCAATACGCTGCCAAGTTCAATGAACTAGCGCGATTTGCTCCACATCAGGTGGACACCGAGGTGAGAAAGGCTAGGAGGTTTATGCAGGGCTTGAAACCCTGGCTCTATATCCAGATATATGTGCTCCAAAGTACTTCTTTTGGGACCATACTGGAGAAGGCAATAATTGCCAAGGGTGGTAATAAGGCTTTAAGCCAATACCACAAGGAGAAGAAGAATAAGGGAAAGATAGATAGGGGAGTAAAAGTCGAAGGAGCCAGTGGTAGTGGTGATGGACAGAAGAGGAAAGGAATTAACTCTGGGAATACCAGAGCGAAGCAAGGGGATCCTAAGAGAAGGATGGAGGCGTGCAAGAATTACGGGAACACTCACTTAGGAATCTGTCTCAAGGGAAATGATATATGTTACAACTGTGGATATGAGGGGCACATTTCTCCTAACTGTCCAAGTCCAAAGAAAAACCATGGATGCTTCGTGTGTGGATCAACTGATCACATGGCAAAAAACTGCCCAAAGAAAGGGACGGATGGGAATAAGGGCGCTAATAAAGGTAAGTTAGCTATTGATGGTCCAGCACCGACGGGTAGGCTGATGGCCCGTACCTTTAACATGACGGTCCAAGATGCAGTTGCATCCGGGGATGTAGTTGCAGGTATTATCCCGGTCAACAATATAAATGCTTACGTGTTATTTGACTCGGGTGCTACTTGTTCTTTCATAGCATGTGATTTTGCTAGACGCTTAGGATTACTTCCCGAAAGATTTCCTGCACCTTTGAATATCAAGGTTGCAAACGAAGAGATAATTCATGTTGAAAATATTCATAGGAGTTGTTACGTAGATATACAAGGTTGTAAATTATCGGTAGATTTGATACCGATAAAGTTGGGAGAATTCGATGTAATTCTCGGGATGGATTGGTTGTTCAACCATGGTATAATAATAGATTTCCAAAAGAAATGTGTAAACATTAGAACGTTAAGATAGCCTCATATAGTGTTTTACGATAATAAATCGCCGGGACGTTCGTGTTGTCTTACCATGACACAAATGAGGAAGTTGTAAGAAAGGGATGTGTAGGCTACTTGTGCCATGTTGTTGATACCCAGAAAGTGGGAGCAACGGTGGAATAAATACCTATAGTTAAATAACTCATGGATGTATTTCCAAGTGAATTTTTGGGTCTTCCACCGGATAGGGAGACCAAATTTGTGATAGACATTGTGCCAGGAGTGGCACCAGTTTTCAGGGCACCGTACCGTATGGCGCCAGTGGAGATAAAGGAGTTAATGGTTCAGTTGCAAGAACTGTTGGAGAGGAAGTACATTCAATCGAGTGTTTCACCGTGGGGAGCACCGGTACTATTTGTGAAAAAGAAGGACAGATCGTTAAGACTTTGTATCGACTATCGAGAGTTGAACAAGTTAACGATAAAGAATAAATACCCATTGCCCAGGATCAATGATCTCTTTGATCAGTTAAAAGGGGCAAAGTATTTTTCTAAGATAGATTTTCGAACGGGGTATCATCAGTTAAAGGTTAAGAAGGAGTATGTACCTAAGACAGCATTCAGGACTCGTTAGGGCCATTATGAGTTTCTGGTGATGTCATTTGGGTTGACAAATGCACCAGCTGTATTTATGGATATGATGAGCAAAGTGTTCAAACAGTATTTAGACAAATTCGTCATGGTGTTTATCGATGATATTCTAGTCTATTCTAAGACGCCAGAAGATCATGCTGAACACTTAAGGATAGTGTTAGAGACACTAAGGAAGGAGAATCTATATGCGAAATTCACTAAGTGTGAATTTTGGCTAGAAAAGGTACAGTTTTTGGGCATGTTATCGACCGAGAAGGAATTTCAGTGGATCTAGCAAAGGTGAAAGTAGTGATGAGTTGGGAACAGCTAAAATCGCAGACTGAGGTGCGGAGTTTCCTAGGGTTAGCGGGATACTATCAAAGATTTATCCAAGAATTTTCGAAGATAGTTACTCCGTTGACTAACTTAACAAGGAAGACGGTGAAGTACGTATGGACGGAGAAGTGTGAAGACAGTTTTCAAGAACTAAAGAAGAGGTTGAATGAAGCACCTATATTATCTTTACCCGACGATACAGGAAATTTTGTAGTTTATAGCGATGCTTCACATAGAGGACTTGGTTGTGTGCTCATGCAGCATGGCAAGGTCATTGCGTATGCATCACGGCAGTTGAAGGACTATGAGAAAGTTTATCCTACTCATGATCTGGAACTAGCCGCGGTAGTGTTTGCCTTAAAGATATGGAGGCATTACTTATATGGGGAGAAATGTGAGATATACACGGACCATAAGAGTCTAAAATATATCTTCTCACAAAAGGAGTTGAATATAAGACAAAGAAGATGGCTAGAGTTGATAAAGGATTATGACTGTGAAATCCTGTATCATCCCGAAAAAGCCAATGTAGTGGCCGATGCCTTGAGTAGAAATGGTCGGGAGAAGTTATCTATGTCAATGGCTCAAACTGAGTTAATAACAGAGATGGCTAGGATGGAGTTGGAGGTGAAGTTACCGAGTGGGTCGGGACAGAGACTATTTACAGCGGAGATTCAATCTACCATCGTAGAGAGAGTCAAGGAAGTATAACTCCGAAGTGAGGAGTATGACCAGATGAAGAAGCGACTAACCGAGGAAAAAGATTTAAAGTACAGTCTTGATAATGAAGGATTATTAAGATTTGAAGGAAGAATTTGGGTTCCAAATGAGACGGAATTAAAGGAGAAAGTGTTACAAGAAGCTCGTAGTTCTAGGTACTCGATTCATCCTGGTAGTACTAAGATGTATCAAGACCTTCGACAGAGTTTTTGGTGGCCGAACATGAAGAGAGAGATAGCAGAGTTTGTGAGTAGGTGCTTAACTTGTCAAAAAGTTAAGGTCGAACATCAAAGACCAAGTGGCTTGTTACAGTCATTGGAGATTCCGGAGTGGAAGCGGAAGCATATCACGACGGATTTTGTGGTGGGACTTCCAGTTACTCAGAAGGGGTATGACGCGATTTAGGTGATAGTGGACCGGTTGACGAAGTCGGCTCACTTTTTGCCAATAAGGGTTAAGTATAACCTAGATCAGTTAGCTAAACTTTATGTTAAGAAAATTATTTCCAGACATGGAGTACCAGTTTTGATAGTGTCAGATCGTGATCCACGATTCACATCAAACTTTTGGAGGAGTCTGCAAGAACATATGGGGACTCAGTTGAAGTTAAGTACGGCTTATCATCCATAAACTAATGGACAGAGCGAGAGGACAATTCAAACGCTAGAAGATATGCTGAGATCTTACGTCATGGATTTCAAGGGTAGTTGGGATGATCATCTACCGTTAGTAGACTTTGCGTATAACAACAGTTATCATGCAAGCATAGGCATGCCGCCTTACGAAGCTCTATACGGAAGGAAGTGCAAAACACCATTGTGTTGGGATGAAGTGGGAGAACGTCAAATGCTAGGACCTGAATTGGTGCAGCAGACAGCGGATATAGTGAAGCTGATACGAATGCGTCTAGTAGCAGCTTAAGATAAACAGAAGAAATATGCGGATTCGCATCGAGTGAATAGAGAATTTGAAGTAGGATCGTACGTATTTCTAAAGGTATCTCCCTGGAAAGGAAAGATACGCTTTGAAAAGAAGGAAAAGTTAAGTCCAAAGTTTATACGACCTTTCAAAATATTAAAAAGGGTAGGAGAGGTAGCCTACGTGGTAGCATTACCTCCAGACCTAGAACGAATACATAATATATTTCATGTTTCTGTGTTACGTCCTTATAAGCCAGATTGTTAGCATGTGATAGAATATGCACCTATTCATATTGAGAAGGACTTGACGTATGAAGAAGTGCCTATTCAAATCATTGATAGAAAAGATCAAGTTCTGAGGAACAAAGTTATACCTTCGGTAAAGGTGTTATGGAAGAACCACGATGCCGAAGAAGCAACGTGGGAATTTAAAGAAAAGATAAAGAAGAATTACCCTCAACTATTTGTTTAATGTAAGACGAGATTCTGGGGACAGAATCCTTATAAGGGGGGAAAGATGTAACGACCGAGAAATTCAAATTTATTTTAAAATAATTTTATTTGATTAAATAATGAATAAATTATATTATATGTTATTATTATGTGTTCGTAAGATGAAGGTTGTTCTATAACCTAAATATGTCGGAATATCATAGTATTCTGGCTATGTGAAGGAATTAAAGTGTTTGAATTTCTATGACAAAAATAAAAGCTTTCGAGAAATTTTTTAAAAAATACTATTCACGAATTTCTGCTCGGGAATTATTTTTGAACTTCCGAGAAATACGTAATGATAGAATAATAAGGGAGGATGGATTATACGATAATAATTCAAGTATGGCTAACGCAGTTTTTTGCCTGCGTACCTAATTTGAGAATGTTAAGGAACGTAAAGATTAGAATAAGGGATGATTGTATAATAGCGAGTATTATACGAAGCAATACATACGAGTATGATATGATGTATTATACGAGTATATACGAATGATAGTATAACGTGTATGACGAATGATTATACGAACTAGTATACGTAAGGAATACGAGAATTTTACGTTAAACGCTTAAATCCTATTGCATTGGATTTGTAAGATTTGTGTAGAAATGTTGCAAGCCCAATTGGAAAGATGTTAAATGTAAGACCCCAAATTTTATGAATAAAGATTAATTTTTCTTGAAATATATTTTTGAATATTATGGTATGAATTTGATATAAGGTTATAGTTGTGTGTAATATTTATAAATTTTGCAAAGTAAGTAAGTGGTTTTAAAATATTCGATTGGTCGAGAAATATTCGTTTTAACAGGGAATATTCGTACGATGACACAATCATTAGTGGACCGCACAACGGAAGTATTGTCGTAGTTAGAAAACGACAGAAATATCTTTTTATAAAAATAACGACAAAAGTTTTACCGTTAAACTGTTGAACTACCCGGTAGTAAAAGTACAGTAATACGCGTGGTTGCATAGTAGCACACGGTATTGATTATTGATGCTTACGTGAGAAGTCACTCAGTTATACTCAATTATTGCTGCAGTAATTGCTGCATAATATCTCTCATGTTATTGATTCAATTATTATCACAGTATCATTTGTATAATATTTTATATTATTAAATCAAGAATTAAGACGACAAAATTATTCATATTATTATTTACATTATTGACAATGTCTAGAAAGTTCTATTGAGGAAATGGTTTGGTCACCTAATTACGCGCCAATAGGGAGAAACCCTTATCGGAAAGCCCCCTCTTTCCTAGGAATGATCTGGTTGTTAAATATTGTGAGTTATAATATTATTTATGAATAAGTTCGAGTTGATTAAAGATGAAATTAATATTTCCATTGTGTTGGGATTATTTGTGTTAGTGAAAATCGATATTTATTTTGATAATAATTGATTTCTGGAGGTTATATTGACAAATCGGGTAAGTAATCGGATAAATGAGCAATTAATTACTATTAGTTCACATGCATATAACTATTTGCTCACATGAATGGAACTATTAGTTCACATGCATTACTATTAGGGGAGGTGGTGCAAGATTCACTAGTACAAAACCATAAAAAGATAACACTTAAAAGATAACGTTTTTATAAAAAAAACGTTGTGGTGTTTTTTTTTACAACGTTTTTAAACAAAACGTTATAGATACATATGAAAAAACGTTATGTATTTATATGGGCAATTTTTAATTTTAAATAGATAACATTTTTAAACAAAAAACGTTATCTATACGAAAAACACGGAGAAAAAAAATACGAAAGTTTAAATTTGAAATTAAAACGAGGTTCAGATCTACTTTCTTCTCTCTCCTCACCTCTCTTCCTTCTTTCTCATCCCTCCGCTCCTTCTCTGTCTTTCAACTTCTTCGCCGCCACCGCTCTAAGCTCCAGCGGCACATCGGCGATGGAGTAGAACTTCTGCATCTAGAGAATCGGGATCCAGTTCAGCCGTCGCCGGTGAATGGCCGCGAATGTCGACTCGTACTCCGACCTAAAGAGAGCATAAATTAGGGAAAATCCTACATAGGTATTTGGATGTTATCTGTTATGTCGAATTTAGTTTGTTCTTGTGGTCTTTATAGTTATGAATACAGTTATTTTCTTAAGCCCTAGCTTTTGTGTACTTGAATTTCTTTTCAGACATAGGATGCATTTCTAAGTGAATTTAATCTAGCTAGCTAGTCATGTAAACCAATTTAACTGGTACATACAAAGACTGAGCTGATAGATTATCGTGCTTGATTTGATGATGATTATGTTAATTACATTTTTTCCGGACTTTGCTCAAGTGTATAGCTTCATTGGTAGTGTCTTCGATTCCAAGTGTGTAAATATTTACTCTTTTGGTATTGTTTGGGGAACTTTAGGTAAAAAAAATTAAAATTGCATATTGAGTCATGTTCACTAATTTCTTTCTCAGTTTGAAGAACTAAAATACTGCTCACTATTTTCAACTTATTTGCGTACTATTTAGTTTTCAAAGCCCTTTGTCCCTCCTTTTTATATCCTTGTGGAAAAAGTCTTGTTTATACAAATCTGAATGTGTCTGTATAATGTGTCTGTTCACTACTTTACTTGAACTAGAAACAGGAGCAGAGTTTACATGTTCCTCCACCAAGTATCAATCCTCCATGATACTAGAAACAGGAGCAGAGTTTCAGTGGTATAAAACAGTAGAGCAGGAAGTTGCAAAATTCGTATTTGAGTGCATAACGAAAAAGATGACGAGCGACGGATGACCATTTGTCCACCAGGTTTGTTGCAGGACTTAAAATTTAGTTATATTGTGTTGATATTCTGCTGACAAAATTATGAGATGTCTGAGGCAGTTTTTAGTATTTTTGCCTATATTATTACTATGAGAATTTGTTGTATCATTAGTGCTTGTTAAGTTACTGTTATTATATATGGTAATACAATTTTACCCTTGAGCAGTTCAGCTGCTACTGATATAGTGATATTATACATGTGAATATGAGTTCATTATAGTGATATCATTAGTGCTTTGGAAGCTATATGTTTGTATCTAGCAATAATGGTTGTTGTACTTCTCTATATTTCTTAACTTTCGCTGCAAGCTTTTAATGTTTATTGTTATTATGTTTTAAACAACAGGTTTTACCTGAAATTGGCCATCAACTGCTGCACAATTATGCTGAACAGATACAGAATTGGGGTTGGATCTGCAACATTAATACTCAGAGTTCAAAGTGTTTCAAAAAGTAATTTCTCGTTTCCTGTTTAGAGAACCTTCGTGAGCTTATCTTGTTATGCTGATGCATACATCTGTAAAATTAACTAATGACAAATGTTTTTTCATCCATTTATTATTGATGTGGTCCTCCATGATACAGGAACTTGAAACTTCTACAGAGGCAGCCATCTGCTGCCACTTTACTTGCGGTAAGGCCCTTTGACAAAGTTGCTCTATGGGATTCATTTTGCCTGGGTGTTTTCACTAAACACTTATTTGATAAGATGAATATTTTATTATCTCCAAATGGTGTTAATGCAAATGATTATTGCCATGGGCTTATTCATTTATAAATTTAGCTTGATAATTTATATAATGGAAGTAGTTGACTGAATAAGCTTCTTGATTTCAGGTTGAGTGCTCCCAGATGGCTGACATGGAAAAAGAGATTGTTAAAGCAAATGGTTTTTCAAATGGTAGAGCAATCTATGCTTTATCTCTCACTGAAATGGTTTTTCAAATGCTTTATCTTTTCGTTTCGTTTATAAGCATGATGTTAATCAAAATAGTGCTTTCCTTTTATTTTAATAACATCCAAATTCTCAGATTTTTTTTTCTTCATTCTAAATTTCTGCAACTCTCAGTTGCCTGGTAAGGTGTGCTTACATTCTGAACAACTTGATGCTTGCAACTCATTTCTATATTGCTGGGATGAGAGCTGGAGTACTCTACTGGGGTTTCACCAATGTCGATGAAATTTTACATACTGGGAAGACTGCATCAGCACCTGGAATTTGGTTGCTTGCACAGTTAGCTACTACAAAAGTTGTGGCCACCGATCTTTACAAGGGCTCTGGACTTGTTGGTGGCCTTTATGCACCAAGTTTGATGATTGGTGCTACTGTGGGAGCTGTATTTGGGGGTTCAGCTGGAGAACTAATCAATTCAGCCATTCCAGGAAATGCTGTTATTACCCAACCACAAGCATATGCCCTAGTAATGCTTTACTCTTGTACCTGGCCATGTTAGCTTGTATAAAGACTTATATACTTTTTTACATTTGTATGACTTGATAAATGTCGATAGTTGTCTTCTAATTTCCATATAACAGTGCAGGTTTGAATGGCTGCTACATTAGCATCAGTTTGTTCAGTGCCCTTGACCTCGGTTTTACTTCTATTTTAGCTGACGAAAGATTACAGGATCTTGCTTCCTCTCATGGTAATTCTTGTCAACTTGTATTTGGAATTGTACTTAAGTTTCTATGTGTGAGTGGGCTGGTTAAAGACTGCCTGATCCTTCCGAAGCTGGATTAAGGAAACATTAGCTGCATATATCTCCGTTTTATTATATTATCACTAATGTATAATGGGCTTTGGATCCCATAAAATTGATATACAAATTATATATTTTGTTTGCCTTTATCAAGGTGGAAGTGATCAAGAAAATCTCTGAATATGTTGCTCACCTGAGAAGAGTGGGCAAATTGATAGTTTGGTTTATTTTGTGGATTGAAAAGTGAATTTGAGATGTATATATGGATAGTTTGGTATATATTTTGTGGATATAATAATTTGAAACTGTAAACGAATGGTATTATTGGGATGTATTTTGAATGGTTGATACATTTTGGCTTTAAATTTAAATGAGAATTTAGACCTTTTAGCTATATATCATGACATTAGCATATTGCAGATGCATTGGTAATGTAGGTGAACCACAACTTTTTTTTCCTTTTTTTTTATCTACAATATTTTTAAAATGTTGTGTAAATCTGCCTAAACGTTGTCTGATACATTAAACTACAACATTTTTAGCCAGAAAACGTTGTGGGAATCATACTTTCTACAACGTTTTCAAGCATCTGCTAATTTATGAAAAACAATTTTACAATGTTTTTTTCTTAAAAAATATTGTCTAATGTGCTTAACTACAACGTTTTAAAAACGTTGTGTAAGGGTGTCAAATAGATGATACCTTTATCCACGACGTTTTGTTGAATGAAACCACAATGTTTTTTCTGCGTTGTCTATTTACTGTTTTGTAGTAGCGATTGATAATACTTGCAAGACTAAATTAAAAATGGAGGAAAAGATAAAGGTACTATACTGTAATAATTCGAGCACCAAAACGTGCAATTATTGAAACTATGTTTTTCTATAAATAGAAACTCATTCTTCTTTCATTCTCACCAATTCACTAAGACTCACAAGAGCAATTATAGAGAGAAGCTATAGAGAGAAAGAAGAAGAGTAGTCTACTACTTCACTATTCCAGTATCCAGTCTTCTTCTAAGGTAAGGGATATTATTTTTGTTCAGTATTCGTAAGAAATAATATTTTCTTCCATACTTTGTAGTATGTGAGTAATATTATTTCGTTTCGTATTCCTAACTCTACATTCATTTTGTTAAAGTATTGCTTCTATACTCCGTGAAATTAGTAGAATATCCTTGATATTTGCGCTTCATCATAGAAATATTATTCTGAGCATTCTTGATAATTATTAACATTTTCATTTCGGAATACTATTCACAGAGTACTATTCACAAAGTACTATTATCGGGTACTATTCACAAAGTACTATTCACGAAGTACTATTCATGGGATATTATTCACTCAGGTACTATTCACCTGGGAAACTATTCATGATAAAAAAATAGATTTCTTTGCTGTCCAAATTATTTTTGATACAATATTATTCTTGAATTTTACTCCACAAAGTAGTATCATGTTAACAATTTGGACATTATTGAATTTTGGATAAATTAAATTATAAATCTTTAAAATTTTATCCTTTGTTTTCTTTTAATTGAATTCTTATATCATTGTCATCATCCTCATGCTTATATTGTGATGAAAGACATCTTTGGCTTACGTTCATAGATGTACTGTGGATTGGTATGATTATGACCAGAGATTATTCAGTATATTCATGACCCGTAATGTTATAAATGATGTGGTAAAAGTCCTCATTGGCCCGTAGTGCATTGATGGACAGTTGCTGGTATGATCATGACCACTGGTGAAAATACGAATATCCTTGACTCGTAGTGCATGGATAATTCGTGGTTGTGATACTATTTATTAAGTTGAGTCTCAGCGATAAAATTTTTGATAAACTTTTTAAATCATAGAAGATAGTAGATATCATGCTCTACTTGACTCTTTTAATGGATTGCTTGTTCCGCTGCAGTTAAACTTGTTGTTTATTAGTTTAACACTGTTGAAGGCTAATGATAATTTATTCTGCATTATCTTAGTCATAATATTTCTTACTGGGCTAGTTGAGTTCACCCTTTTGCTTTCATTGTTCTCTTCAGGAAATGAGAACGTAGCCGGGACTAGTCGGGGAATGGAGTGACGGTCTGAGATGGTGGCTGTAGTAGTCCTCACTATTTTATAAAATAGTGTGATAATAATTGTAATGAGGACTCCATTTGAGTTTGAATACTGTCTACTAGACAATATTCGTGTAAAAACTCTCAGCTCATGTTGTATAATTAAGTTTGTATTTGTATTTTGTACCATGTATTTGACGACTCAGAATTGGTGATGTATACCTATTTTGGGGGCGTCACAGTTGGTTTCAAAGCTTAGGGATATGATCCCTGGCTAAGATGTGAGACTAGAACTAGGAGGAGAGAGTCGGGTAATTCCTTCGCTAGTATGACCTACCTAAGTTTATTTGTTATTTAATTGGTCGGTCAGAGTATAGGGATAAAATGTGGCATGTCAATTAACCCTTATTTTATGGCAGTGTTTAAAAACTGGCATCTGAAAATGTTGAGATAAGCAATGAAGCACATGAGACCGTTGAGTCACCAATGATCAATACCAAGGATAATGTGCATCAGGAAGGTAATAATCCTCAGGTAAATAACAACACCGACCAGATGATGGACGATGGGATGTTCAGAGGCTTTATGCAATTCATGCAATATAAGGCGAGAGAGACTCCTGTTCAAAATGCAGGTGGAAACACTGGCAACTCTCGGATGGTCACCGTTAAGCAGTTCAAGGAGCTGGGACCACCGGAGTTTTGGGAGAGCCAAAACCATTTAAGGCGGAGACGTGGATAAAGCATATCACCAAGATATTTGATGTCTTGGGATGCTCCGAAGACCTAAAAGTTCCTATTGCCACCTTCATGTTGCGAGGAGAGGCAGATTATTGGTGGGAATCTGCAAAGTGTACTCAGCCTGCCGCACTGAAGAAGTCTTGGGAGAAGTTCCAAGAACTGTTCAACGACAAGTACTTTTCCGAAAGTATTCGTCACATGAAGAAGGTAGAGTTCATCAAGCTGGAGCAGAACAATATGACCGTGTCGCAGTACGAAGCTAAGTTTGCCAAGTTGTCCCGGTTTGCATCTCACTGGTTGATAATGAGGAGAGAATGACGCGGATGTTTCTAAGAGGTTTGAAACCCGAGATTTGTCAATACCTAATTTCTCACAAACTGTGTTTCTATTCAGATGTTGTAAATAGGGCTCAGTTATTGGAGCGCGATAAGGAGTCAGCCAAACCAAGAGAGAACAGCTGTCAAAATGATAATATCAGTGGTAGCAGTCATCAAAGCGGTGACAACAAACGTGGAGGGAATCAACATGCCAGAAATGGTAACCACTTCGGTGGAAATCATGGCCAAGATAATAGAAGTGGAAATTTCAAGAAGAGGAGATTCAACAATGATGGAAAGACATCAGCACTAGCACATATTGTTAAGGAAGGGGAACGACCGCCAATCGTATGTTACAAATGCGGAAGGGAGGAACATATCTGTTCGAACTGTACGCAACAATCCAAAGCGTGTTATAATTGCAGAAGAAAAGGTCACCTAGCCCAATTTTGTCGTGCAGTGAAGTCAAGTCCAGCTGGAATGGAGGCACCAAAGGTCGTCCCAGAGAAGTCAAAGCCAGTAGTTCAAGGGAGAGTGTTTGTCGTGACCTCCCAAAAAGCGAGAAATTCGAACGAGGTTATCACGGGTAAGCTAATCATAAACTCTAGCGAAGTCTATACCTTATTTGATACAGGTTCTACCCATTCTTTTATTTCTCCTACTTGCGCTCAACGTTTAAATTTAACTCCGGAGAAATTAGACTTTGACTTATCTGTTGAAACTCCGTTGGGACAAACCTTTATTACATCCACTGTTTATAAGCCTTGTTTGATTCAAATCAGCAACCGCACGTTACCTGTCGATCTTATCTCTTTGAAAATACTTGCATTCGCTGTGATTTTAGGAATTGGTTGGTTAACTACTCATCATGCTCAAATTAATTATTTTCGTAAGGTTGTTAGCTTTCATATTCCTAACCAACCTATTATGCGAATTCAAGCAACCAAACCACCAAAGTCAATCACTGTCATATCAAGCCATAAAGTTATTCGTTTATTGAAAAATGAATGTCAAGCTTTCTTAGCCCATGTCACGGATTTAAATAAAAATATGTCAGATTTGAATAATATTTTTATTGTTAATAAATTTCCTGACGTATTCCCTGAAGAACTTCCTGGCCTACCCCTAGAGTGTGAAATTGAATTTTGTATCGACCTTGAACCCGGTACAAAACCCATTTTCAAAGCCCCATATCGAATGGCTCCTATTGAACTTCAGGAGTTAAAAACCCAACTTCAAGAATTGTTAGACATCGGTTTCATTCGTCCTAGTATGTCTCATTGGGGTGCTCCTATTGTATTTGTGAAAAAGAAAGATGGAAGTATGCGACTTTGTATTGATTATCGGGAGGTGAACCATGTCACCTTCAAAAGTAGGTACTCGTTGCCTCGCATTGATAACCTGTTTGACCAGTTGCACGGCGCCAAATTCTTTTCAAAGATCGATCTTCGTTCCGGATATCATCAGTTAAAGATTAAAACTGATGACATCCCAAAGACTACTTTTAGAACTCGGTACGGGCATTACGAATTCCTAGTCATGTCTTTTGGATTGACTAATGCTCCTGTTGCCTTCATGGATATAATGAACCGAGTATTCAAAGAATATTTGGATCATTTTGTGGTTGTCTTTATTGATGACATCCTCATATACTCCAAAAGTCATGAAGATCATGAAGAACACTTGAGGCTGATACTCCAAAAGCTTCATGAAAACAAGCTTTATGTCAAGTTGAAGAAATATGAGTTCTGGCTTGAGGAAGTAGCATTCCTTGGGCATGTGATATCAAATCACGGAATATTCAAGGGAGAGCGTTTGTCGTGACCTCGCAAAAAGCGAAAAATCCGAACGAGGTTATCACGGGTAAGCTAATCATAAACTCTAGCGAAGTCTATACCTTATTTGATACCGGTTCTACCCATTCTTTTATTTCTTCTACTTGCGCTCAACGTTTAAATTTAACTCCAGAGAAATTAGACTTTGACTTATCTGTTAAAACTCCATTGGGAGAAACCTTCATTACATCCACTATAAGTCTTGTTTGATTCAAATCGGCAACCGCGTATTACCTGTCGATCTTATATCTTTGAAAATACTAGCATTCGATGTGATTTTAGAAATTGATTGGTTCACTACTCATCATGCTAAAATTAATTATTTTCGTAAGGTTGTTAGCTTTCATATTCCTTGTGACACTCCCAAATCCTGGTACCTCTTTTCTCAAGATTTGGTGTTCACTTAATCAAAATATTTATTTATAACTACCCAATCATAATAAAATTGAATAATAAACCTGCCCATACAGGAATTACATTAAATAAAAATCTCCCAGGTTATCTAGCCTTTAAATACAATCATCCATGCAGAAAAATTTAAATAAACTTCATTACAATATTTAAACCAAAGTCTGATAATAAAACTATCAAAACGATTACAAGTCTTCAGTACTTGTTCATCTTTCCCTTTCTTTTACTGGTGCTAGGTACGTCACCCTTTTCAACTTTAGCTGTAATGGTGATACAGGCAAGAGTGAGCAAACAAGGCTCACTTGGAATAACAATAAATAAAACTTTAAACTTTTACATCATTTATCAAATACCAGGCTCAATAGAACTGAACAATAGGTTCTATTAACATTCTAAAATACATCACTGAGGGTCTAATGACCACGAACCATGTCCACAGTTATAAGTAATTTTTTAACTTTAACTTTAACAGTCATAAAACTATAAGGACTTCACGTACTTAGGGGGATCAATCCTTCGTGCAATGTATTGTGCACAACCATTTCAGCGCTAAGTGTAAACTAAGCGTAAACCCCTAATAATAGGGTTGTTCATCTCAGTATTTAGAGTACAAGTCTGCACCAAAGTAAGTTTGGTTTGGATACATTTCAAGGGAAATTTAGAATCCAACGGCCATTAACTAAGGATTAGTTGAATAAAAAGGTAATAACTCTATGTTACGGAATAAACCATAATTGAATAAACATTGTATACTACATTCATGCTTTAGGAATAATCTAGTAGCATAAAGATTGAATAATATGTTATACCTTGCTTTGAACAACATTAAGCTAAGGTTAAATCTTAGAATTGAATATCAAGTATACCTAATAAGTAATAACTTGAACGATAACTTGTTCATCAGAATAAAGATACTTACATGCTAACAATAACAAGTTTGGGTTTAGAAAAACATGCACAACATGATAATAGAATTAGCTCAACGAAAGTGTTGAGTTAGGAAAACTTGCATAATTGCAATCGAACTAGAAATAACAACTTGTTCAACTAAACAAGTTAACAACAAGAATACTTGATCAATATAAGCAAGCTAAGGCAAGTAATCTTGCACAATGTAAATAAACTTGCACAACGAAGTTGTTAAGGTTAAAAGAACTTGCATAAACATAACAAACTAACTCAACGAAAGTATGGAGTTAGAAGACTTGCCTTGCATATAAGCTATACCGAATTAACTTGAATCACAATACCCTATATAAATGTCATCATGACATAATTAGTCACTAATACATTATATATGTAACTAAGTACATTCACCATGTAAGATTTGATTTTGAATCACATATTCAAATTACATCAATACTAATACTAGTTAATCGTTGACAACATGCTCATCCTTAGTTTAGTACTACTGAAATCATAACTCAACAGTCCCACTAGTAGCCCATAACATTTTTTCAGACTTTATGTAAATAAATTACACTGTCTGACCATTCTGCTAACTCGCGCTGTGGCGCGAAACTTATACTGCTGGGCCACGCTGTGGCGTGGCTTCGACGCTGCGGCGCGAAAAATATACTGTTGGGCCGCGCTGCGGCGCCGAACTCCAGACTTCGGCGACCAGCCTCAATAACAGCATGAACAAAATGCCAATTTGGCCTACAAGCTCCTTTCTAACAACCTAATTAACATGTAATACATACAGAGACTTCATGTAAACATAATTTAAAGACTCTTAACATGATTCTACCCATAAAACAACATAAACATCGAATTTACAACACCCAATTTTACTGTTTTTGATAAAACTTCTCTTTTTGACATTTTTAATGAAAATCATCACTGTAACTTTGTTTTTCAATCAAAACAGTTAATTCAAAATATCATGTTTATGTTTATTCATCCTGTTTCAAATTCAATAGCTAATTTATGAATTAAACAACAAGTTAAACCTTAATTTTTCTTTAAACTAAGCCATATTCATATATTTTCATATAAACACACTGTAATATGGGTTTCTTCACAAATTACGTACATACATGAATTAATTGACTAATCGCATATATAACTTATGAAAACAATCTTATAACAAATAATTATCATATAAAACTATATACACAAGAAATTCATCTTCTACCAAGATTTTACAGAGAACTTTTTGGAAGAAGAAGACAACTAAACTTTTAGAAAAATAGAAGCAAGATGATACCTTAATTTAGAAGAAGATTGTGGCTATATTTGATTCTCAAGCTTCTTTTCCCAATTTCTTTCTCAAATCCTCTCTAGAATTCTCTCAAGTTCTCTCTCAATTTTCTTCTTTTCTTCTTTCGTCTGAGTCTTTCTTCTCTAACTTTATTCTAACTTACGTACTAACCAAAAGATATAACGTATAATAATAATAATAAAGGTATTAAGTATATAATTTTAACTGACATCAGTTATAAATTATTTGAAAATCAAAACCCATAAGGCTTGTTTGGCTAGCTAACTATAAATAACTCATTAACTCTTACACCTTGTTTGGTAAACCTAATTAAAATAAAACAATTAATCCTTATACCTTGTTTGGTAAAACACAATTATACTCATTTAATTTATTTTAATAACTCCTTTATAGTAAGGTTATTAGTCACACTTTTATTTTAATTAAATTTTCAATAATCAATTAAACTAATTCTAATAATGATTTATTAAATTACTTTAACACATAAATCAATACCACATAATTATAATTTCCTTTATAATTATAACTTTATTTAATCAACTAACACTTCATTTTAAATTATAATTAAAAATTAAAATATAATAATTCATTTAATTATTATAAACTTTTTAACTTAATTATTAAATTAAATTAGAATGTTAACCCATAACAATTAATTTCTTAACTCCTTAATTATTTATTTAACAAATAATTAATCAATCAACTCAAATCAAATTAAACAAATATTTATTCAATGATAAACATGTCCATTAAATATTTATATAATTCAATAAATATTTAAAATTACAATTAAAATCTTGAATGTTACATTCCTAACAGACCTATTATGTGTATTCAAGCAACCAAACAACTAAAGTCAATCACTATCATATCAAACCATAAAGCTATTTGCTTATTGAAAAACGGATGTCAAGCTTTCTTAGCCTATGTCACGGATTTAAATAAAAATATGTCCAATTTAAATGATATTTCTATTGTTAACAAATTTCCTGACGTATTCCCTGAAGAACTTCATGTCCTACCCCCAAAGCGTAAAATCGAATTTTGTATCAACCTTGAACCCGGTACAAAACCCATTTTTAAAGCCCCATATCGAATGACTCCTATTGAACTTCAGGAGTTAAAAATCCAACTTCAGGAATTATTAGACATCGGTTTCATTCATCCTCGTACGTCTCATTGGGGTGCTCCTATTCTATTTGTGAAGAAGAAATATGGAAGTATGCGACTTTGTATTGATTATCGAGAGTTGAACCATGTCACAATCAAAAATAGGTACATGTTGCCTCACATTGATGACCTGTTTGACCAGTTGCAAGGCGCCAAATTCTTTTCAAAGATCGATCTTCGTTCTGAATATCATTAGTTAAAGATTAAAATTGATGACATCCCAAAGACTGCTTTTAGAACTCGGTACGGGCATTAAGAATTCCTAGTCATGTCTTTTGCATTGACTAATGCTCATGTTGCCTTCATGAATATGATGAACCGAGTATTCAAGGAATATTTGGATCATTTCGTGGTTGTCTTCATTGATGGCATCCTTATATACTCCAAAAGACGTGAAGATCATGAACAACACTTGAGGTTGATTCTCCAAAAGCTTTGTGAAAATAAGCTTTATGCCAAGTTGAAGAAATGCTAGTTCTGGCTTGAAGAAGTAGCATTCCTTGGGCACGTGATATCAAATCATGGAATATCTGTTGACCCGGCAAAGATTGAAGCAATTCAAAGCTTGGAGCAACCTAAGTCAGTGACCGAAGTACGTAGGTTTCTCGGCTTAGCTGGTTATTATCGGAGATTCGTAGAAGGGTTTTCTCGAATCTCTACTCCATTAACTCAGCTGACTCGAAAAGATAGAAAATTCGGTTGGAGCGAGAAATGTAAGAAGAGTTTTCAAGAACTCAAGAGGAGACTCATTTCAGCACTTGTTCTGATAATACCATCTGGTTCGGAGAGATTTGTCATATACAACGATGCTTCAGGCAAAGGTTTAGGATGTGTTCTCATGTAACATGGGAAAGTCATAGCATATGCCTCACGACAACTCAAAGAATATGAGAGAAATTATCCTACTCATGATCTAGAGTTGGCAGCTGTCGTTTTCGTACTTAAAATCTGGAGGCATTACCTATATGGGAAGAAAGTGGAGATCTATACGGATCATAAAAGTCTTAAATATTTCTTCACCCAAAAGGAGCTCAACATGCGGCAACGATGTTGGCTTGAGCTGTTGAAAGATTATGATCATACCATTCAATACCATCTTGGAAAAGCGAACGTGGTAGCTGACATATTTAGTAGAAGATCATATGCGGGTATGATTGCGATATTGTCAACGCAAAGACCCATTTTGTATGACTTGCAAAGGATGGGGATAGAGTTAAAGACTCCAGGGAACCACGTGATAATAACAAATATACGAGTAGAACCGAGTTTAATCGATAAAGTTAAAGCTGCTCAAGCTACAGACCTGGAGCTGATGTGTATGAGGAAGAAAGTACACGAAGGTCCTATTCTGGAAGCAAGAATCGATAAAGAAGGAATACTTTGAGTCAACTCCAGACTTTGTGTTCCTAACAACTCTGACTTGAAGTATAAAATCATGATGGAAGCACACAACACATCATTTGCAATCCATTCTGGAAGTACCAAGATGTATCGTGATCTTCGACATACATTTTGGTGGAGCAATATGAAAAGAGAGATCGCGGAGTTTATCTCAAGGTGTTTAACGTGTCAACGAGTCAAGGCAGAGCATCAAGTGCCAAAAGGTCCATTGCAACCACTTAAAATTCTAGAATGGAAGTGGGAGCACATTACCATAGATTTTGTTACTGGTCTTCCAAAGGTTTCTCAAGGCATAGATGTAATTTTGGTTATTGTCGATAGATTAACCAAGTCTGCTCATTTCTTACCTATACGAGAAACTTATTCACTTAAACGTCTTGCTCGTATTTATATAAATGAGATTGTAAGACTACATGGTATGCCAGTATCCATAGTTTCTGATCGAGACTCAAGATTCACTTCACGATTTTGGGTTAGTTTGCAAAAAGCTATGGGCACGGATTTACTATTTAGTTCAGCATATCATCCTCAAACGGGCGGACAGTCAGAAAGGACTATTCAAACTCTTGAAGATATATTAAGACTCTGTGTCGTTCTTGCCATTAGTAGAATTCTCTTACAATAATAGTTATCAAACAAGTATTGGCATGGCTCCATTCGAGGCATTATATGGACGCAAGTATCGTTCTCCAGTATGTTGGGATGAAGTGGATGAAGCAACATTATTGGGACTGAATTTGATACGCGTGACAATGGAAAGGATTCAAATGATCCGGCAACATATAAAAACCTCACTAGATCGAAAAAAGAGTTATGTTGATCTTCATCAAAATGACGTGGAATTCAATGTTGGAGAGCATGTGTTGTTACGTGTTGCTCCATGAAAAAGAGTTACAAGATTTAGAAAGAGAGGAAAGCTCAATCCTCAATTCATTGGGCCATTCAAAATCCTTGACCGAGTAGGAACTGTAGCCTATAGACTCGCCTTACCGTCAAGTATGTCTCGTGTTCATAACATTTTTCACATATCTATGTTACGTAAATATGTGAAAGACCCGAACTACATTATTGAATTAGAACCGAACGAGATAGCGAAAGATTTAACGTATGAAGAGGTACCTGTTAAAATCTTGGATAAGAAGAATCATATTTTACGCTCCAAGGTTATATCTCAAGTTAAAGTTTTGTGGAGAAACCACGATGTTGAGGAAATGACCTTGGAGTTAGAATCTGAAATGAAGTCAAGGTATCCTTACCTCTTCGACATACCAGGTACATACCCTAATTTCGAGGACGAAATTTCATAAGAAGGGGAGGTTGTAAGACCCCAACTTTTATGAATAAAGATTAATTTTTCTCGAAATATATTTTTGAATATTATGGTGTGGATTTGATATAAGGTAATAGTTGTGGGTAATATTTATAAATTTTGCAAAGTAAGCAAGTGGTTTTAAAATATTCGATTGGTCGGGGAATATTCGTTTTAACAAGGAATATTCGTACGACGGAACAATCATTAGTGGACCCCACAACAGAAGTATTGTCGTAGTTAGAAAACGACATAAATATCTTTTTATAAAAATAACAGCGAAAGTTTTATCGTTAAACTGCTGAACTACCCGATAGTAAAAGTACAGTAATACGCGTGGTTGCATAGTAGCACACAGTATTGATTATTGATGCTTACGTGAGAAGTCACTCAGTTATACTCAATTATTGCTACAGTAAATGCTGCATAATATCTCTCATGTTATTGATTCAATTATTGTCACAGTAACATTTGCATAATATTTTATATTATTAAATTAATAATTGAGACGACCAAGTTATTCATATTATTATTTACATTATTGACGATGTCTAGAAAGTTCTGTCGAGGAAAGGGGTTTGGTCACCTAATTGCACGCCAATAGGGAGAAATTCTTATCGGAAAGCCCCCTCTTTCATGGGAATGATCTGGTTGTTAAATATTGTGAGTTATAATATTATTTATGAATAAGTTCGAGTTGATTAAAGATGAAATTAATATTTCCATTGTGTTGGGATTATTTGTGTTAGTGGAAATCGATATTTATTTCGGTAATAATTGATTTCTGGAGGTTATATTGACCAATTGGATAATTAATCAGATAAATGAGCAATTAATTGCTATTAGTTCACATGCATATAACTATTTGGTCACATGAATAGAACTATTGGTTCACATGCATTACTATTAGGGGAGGTGGTGCAAGATTGATAATACTTGCAAGACTAAATTAAAAATAGAGGAAAAGATGAAGGTACTACACTGTAATAATTCGACCCCCAAAACGTGCAATTATCGAAACTATATTTTCCTATAAATAGAAGCTCATTCTTCTTTCATTCTTACCAATTCACTAAGACTCACAAGAGCAATTATAGAGAGAGAAGCTATAGAGAGAGAAGCTATAGAGAGAAAGAAGATGAGTAGTCTGCTACTTCACTATTCCAGTATCCAGTCTTCTTCTAAGGTAAGGGATATTATTTTTGTTCAGTATTCGTAAGAAATAATATTCTCTTTCATACTCTGTAGTATGTGAATAATATTATTTCGTTTCGTATTCCTAACTCTACACTCATTCTGTTAAAGTATTGCTTCTATACTCTGTGAAATTAGTAGAATATCCTTTGATATTTGAGCTTCATCCAGTATATTTTCATAGAAATATTATTCTGAGCATTCTTGATAATTATTGACATTTTTATGCTGGAATACTATTCACGGGGTACTATTCATATAATACTATTCCTGAGTATTATTTACACGGATACTATTCACGAAGTACTATTCATGAGATACTATTCACTCGGGTACTATTCACTCGGGGAACTATTCACGATAAAAAAAATTGATTTCTTTGATGTCCAAATTATTTTTGATACAATATTATTCTTAAATTTTACTCCACAAAGTAGTATCATGTTGACAATTTGGACATTATTGAATTCTGGATAAATTAAATTATAAACCTTTAAAAATTTATCATTTATTTTCTTTTAATTGAATTCTTATATCATTGTCATCAGTCTCATGCTTATATTATGACGAAAGACATCTTTGGCTTACGTGCATAGATGTACTGTGGATTGGTATGATTATGACCCGGGATTATTTGGTATAATCATGACCCGTAATGTTATAAATGATGTGGTAAAAGTCCTCATTGGCCCGTAGTGCATTGATGGACAGTTGCTGGTATGATCATGACCATTGGTGAAAACACGAATATCCTTGCCCCGTAGTGCATGGATAATTCGTGGTTATGATACTATTTATTATGCTGAGTCTCAGCGATAAAATTTTTGATAAACTTTTTAAATCATAGAAGATAGTAGATATCATGCTCTACTTGACTCTTCTAATGGATTGCTTGTTCCGCTACAGTTAAACTTGTTGTTTATTAGTTTAACACTGTTGAAGGCTAACGATAATTTATTCTGCATTATCTTAGTCATAATATTTCTTACTGGGGTAGTTGAGCTCAACCTTTTGCTTTCATTGTTCTCTTCAGAAAATGAGAACATAGCCGGGACTAGTCGGGGAATTGAGTGACGGTCCGAGATGGTGGCTGTAGTAGTCCTCACTATTTTATAAAATAGTGTGATAATAATTGTAATGAGGACTCTATTTGAGTTTGAATACTGTCTACTAGATAATATTCGTGGTGTAAAAACTCTCAGCTCATGTTGTATAATTAAGTTTGTATTTGTATTTTGTACCATGTATTTGGCGACTCAGAATGGATGATGTATACCTATTTTCGGGGCGTCACAGTTGGTATCAAAGCTTAGGGATATGATCCCTGGTTAAGATGTGAGACTAGAACTAGGAGAGGAGATTCGGGTAATTCCTTCTCTAGTATGACCTACCTAAGTTTATTTGTTATTTAATTGGTCGGTCAGAGTATAGGGATAAAATGTGGCATGTCAATTAACCCTTGTTTTGTGGTAGTGTTTGAAAATGACATCTGAAAATATTGAGATAAGCAATGAAGGACATGAGACCGTTGAGTCACCAACGATCAATACCAAGGATAATGTGTATCAAGAAGGCAATAATCCTCAGGTAAACAACAACACCGACTAGATAATGAACAATGGGATGTTCAGAGGCTTTATGCAATTTATGCAACATAAGGCAAAAGAGACTCATGTTCAAAATGTATGTAAAAACACTGGCAACTCTCGGATGGTCACCGCTAAGCAATTCAAGGAGTTGCCACCGGAGTTTTGGGAGAGCCAAAATTACTTAAGGCGGAGACGTGGATAAAGCATATCACCAAGATATTTAATGTCTTGGGATGCTCCAAAGAGCAAAAAGTTCCCTTTACCATCTTCATGTTGCGAGGAGAGGCAGATTATTCGTGGGAATCTGTAAAGCGTACTCAGCCTGCCGCACTGAAGATGTCTTGGGAGAAGTTCCAAGAACTGTTCAACGACAAGTACTTTCCCGAAAGTATTCGTCACATGAAGGAGGTAGAGTTCATCAAGCTAGAGCTGAACAATATGACCGTGTCGCAGTACGACGCTAAGTTTGTCGAGTTGTCCCGGTTTGCGTCCCACTTGATTGAAAATGTGGAGAGAATGACGCAAATGTTTCTAAGAGGTTTGAAACCCGAGATTCGTTAATACCTAATTTCTCACAAATTATGTTTGTATTCAGATGTTGTAAATAGGGCTCAGTTATTGGAGCACGATAACGAGTCAACCAAACCAAGAGAGAGCGGCTGGCAAAATGATAATACCAGTGGTAGCAGTCGTCAAAGAGGTGACAACAAACGTAGAGAGAATCAAAATGCCAGAAATGGTAACCACTTCGGTGGAAATCATGGACAAGATAATAGAAGTGGAAATTTCAAGAAGAGGAGATTCAACAATGATGGAAAGTCGTCAGCACCAGCACCTGTTGTTAATTAAGGGGAACGACCGCCAATCGTATTTTACAAATACGGAGGGGAGGGACAAATCAGTCCGAATTATACGCAGCAATCCAAAGAGTGTTATAATTAAAAAAGAGAAGGTCACCTACCCCAATTTTATCGTGCAGTGAAGTCAAGTCCAGCTGGGATGGAGGCACCAAAGGTCGTCCCAGAGAAGTCAAAGGCAGTAGTTCAAGGGAGAGCGTTTGTCGTGACCTCCCAAAAAGTGAGAAATCCGAACGATGTTATCACGGGTAAACTAATCATAAACTCTAGCGAAGTCTATACCTTATTTGATACCGGTTCTACCCATTCTTTTATTTCTCCTACTTGCGCTCAACGTTTAAATTTAACTCCGGAGAAATTAAACTTTGACTTATCTGTTGAAACTCCGTTGGGAGAAACCTTCATTACATCCACTGTTTATAAGTCTTGATTGATTCAAATCGGTAACCACACGTTACATGTCGATCTTTTCTCTTTGAAAATACTTGCATTCGATGTGATTTTAGGAATTGATTGGTTAACTACTCATCATGCTAAAATTAATTATTTTCGTAAGGTTGTTAGCTTTCATATTCCTAACCAACCTATTATGCATATTCAAGCAACCAAACCACTAAAGTCAATCACTATCATATCAAGTCATAAAGCTATTCATTTATTAAAAAATGGATGTCAAGCTTTCTTAGCCCATGTCATAGATTTAAATAAAAATACGTCAGATTTGAATGATATTTCTATTGTTAATAAATTTCCTGACGTATTCCCTGAAGAACTTCCTTGCCTACCCCCAAAGCGTGAAATCAAATTTTGTATCGACCTTGAACCCGGTACAAAACCCATTTCCAAAGCCCCATATTGAATGGCTCCTATTGAACTTTAGGAGTTAAAAACCCAACTTCAAGAATTGTTTGACATCAGTTTCATTCGTCCTAGTACGTCTCCTTGAGGTGCTCCTATTCTATTTGTGAAGAAGAAATATGGAAGTATGTGACTTTGTATTGATTATCGGGAGTTGAACCATGTCACCATCAAAAATAGGTACCCGTTGCCTCGCATTGATGACCTGTTTGACCAGTTGCAAGGCGCCAAATTCTTTTCAAAGATCGATCTTCGTTCTGGATATCATCAGTTAAAGATTAAAACTGATGACATCCCAAAGACTGCTTTTAGAACTCGGTACTGGCATTACGAATTCTTAGTCATGTCTTTTGGATTGACTAATGCTCATGTTACCTTCATGAATATGATGAACCAAGTATTCAATGAATATTTGGATTATTTCGTGGTTGTCTTCATTGATGACATCCTCATATACTCCAAAACCCATGAAGATCATGAACAACACTTGAGGCTGATACTCCAAAAGCTTCGTGAAAACAAGCTTTATGCCAAGTTAAAGAAATGCGAGTTCTAGCTTGAGTAAGTAGCATTCCTTAGGCATGTGATATCAAATTACGGAATATCTATTGACCCGACAAAGATTGATGCAATTCAAAGCTTGGAACAACCTAAGTCAGTAACCGAAGTACGTAGCTTTCTCGGCTTAGCTAGTTATTATCGGAGATTCGTAGAAGGGTTTTCTCGAATCGCTACTCCATTAACTCAGTTGACTCGAAAAGATACAAAATTCAGTTGGAACGAGGAATGTGAGAAGAGTTATCAAGAACTCAAGAGGAGGCTCATTTCAGCACATGTTCTGACAATACCATCCGGTTCGGAGGGATTTGTCATATACAGCGATGTTTCAGGGAAAGGTTTAGGATGTGTTCTCATGCAACATGGAAAAGTCATTGTCTATGCCTCACGACAACTCAAAGAATATGAGAGGAATTATCTTACTCATGATCTAGAGTTGGCAGCTGTCATTTTCGCACTTAAAATCTGGAGGCATTACCTGTATGGGGAGAAAGTGGAGATCTATACAGATCATAAAAGTCTCAAATATTTTTTCACCCAAAAGGAGCTCAACATGCGGCAACGACATTGGGTTGAGTTGTTGAAAGATTACAATTATATCATTCAATACCATCCTGAAAAAGCGAACGTGATAGTTGACGCATTGAGTAGAAGATCATATGCGGGTACGAGTGCAATATTATCAACCCAAAGACCCATTTTGTATGACTTTCAAAGGATGGGAATAGAGTTAAAGACTTTAGGGACCCACGTGATGATAGCAAATATACGAGTAGTACCGACTTTAATCGATAAAGTTAAAGCTGCTCAAGCTACAGACCTGGAGCTGATGTGTATGAGGAAGAAAGTACACGAAGGTGCTATTCCGGAAGCAAGAATTGATGAAGAAGGAATACTTTGAGTCAACTCCAGACTTTGTGTTCCTAACGACTCTGACTTGAAGTATAAAATCATGATGGAAGCACACAACACACCATTTCCAATCCATCCTGGAAGTACCAAAATGTATCGTGATCTTTGACATATATTTTGGTGGAGCGATATAAAAAGAGAGATCGCGGAGTTTATCTCAAGGTGTTTAACGTGTCAACGAGTCAAGGCAAAGCATCAAGTGTCAAAAGGTCCATTGCAACCACTTGAAATTCCAGAATTGAAGTGGGAGCACATTACCAAAAACACCATGTCTTCATATAAGAGACCACGTCCATCCACTTCTACTGCTCGAGCTCAGTTTGATCACACAAAATTTGTTAGTGAGGGAGTCGAGGCAAGGTTCAAATCAAACATTGACAAGAAGACTTTGGTATTAGAATGGGTATTAAAGTCGGATGCCAACCTTGATGGTGATATGGCGTTGATGATTGTGGAACGAAACTTGTTTCAGTTAGTGGAGCAACCACTACTAGTGGTGATCAACATAGTAAAAGAATTTTATGCCAACACAATGGAGCATGTTAATCACACAGTCATGGTGCAGGGTAAACCGGTGTCTTTCCATGCCAATGCCATCAACGAGTACTTTAGGCTGAAAATACCGACTGATGGATGTTATGAAGATGGCTTGCCTGACCTGGATGAATTGATTACAAGATTGTGCAAACCAGGAACACAATGGGTTACTCGAGCTGGAACAGACAAAAATATAAGTTTTCCACACTCAGCGCTAAGTCGTTATGGAAAAGCATGGTATGCATTCATTTGTGCCCGATTGATGCCCACACGCTACCAGAATGATGTGACCAAGGAAAGGACACGGCTGCTATATGGGATTGTACACCACCATTATCAGGTGAATAATTCAGTTGTGTTCTACAATGTGGATGTGGGAGAATGTATTCAAGAGTCAATCGATAGGCTGCTACAGGGAAGTACCACGGGGGGCCTTCTTCATGGATTTCTCATAACCGATTTATGCCGCAAAGCTGGAGTGCAGTGGCATTCCTCCGAACCAATACAACAACCAATGGCTATAATCGACCATGCTACCATTGAAAAGTACAAGGCATGGAAGGGGGCAAGATCGCATCCAAGAGGAGAAGGTTATATCATGATTCGCCAACCATCACCCATAGTTGTAGCTGATCCAATGGAAGGGCAACAATCTCGAGGTTCACGGAAACAATTCTTGTGGTTGGCTCAACGTCAGGATTTTATGCATCAATACAATGTTAACACTTTTAACACACTTGCTGATGCATTTTCTCGCTGTAATCAAAATGTCGATCTGGTGTACATGCATGTTCCTCCTGTCCTCCCATCATACCCTCCTTCAGATGACAACGAGCAGTGACTCGTCTTTTAGGGAAGTCCTCATGCTTTTATTTGCTTTATATTGTCGTAATGAGGACATTACTTGATCTAAATTTTGGGGGGTTTTACTTTTGCTTGGTTAATTTTATGTGACGATTTCATAATCTTGTTTAGTTAGTTTTTGATAAGTTTTTATAATTGTTTTTTTTATGGCATTAAAAAAAAGGGCATTTGCATGTAGTTCATTTTGCGTGAATCTAGTTATTAGATAGTAAAAGTCTACTTTTGGCCAATGATGAGATTAAAATTGTGTAGACGAGTTAGTATTAATTATTTAGGCTTTGATGTGACCTTCTATTATGAATTGAATCTTTTTCTGTTTGAAACTGGTATAATCAGGTTAGTACATTGTAAACAACCGTGTTGACTGATTAAGTTTAAATTGGCACATAATGGAATTCTTAAGGATAATACTAGTTTAAATGAAAGAATGATGAGAATGGGCAGTGATGGCTAAAGCTAGGCAAAAACCTAAGTTTGGGGAAAAAAATTGGGGTATATAAGCTTAATCCAGTTTAATTAAAAAAATGAATAAACATTGTGGCATGCTTGTCTAGTTTTGTGGCCTTTGTTACTTGAGTAAGTAAGCTCAAAGGGATTGTCTTTACACCTAGTGCCCTAAGGTCTTAATGGTCTGGGAGTCATTGGTCAAAAGCTCGTTAAGATAGCATTGAAAAGCCTAAGGGAATAAGATATTGCATAGCCATGAGTATATAGATATTGCATAGCCATAAGATAGCATTGGACTCTTGAACTTGGTGAATGTTTGACTTTAGTTGGATCTAACTTGTTCTTGGATTTTGTGAGTTTACACTGTATGATGCCTTTAAAGAAATCTACTATGTGTTGTATTTAGCATTATATCAGTTAGTTTGGTTGTTGAGTATACACGCACTATATTAGTAAGAACAGTTTAAGATTTGATCATTGATTGTGAAGTTATTGATTAGTTTAGATATTATGTACTATCGTGTTTACTTGATTTCTCTAAGGTTGTATGATTAGACTATGTTCTGTCTTAATCCTAGATTCGTAGTTATAGAGTAGTTATTTGTATTGCATATCATTTTGCTTGAGGACAAGCAATGTTTCAAGTTTGGGAGGATTTGATGAGTAGGTTTTTAACATAAGATTTATCCTTATTTAGCTTGATATATTGTTAATTTTTGAGTATTTCATAATGCTTTTGATGGGTTTTTTCTCTTGTTACAGGATATTAAGGTGAACACATCAAAATGCTGACATTGGAAGAAATCTCAAACGATTCTGGACATACTGCATCACCAGCGCGGGGCGCGCCGTGAATACAAAGGAAATGGCGCGGGGCACGCTGCATGGGGAAAAGTTTCTGTTGTACTAGAGCGGGTCGTGCTGCTTTAATGAAGGACTCGGCGCGGGGCGTGCCGGTCGGGCGTGGCAGCTGCTGAGTTATTTTATTTTGCATGTTACTTAGTTGTTGGGAGCTATAACTTCTTTATGTAATAAGGTCATGTTAGGAGTGTATCAAGGAGGTTATTTCATATTAATTGGGATTCTTTGCTTCAAAACTTGTTTGGATTAACTAGGAGTTTGATTTTTATTAGAATTCCTATGGGATGACTTTGACATGGATTAAATTGGATTTGGTTCAGCTGAAGTGAATTGACTTATGCTAAGGATTAGAGTGCTGGAGATCTAACAATTGAATTACACTGAGAGAGCCATAACTGAAAGGAAGATCTTGGAGGAACAAAGGAAGGAGGTGATTTCACGAAGATAGCAGATTTGAAGGGCGAGAAGGGTGATGTATTACTATTCTTCTTTAATTTCAGTTTTTGTAATTGGGATGATGATTTCCTTCATTTATTCAGTATTTAATTCATTAATTATGAGTTAAATTACTTTTTAGGCTTGCAATGGATCTTTAATGTTGAATGACAATTATTATGCCTTGATTTGGGTTTATTAAATTATTAATTCAGTTTATCTATTATGATTTGTATTTAATTTATGAATTGCTTGATCACCAATTTTATGTGAATTTGTATGGATTCGAGAGATGATGTATGAGTCTAGACCTAGTCATAATAGCATGTGTTCTTGAATTCCGTGATTGAATGGAATCTTGATTTATGATAGGATAGAGATATACCTAGCATCGCATGTAATCGGGTAAGAACTTGGAATTTAAACTCTTCTTAATTTTAATTCACATAGAGATATAGTGAATTAGTTAATTAAGGTGTTTGGCTTAATTCTATCTAATTTATGAAATTAAGTTAATATGGTATTAGTGCATTGAGAAATGACTAATTCTACATAAGTGTTCTTAATTAATAAACTGAGATAGTGAATTAAATTGGACCTAGGTGTGATAATTGGATTAAGACTTAAAGTGAAGTTGTAAGCCTAATTCTCCATTATTTGCTTGAAATTGCGGTTTTTAAGTTGTGTTGATTTGTTGGTATTTTTAGTTTCTTAGTTTTCTTTATTTATAATCATTGATTTCGATTAGTTTAATAAAATTGGGTTAATATAAAACTGGTAATTGTTAGGATTAATTTCTTGCTATTCTCTGTGGGAATGATTCTTTTTTTTATCATTATATTATTTGTTGACCACGTATAATTGTGTGTTGTGTGTAATCTAGAATTCGACCAACATTAAACAACCTTAATATAGGGGATTATACTGCGCAGTAGTGTTAAAATGTTTGTGCACAATACATTGTATGAAGGGCTGATCCCCCGGAGAACGATATGGATGGTCCATATAGTGTATAAGATTGTTAAAGGTTACGGTAGAGATACTTTCTAACGTAGGACATAGTTCGTGGTCTTAAGACCCTTAGATATACTTTTGATCTTCTTTCTAATCTTGATTCAAAAGTCGAGTTTCCTATTGAGTTTTTAGTTCTTGATTATCGTTGAATGACTTCAGGAAAGATTATATTATTCAGTTAAAACCTATTCATTGACTGTTCATATGTTATTATTATTATTATTGTTATTCCCGTGGGTAATTTTTGTTCACCCTTGCATAAAACATTACAGCTAAGACTGAGAAGCCTGACGAACCGTCCACGAGTAAGGGCAATGGCAAGGGTAAGGGTAAGGGCAAGGGCAAGGGCAAGATGAATAAAAAAATGATGTTTATTTTATTTTATTTTCATGAAGCTTATATAATGAGACTTAATTATTATTATGTTTTTATTTTGCAAACGATGTAATAATTAAATGTTAGATGACCTGGTATTTTATTTATGTAACCTTTTAATGGGATGATGGTTTATGAAGTTTATTATTATCCTTTATTATGGGTAGTTAAATGTGATTGTGTTGGACAGTGACTATCAAATCTTTGGAATTGAAGTACTCGGATTTGTGAGGGTGTCACAGTTACCCGATCTTGGCCTATAATCAAATTGTGAAATAATTTCCATTAATTTTATTCTACATGAAATTTAATTAGATTAAGTAATTAAATCTCGTGTCCTTGCTTTTGTTACTTATTAAAATCAATTAATGAAATTAATTAAGTCACAACACTAAAAATACTCGTTTAGCTAATCAATCAACAAGCAATTCAGTTCATTAATCTAAGGATGATTTACGTATTCTATTACATTTTTAAAAATAATTACAACAATAGTGCACTCATAAAATTTTTACACAACTAATACACTTCCATATTTATTTATAATACTAGTGCAATTAGGATTCGTTAATTTAGGAAATTAGTATTCAATTAGAATTCCTTAATATAGGGATTAGTTATACACATGACTTTTTCTCTCTCTCTCTCTCCTCATATTACATTAGATGTATATATATATATATATATATATATATATATATATATATATATATGTGTGTGTGTGTGTGTGTGTGTGTGTGTGTGTATTTGTGTGTATGTATTTTTCATATTATATCTGTATTTTTTGGGATCTCCGACGTTTTTTTAATTGTTTTTGGGATCTCCGATTACCACGAATTGAATGGATTCTAAAGATTGGCATGGTAGAGTGAATTGCATGTGTATTATTTATATGTAATAAATACATATAGTTTTTTTGTTGCGATTAAACATATACATAAATACATATAGTTTTTTGTATTATTTATTTTCTTTTCTTTCTGGTTGATTTTTTTCGTGCTTTTATCTTTCTCTTTTGTTTGAAGGCTTCTCTCACCGCCTTTCTCACCCAATTGATAATGATTCGCTTTAGTGAGAGAAATGATTTTGTGGCAGAGGCGCGATTTATTTTTTATGAATATTCGGTTACCCACAAAAAGTAGAATTGTTACCTTTGTGCGAAAGTTCGGCTACCAACTGCACCATATTCATAATAATTTTTTTTTAAAATGTTTTTTTTAAAAAGCGAGATTAATTATGGAAACACAACAACTTCTGAGTTCTGAGGCTTATTTGCAAAAAGCGAGCAGACTTTGAAAAGAATTTGATATTTTTCAGTCGGCTAAAAGGCACACTTTGTTTGATATTTTTTTCAGAGTGCAGTTGGTAGCCAAACATTCATACCAAGGTAACCAATTCAGTATTATTAGGTTACCAATAAATTTTTGAATCTGATACAGTTGGTAGCCAAACCTTCATGCAGTTAGTTGCCAAACTTTCAGACCAAGGTAACCCATACTTTAAATTTTATCTTAGTACAGTTGGTTACCAAACTTTCAGATCAAGGTAAGCAAACATTCGTACCAAGGTAACAAAACCTTCATACCAAAGTAACTAATTCACATCCACACCCGTAGTTTTTTCATAGTGCAATTGGTAACCAAACCTTCAGACCATAGTAACCAATTCAATTTTATTAAGTTACCAATTTCGTTTGAAGGTGATGGAGTTGGTAGCCAACCATGCATTCAAAGGTAACCATTTTATTATTTATGAGTAACAAAATAGTTATAAAAAAATTTTCAGAACATTAATAGTTACATCTATTTATTTTTAAACTTTTTGTAGGGCGAATCTTCTTCTTATATATTCTCATTGGCGTTTTGGACAACGGAGATTCACGGCGGTGTAGCGGCGGAGTATGTGAGGTGTAGTGGCGGTGTAGCGGTGGACTATTATTTCAAAGTGTATGTAAGGGAGATGAAGATTTGAATTTGAATATTTAAATTTGAATTATTATTTTGAATTTGAATTTGTTTTTGTTGTTAGATCCAAATATTTGAATTTGAATTATTAATTATGGCAGTTATTTGTTCTTAATTTTAGGTTTCCTTATTAATGTGAATTGTACTATTTTTGTAATATGGGTTCTCTTTTTGTAATTATTTGATTGATGCACTTTTCTTGTAATTACTTTCTATTTGTTGTATATTTATGTAAAGAACCCTTAATCTAACTTGGCTACCGAATGGAATGGTTAGTTCAACCCCTTTTGGGCCTCACTTACCTCATATATCGGGCTTGGTTTATTAAACCCAACATTGACTTGCTAAAAACAACCAAGTTGACTACTATCAATATCCTCTCCCGAAAATGATTGGGCTTAGGTTTTCAATTAATAACTTGGGTTTAATAAATTTTATCCACCCTTGCCACACATGATATCTTGGGCCCCCTTCACCTAAATTAAATCAAGTTTGGGATTGATTCTATTAATCTCAATTAAGCTTGCTACAACTAGTAGTTTTAAAAGTTTGGGCTTCCACAAGTAATCAAATTGGGCTTACAATTCGTGCTTGGGGCTTTGGTTTAATTTATGAAACAATTACATATTCTATTATATTTTTAAAAATAATTACAACAATAGTGCACTCATAAAATTTTTACACAACTAATACACTTCCATATTTATTTACAATACTAATGCAATTAGGATTCCTTAATTTAAGGAATTAGTATTCAATTAGGATCCCTTAATTTAATGAATTAGTCTTAAATTAAGTAATTAATATATCCACATATTAAAACAAACTAAAGTGGCGTATATATGATAAACATGTACATTCACACTCTCTTTCCTTTTATTTCTCTCTCTTCCTCTGCTCTGTCTCTAGTTTTCTTCTTTCTGATAATGTAAAAGCTAAGAAATTTGGTTCTTTTCTCTTCCAAATATCACCAACACTCATATACATGGCTTCCTTTAGCTTTCTCTCACTTCTCTCTGTCTGCATTTCTCTATTCTTGAGCTTTTGTTCTGCTGAAGATCCATTTGTTTCCTATGAATATGTGGCCTCTTACATAACTGCTTCTCCTCTCACTATATATATATATATATATATATATATATATATATATATATATATATATATATATATATATATACTCTGTATATCTTTAAGTGGGTTCGCTTAATTTTCATGAATATTGGATGGGTAAGTTTTAATTTAGATTCTTAAAAAATTAGTCTTTAGCTTCAGATCTGTAAAATGTGCTTAAATATCTGCAAAATGTGCTTGTTGGTTAAGTTGATTCTGTTTAATGTAGTGAGCTTTAAGATATCGTTGATTGTTTTTTTCTTTTTTTGGTAATTACTGTTTAAAGGCTTCCCTCGTTTTTAGTGATGTTCTTAAATTCCAATGCATTTGACTTTACAGTTGGTAACCAAATTTTCATACAAAGGTAACCATTTTAGTTTTTGTGGGTAACCAAATATTCATAAAAAAAAGGTTACATTGGTATAAAGGTTTGGTTAACTTGGTATAAATGTTTGGTTACCTTGGTACGAAGGGTTGGTTATCAATATTACATTACACATCAGTCTCCTATATCTCTCTTTCCTATGCAGTGTTCTATTTTTTATTTACCTTCATAAAATTGGTTGCCAAACTTTTAGACCAAGGTAACAAATTCATATTGCATGTGTGAAGGTAGATTTGGTTACCTTGGTATAAAGGTTTGGTTACCTTGATATGAATGTTTGGTTACCTTGGTACGAAAGTTTGGTTATCAATATTACATTTCACAACAGTCTCTTGTCTCTCTCTTCCCTATGCAGTGTTCTATTTTTTATTGGTTACCTTGGTATAAACGTGGACATGGTTGTAGTAGAGAAATGAGGTCGGAGCAGAGAAGGTACTAGAGGAGGAAGAGAGAGAAAATGATAATGGATGTCCACGGTTGGTTACAAAATAGTTGTAGTTTTTGGGTTTTGAAAAATAGTTGTGACTGTTATTATTTTGAATTTGAATTTATTTTTGTTGTTAGATCCCAAATCTTTGAATTTGAATTTGAATTATTAATTATGACAGTTATTTTTCTTGATTGTAGGTTTCTTTATTAATGCGAATTGTACTATTTTTGTAATATAGGTTCTAATTACACTCTTTTTGTAATTATTTGATTGATGCACTATTCTTATAATTAATTTCTATTTGTTGTATACTTATGTAAAGGACCCTTAATTTATTAACCACTTCATTTGGTCTTCTATTTAAAGCCCACACATAAGCACCATTCTCGTTACATAATACATTTTGGTTAATTAAATAACTTGAGTCCTTTTCAAATAATAAATAATTATTATTTCTTTAAACACATTAATTAATCTTATTACTTAATTAATCAAATCTTTAGTCTAGTTCATGCATGTAATTAATTAAATAAATCTAAATACATGACTTTCCTTGTTGTTCCATCTGTATTGTCATTAATTTACTTTATCAATCGCATTACCTATTTCACTTCATAATTATAATACATATCTTCAACACATACATAACCTAATATATATTGGATTTCCTTTTTATTCTAAATACATAAATGTATACATTTAATAATATATTTATTTACCACATCACATAAAAATTAGTTAACTCCACATACTACTTCCTTTTCATTATTAATAAGTAATTTCTTTATTCATAATATCCCATAACATCCTTAGGTAGAGCCTTTTATCTTAAAGGCCTCTCTTCACAATTATCATATACCCTATAGGTTCTTTATAGCACATAAATTAAATAAAAAAAATTAATCCTCTTTTAACAAACTAGGTTTTAATATCTAACCTTTATTTAAACATTTAATATTTTTTTAAAAGAAATATTACTAATATTTGGGATATTACATTCACCCTTTCTAAAAATTTTGTCATCGAAATTAAATCATACTCATCTCTACACAATCTACTCATCATAACTAAGTTTTCATACTAACCTTTACATTCTCTTTTTTTTTCTAAGAAGCTCATACCTTCTAATTATAATTCAATTTCCAGAATATCAGAACATCTTTCAAGAATCTTCAACAAATGTGAAACAGTATGAATAACTAGAAAGTAAAAAAAAATCTTTAAAAACTTTTCGTATTAGTCTGAGAGGTTGACCACTGAACTTTAGGGATTTTTGGGTATTGAGCCCTTTTTTTTTGTTAACGCATTTTGAGCCATTTTCTATTAAAAAATTTAGACTTCGAGCCCCTGTAGCCAGATATGCGTTGAATTGCTCACGTGGTGCCTACGTGACGTGGGTATTTTTATTTTAATTTTACATGTGGCATATATGACATGGCGAATATTGGACTTGAACCCAAAAAATTTGTTGCTGCTCAGATTCGATCTCCAGACCTCAAACTTGAAATTTCGAACCAATGTCCACCCGAGAACCACGGGTTAGCTGCTTTATTTTCGTAAGGATTATGATTTATAACTGAACAAAGAATTTCCCCCAAATTAAAATAAAATCCCTTTTCTTAGATCTGCTAAGTCTCAGTCTCTATCTCATTTCTTTCAATCTTCATATGTCGCTTTCTCTGAACCTCTCACATGCACAAAGGAAAACCTAGGGTTTCTTACTTTCGTCAAATTGGGGGTTTGTACCGGTCATTCTTAAGCTAATTAAAGGGTATGAAAGTACTCTATGGTGGGGAGATGGTTTAAGTGTCTCGAAATCCTTCTTTATTCCCCTTTATCTGTCGCCTCTTTATGCCCCTTTATCTGTCTATTGTGCACCCTTTATTTACCTTCACATGTCTATTGTCGTTGATTTAATCCCCTTCTCTTGTTTGTTGTCATTATAAATATAAATATCAACTTGTCTGTTGTCTATTATTGTTTGTTATTTTTGTAAGACCCCGAATTTTATGAAATAAAAGTATTCAATTTTTCTATTCAGTAAATGGTTAAATTGATAAAATTTTAAAGTTATGGGTGAAATATGAATTTTTTTTTCAAAATAAGCAAGTGGTTATAAAATAATCATTGTTGTCGGGGAATATTCGTTTGGTCGTGGAATATTCTTTCCGTCGGAGAATATTCGTACGACGGCGCAGCTATTTGTGGGCCCCATAACGAATAACTGTCGGGTGAAGGAAAACGACAAATTTGAGTTTTTACAAATAACGGCGTAGTTGTTACCGTTAACACTGTTGGAATACCCGGTGGTTAAAATGCAGTAATACGCGTTATTGCACAGTAGCACACGGTATTGCATAGTATTTTTGAAATTATTGATTCTTACGTAAGAAGGCACTACTCAATAATTGTTACAGTAATTACTGTTCAATATTTTATTTTATTGATTTAATAATTGCTGCATTGATATTTTATATTATTGTTGCTCAATAATTGTCACTGCACATCATCTCCATTATCAGATCAATAATTCATATTATTTAGAATAATATTATTAGATAACATTATTGACAATGTCTAGAAAGTTCTGTCTAAGGAGAGGTTTGGTCATCTAATTGCGCGCCAGTAAGGAGAAATCCTTATCGGAAAGCCCCCTCTTTCCTGGGAACGGCCTGGTTGTCATAAATGTGATTCTGTAATATTATTTGTGAATAATTAATTATTGATTCATATGATAAGGAAATATTTATTTTATGTGGATATAAACGAGGGATATATTTTTGTGGTTAAAAATGAAGGAGTTAATGTTGAGATTTTTATCCGTATTTTTGTCGGAATGGAGGTATTAAAAATTAGGATTTTTGAGATATTTTGCGAGGGTTATAATTTTTAATCCGACCGTTGGATCGTGGTAATATTTGGATATGTTATACATATATAAGTTGAGTATATGTCCACAAATTTTGAACCGTTAAAAATGAACGTATGATTTATTATGAATTTTACGAGATGACTGGTTCAGAAATTGTTGAATTTTCAGAGTTTATCATTTTGATGGAAAATTCTAGAATTGGTGGGCCCCACTTGTGGTTGGTGAAGAAATGTGCTGAATTATATTTCAAATGTGGTGGGTGGGAATAGTAGCAGGTAAAGCCATCAGGTTGCAGGTCAAACCTACCAAAATTTTTCTATAAATAGAGGGCTAAGTTAGAATTGAAAATCACACCAGAAACATAAGCTTTCTCTCTTTCTCTCTCTATATTATGAAGCATATTTTGTGAGTTTTTAGATACTTGGTGAGTTACTATTCATCAGTGCAAGTTTTCTTCAGCATCATATCCGATATCCAGTCAGAAGTACTGCTCTTTTGAGGTAAGGGATAGTAAGGGATTGTAAGGGATAGTAAGGGATATTAAGGGATTTTAAGGGTTGTTATGTTTTTCAGTTTCGTAATTTTTCTGAACTTCAAAACTTCTGGAAAAATTTGAAATGATATTTTGATGAGTTTTATTGATTGTGTCCAAAAATGGTAATTTTTGGATGTATAGATTGAGAGTTATGAATTTTATGAGAAAAGACTATTTTAAAAGTAACTGCTTATAATTTCTTGTGGTTAACTCCAAAATTGATGAAATTTTTATTGGGAGTACATGTATATGATAGAAGTATACTCTGTAAATTTTAGAATTTTTAGACAAAAGTACAATTTTTGATAAATGTCTAAATATTCGGCTATTTTGGCCATATGAAAAATAGTAAATGACTTTTAAAAATTCTGAGAAAAATATATGTTCACTATGGGACTATATTATGCTAAATCCCAGAAAAGAAATATTTTTGGAACTGATTTGGTATTTTTCATGAAAATAGTCTAGTTATGAGTAAATGAATTAAATATGTTTTGTGAAAAAAGAAAATTGGAAAATAGGATTTTATGGCTTGAGAATCCTATATGAGGTATATGCAGATTTTTGATGAGGGTTTTGGTTATTGATGATGAAATTGTAAGAGTTGACATTTTATGACGATTAAATACATTAATTAGTAAAGTGTAAACAATTAAAATAAATTGTTTATAAATTTAAGTAATGTTATTCTTTCAATATCATTATACCGAAATATTGGTATGAATTTTATTGTAGAATTTCTATCTTTTGTGTCGGGGTTACTATTCATGTGTTACGAATATTACTCTTGAGATTAAAACTATATGTTGATCATATTATTTTTTTATCATCATATATAACATTTTTATAACCCTGATGTTGAAATTCTCTTTCACTGGAGTGTAAAGATGGGTAGATTATTGGTATGATCATGACTAGAGTTCTCTTTGGCCTGTAGTGCAAAGTTGAATTGTGACTGGTATGATCATGACCATTGAATTTATAATTGAATATCTTAAGCTTAAGTGCAAAGGTGAATTGATCAACATGGTTATAATTATTCTTTACATAAATTCTGAAATGATTATATATTTCTTTGAGATATGAATATATTTGGCATGTAGTGCAAATATGAATTGTTGATGAATATCTTTGGCATGTAGTGCAAAGATGGCCTGTTGATGAATATCTTTGGCCTGTAGTGCAAAGATGAACTGTTGTTGAATATCTTTGGCCCGTAGTGCAAAGATGGTTTGTGTATGAATATCTTTGGCCTGTAGTGCAAAGATGAACTGTTGTTGAATATCTTTGGCCCGTAGTGCAAAGATGGTTTGTTGATGAATATCTTTGGCCCGTAGTGCAAAGATGGTTTGTTGATGAATATCTTTGGCCCGTAGTGCAAAGATGGATTTGTTAGTTTGATTATAAACAGGAATTATGATTTGGTATAACCATGATCTTTGATGTTTCAGGTAAAGACAGGTGATGAAAATATTCTTCGTCCTGAGTGCGAAGAAAAATTTATAGTCACAATTATGATTATGAGTTATTCATATGATTGTGGAAAGGAACTGTTGAGTGATGTTACATGGATAAAACATTGTTGGTGGATTTTTAACATGGAGAAGATAATAGACTTTATAGTCTATTTGACTCTTCTAATGGATTGCTCGTTCCGCTGCAACTATGGTTGAAATTTTTATCATTTACCATATGTTCTAAATCTCTGATTTATTGTTGATGAAGGCTATTGATAATTGAATTATCTTTAGTCATGATATTCTTTACTGAGCTAGTTGTGCTCACCCTTTTGCTTCACAATTCCTTTCAGGTAATAAGAGTGTAGCTGGGTCGAGCGAGGGTAACGAGGAAATAGAACGGTGGTCTCTAGCTGTGGATGTTCTCCCGAAGCAGTATAGAAAAGTTCATTTAGTAATTATATTTGGTGAATCCAATAGGGTGAGGCGAACCCAACGTTGGAAGGGTGTTTTGTCACTATCATACAAGATGTCTAATGACATACAACCTCGTGTCATCATAAGACAGGGTTGTGCTCATCCACTTGCTAAGTATCTTTACGAGCACTACCTATATAATCTTGGTGTTTGTTTGAAGTATAATTCTCAATTAGAGACAGTAGAGATAATGATATGTCAAGAGAAGACTCACCATTGGGAAGAATATGATAGTAATCTTCTCGTTTTTCTTTGGGGTCTATTGGGTCAACCAAGGATAATTCTGTGGCCATATGATATCTATCATAACCTAGACGCGTGGCCTCCCATGTACGAAGGTTTCCTTGAGCACTTCCCAAAGATTCTAATTTCTAAAACAGTTTTTGACTGTACCTTTATGTAAGGTACCTTTGTGAGGTGCTGATACATGATGGTGTCCAATGTCACATTTGGTATATATTTGTATCCAAACTCACAGCATATGTGTTGTTGTATTTTGCACGACAATTGTTGTAATAAAGTTGTAGTTATTTTCTGTACCATGTATTTGACGACTCAGAATGGGTTGGATGGAATGGACCTATTTTGGGGTTGTCACAGGTGGTATCAGAGCTTAGGGATATGATCTCTGGCGGAGATCGGGGAATAAAACTAGGAGGGGAGAGATGAGTAAATCCTTCGCTAGTGTGTCCTACCTAAGCTTATTTGTTGGTCAGTCATAATATCGAGATATTATGTGATATGTTAATTTGTTCAATTAACCCTTGTTTTGAAGCTGTATTCTAAAAAGATATCTGAAATACAGGAGATGAGCAATGGAGAAATCATGATGATAAGGAAGATGGAATCTGAAATGAAAGCAAGGTATTCTCAACTCTTTGAAATACCAGGTACGTAAATTTCGGGGACGAAATTTCATAAGGAGGGGAGATTGTAAGACCCCGAATTTTATGAAATAAAAGTATTCAATTTTTCTATTCAGTAAATGGTTAAATTGATAAAATTTTAAAGTTATGGGTGAAATATGAATTTTTTTTTCAAAATAAGCAAGTGGTTATAAAATAATCATTGTTGTCGGGGAATATTCGTTTGGTCGTGGAATATTCTTTCCATCGGAGAATATTCGTACGACGGCGCAGCTATTTGTGGGCCCCATAACGAATAACTGTCGGGTGAAGGAAAACGACAAATTTGAGTTTTTACAAATAACGGCGTAGTTGTTACCGTTAACACTGTTGGAATACCCGGTGGTTAAAATGCAGTAATACGCGTTATTGCACAGTAGCACACGGTATTGCATAGTATTTTTGAAATTATTGATTCTTACGTAAGAAGGCACTACTCAATAATTGTTACAGTAATTACTGTTCAATATTTTATTTTATTGATTTAATAATTGCTGCATTGATATTTTATATTATTGTTGCTCAATAATTGTCACTGCACATCATCTCCATTATCAGATCAATAATTCATATTATTTAGAATAATATTATTAGATAACATTATTGACAATGTCTAGAAAGTTCTGTCTAAGGAGAGGTTTGGTCATCTAATTGCGCGCCAGTAAGGAGAAATCCTTATCGGAAAGCCCCCTCTTTCCTGGGAACGGCCTGGTTGTCATAAATGTGATTCTGTAATATTATTTGTGAATAATTAATTATTGATTCATATGATAAGGAAATATTTATTTTATGTGGATATAAACGAGGGATATATTTTTGTGGTTAAAAATGAAGGAGTTAATGTTGAGATTTTTATCCGTATTTTTGTCGGAATGGAGGTATTAAAAATTAGGGTTTTTGAGATATTTTGCGAGGGTTATAATTTTTAATCCGACCGTTGGATCGTGGTAATATTTGGATATGTTATACATATATAAGTTGAGTATATGTCCACAAATTTTGAACCGTTAAAAATGAACGTATGATTTATTATGAATTTTACGAGATGACTGGTTCAGAAATTGTTGAATTTTCAGAGTTTATCATTTTGATGGAAAATTCTAGAATTGGTGGGCCCCACTTGTGGTTGGTGAAGAAATGTGCTGAATTATATTTCAAATGTGGTGGGTGGGAATAGTAGCAGGTAAAGCCATCAGGTTGCAGGTCAAACCCACCAAAATTTTTCTATAAATAGAGGGCTAAGTTAGAATTGAAAATCACACCAGAAACATAAGCTTTCTCTCTTTCTCTCTCTATATTATGAAGCATATTTTGTGAGTTTTTAGATACTTGGTGAGTTACTATTCATCAGTGCAAGTTTTCTTCAGCATCATATCCGATATCCAGTCAGAAGTACTGCTCTTTTGAGGTAAGGGATAGTAAGGGATTGTAAGGGATAGTAAGGGATATTAAGGGATTTTAAGGGTTGTTATGTTTTTCAGTTTCGTAATTTTTCTGAACTTCAAAACTTCTGGAAAAATTTGAAATGATATTTTGATGAGTTTTATTGATTGTGTCCAAAAATGGTAATTTTTGGATGTATAGATTGAGAGTTATGAATTTTATGAGAAAAGACTATTTTAAAAGTAACTGCTTATAATTTCTTGTGGTTAACTCCAAAATTGATGAAATTTTTATTGGGAGTACATGTATATGATAGAAGTATACTCTGTAAATTTTAGAATTTTTAGACAAAAGTACAATTTTTGATAAATGTCTAAATATTCGGCTATTTTGGCCATATGAAAAATAGTAAATGACTTTTAAAAATTCTGAGAAAAATATATGTTCACTATGGGACTATATTATGCTAAATCCCAGAAAAGAAATATTTTTGGAACTGATTTGGTATTTTTCATGAAAATAGTCTAGTTATGAGTAAATGAATTAAATATGTTTTGTGAAAAAAGAAAATTGGAAAATAGGATTTTATGGCTTGAGAATCCTATATGAGGTATATGCAGATTTTTGATGAGGGTTTTGGTTATTGATGATGAAATTGTAAGAGTTGACATTTTATGACGATTAAATACATTAATTAGTAAAGTGTAAACAATTAAAATAAATTGTTTATAAATTTAAGTAATGTTATTCTTTCAATATCATTATACCGAAATATTGGTATGAATTTTATTGTAGAATTTCTATCTTTTGTGTCGGGGTTACTATTCATGTGTTACGAATATTACTCTTGAGATTAAAACTATATGTTGATCATATTATTTTTTTTATCATCATATATAACATTTTTATAACCCTGATGTTGAAATTCTCTTTCACTGGAGTGTAAAGATGGGTAGATTATTGGTATGATCATGACTAGGGTTCTCTTTGGCCTGTAGTGCAAAGTTGAATTGTGACTGGTATGATCATGACCATTGAATTTATAATTGAATATCTTAAGCTTAAGTGCAAAGGTGAATTGATCAACATGGTTATAATTATTCTTTACATAAATTCTGAAATGATTATATATTTCTTTGAGATATGAATATATTTGGCCTGTAGTGCAAATATGAATTGTTGATGAATATCTTTGGCATGTAGTGCAAAGATGGCCTGTTGATGAATATCTTTGGCCTGTAGTGCAAAGATGAATTGTTGTTGAATATCTTTGGCCCGTAGTGCAAAGATGGTTTGTGTATGAATATCTTTGGCCTGTAGTGCAAAGATGAACTGTTGTTGAATATCTTTGGCCCGTAGTGCAAAGATGGTTTGTTGATGAATATCTTTGGCCCGTAGTGCAAAGATGGTTTGTTGATGAATATCTTTGGCCCGTAGTGCAAAGATGGATTTGTTAGTATGATTATAAACAGGAATTATGATTTGGTATAACCATGATCTTTGATGTTTCAGGTAAAGACAGGTGATGAAAATATTCTTCGTCCTGAGTGCGAAGAAAAATTTATAGTCACAATTATGATTATGAGTTATTCATATGATTGTGGAAAGGAACTGTTGAGTGATGTTACATGGATAAAATATTGTTGGTGGATTTTTAACATGGAGAAGATAATAGACTTTATAGTCTATTTGACTCTTCTAATGGATTGCTCGTTCCGCTGCAACTATGGTTGAAATTTTTATCATTTACCATATGTTCTAAATCTCTGATTTATTGTTGATGAAGGCTATTGATAATTGAATTATCTTTAGTCATGATATTCTTTACTGAGCTAGTTGTGCTCACCCTTTTGCTTCACAATTCCTTTCAGGTAATAAGAGTGTAGCTGGGTCGAGCGAGGGTAACGGGGAAATAGAACTGTGGTCTCTAGCTGTGGATGTTCTCCCGAAGCAGTATAGAAAAGTTCATTTAGTAATTATATTTGGTGAATCCAATAGGGTGAGGCGAACCCAACGTTGGAAGGGTGTTTTGTCACTATCATACAAGATGTCTAATGACATACAACCTCGTGTCATCATAAGACAGGGTTGTGCTCATCCACTTGCTAAGTATCTTTACGAGCACTACCTATATAATCTTGGTGTTTGTTTGAAGTATAATTCTCAATTAGAGACAGTAGAGATAATGATATGTCAAGAGAAGACTCACCATTGGGAAGAATATGATAGTAATCTTCTCGTTTTTCTTTGGGGTCTATTGGGTCAACCAAGGATAATTCTGTGGCCATATGATATCTATCATAACCTAGACGCGTGGCCTCCCATGTGCGAAGGTTTCCTTGAGCACTTCTCAAAGATTCTAATTTCTAAAACAGTTTTTGACTGTACCTTTATGTAAGGTACCTTTGTGAGGTGCTGATACATGATGGTGTCCAATGTCACATTTGGTATATATTTGTATCCAAACTCACAGCATATGTGTTGTTGTATTTTGCACGACAATTGTTGTAATAAAGTTGTAGTTATTTTCTGTACCATGTATTTGACGACTCAGAATGGGTTGGATGGAATGGACCTATTTTGGGGTTGTCACAATTTTGTTATTAACTTGTTGTGGTCTTTATGTTGTCTGTGGACTGTCTTTTTGTTCCCTAGTCAAACATTTTATTTTACTGTAGATTATTGGTAGTGGAACTCTACCCAAGATTTGTCTGTCTTTTGCTTCTACAGAGCTTGTAATATTCTGCTACAAGTTCTACAATTATTGTATGTCCAGTTATAAATAATAATATTAAATATATTTTTTAATTCATGTTTATGGTTTTTTTATTGTAGAAACTTGGAAGTGGAACTCCACCATGGGGGTTTATTTAGGTTACATCATGTTTTCCATTATGATTATGGGAGAATTGATAACTTTCAAATCCCTTATTTTGAATTGAATTTTGAGAAGCTGAAGACAATGTGTGAGGGTTTTGGGTACAATGATGTAATTGGTTTATATTACAGAATGCCTGGAACTTTCAAATGTGGGCAATTTAAAAATCTTGCAAATGATGATGACCTAAATATGATGTTAGATGAAGTTGTAGATTATAAACATGTTGAGATTTATCTTGAGCATGATTGTGAAGGGGGTAAACAGGGTAAACAGACTAAACAGGCTACACATGCTAAACATGCTACTAATGCTAGGAATAGGGATAAACAGGCTAAACAGGTGGGTTTGTTAACTGATATTAGTCATGATAGTGATGTGGTGATGGAAGAAAATAACTATGAGGACTCAAGTTCTTCTAGTGATAGTGATATGCTTGATGAGGAGGAAGAAGAAATGTTTCTAACTGATGATGAAGAAATAATTGAGGCAAGAAAAAAAATAGAGAATATAAAGAACAGAAAAAGAAAGTAAAACAACCAACTGTTGAGGGTGGCAATACTGTTGAAGGTGAGAATACTGTTGAGGGTGAAAATTCTGTAGAAGACCAAGGAAGTAAGAGTGATGATGACTATTCTAATGAAAGTGAAACAGATAGTGAGGATAATGAAGATTATGACTCTGATCAAGTAGAAAATGACAGCCCTGAGGAAGTTGACTCTGAGGATGATACACTTGTGTGGAGGCAAAACCCTTTCCCAGTGTATAACCCCAACACCAAAATCATGGGGACAAACTTAGAGTTGGGTATGTTATTTGCAAACAAGAAAGAATTCAAGAGTGCAGTTGTTAATTCGTCATTAACAAAAGGTTTTGATTTAAAATTTGTGAAAAGTGAAAAACATAGGGTTAGAGGGAGGTGTATGAATAACAAAATTTGTCCTGTGAAAGTATGGGGAAGTAAAGTTCAGTTTCAACCAACTTTTCAACTTAGATCAATGAGGAAAAGACACAAATGTTTAAAAACTTTAGTGAATAGGTAGGTTAATGCTAAGTGGCTTGCAAAGAATTTGAATACAGAACTTAAAGAATTCAGGAATTGGATATTGATTGATATTCAGTCTTATGTGAAAAAGACCTTTCTAGTTTCTGTGTCAATAGACAAATGTTATAGGGCTAGATAGTGGGCTTTGCAAGAGTTGATGGTGAACATGAAAGAACATTATGCCAAGTTGCATGGATATATCGAGGAGTTAAGAAGGTCAAATCCTGGGATTACAACTGACTTGTATCAAGTATTTCATTCTGGTGCACCTGAATTTAGAAGACTTTATATTGGATTTAAAGCTTTTAGAGTTGGCATGCTAGCTAGTTGTAGGAAAGTAATTGGACTGGATGGTTGCTTTCTAAAAGGCTGTTGCGGTGGGCAGCTCTTAAGTGCAATATCTAGAGATGGAAACAACCAAATGTTTCCAATCTCTTGAGCAGTTGTAGAGGGAGAAAATAGAGACTCATTGGATTGGTTTCTGGGCTTGCTCAAAGATGACCTGAACTTAGAAGATGGTGAAGGGTGGACATTCATTAGTGATCAACAAAAGGTAAATATCAACTTGTTATTTGTTATACATGTTATACTTCAATTTTAGGGTTAATACTAATACATGTGATGTGTTAACATATTGTTCTGTGTTTGTATTGCAGGGATTAGAGGGTGCATTAGCTACACTGTTTCCTTACTCAAAAACCAGAAATTGTGTAAGGCATATTTATGCCAATCTGAGAAAGAGGTATAGGGGTATAGCTTTGAAAAAAACCTTTTGGAGGGCTGTAAAATCTACAACTACCATTGATTTTGAGGATGAGATGGATAAAATTAAGGAGTTAGATGAAGGAGCTTATGATTTCTTGATGGCTAGGACTCCTAGGAAATGGTGTAAGGCATTTTCCAAGATTGATACAAAGTGTGACATTGTGGACAACAACCTATGTGAGTGTTTCAATGGATATATAATTCAATCAAGAGGCAAGCCATTGATTGAATTATTAGAAGATATCAGACAACTCTTAATGACCAGACTACAACAGAAAAGAGATATAGCCATGAACAAGAAATGGGACATTTTTCCAAGACCAAAAAAAATTCTATACAAGAACATTGAGGACTGCTGCCAGTACATTGAGTTATGCAATGGAGATCTACAGTTTGAGGTAACATCTAAGATTACAGCTGATGGGTACACAGTAGATTTGCAATAAAGAGAATGGGTACCTCCTAGTTTTGGCTGTTTCATTTCCCCAAACACTGGCAACACTTACATTTCAGTAAGTTGATGTTCTATATTGTATTTTTTCAGTACAAAGAATAAGTAGTATTAATTTATGGTTTTGGCTGTTTTGAAGAATGTGATGTGTAAAATAATTGTTTTATGTAGAGCACACCTGGGAAATGTTACTTAGCTGGAGCTAGCCCAAAGACTGTACCAGTTCCACCTAGTAGAAATGAGAAAGGAAAAGAAAGGGAAAAGACAACTACACATAATCCACCAAGGGGAAAGATAAGTACTGCACATAAGGCGACAAAATTGATGTCTAGAGCTATGAGGGTGGCAGCTGCACTTGATAGAGAAACTGAAACAGAGGATCGTTTGATGGCTCAAGCCTTGTATAACAGCTTCAAGGAGACTAGAGGGGTAGGAAGACCAGAGGGCGAGGGCCTGTTAAGTGGAGTGACAACTAAGTTGAACAAGACTGGTGGAACTCAAGAAAGTGTGAACAAAGATTAGAAAATGAAGATCTAGTAATTTATATCATCCTTTTTTATGGTATTTTGGTGTTTGTATTATCGCAAACACAAAATTGATAGTCTAGCGAAATTTTGGGTGTTTGTAAACATAACTAAGAAGGTTTTTTGGGTGTTTAGTATCCTAGGTGTAGTTGTTTTGGTGATGTTCGTCATTATGTTAATTTAAATGTTTAGATGCATCAACTGATTTCGCATGGCAGTTGATAATATTGTTGTTGTAGGAACTTTGTTTTTTTTTAAATTGTAATCGAGCAATCTATTTCTGTTTTGTGTTAACACAGTACCCTGGTATTTTGCATATTTCGATAAGGAATATCAATCCTTTATCTGTCAATTCTTGCTGCATGCCAAGTTTTTTGTAAGGATTATAAATTGATTATATACTCTTGAGCCTGATTGATGTTTAGACTTTTGTCATCTTGGGTTGCTGCTATGTTTAGCTAACTCAGTTTCATGTGGAAGGATTGTATTCTTTTATCCTGTAATGAACAATTTATATGAAGAGCTAGCTAATTTTATTCTTCTTCCATCAAATGCTCATATCATCAAAACCTGCCACTTTTTCCTCCCCCTGCTTTCCATTTACTTAACTTCACTCTCATACATGAATCTACCCTTGTGTTTACCACACTTCAATTCACCACCATGCTCGGACAGAACATACAACAAACAAAACAGAACAGAGCAAACAAGTTGAACAGAGATTCCGACTCCAATACAGAAAACAAAATAGAACATAGCTTTCTCCAAACATCATTAATGTATATTACACAAACAGAGCTTTCTCCAAACATCATTAGTCTATATATATCAATTTTTCCAGACATCAAAACAAGTTGAACAGAGATTCCAACAATTACACAAATTACTAAAACAGAGTTTTTAACATGCTCAAACACAAAACAAAAAGCACCCCGATTACAAGTATCAACCACTTGTCCCTAGTTTGTAAATTTCTTATTTCTTCTTTTGAACACTTCAAATCATTTTTCAATTTGACTTTCTTTTTTTCCATTTTCGATACTTTCACTTCCAAGTTATGAGCTTTCTCCTTCATCACCTATAGGTCAATTTCAACGCTACTCAAATTTAATAGACCCGAAGAATTCTCAGCATCTTCTAACATGTGGATGGAGTCAATCCATTGAAAAAAGCCACAAAATATTTGCATATGTAGAAAATTAAATTAATAATTACCACGATTGTATGTAAAAATTCTTCAATTTTATATCAGAGTAAATACAAGTACTTACACCATAATTTGAACAACCATAAAACTTCCTCCCTACATTGTTTCCCTTTGATGATGTACAAATTCTTGCTCGTATCCCACAGCCACAATACCTTGGTGATGAAATCCCACTGACTTCAGTGGATATTGAATTATTCCCAACCTTTTGGTAGCTACTTTCTTTAAGTTGCTTTTCCCTTTTCATTACTCACAAATTTCTGAGATGAAAGGCAACTGAATGCGAAATATGAGAGCGAGCGAGCGAGATAGAGAGAGCCACTTAATGGAACCCTAACTTTTTGTGTCAATTTACCGAACCCTCAGCTTTAGATGAGAGAGGGAGACGAAGATGAAGATCGAAAGAAATGAGATAGAGACTGAGACTTAGCAGATCTAAGAAAAGGGGTTTTGTTTTAATTTGGGGGAAATTCTTTGTTCAGTTATAAATCATAATCCTTGCGAAAATAAAGCAGCTAACCCGTGGTGCTCGGGTGGTCATTGGATCGAAATTTTGAGCTGGAGGTCTGGAGATCGAATTTGAGCAGTAACAAATTTTTTGGGTTAAGTCCAATATTTGTTGTAAGACCCCAAATTATTAATAAATAAAATTTAAATTCCTCTATTTATTATTTTGAAATAGTAAGGGTTGATTTGATTAATGTGGTTAGTTATGGGTAAAATGCGCAAATATTTCAAATAAGCAAGTGGTCCTAAAATATTCATTATTATCGGGGAATATTTGTTTGGTCGTGGAATATTCTTGTTGTCGGGGAATATTCGTACGACGGCGCAGCCTTGTGTGGGCCCCATAACAGAAAGTGATTGGATGAAGAAAACGATAAAAACAAGTTGTTTATAAATAACGGCGTAGTTGTTACCGTTAATACTGTTGGAATACCCGGTGGTTAAACACAGTAATACGTGTTGTTGCACAGTAGCACACTGTATTGCACCAATTATTGATTCTTACGTAAGAAGGCACTACTCAATAATGATTATAGTAATTACTGTTCAATATTTTATTTTATTGATAATTGTTGCGTTGATATTTTATATTACTGTTGTTTTAATAATTGTCACTATATAGTATTTTCTATTATCGGAGCAATAATTCATATTATCTGAATAATATTATTAGATAACATTATTGGCAATGTCTAGAAAGTTCTATCTAAGGAGAGGTTTGGTCATCTAATTGCGCACCAGTAAGGAGAGATCCTTATTGGAAAGCCCCCTCTTTCCTGGGAACGGCCTGGTTGCCAATACTGTGATTCTGTAATATTATTTGTGTATAATTAATTATTGATTTATATGATGAGAAAAATATTGATTTTATGTGGATATAGATGGAGAAAATTTTTAATGTGATAATTGTTGAAAATTAATATTTTATCTTTTTCTGATAATATAATTCATTTAAATATATTATTTTAATAATATATTGATGGTGATATTTTTACAATGAATGTGGGATATATGAGTATATGAGGAGGAAGAGTATTATTGTGGCATTAAATGATTAACACATATTTTGTGTGTTGGTGGACACAATTCTTGACCGAAAATTTATTATTGACTGTAAAATCGCCCGTTTGTAGATTTCGGTCAATTTTTGTTTGGAATTTGAAAAAACTTTCTTCTGCAAAGTTGTAGAGAATTGAATTTCCTATAAAAATCGTGAGATTCGAATTTTCTGATAAAAGGGCTATTTATTATGAATTATTGAAGTTTTGAAGTTCTGAAATAATTGATTTTTAGAAGTTTTAATTATTATTTTAAAGAAAAACGTTTTTTGCAAATTAGTGGGCTCAACATGTGATAAGAATGGGCTGAATTCATATCTTCTAAGGTGGGCTTGACAATTTTATAAATATAATATTATTATATTCAATTTTCTGCTTTGGTGTTCTAAGCATTTTCCTATAAATAGGGTGCTTAGGTTAGAATTAAAAATCACACCAGAAACTGAGATCTTCTCTCTCTTTCTCTCTCTATATTAGTGAGCGTATTCTTGTGAGTATTCTAAAACTTTGAGTATTGCTATACGGTGCAAGTTCAAGTCATAGCCTATATCCGGTGTTTCAACTAGAAGTACCGTCTTTCCGAGGTAAGGGATATTATTTCTTCTTAAATGATATTATTTTCTTCAATATCATTATGCCGAAGTATTGATCTGAACTTTTTATCAAATTTGGAACTTTTCATGTCGGGGTTACTATTCACGAGTTACTATTCACGAGTTACTATTCACCGAAAAATGAAATTTTCTTCTTTTTGTCCAAAATATCTATTATGGATACTAGCTTTGATTGTATCCATGTTTTGATCATTCTTGAATTTTACTCCACTATAATTATTTATGAGGTATTTTTGGACATGGAATAGTTGAAATACGAATCCTTAATATTTATTATTTTGTTTCACTGGATTCGTTTCCTTTAAAATATTTTTCATCATCCTCAGTCCTAAATGATGATATAATTGAATATCTTTGGCCTGTAGTGCAAAGATTAATGATTTCTGATGAATATCTTTGGCCCGTAGTGCAAAGATGAACAGGTGTTTAGATGAACATGACCAACTGGTGAATATCTTTGACCTGTAGTGCGAAGATGAATATTGATTGATGTTACAGGGATAAAATGCTGATGATGGACTTTTAAATTCATAGATAATAGTAGATTTCATTCTCTACGTAACTCTTCTATGAATTATTATTTTCCGCTGCGAATATTGATTTAAAACTTGTTGTCTATTGTATTCTATTATATTTTTCCCTGTTGAAGACTAACGATAATTTGTTCTATGTTATCTTAGTCATAATGTTCTTTACTGGGCTAGTTGAGCTCACCCTTTTCCTTGTTGTTCCATTTTTCTTCTCAGGAGGCGAGAATGTAGCGAGTACTAGTCGGGGTATGGAATGATGGTTCAAGACAGTTATTTTAGTAGTCCTCACTATTTTGTAAAATAGTGTATCAATAAGTATAATGAGGACTTAATTGAGTATGAATACTGTCTAGATGACAATATTTGTATTTAAACTCACAGTATATGTGTTGTCGTATTTTGCACGACAATTGTAATAATAAAGTTGTAGTTATTTTCTGTACTATGTATTTGGCGACTCAGAATGGGTTGGATGGATTGGACCTATTTTGAGGGCGTCACAGTTGGTATCAGAGCTTAGGGATATAATCTCTGGTGGAGATCGGGGAATAAAACTAGGAGGGGAGAGACGAGTAAATCATTCGCTAGTGTGTCCTACCTAAGCTTATTTGTTGGTCGGTCATAATATAGGGATATTATGTGATATGTTAATTTGTTAAATTAACCTTTGTTTTATGGCAGTATTTGAGAATGTCGACTGAGAATGTTAACAGTGGAGTAAATGAGACGGTGGAGATGCCTATACTCACCAACGAGGAGAACGTGCAACAGGCTGGCAATGTTCCTCCTGTGAACAACACCACTGAGAAGACGATGAACGATGAGATGTTTAGAAGCTTTTTGCGATTCATGCAAAACCAGACGAAGGAGAATCCTGTTCAAAATATAGGAAGAAACAATGGCAACGCACAGCTGGTCACAGCCAAGCAGTTCAAAGAGTTGGGACCACCAGAATTCTGGGGAAAGCCAGATCCGATTAAGGCGGAGACATGGGTCAAGCAAATTACCAAGATATTTGATGTCTTGGGATGCACGGAGGAACAGAAGGTTCCATTCGCCACCTTTATGTTCCGTGGCGAGGCAGACTACTGGTGGGAATCTGTGAAGCGTACCCATCCAGCCGCACTCATCATGTCTTGGGAGATATTTCAGAAACTATTCAATGACAAGTACTTTCCTGAAAGTATTCGTCATATGAAAGAGGTAGAGTTTATTAGACTGGAGTAGAATAACATGACGGTGTCCCAGTACGAGGCGAAATTTGCAGAGTTGTCCAGGTTTGCACCTCATTTGGTGGAGAATGAGGAACGTATGACGCGGATGTTTCTAAGAGGTTTGAAACCCGCCATACGTCAATATCTCATTTCTCATAAATTTTCTCTCTATTTAGATGTTGTCAACAGGGCTCAATTATTAGAGCGAGATAACAAGTACGGTCAATCGAGGGACCACAACCAGGATCATACCGGTGACAGCAGTCATCAGAACAATGATAACCAGCGGAGAAAGAAGAATACGGACAAGAACGGCAACCACTCTGGTGGTAATCGTGGCCATGAATATAGAAGAAGCGAGTCGGGAGGAGATTTTAAAAAGAGGAGATTCAACAATGATAACACGAAGACGTCAGCACCAGCAGCAACTGGTTCCAAGGGAGGAAAACGACCACCGGTCATATGCTATAAGTGCGGAAAAGAAGGACATATCAGCCCAAACTGTCCACAACAGTTTAAGGTATGTTATAACTGTGGAAAGGAAGGACATATCGCTCGAGATTGCACTGTAGCGAAACCAAGTTCAACGGGGGTGGTGACTCAAAAAGTTGTCCCAGAAAAGTCAAAGTCAACGGTTCCTGGAAGAGCGTTTTTCGTGACTGGTCAGAATGCGAGGAACCCGAACGAAGTTAGCACGGGTTAGTTAATTATAAATTTTTGCGAAGTCTATACCTTATTAGATACCGGTTCTACCCATTCATTTATCTCTCCTGCTTATACTCAACGTTTAAAATTGACTCCGGAGAAAATTAGACTTTGACTTATCTGTTGAAACTCCGTTAGGAGAAACTTTCGTTACATCCACTGTTTATAAATCTTGTTCGATCCAAGTTGGCACCATCACATTACCTGTTGATCTTATCTCTTTAAAGATACTTGCTTTTGATGTGATTTTAGGAATTAATTGGTTAACTACTCATCATGCCAAAATTGATTGCTTTCGTAAGGTTGTTAGTTTTCATATTCCTAAGCAACTTGTTATTCAAATTCAAGCAACCAAACCATTGAAGTCAAACTCTTTCATATCAAGCCGTAAAGTCATTCGTTTATTGAAAAACGGATGTCAAGTTTTCTTAGCTATGTTATGGACTTGAACAAAAATACGTCAGATTTGAATGATATTTCTATTGTTAGTAAATCCCTGACGTATTTCCTGAAGAATTTCTTGGCCTACGCGTGATATTGAATTTTGTATCATCTTTGAATCTGGTACAAAACTCACTTCTAAAATCTCATATCGAATGGCTCCTATTGAACTTCAGGAGTTAAAAACCTAACTGTAGAAGTTTGTACCCGAGTCTTTATCTGGTGACTTCTTTTGTGTAATGCACTGAATCCAGACTCTCCGTAGGGGACGCCATATTCGTGCGGTAGTAAACTGATAGGTGTCATTGTGACGTGCTATCCAAGATTAGGATATGAGTCACAGTTGAGAGCAACCTAAGTCAGTAATCAAAATACATAGCTTTTTAGGCTTAGCTGGTTATTATCGGAGATTTGTAAAAGGATTTTCTCGAATCGCTACTCCATTAACTCAGCTGACTCGAAAAGATACAAACTTCGAATGGACCGAGGAATGCGAGAAGAGCTTCCAAGAATTCAATATGCGACACCGACATTGGTTCGAGCTGTTGAAAGATTTCGATCATACCATCCAATACCATCCTGAAAAAGCGAACGCGGTAGCTGACACATTGAGTAGAAGATCATATGCAGGAACGAGTGCGATGATGTCAAGTATACACGTAGAATCAACTTTAATCGATAAAGTTAAAGTTGCTTAAGCCACAGACCGGGAGCTGATGCGTATGAAGAAGAAAGTACAAGAAGGTGCTATTCCGGAAGCAAGAATCGATGAAGAAGGAATACTTCGAGTCCACTCCAGACTTTGTGTTTCTAACGATTCTGATTTGAAGTACAAGATCATGATGGAGGCACACAATACACCATTTGCAATCCATCCTGGAAGTACTAAAATATATCGTGATCTTCGACATACATTTTGGTGGAACAATATGAAGAGAGAGATTGCAAAGTTTATCTCGAGGTGTTTAACTTGTCAACGTGTAAAGGCGGAGCATCAAGTGCCAAAGGGTCCATTGCAACCACTTGAGATTCCGAAATGGATCTGGGAACACATTACCATGGATTTCATTACGGGTCTTCCTACGGTTTCTCAAGGCATAAATGTTATTTGGGCGATTGTTGATAGATTAACCAAGTCTGCTCATTTCTTTCCGATATGGGAGACTTATTCCCTTGAACGTCTTGCTAGTATGTACGTGAATGAGATTGTGAGGTTGCATGGCATGCCAGTATCCATAGTTTCGGATCGTGACCCAAGATTCACTTCAAGATTTTGGGTTAGCTTGCAAAAAGCTATGGGCACGGATTTACAGTTCAGTTCGGCATACCATCCTCAAACGGACGGGCAATCAGAAAGGACTATTCAAACTCTTGAAGATCTATTAAGACTTTGTGTCCTAGATTTCAAAGGAAGTCGGGATAAGTACCTACCATTGGTGGAATTCTCCTACAACAACAGTTATCAGGCAAGTATAGGTGTGGCTCCATTTGAAGCATTGTATGGACGAAAGTGTCGCTCTCCAGTATGTTGGGATGAGGTGGGAGAAGCAACGTTGTTGGGACCAGAGTTGGTACGAATGACTACAAAGAAGATCCAAACGATTCGACAACGTATACAAACGGCACAGGATCGACAAAAGAGTTATGCGGATCTTCATCGAAAGGACGTGGAATTTGACATTAGGGATCATGTATTGTTGCGAGTTACTCCATGGAAAGGAGTTACAAGATTCGGGAAAAGAGGAAAGCTCAATCCACGATTTATTGGTCCATTTCAGATTCTTGACCGAGTAAGAAATGTGGCCTATAGACTCGCGTTACCTCCAAGCATGTCTCGTATTTATAACGTTTTTCACATATCTATGCTTCGTAAATATGTGAAAGACCCAAACCACATTATTGAGTTAGAACCGGACGAGATAGCTGAAGACTTAACGTACGAAGAGGTACCTGTCAAGATCTTGGATAGGAAGGAGCATGTCCTACGCACGAAGGTCATACCACAAGTTAAAGTTTTGTGGAGAAACCATGCTATTGAGGAAATGACCTGGGAGTTGAAAACGAAAATGAAAGCGAGGTATCCTCATCTTTTCGAAATACCAGGTACGTATGTCAATTTCGAGGACGAAATTTCATAAGGAGGGGAGGTTGTAAGACCCCAAATTATTAATAAATGAAATTTAAATTCCTCTATTTATTATTATGAAATAGTAATGGTTGATTTGATTAATGTGGTTAGTTATGGGTAAAATGCGCAAATATTTCAAATAAGCAAGTGGTCCTAAAATATTCATTGTTGTCGAGGAATATTTGTTTGGTCGTGGAATATTCTTGTTGTCGGGGAATATTCGTACGACGGCGCAGCCTTGTGTGGGCCCCATAACAGAAAGCGATTGGATGAAGAAAACGACAAAAATAAGTTGTTTATAAATAACGACGTAGTTGTTACCGTTAATACTGTTGGAATACCCGGTGGTTAAACACAGTAATACGTGTTGTTGCACAGTAGCACACTGTATTGCGCCAATTATTGATTCTTACGTAAGAAGGCACTACTCAATAATGATTACAGTAATTACTGTTCAGTATTTTATTTTATTGATAATTGTTGCGTTGATATTTTATATTACTGTTGTTTTAATAATTGTCACTATACAGTATTTTCTATTATCGGAGCAATAATTCATATTATCTGAATAATATTATTAGATAACATTATTGGCAATGTCTAGAAAGTTCTGTCTAAGGAGATGTTTGGTCATCTAATTGCGCGCCAGTAAGGAGAGATCCTTATTGAAAAGGCCCCTCTTTCCTGGGAACGGCCTGGTTGCAAATACTGTGATTCTGTAATATTATTTGTGTATAATTAATTATTAATTTATATGATGAGAAAAATATTGATTTTATGTGGATATAGATGGAGAAAATTTTTAATGTGACAATTGTTGAAAATTAATAATTTATCTTTTTCTGATAAAATAATTTATTTAAATATATTATTTTAATAACATATTTATGGTGATATTTTTACAATGAATGTGGGATATATGAGTATATGAGAAGGAAGAGTATTTTTGTGGCATTAAATGATTAACACATATTTTGTGTGTTGGTGGACACAATTCTTGACCGAAAATTTATTATTGACTGTAAAATTACCCGTTTGTAGATTTCGGTCAATTTCTGTTTGGAATTTGGAAAACCTTTCTTCTGCAAAGTTGTAGAGAATTGAATTTCCTATAAAAACTTGTGAGATTCGAATTTTCTGATAAAAAGGCTATTTATTATGAATTATTGAAGTTTTGAAGTTCCGAAATAATTGATTTTTGGAAGTTTTAATTATTATTTTAAAGAAAAACGTTTTTTGCAAATTAGTGGGCTCAACATGTGATAAGAATGGGTTGAATTCAGATCTTCTAAGGTGGGCTTGACAATTTTGTAAATATAATATTATTATATTTAATTTTTTGCTTTGGTGTCCTAAGCATTTTCCTATAAATAGGGTGCTTAGGTTAGAATTGAAAATTACACCAGAAACTGAGATCTTCTCTCTCTTTCTCTCTCTATATTAGTGAGCGTATTCTTGTGAGTATTCTAAAACTTTGAGTATTGCTATACGGTGCAAGTTCAAGTCATAGCCTATATCCGGTGTTTCAACTAGAAGTACCGTCTTTCCGAGGTAAGGGATGTTATTTCTTCTTAAATGATATTATTTTCTTCAATATCATTATGCCGAAGTATTGATCTGAACTTTTTATCAAATTTGGAACTTTTCATGTCGGGGTTACTATTCACGAGTTACTATTCACGAGTTACTATTCACCAAAAAATGAAATTTTCTTCTTTTTGTCCAAAATATCTATTATGGATACTAGCTTTGATTGTATCCATGTTTTGATCATTCTTGAATTTTACTCCACTATAATTATTTATGAGGTATTTTTGGACATGGAATAGTTGAAATACGAATCCTTAATATTTATTATTTTGTTTCACTGGATTCGTTTCCTTTAAAATATTTTTCATCATCCTCAGTCCTAAATGATGATAAAATTGAATATCTTTGGCCTGTAGTGCAAAGATTAATGATTTCTGATGAATATCTTTGGCCCGTAGTGCAAAGATGAACAGGTGTTTAGATGAACATGACCAACTGGTGAATATCTTTGGCCTGTAGTGCGAAGATGAATATTGATTGATGTTACAGGGATAAAATGCTGATGATGGACTTTTAAATTCATAGATAATAGTAGATTTCATTCTCTACGTAACTCTTCTATGAATTATTATTTTCCGCTGCGAATATTGATTTAAAACTTGTTGTCTATTGTATTCTATTATATTTTTCCCTGTTGAAGACTAACGATAATTTGTTCTATGTTATCTTAGTCATAATGTTCTTTACTGGGCTAGTTGAGCTCACCCTTTTCCTTGTTGTTCCATTTTTCTTATCAAGAGGCGAGAATGTAGCGAGTACTAGTCGGGGTATGGAATGATGGTTCAAGATAGTTATTTTAGTAGTCTTCACTATTTTGTAAAATAGTGTATCAATAAGTATAATGAGGACTTAATTGAGTATGAATACTGTCTAGATGACAATATTTGTATTTAAACTCACAGTATATGTGTTGTCGTATTTTTGCACGACAATTGTAATAATAAAGTTGTAGTTATTTTCTGTACCATGTATTTGGCGACTCAGAATGGGTTGGATGGATTGGACCTATTTTGGGGGCGTCACATTTGCCACGTCATATATGCCACATGTAAAATTAAAATAAAAATACCCACGTCAGATATGTCGCGTGTGCCACGTAGGCACCACGTGAGCAAGTCAACGCATATCTGGCTACAGGGGCTCGAAGTTCAAATTTTTTAATAGAAAAGGGCTCAAAATGCGTTGACCAAAAGAAAATGGCTCAATACCCAAAAACCCCTAAAGTTCAGTGGTCAACCTTGCATTTTACCCTGTTAATAAATAATTTCTTTATTCATAATGTCTCATAACATCCTTAGGTAGAGCCTTTTATCTTAAAAGCCTCTCTTCACAATTATCATATACCATATAGGTTCTTTATAGCACATAAATTAAATAAAAAAAATTAATCCTCTTTTAACAAACTAGGTTTTAATATCTAACCTTTATTTAAACATTTAATATTTTTTTTAAAAGAAATATTACTAATATTTGGGATATCACATTCACCCCTTTTAAGAATTTTGTTATCAAAATTACATCATACTCATCTCTACACAATCTACTCATCATAACTAAGTTTTCATACTAACCTTTACATTCTCTTTTTTTTTTTCTAAGAAGCTCATACCTTCTAATTACAATTCAATTTCCAGAATATCAGAACATCTTTCAAGAATCTTCAACAATTGTGAAACAGTATGAATAACTAGAAAGTAAAAAAAAAAATCTTTAAAAACTTTTCGTATTAGTCTGAGAGGTCATAAAGACCGTGAACTTCTAACTAGTTTGAACAAGTATTCCCACTGTAATCCCACAATCATCAAGACTATAAACATTCTCTGCTAGGCCTGTTTACAATCATAAAGACAGTAAACTACCTTTGTTAGGTCTGTTTATAGTCACAAAGACAATAAACTACCTCTGCTAGTACTCTAAGGGATCAACCTATCGTACCACTATGTTGTACACAACATATTAATCTAGACACATCGGATTCATAACGTCTGATATTAGTTTTCCCCTTTATCAGGGTTGTTCACCTTAAACTTAGCACAAGATTCTATACCAAAACAATTTGGATTGGAAGATTTCAATCAACTTTCAAATTTCAATAATTCTTAGCAAAGATGTCTAGCACATCGACTCTTCTTTACACAACGTAAAACACTAAAAATCATTTTATGACTTTCTCATGTATACTGCATCATGTAATAGTTCGTTTATGATTTTATAATCATATCCATACCATTTTACCGTCTGTTAATAATTCCATCATCTTTCATATTCACACCATGTTTACATGGTGTGTTGACGATAAAAAAAATTCATTTAAAAATTTTTAAATCATTTTTTTCTTAGCCGAAAAAACTAACATAGACATATGAACATCAATTTTTATTTTAAAAAAATTCAAAAGTTCAACAATTGAACCAACGTTTTCAAAGGTACCAAAATGCAATATACGCATGATATGTAACGCCCCCAAATTTGGGTAACTTTTACCCTTAGATTCAGTGTTCACTACCATCTACATTACCTGCTATTCTACCCAATCACATTCGATAACTTGTATTATTACAATAGTCTTTACAAAATATAATACATAAATTAACGTATCACAAGTTATCTAACCTTTAACATTACATATCATGATATCATCAAAAATATTACATCACGTCCAAAATATATATTTACGTTGCTACCTCATTCAACAAAAAAGTTTCTAATTAACTACTCAACTAGTCCTGCACTTTTCCTTTTCCTTTTCCTTTTCCTTTTCCTTTGTCAGATGAGGATCCTCCAACCTTTTCATTTTTAACTGAAATTTATTTAGCACAAATGAGCAACAGACTTGCCCAATAAGAAATACTTAAATAAAGTAAAACAGTTAATAAAGAAAAAGATATCAACTTGATAAATGAAAGGAGTTTTGTTTGAATAAAATAAGGCTGCAATTGCGAAATTCTGCAAGGTCTTTAGAATCAAGAAATTTTCAACATAAAGATTCACAATAAAAGTTTTAAACAAGTAACTAAGGGTCACAGACCATTAAACTATGTCCCAAATTTCAGGTATCTCTACTTTAACCTTTATCAGTCAAAAGACTGTGGACGACCATTTCCGTATGCAGGGGGACCAACCCTTTGTACTTATGTATTGTGCACAAACATATTAACGCAACAACTTAATTCGGAACCATAGTCTCCGATAACATGCCCCCTATATATATGTTGTTCATCTCAGTTCATCATAAGAGTGCATATAAAAGACAAATTTGAAATTTAGAACTTCTAAACACTTTCGAATATTCAACGAATATGATCTAGCCGGAATCAAATGGAATAAACTAATTAATAGTATAAATCCATGTATCAAAGAGTGTCACGAGGTAGAACATAAATTATAAATTATACTTGAATGATAGATCTAGGAGTAATTTACTAATTTAAGATGTCAAACATTCATTTCAAACTTTCATAAGAACTTTTGCTCAAGAATGTAACTTAGTAAGGAAAATTAGTATGCTTGCCTTCACGTCGAAATGTTATCAATTCAACTCGTGGTTGTGTCCTTGAGGCGATATTAACTTGAACCACACCTATGTAACACATAAGATTACTATATAACTTAACGTTAATATATAATTCATAAATTTCAATCTAAACTTAAATTTTCAAATTTAATATTCCAACTTTAATTCCACCCTTATTAATGGACTAATCATACATATTCAAAATACAAGCTTTTATTGCTTTTTAGTCATTTAATAATTTAATACTCATAATTTTCTATAATTATATCCAACTTAACCCATTTAGTGCATAAATATTTCTTTTATTAGCTTTAGGATATAATTAAAAGCATTCGTAGTTCAATATATAACAATACATCAAACATTTGGCTTAACCTTGCACTTAAATAATTTACTTCAAATTTAATTCAATTATTGAATTTATTTATATTAACTATAATTAATATATTATTTTATATATTTTATCGATTTGTTTCTATTTTACATGAATTTAGCATCAAGATTATAAAACAAACCAACTAGCCAAACAAATGCCCAGCTGACTACTGCAGCCCAGCACGGCCAGCAGCGCACAGCTGCGGCTGCTGTCGCCTGCAGTTGCAGCTGCACTTTTCCAAGACTCCAACTAATTTATATCTCCCAAACCACAGATCTAATTACAACAAATTTTTAATATGTTATAGTTGGTATAACAACCTATTTTCTAAAAAATACTAATTAACCAAAACAGACATTTTAGACAAACTTAACAAGGGTCCAAAGTTGAGCTGTTACAACAGATTTACAATGAAATCCAACTTGTTTAATTCTTAAAACTTTACTTCTGAACTTGTTTTAGCTTACCTAAACCACTTAAATTACTTTATATAACATATATAAAGACTTCTCCATTAACAACCTTGTCCAATTTTCCCTCTTATATATGACAGCCCCTAGGAGGCAATTTTTCAAGCATGATACGTGCACTAGTTTTATGGACAGAACTCATATGTATTTATACATGTCTAAATCCATATTTTTTCCTCCCTTATAGCTGCATTCTTCCTGCATAAAGCCTCCTTACCAATTACAACCCAATCACAATAGTTTTTCAACAATTAACACAACAATACTATCCATTTTCACATATATATACATACTTAATTTCTGAAAATATAATAACCACATAACTTACCTTCTTGATTGCTTTCTAATATGAACTTATTGCAACGCCCCTGTTATTAGCCTTTGATGCCAGTTCTTGATAATTTCAGCTTTATAAACTTTATCCCCTTGTTAATTTGATAAATATAATTGAACCCAAAATTTTGGGGTATATGGTTCGACAGTCTAATAGAGAAAGGAAAGAGGTTTGGGACGGAAGGAATTACTTAAGCTTGGCATATTTTGAGAGGAAAAGAATGGAATGGAACGGAGCAGAGTATATATCCTTAATCCTTCTAAAGCCATGCTTAGAGTACTACTAATACTCATCTTTATTAACAGCTCATGCTTTTAAAATTACTTGGTCATTCACAGACACTCACATGCATGTTGGTATGTGAGTGTATGTGAGCTGTATGTGAGCGATTTTTATGTAATAGTAGAGTTATTGTTCCTAATAATGGCTACATGTGAGCAGAGCCGGTCATGAGTTTTCTAATGCCCAGGGCAAATTTTCTCAAGTGTGCCCTTTTATACAAATTAAACAAAAAAATAAATAAATTATAAACTAATTAACAAATAACAATAAAACCTGAATTTTGAGCATATTTTCTTTCACTTTAAACTTCCAATTATAAAGAACAAGAATCCCAACCAAGTGGGCTTGGGAAGGTTGAGGCCCACGAACTCCTTTTGTAGATGATTGACGGATATGCCCTGTAGTGGGAAATGGGCAAGGTGGGCTAGCCCAAGTGGGAGGTGACCAGGGAGCCCAAGGAGGCATGGAAGCCCATTGTTGCGGCCATGACGGTGCTGAAGGTCGTTGTTGTCCCCCGCCACGAGATCCACGGTTGTCACTACGGCCACCACGACCACCGCGGTAGGGGCAGCGCCGCCCACCACGGCCACCATAATTTCGGCTTCCGAAATTATTATGCCCATTTGCATTTGTTTGCTGCTGTTTGGAATTATTGCCACCAGAAACATTATCATTAGTTGAATGCATAAGCAAAGCGGAATCCGAACCTGATTCAAGAGCGGCACGTTGTTTCATGCTTTCCTCTTCTAATGAAAACATTGAACGGGCTTGTGCAAAGGTCGGAAGAGGACTGCGGTGTTGAATGATGGTGACGAACCTCGCGTAAGCTTCTGTCAAGCCACGAATCATTTTGAGAACCATGCGTTCGTCGGAAACTTTTGCTCCCACGTTGGCCAATTGATCAGCCAACACTTTAAGTCGCTGGCAATATGCAGCAACATTGGGAAAGTCTCGAAGGTGAGTGTTGGTGAATTGGGTTTCAAGGTGAACGACCCTCGTATTCTTATTGTCTTGGAACAAATCTGCTACACGGTTCCAAGCATCTTTTGCTGTATCATTCGGATCAATGATAGTGTTGAGAATATCCAAAGAAACCGTGCTATAAATCCATTGCGTGACAATGGCATCGATCCTCTGCCAAGTCGCTGTTTCGGCATCCGTCTTGACGGCGACAACTTCTGTAGGAGGGATGAGGTGGTTAAGGACGAGGTTGGCGCGGGCATGGAGCTTGAAGAGAGTTGCCCAGTTGTTGTATTAGCTGTTTTCGAGATCGAGAGTGATGGGGATGGCTGTTTTGATATTGGCGACGGTGGTGGCGGGATGGAGTTTTGAGTCAGCCATTGATACAGGGAAGAAGAAGATGGCAAAAGGTAGAGAGGAAGAAAACTAAGGCTTTGATACCATAAAAGAATATAATCCCTTGATCTTTTCTCATTCATCCGTTGGTAATATATACAAAGTATAAACAAATATTATGCCTACAAGTTAGGCTAAGAATAAGGAAACGGTATGATTTTACAACAGAATAATATCCTAAAATATTTACAATAATAATGAGAATAATCACATATATTCTATCAATAAGCTTATACAAAATTTTGGGCCCCAAACGGTAGCCCTAGTTGCCCTAGCCCAGGGCCGACTCTGCATGTGAGCTGTGATGCCCCCAAAATTAGGTATACATCACCCATCTTGGGTCGTCAGATACATAGTACTGAATACAAATACAACTTAATAATACAACTGTCGTGTACAATACGACAAAACATAAACTGTGAGTTTGAATACAAATATTATCTTCTAGAGAGTATTCATACTCAAAAGGAGTCCTCATTACATTTATTAACACACAATTACATAGAATAGTGAGGACTACTAACTAATACTATCATTCGGACCATCACTCCGTTCCCCGACTTGCCCCAGCTACGTTCTCATTTCCTGAAGAGAACAGTGAAAGAAAGGGTGAGCTCAACTAGCCCAGTAAGAAATATTATGACTAAGATAATGCAGAATAAATTATCATTAGCCTTCAACAATGTTAAACTGATAAAATATAATAGACATCAAGTTTAACTGCAGCGGAACAAGCAATCCATTAAAAGAGTCAAGTAGAAAATAAACTCTACTATCTTTTATGTTTTAAAAGATTTTTCAACACTGTGATCGCTGGGACTCAGCTTAATAAAATAATCCACATCATCGAATCACCCCTGCACTACGGCCAAGGATATTCGTGTATTCATTAATGGCCATGATCATGCCAACAACTGTCCACCAATGCACTACGGCTAATGAGGACTTTTACCACATCATTTGTAACATTACGGTCATGATTATACCGAATAATCCCTGGTCATAATCATACCAAGTCCATCTATGCACTACAGGCCACAGATGACTTTCAACATTTTATAAACATGAGGATGATGACAATGATATAAGAATTCAATAAAACAAGTTCAAGAATTAATTTATCCAAGAATTAACAACGTCCAAATTGTCAACATGATACTGCTTTGTGGAGTAAAATTCAAGAATGCTTAGAAGAATATTTTCATGAAAAGATACTGGATGAAACACAATTATCAAGGATATTCCATAAATTTCATGGAGTATAGAAGTCAAAACTTAACCAACTGAGTATAATAAAGAATGGAATAATAAAAGAAATCACCATGCATGCGATAGACCGCACAGACAGGTTATTCCAACAGAATAATAAATAATGGAACCAGGTCTGGCGTAAAACGCACAGACAGGATATTCCAACAGAATAATAATAAAGACGGAACCAAGTCCGGTGTAAAACACACAGACAGGATGTTCCAACAGAATAATAATAAAGACGGAACCAGGTCCGGTGTAAAACACACAGACAGGATGTTCTAACAGAATAATAGAAGAATGTCACCAAGTATAGGGTAGACCGCGTATACAGGTTATTCCAACAGAATAATAAGAAATGGAACAACAACAGTTCTCTTCATGAATAAGAAAGAATAACACCCCTTACCGTTTTAAAGAAGAACTGAAATAAGGAAGTAGTTAAGTAGCAGAATACTCTTCTTCTCTCTTTCTATAGTTTCTCTCTATAGTTTCTCTATCTAGAGTTCAGTGAATTCGTAAGAAATAATGAAGGAATGAGCTGCTATTTATAGAAAAATAGAATGCATAGTAACTAATCCATGAACGGTCCAGATTGATTACTTTAATCTGACGGTCCATATTTAAAGAAAAATCTTTTATATAAAATATAATATATTTTATTTATAGAATAACTTTAATAAAGTATTTTGTTTTATATAAAAAGATGTTTCTGTTTTATTACGTTAATAATACGAATAAAACAAAACGTCATTATCGCTAAATAATTCATATTATTAACTGACAATAATTGAATCAAACTGAGTGACTTCTCACATAAGTATTAATAATCAATACCGCGTGCTACTATGCAACCACACGTATTACTGTACTTTTACTACCGAGTAGTTCAACAGTATCAATGGTAAAACTTCCGCCGTTATTTTTAATAAAATATTTTTGTCGTTTTCTCAATCTGACAATAATTCCGTTGTGGGGTCCACCAATGATTGTGCCGTTGTACGAATATTCCCTGTTAAAACGAATATTCCCCGACCAATTGAATATTATATAACAACTTGCGTACTTTGCAAAATTTATAAATATTACCCACAACTATAACATTATATCAAATTAACTCCATAATATTCAAAAATAATATTTATAGAAAATTCATCTTTATTTATAAAAGTTGGGGTCTTACAACCTCCCCTTCTTATGAAATTTCGCCCTCGAAATTAGGGTACGTACCTGGTATGTCGAAGAGGTAAGGATACATTGATTTCATTTCAGATTATAACTCCCAAGTCATTTCCTCAACATCGTGATTTCTCCACAAAACTTTGACTTGAGGTATAACCTTGGAGCGTAGAATATGTTCCTTCTTATCCAAGAATTGAACAGGAACTTCTTCATACGTCAAATCCTCCGCTATTTCGTCCAGTTCTAACTCAATAATGTGGTTCGGGTCTTCCACATATTTGCGTAACATGGATATGTGAAAAACATTATGAACACGAGACATACTTGGCGGTAAAGCGAGTCTATAAGCCACAGTTCCTACTCGATCGAGGATTAAAAATGGACCGATGAATCGAGGATTGAGCTTTCCTCTTTTTCCAAATCTCGTAACTCCTTTCCATGGAGCAACACGTAAGAACACATGATCTCCTACATCAAATTCCACGTCCTTTCGATGAAGATCAGCATAACTCTTTTGTCGATCTTGTAAGGTTTTTATACGTTGTCGGATCATTTGAATCTTTTTTGTAGTCATACGTACCAACTCCGGTCCCAACAACGTTGCTTCACCCACCTCATCCCAGCATACTGGAGAACGACATTTTCTTCCATACAATGCTTCGAATGGAGCCATGACAATACTTGCTTGATAACTGTTGTTGTAGGAAAACTCCACCAATGGTAAGAACTTGTCCCAACTTCCCTTGAAGTCAAAGACACAGAGTCTTAATAAATCTTCTAGAGTTTGAATAGTCCTCTCTGATTGTCCATCCGTCTGAGGATGATATGCCGAACTAAATCGTAAATCTGTGCCCATAGCTTTTTGTAAACTAACTCAAAATCGTGAAGTGAATCTTGGGTCTCGATCAGAAACTATGGATACTGGCATACCATGCAGTCTTACAATCTCATTTATGTACATACGAGCAAGACGTTCAAGTGTATAAGTTTCTCGTATCGGTAAGAAATGAGCAGACTTGGTCAATCTATCAACAATGACCCAAATCGCATCTATACCTTGAGAAACCTTAGGAAGACCGGTAACGAAATCCATGGTAATGTGCTCCCACTTCCATTCTGAAATTTCAAGTGGTTGCAATGGACCTTTTGGTACTTGATGCTCCGCTTTGACTCGTTGACAAGTTAGACACCTTGAGATAAACAACGCTATCTCTCTCTTCATATTGCTCCACCAAAATGTATGACGAAGATCATAATACATTTTGGTACTTCTAGGATGGATTGTAAACGGTGTGTTGTGCGCCTCCATCATGATTTCATACTTTAAATCAGGGTTGTTAGGAACACAAAGTCTGGAGTTGACTCAAAGTATTCCTTCTTCATCGATTCTTGCTTCCGGCATAGCATCTTCTTACATTTTCTTCCTCATACGCATCAGCTCCAGGTCTGTAGCTTGAGCAGCTTTAACTTTATCGATTAAAGTTAGTTCTACTCGTATATTTGTCATCATCACATGGGTCCTTGGAGTCTTTAACTCTATCTCCATCCTTTGCAAGTCACACAAAATGGGCCTTTGTGTTGACAATATTGCACTCGTACTTGCATATGATCTTCTACTCAATGCGTCAGCTACCACGTTCGCTTTTCCAGGATGGTATTGAATGGTATGATCATAATCTTTCAACAGTTCAAGCCAATGTCGTTGTCGTATGTTGAGTTCCTTTTGAGTGAAGAAATATTTGAGGCTTTTATGATCCGTAAAGATCTCCACCTTCTCCCCATACAAGTAATGCCTCCAAATTTTAAGTGCAAAGACAACAGCTGCCAACTCTAGATCATGAGTAGGATAATTCCTCTCATATTCCTTGAGTTGTCTTGATGCATAGGCTATGACTTTTCCATGTTGCATGAGAACGCATCCCAACCCTTTGCTCGAAGCATCACTGTAGATGACAAATCCCTCCGAGCCAGATGGTATTGTTAGAACAGGTGCTGAAATGAGTCTCCTCTTGGGTTCTTGAAAACTCTTCTCACATTCTTTGCTCCAACCGAACTTTGTATCTTTCCGAGTCAGCTGAGTTAATGGAGTAGCTATTCGAGAAAATCCTTTCACGAATCTCCGATAATAACTAGCTAAACCAAGAAAGCTACGTACTTCGGTCACTGATTTAGGTTGCTCCCAGCTTTGAATAGCTTCAATCTTTGTCGGGTCAACCGATATTCCACGACTTGATACTACGTGCCCAAGGAATGCTACCTCCTCCTGCCAGAACTCGCATTTCTTCAACTTGGCATAAAGCTTGTATTCACGAAGCTTTTGGAGTACCAGCCTCAAGTGTTGCTCATGATCTTCATGGGTTTTAGAATAAATAAGGATGTCATCAATAAAGACGACCACAAAGTGATCCAAATATTCCTTGAATACCCAGTTCATCATATCCATGAAGGCAGCAGGAGCATTAGTCAATCCAAAGGACATGACTAGGAATTCATAATGCCCGTACCGAGTTCTGAAAGCCGTCTTTGGAATATCCTCAGTTCTAACCTTCAGCTGATGATATCCAGAACGAAGATCAATCTTTGAAAAGAATTGTGCTCCTTGCAACTGGTCAAATAGGTCATCAATACGTGGCAATGGGTACCTATTTTTGATGGTGACATGATTCAACTCCCGATAATCAATTCAAAGTCGCATACTTCCATCTTTCTTCTTCACGAATAGCACAGGAGCACCCCAACGAGAAGTACTAGGACGAATAAAGCCAATGTCTAACAATATCTGCAGTTGGATCTTTAACTCCTGAAGTTCAATAGGAGCCATTCGATATGGGGTTTTGGAAATGGGTTTTGTACCGGGTTCAAGGTCGATACAAAATTCAATTACACGCTCTGGGGGTAGGCCAGGAAGTTCTTCAGGGAATTCGTCAGGGAATCTATTAACAATAGAAATATCATTCAAAACTGACAGATTTTTGTTTAGATCCGTGACATGAGCTAAGAAAGCTTGACATCCGTTTTTCAATAAACGAATAGCTTTATGGCTTGAGATGACAGCGATTGATTTTAATGGTTTGGTTGCTTTAATTCTCATAATAGGTCGATTAGGAATATGAAAGCTAACAACCTTACGAAAACAATCAATTTTTGCATGATGAGTAGTTAACCAATCAATCCCTAGAATCACATCAAATGCAAGTATTTTTAATGAAATCAGATCGACAGGTAATGTGTGGGTACCAACTTGAACCAAAAAAGACTTATAAATCGTGGATGTAATGAAGGTTTCTCCTAATGGAGTTTCAACAGATAAATCAAAGTCTAATTTCTCCGGAGTCAAATTTAATCGATGAGCGCAAGTAGGAGAAATAAAAGAATGGGTAGAATCGGTATCAAATAAAGTATAGACTTCGTTAGAGTTTATGATAAGCTTACCCGTGATGACCTCATTCGGGTTCCTTGCTTTCTGGGAGGTCACAACAAACGCTCTTCCTTGCACTACCGGTTTTGACTTTTCTGGGACGGCCTTTGGTGTCTCCATCTTGGCTGAACTTGTTTTTGGTAAACGACAAAATCGAGCTAAATAACCTTCTCTTCCACAATTATAACATGCTTTAGACGGCATCGCGCAGTTTGGACTGATGTTCCCCTCCCCTCCGCATTTGAAACATATGATAGGTGGTCGTTCTCCTTCCTTAATAACTGGTGCTGGTGCTGACGTCTTTCCATCATTGTTGAATCTCCTCTTCTTGAAATGACCATTCTTATTGTTTTGGCCCTGATTACCATCGAAGTGGTTACCATTTTTGGCCTGTTGATTCCCTCCACGCTTGTTGTCACCGCTTCGATGACTGCTCTCACTGGTATTATCATTTTGCCGACTGCTCTCTTTTGGTTGTGTTGACTCGTTATCGCACTCCACTAACTGAGCCCTATTCACAACATCTAAATACAAACACAGTTTATGAGAAATAAGATGTTGACGTATCTCAGGTTTCAAACCTCGCAAAAATATTCGCGTCATTCGCTCTTCATTATCCACCAAGTGGGACGCAAACCGGGATAACTCAACAAATTTAGCTTCATACTGCGACACGGTCATATTATTCTGCTCCAATTTGATGAACTCCACCTCCTTCATGTGACGAACACTTTCGGAAAAGTATTTGTCATTGAACAGCTCTTGGAACTTCTCCCAAGACATCTTCAGTGCAGCAGGTTGAGTACGCTTAAGCGATTCCCACCAGTAATCTGCCTCTCCTTGCAACATAAAGACGGCAAAGGGAACCTTTTGCTCCTCGGAGCATCCCAAGACATCAAATATCTTGGTAATCTGCTTTATCAATGTTTCCGCTATAAGTGATTTTGGCTCTCTCTTAAACTCAGGTGGACCCAGCTCCTTGAACTGTTTAGCGGTGACCGTCCGAGAGTTTTCAGTGTTTTCACCTATATTTTGGATAGGAGCCGCTCTCGCCTGTTGTTGCATGAACTGCATAAAGTTTCTGAACATTCCATCGTTCATCATCTGGTCAGTGTTGTTGTTTGCATGAGGATTGTCACCTTCCTGATGCACATTATCCTGATTATTGATATGCGGTGAATCAACAGTCGCCTGTGCTCCATTGCTATTCTCAACATTCTCAGATGCAATTTTCAGATACTGCCACAAAATAAAAGTTAATTGATATGTCATATATTATCCTTATATTATGACCGACTAATTAAATACCATGCAAATAAACTTAGGTAGGTCATACTAGCGAAGGAATTCCCCGTCTCTCCCCTCCTAGTTCTATTCTCACATCTTAGTTAGGGATCATATCCCTAAGCTTTGATACCAACTGTGACGCCACCAAAATTAGGTATACATCACCCAACTTGGGTCGTCAGATACATAGTACTGAATACAAATATAACTTAATAATATAACTGTCGTGTACAATACGACAAAACATAAACTGTGAGTTTGAATACAAATATTATCTTCTAGAGAGTATTCATACTCAAAAGGAGTCCTCATTACATTTATTAACACACCATTACATAGAATAGTGAGGACTACTAACTAATACTATCATTCGGACCATCACTCCGTTCCCCGACTTGCCCCAGCTACGTTCTCATTTCCTGAAGAGAACAGTGAAAGAAAGGGTGAGCTCAACTAGCCCAGTAAGAAATATTATGACTAAGATAATGCAGAATAAATTATCATTAGCCTTCAACAATGTTAAACTGATAAAATATAATAGACATCAAGTTTAACTGCAGCGGAATAAGCAATCCATTAAAAGAGTCAAGTAGAAAATAAACTCTACTATCTTTTATATTTTAAAAGGTTTTTCAACACTGTGATCGTTGGGACTCAGCTTAATAAAATAATCCACATCATCGAATCACCTCTGCACTACGGCCAAGGATATTCGTGTATTCATTAATGGTTATGATCATGCCAACAACTGTCCACCAATGCACTACGGCTAATGAGGACTTTTACCACATCATTTGTAACATTACGGTCATGATTATACCGAATAATCCCTGGTCATAATCATACCAAGTCCATCTATGCACTACAGGCCACAGATGACTTTCAACATTGTATAAACATGAGGATGATGACAATGATATAAGAATTCAAGAATTAATTTATCCAAGAATTAACAACGTCCAAATTGTCAACATGATACTGCTTTGTGGAGTAAAATTCAAGAATGCTTAGAAGAATATTTTCATGAAAAGATACTGGATGAAACGCAATTATCAAGAATATTCCACAAATTTCATGGAGTATAGAAGTCAAAACTTAACCAACTGAGTATAATAAAGAATGGAATAACAAAAGAAATCACCATGCATGCGATAGACCGCACAGACAGGTTATTCCAACAGAATAATAAATAATGGAACCAGGTCCGGCGTAAAACGCACAGACAGGATATTCTAATAGAATAATAATAAAGACGGAACCAGGTCCGGTGTAAAACACACAGACAGGATGTTCCAACAGAATAATAATAAAGACGGAACCAGGTCCGGTGTAAAACACACAAACAGGATGTTCCAACATAATAATAATAAAAACGGAACCAGGTACAGTGTAAAACACACAGACAGGATGTTCCAACAGAATAATAGAATAATGTCACCAAGTATAGGGTAGACCGCGTATACAGGTCATTCTAACAGAATAATAAGAAATGGAACAACAACAGTTCTCTTCATGAATAAGAAAGAATAACACCCCTTACCGTTTTAAAGAAGAGCTGAAATAAGGAAGTAGTTAAGTAGCAGGATACTCTTCTTCTCTCTCTCTATAGTTTCTCTCTCTAGAGTTCAGTGAATTTATAAGAAATAATGAAGGAATGAGCTACTATTTATAGAAAAATAGAATGCATAGTAACTAATCCATGAACGGTCCAGATTGATTACTTTAATCTGACAGTCCATATTTAAAGAAAAATCTTTTAAATAAAATATAATATATTCTATTTATAGAATAACTTTAATAAAGTATTTTGTTTTATATAAAAAGATGTTTCTGTTTTATTACGTTAATAATACGAATAAAACAAAACGTCATTATCGCTAAATAATTCATATTATTAACTGACAATAATTGAATCAAACTAAGTGACTTCTCACATAAGCATTAATAATCAATACCGCGTGTTACTATACAACCACACGTATTACTGTACTTTTACTATCGAGTAGTTCAACAGTATCAATGGTAAAACTTCCGCCGTTATTTTTAATAAAATATTTTTGTCGTTTTCTCAATCCGACAATAATTCCGTTTGTGGGGTCTACCAATGATTGTGCCGTTGTACGAATATTCCCTGTTAAAATGAATATTCCCCGACCAATCGAATATTATATAACAACTTGTGTATTTTGCAAAATTTATAAATATTACCCACAACTATAACATTATATCAAATTAACTCCATAATATTCAAAAATGATATTTATAGAAAATTCATCTTTATTTATAAAAATTGGGGTCTTACATGAGCCACCTCCAGCTTACCGTGCTAGCTCAGCTACAAATTGATTTCTATGTCCCAGCTAAGCTCATGTATACACACATAATATATTACACTAAAGATAATCCATATTATATTATTACCTATAGAAAATGTAATTCACATTATATTTAATACATCTAATGTTTTCATTTATATATATATATATATATATATATATATATATATATATATATATATACATTATTATTACATATATCTCAATTAGAATAAATCAATTTTTTTTAATATTTTCCTTATAAAATGATTAACTAATATAAGTTAATCTTTTTCTTACAAATTTTATATTCTTCATTTATTCCTGTTTCTAAATCTCAAATAATTCATAATATCAAAGTTATTACATATCACATTTGCCACTATATTAATTATAATATAATCATATAGCATATTTTTGTAATAAAATTTTATTTTATTCACAAATATATAATATACAATATTCTTGGTTTTCAATTCCCCCCCCCCCTTAAAAAGATTTCATCATCGAAAACATATAATATAACCTACTGGAAAAGATGGGGGTAGTTTTGCATCATTTTCTCTTTAAGCTCCCAGGTATTTTCTTCCACGTCATGATTTTGCCATATCACTTTTACTGATGGAATAACTTTATTTAATAGAATTTGCTCTTTCCTATCAACTATCTGGACATGAATTCTTCATATGTTAGATCCTTCTCTATTTGTATAGGTTCGTATGCAATCACATGTTTGTAGTCAGGTTTGTAAGGTCGCAATACTGATATATGAAAAACATTGTGAATATGCTTCATCTTCGGAGGTAAAGCTACCTCGTAGGCAACTTCTCTGACCTTCTTCAAAACTTCAAACGGTCCGATGAATCTGGGCTCAATTTCCCTTTTTTCTTGAACCTGATTTTATCTTTTCACAAAGAAACTTGTAAAAATACATAACTACCTACTTTAAAACCTCTATGTTTCCTATACAGATTGGCGTATTTGTGACACCCCCAAATCCGGGTACTTCGATTCCACGAGATTTGGTGTTCACTGTACAAGCATCATCTATCTATCTACCCTTAAATAATATCAAACCATACAATAGATAGAAATCATAATAAAATCTCTTCCCTTAAGGGTTACATCAACTGATTCATAAATAAATCCCAGGTTACTCTAACCTTAAAACATCTGTGCAGAATTCTAAACAAATAAGTCTTAACATTAACATAACTCAAGTCTTAAACAAATACAACAGTTAATAAATAACAGGTCCTCATCATTTGCTAACTTTGCCCTTGCCCTTACTAGTGGAGGGTTCATCGCTTCTTTCATTCTTAACTGCAATGTTATTATTAAGCAAGAGAGAGCACAAATGCCCACAAGTATAATAATGAAATAACATTATAATAGCATGCGAATAAATCAAAGACATCTGAATAAAAGCTCAACTTTTGAATCGAGAATGAATAACAAGAATCAAAAGAATTCTGAGGGTCATAAGACCTTGAACTATGTCCTAGGTTAACAAGAAATATACTTGAAACCTTTAACAGTCATAAGACTATGGACCTTCTTCTCGTACTTAGGGGGATCAGCCCTTAGTACCATACTGTGCACAATATCTTAACGCTAAAGCGTAAATAAATCCCTTTGCAGGGTTGTTCATCTCAGTTTGACATTCGAGTCCGTACCAAGGGAAGTTTGGATTGGATAATTCATCAAGGGTTCTGAAATTTAGAACGCTCATCAACTAAGGACTAGTTGAATCAATAAGGTTCACTAGTCTAATAAGGTTCAACAATAATTGATATTCGATTTGAATAACAACCTCAAAAGTATACAATAGGACAATTATTGTATAACTGAATCATGCTTTGGAAAGATAATTAATCTTTAATATCATGCTTGAACTTGAATAATAACAAGGATAATTTATTCAAGGTAAATAATAAACTTGAACAATAATGACAAGTAGGGTTAGGGAAACTTGCTCAACATAAAAGTAACGTTTAAGTTTAAATAAACTTGCTCAATAGAATGGAGTTAGGGATAGGATACTTGCCTCGTGCGTAGATTACACTTTAACTAAACACGTTCTTTGAATTAAATCCTACATACCATTCACATTTACAATACCAGTTAATTACGACTTAACTAATCAACATAAATCCATTCTCTTTGTCTACTTGATTTATTGACTATACTTAATCACTTTATCACATTTATTGCCACATAAAACCACTTCATGAATAATAATCTAATTATGAAATCAATAATTTAATCCACATGTAATTATGTTATTTACATGTTATACAACTATCTTATCATCACATTATTCTTCTAACATGTTTACATGTTCATTACAATAATCCACTAACACATTGTTAGACTTAAACAATTTTAAAATCTCATTTCTGAGTTTTCTGGGGAGTGGCGCTGCGGCGCCCCGTTTGAACTGGCCCTTGGCGCTGCGGCGCTATGGCGCTGCGGCCGGGCCTCTGGCGATGCGGCGCGGCGTACCAGGTACAGAAATGGCAGTTCGCGAAAATCGCAGAACTTGCCAATTTCTCCCAATTTCTTAAAGTTCTACTCGAAATTAAACATACCCATATGCTATAATTTATATATAATCATTACCCAACATTTATATACTGACAAAATCAATTTTAAACACTTATTAACAGATTTAAAGCCTAACAAAATTACTGACTTTGACGTTCGTGAAGTTTAGAAAACTTTATATGAAAATTCTCCCTACGGATTCGTTATAACATCGAATTCGTTCGTTTAAGGCTTGATCTCTTCGTATTAACATGCTCAATAATATAAGAGTGTAAATTTTAGGGATAATATATAATCAATACATCAATTATCACATATAAGGCCATATGGCCATATCACGTACTCTGTTTATTTTGAAAAACATACGTACGACATGCTTTCATGAAACTGATCACATGGCTTACATGGTATATATAATTAAACACTATTTGGTATAACATAACACACATACAACTCATAATCAATACTCCTAACCCAATTACAGAGGTTAAACCAAAACTTTGAAAGCCATTTTCTTATAAAAACTTAATGACGTAAAAACAGAATTTCAGAAGGAGAAGATTACCCAACGCGTAGTGTGAATTTTAGTAAGAGATGAATTCCTTCTCAATCACTGACTCACAATTCTCCTCAACAATTATCAGATTCTCTCTAACTAGTTTTATCAGACTTAGAAAATGAAAGAAAAACATAAGACGTCGTATTCAAATAGACCGATGCGCATTATGGTCAGTTACCCATCATGGGTTAACTGGCCATAACTCCTTTTAAAGCCATGTTTGTCTAGTTTGAAAAGTTTCCAAATACTATTTAATTTAATAAAGTTATATCATATAGTTGAATAAATGTCACACTCAATTCAAATATCTTATTTAAATTAATTAAATAACATATAATAATCTATCATAAATTCACATAATCATAAAATAAATTTTCTCATTAACTAATAATGTCAATTTATTAAATCTCTAATTAATTATTACATTAATTAAAATAACATAGCTTATTAAATATTTCTTTTAATACAATAAGCTCACATAATCACATACTTCGAATAATAAAATTTCTCTACATTAATTTAATAAATGTAACACATAAAATTAAATTAAATTAATCTACCACAATTGCATCAATTAATTATTAAATCTAATAATTAAATCGTCGAAAAATATTTATTTAATTCAATAAATATTAAAATAAATTACAGAATTTTCGTTCGTCACATCTTTCCCCCCTTAAAAGGATTCTGTCCCCAGAATCACGACTCAATATATTTCGACCCGTTACAGTATTTCTTTTGTCGATCATGTGTCGTAACTAATCAAGCTTTTATGGTTTTGACAATATGAAAGTAGTATGCACATAAGTCAATCATATTTGATATGATGTTGCATATACTTTATAATCTTATTTTTTTATTAATAAAAGATTAATTAATTACTTAAAGGCATTTTCATTATATGCAGTATGTTGTTATATTAAGTGTGATAAACCCATAGTTTTAAGCAATACTTTTAGAATCATGATGATGATCATGCTAATAAGATCTAAATTTTAGATATCTTAAAACTAAAATCGTTCCCAATCGTTGGATTCCTAAATTAGGGATTAGTGAATTTGAATAGATTGGTATATACTATATTTGCTCTTAGGAAGATGATGATTGATCTCATAATTATTTGTGTTAAGATACTAAAATAAGTATGTAGGTGCTTATTAGAGAATAAGTTCACTGAATGTGGCTCGCTAAATGAATACCTAATGGAGTTTTACTCATCTGTCAATAGGAATTCCTTAAGTGATATATAGAAGTACAAGTGATCCTTGGACTTGAGATCATTATAGTATCGTGTGTATGATGAATTATATTTTGACATATTCCTTAAAACTCTTAGGGTATATCAAAAGGTATGCTTGAGTATAATAGTTGTATATGGAGATAGGCGAATGATCAACAAAAAATCTATCACTTCTGGTAAAAGGAGAGAATGTCGTATGTGATTCGATAAATGACGACTTAGTAATCCTTGACCAAGGTAGAATGAAATTAGAAAGGAGTTTCTAATTTTTATTATTTAGAGTTGTGCATTTGAGAATCGAAATACATATGATTAAATAAAATAAGACTTGACAGTAAATGTGTCTTATACTCAATTGAGACATTGTATAATAGAAGGATTGAATTGTAGGGTAACTATTCATTGAAAGGTTCTTTTATAATTAATGTTGAAATCTATATTATGTGGAAAGTCGTTGATCGCTAAATAGACTTACCCTTATTGTAGAATAAATATTATTTATTTAAATGAATTAAATAGTTTAATTTATTTATTTAAATAAGATTATAATTATTCTAATTAATTTATAAACAACCGGTTTAATATGGAGAACCTAAAGGGTCACACCGCAAAAGAAAAATATTTATTTAAGAAGTAAATGACATAATTATAATAATGAATTAAGTATATTTAATTTAATCTATGGTGATAGAATAAGTTAAATAGCTTAATATTTATTATTTAATATTTTGAAAATATTAAATATAAATTAATAAGGAGTCTTATTATTATTATTATTATTATAACAATTATTATTATTTAGTTCTGGTGATGATTGTTATGGAGGCAGTTGCTGTGAAGGTAGAGGTGATGGTGGCGGTGGTGGTGGCTATGATGGTGGTTGAAGGAAAGCAGAGGTGGTAGTTATGGTGGTGGCGGCTATGGTAGATCTCGCTACCCAAGTCGTGGTGGAAATAAGGTTTTACCTTGGCAATGATGACTCTGTGAAAATATAATCATTTTGACCATGTTCTTATATGTTATATTACTAATTTTAGGGGTAGTTTATTTTGTGCTGAATGGCTAATTGATTCAGCCATTCAGTGCGTTTATTTTTTTTAAAATCGTTTGAATGGCTGAACCAGTCAGTCATTCAGACGATTTGGGCTGCATGGTGTAGTCCCATTTTTTGGTTGAATGGGCTGAATAAGCGGCTGAATGATTTTTTTTACAATATTAACTATTATATTAAGTAATATTAAATAAATTTACAATAATTTTTTGATTTTTATAGGGGGTAAATTAATAAAAATTTGTTATTCAAGTGTTTCAGACATTTCAACTATCAAATAACTTTTTTCATTCATGTTCAGATTTAGTTAATTCAGATTCAGATTCATTCAGATTTTATCAAACATCCCCTTAGTTTTATCTAAAGAGAGGTTAATTAAATTAATGAATTATTTAAATTAAAAGAAGATTACATATTTATGTGTAATTTATATAATTTATTTAAAATTGTACCATATTGAATATATATATATATATATATATATATATATATATATATATATATATATATATATATATATATTAATATACTATTTTTTTGTATACTATAATACCAAAGTTTTAACATACCAACAAATATTAATGATTAAAACAAATTTTAAAAATATTATTTTTACTGTACTTTTATTTTGAATGGATTATTTTATTTTATTTATTTGATTTTGATTAATTTAATTTTAAATTTTTACAAGTTTCCATCTTGGCATGCCACAAAGAAAAATGTCTGACATGTAGGTTTTCTCTCTCATGTGGAAACTCATGTAATTTTCCTGTCAAAAGTCAAACAAGTTGGACAGATTTTGTAATATTTTTTAATTATTTTTTAGTTCAGTGAGTAGAATGATAAAATTTCTAGTTCAATGATAGATTTGTAAACCGAGGTCGAGTAGAGTGGGTAAAAGTATATTTAACCCAAGATAAAAGTTATCCATTAATTTTTATGGTCAAATTGACAATTTTTAAAATTAATAATTAAACATATATGTTTAGATTTTAAAAGGCAAACATTGAGATTAATATTAAATTGTATGTAGTTTATGATGTTTATAGACTTTATATATATATATATATATATATATATATATATATATATATATATATATATATATTGATTTGAAAAATAGTCAAATTGATCATAAAAATCAATGAAAGACTTTTATCTTGACATATAATATAATACTCATTCCATTTCTAAAAGATTGTCATTTTTAAAAGATTGTCGTTTTAGAAGAAAAAATTTATTCTAATTTATTTGTCGTTTACAACTTTCTAGGAGAAGAAATTATTTACTTTTCTATATCACCCCTACCTTCTCTCATTGTCCCAAGAAATTCTCTCCATTGTGTATTAATAGTTTTTAACTTCCATAAAGGGGTTGAAATAAAATTCCAAACAAATTTTAATGACTTTCTTAATTCATATGCAAAAAACCTTAAACGACAATATTTTAGGATTGGAGGTAATATAATATAATATGTACAACTAGTAAAACCCATCATATTCCATTATTTTTATTTACACTAGAATTTACATCATTAACTACCATAGACATTCACATAATTCATATTGTTCCTATCACGGTCTATTAAGACGTCGAACAACTTCTCTACGCTCTTCTTCCATGATACGAAACATCGTCCTTTGATCCAGCATGTACCAAGGTAAGTCCTCGAACTGAATTGGATAATACATAATTTGATCCTGAGCTTTGTTCACCGCAGTGTTGAATGCACAATCCATCTCCATCATCTTGACCTTCTTTGCTTGCACCTCTTCCTCGGCTGCATCTGCTCGCTTTGAAGTCTTCTCATAATCATCTTCAGCTCTGACTCGCTTAGCGAATTCCTCTCTCAGATCATCCTTCAGCTTTGCAACCTCTGCCACCAACTCCTCATATCACCCTCTAAGTGAACTAATTTTCACTCTACATTTCCAAGACGTGCATCAAGACCTTGGATTTCTTCATTCTTCTGTTCTATAGTGGCATGGCGTTCATCTGCCAACTCTTGCAACTCTCTGACTCTATCCTGAAGCTCGATGTTACAGTCATATACCTCGTCATACATCTGAGCTGCAATAGAGTTCGGTGGGAACTCATCTTCCTCCTCAAGGTTTTCCTCCAGATCAGTCTCAGACCCATGATCCTGACCCACAACAGTGATCAATGGAGATGGCTCTCTCTGTACCAACTGCTCCCGGATGACATGAATGTCTCGGCGCTCCTCCTCTCTAGGTACTCGGGGTTTCTCCTCCCCAGCTCGACTAGATCCTCCAACATCCGACATCCTGACAACATAGTTTTAAGTTTTAGTTACTAATCGATACTCGCGAGCACATAAGTGTAAGACCCCGAATTTTATGAAATAAAAGTATTCAATTTTCCTATAATTATTATTCTATTTAGTAAATGGTTAAATTGATAAAAGATTAAAGTTAAGGGTGATATGTGAATTTTTTTTGCAAAGTAAGCAAGTTGTTATAAAATATTCATTTGGTCGAAGAATATTCTTTCTGTCGGGGAATATTCGTACGATGACACAATCATTGGTGGACCCCACAACGGAAGTATTGTCGTAGTAAAAAAATAACAGAATTATCTTTTTATAAAAATAACGGCGAGTGTTACCGTTAAAACTGTTGAACTACCCGGTAGTAAAAGTACAGTAATACGCATGGTTGCATAGTAGCACACGGCCATTGATTATTGATGCTTATGTAAGAAGCCACTCAGTTATACTCAATTATTGCTACAGTAATTGCTGCATCATATCTCTCGTATTATTGATTCAATTACTGTCACAGTATCTGTAAGACCCCGAATTTTATGAAATAAAAGTATTCAATTTTTCTATAGTTAAATTGATAAAAGTTTAAAGTTAAGGGTGATATATATAAAATTTTTAAAATACGCAAATGGTTATAAAATACTCATTTCTGTTGGGGAATATTCGTTTGGTCGTGGAATATTTTTACTGTCGGGGAATATTCGTACGACGACGCAGCCTTGTGTGGGCCCCATAGCGAAAAGCGATTGGATGAAGAAAACGATAAGTATAAGTTGTTTATAAATAACGGCGTAGTTGTTACCGTTAATACTGTTGAAATACTCGGTGGTTAAAACACAGTAGCACACGGTATTGCACCAATTATTGATTCTTACGTAAGAAGACACTACTCAATAATTGTTACAGTAATTACTGTTCAATATTTTATTTTATTGATTCAATAATTGCTGCGTTGATATTTTATATTATTGTTGTTTCAATAATTGTCACTACACAATATTTTTCATTATCAGATCAATAATTCATATTATTTTAATAATATTATTAGATAACATTATTGGTAATGTCTAGAAAGTTCTGTCTAAGGAGAGGTTTGGTCACCTAATTGCGCGCCAGTAAGGAGAAATCCTTATTGGAAAGCTCTCTCTTTCTTGGGAACGACATGGTTGTCATTATTGTGATTCTGTAATATTATTTGTGAATAATTAATTATTGATTTATATGATAAAGAAAATATTTATTTATGTGGATATAAATGGAGGAATTTTTAAAAAAGTGATAATTATTGAAAGTTGATATTTTATCTTTTCTGATAAAATATATTATTATATTACAATAATATAATAATGATGATATTTTTACAATGAATGTGTGATATATGAATAAATGAGGAGGAAGAATATTTTTGTTACAAAAAATGTTTAACACATGTTTTGTGTGTTGGTGGACCCTATTTTTGACTGAAATTTGATTTTAGCTTGTAAAATCGCCCGTATATGGATTTTGGTCAATTTTTATTTAGAATTTGGAAAAACTTAAACTTATAAAGTTGTAGAGAATTGAATTTCCTATGGAAGGACATAATATTTGAATTTTTCTGATAAAAGAGCTATTTATTATGAATTATTAAAGTTCTGAAGTTCCGGAATAATTGATTTTTGAAGTTTTAATTATTTTTTTAAGAAAAACGTTTTTATTATGTTGGTGGGCCCCACTAGTATTTCAAATGTGCTGAGTTCAGTTATTCAAAGTGGGCGTAGGAATTTAAAATAATTATATTAATATTTTATTAAATTTTCTGCTTTGGTATTATAAGCATTTTCCTATAAATATAATGCTTAAGTTAGAATTAAAAATCACACCAGAAACTGAAGTTTTCTCTCACTATATTATCGAGCGTATTTTTATAAGTATTTAGATATCTTGAGTGTTGATATACGGTGCAAGTTCCCTTCAGCGTTATTCCAATCAGAAGTACTGCTCTTTTGAGGTAAGAGATAGTAAGGAATTTTAAGGGTTATTATATTTTTTAGTTTTGTAATTTTTCGGACCTTCAAAAATTCTAGAAAAATTTAAAATGATAATTTGATGAGTTTTCTAGATTGTGTCCAAAAATGATAATTTTTGGATGTATAGATTAAGAGTTATGAATTTTATGAGAAAAAACTATTTTTAAAGTAAACCCTTATAAATTCTTGTGATTAACTCCAAAATTGGTGAAATTTTTATTGGGAGTACATGTATATAACAGAAGTATACTCTGTAAATTTTGGAATTTTTGGACAAAAGTATAATTTATGATAAATGTCTAAATATTCGCCAGTTTCGGTCATATGAAAAATAGTACATGAATTTTAAAAATTCTGAGAAAAATATATGTTCAATATGGAACTATATTCTGCTAAATCCCAGAAAAGAAATTTTGTTTGTACTGATTTGGTATTTTTCATAAAAATAGACTAGTTATGAGTAAATGAATTAAATATGTTATGTGAAGTAAGAAAATTGGAAAATAGAATTTTATGGCTTGAGAATCCTATATGAGGTATATGCAAATTTTTTATGAGGATTTTGGTTATTGGTGATGAAATCTTATGAATTTGGCATTTTAGGATGATTAAATGCATTATTTAGTAAAGCGTAAACAATTAAAATAAATTATTTATATGTTTAAAAAATATTATTCTTTCAATATCATTATACCAAAATATTGGTATGAATTTTATTGTGAAATTTCTACCTTTTTCATGTCGGGATTACTATTTACGAGTTACTATTCATAGGATACTATTCACGATAAAATTGGTTTCTTTTTCTGACCAAATTATCGTTGATTTATGAATCTCACTCTTGAAATTAAATCCATGTTTTGATTATGTTATTTTTATTATCATATATAACATTTTTATAATCCTGGTGAAGAAATTTCTCTTTGATTGAGTGTAAAGATGGGTAGATTATTGGTATGATCATGACTATGGGTTCTCTTTAGCCAGTAGTGCAAAGTTGAATCGTTGACTGGTATGATCAAGACCATTGAATTTATAATTGAATATTTTTAGCTTAAGTGCAAAGGTGAAAGGATCAACATGGTTATAATTATGGTTTATATAAATTCTGAAATGATTATGCATTTTTTTGAGATATGAATATCTTTGGCCCGTAGTGCAAAGATGACCTGTTTTTGAATATCTTTGGCCTATAGTGAAAAGATGATCTGTTATTGAATATCTTTGGCCTGTAGTGCAAAGATGACCCGTTTTTGAATATCTTTGGCTCGTAGTGCAAAGATTACTTGTTGATGAATATCTTTGGCCCGTAGTGTAAAGATGAATTTATTGGTATGATTATGAACATGAACTGTGATTTGGTATAACCATGATCTTTGATGTTTTAGGTAAAAACAGGTGATAAAAATTATCTTTGTCCTAGGTGCGAAGAGGGATTTAGAATCACAATTATGATTATGAGTTATTCATATAATTGTGGACTAGAACTGTTGATTGATGTTACAGAGATAAAATATTGTTTGTGGACTTTTAATGTGGAGAAGATAATAGACTTTATGGTCTATTTGACTCTTCTAATGATTTACTCGTTCCACTGCAACTATGGTTGAAAAGTTTTATCATGTATCATATATTCTAAATCTCTGATTTATTAATGATGAAGGCTATTGATACTTTAATTATCTTTAGTCATGATATTCTTTACTGGGCTAGTTGAGCTCAACCTTGTGCTTCACAATTCCTTTCAGGTAATAAGAGTGTAGCTGGGTCGAGCGGGGGTAACAGGGGAATAGAACGGCGGTCTCTAGCTATAGAGGTTCTCCCTAAATAGTATGGAAATAATTTTATTGAGAACTTTAGAATAGTGTGTTGTATTTTATATATCATTTAGTAGTTATATTTTGTGTATCAAATAGGGTGAGGCGAACCCAACTTTGGAAGGGTGATTTGCCACTATCATACGAGATGTCTAATGACATGCAACCTCGTGTCATCATAAGACAGGGTTATGCACATCCACTTGCTGAGTATATCTACGAGCACTACCTATATAATCTTGGTATTTATTTGAAGTATAATTCTCAATTAGAGACAATGGAGATAATGATATGTCAAGAGAAGACTCACCATTGAAAAGAATATGATAGTTATCTTCTCGTTTTTCTTTGGGGTCTATTGGGTCAACCAAGGATAATTCTGTGGACATATGATATCTATCATAACCTAGACGCATGGCCTCCCATGTACGAAGGTTTCCTTGAGCACTTTCCAAAGATTTTAATTTCTAAAACAGTTATTAACTGTACCTTTATGTAATGTATCAATGTGAGGTGCTATCCAAGGTTGGGATGAGAGTCACAGTTGGTATATGTTTGTATCAAAACTCACAGCATATGTGTTGTTGTATTTTGCACGATAATTGTTGTAATAAAGTTGTAGTTGTTTTCTGTACCATGTATTTGGTGACTCAGAATAGGTTGGGTGGAATGAACCTATTTTGGGGGAGTCACATTTGATATCAGACCCTGAATTTTATGAAATAAAAGTATTATACTGTAATATTTCGAGCCCCAAAATGTGTAATTATCGAAACTATATTTTCTTATAAATAGAAGCTCATTCTTCCTTCATTTCTCACCAATTCACTAAGTCTCACAAGAGCAATTATTATAGAGAGAAATTATAGTGAGAAAGAAGAAAATAAGTCTGCTACCTCACTATTCCAGTATCCAGTTTTCTTCTAAGGTAAGGGGTATTATTTCTTTCGTATTCATGAAGAGAGTTATTTTCTTTCAATACTCATAAGGGTTGTTATTCCATTCTTTATTATTCTGTTGGAATAATCTGTCTGTACGGTCTATTGCATGCCTGGTGAATTCTTCTGTTATTCCATTCTTTATTATTCTGTTGGAATAACCTGTCTGTGCGGTCTATTGCATGCCTAGTGAATTCCTCTGTTATTCCATTCTTTATTATTCTGTTGGAATAACCTGTCTGTGTGGACTACCGCATGCCTGGTGAATTCTTCTGTTATTCCATTCTTTATTATTTTGTTGGAATAACCTGTCTGTGCGGTCTATCGCATGCCTGGTGAATTCTTCTGTTATTCCATTCTTTATTATTCTGTTGGAATAACCTGTCTACGCAGACTACCGCATGCATGGTGAATTCTTCTGTTATTCAATTATTTATTATTCTGTTGGAATAACCTGTCTATGTGGATTACCGCATGCATGGTGAATGATCCTTCATATTCATTCCTTATTAAATTGTGAAAATGATCTATCTACGTGGATTACCGCATGGCGGGTGAAAATTCATTTGCAGTTTCATATATTCTATTTTACTCAGTTGGTTAAAGTTTTGGCTTCTATACTCCATGAAATTAGTAGAATATCCTGGATATTTGCGCTTCATCCAGTATCTTTTCATGGAAATATTCTTCTGAGCATTCTTGAATTTTACTCCATAAAGCAGTATCATGTTGACAATTTGGACGTTATTGATTTCTGGATAAATTAAATTATAAAATCTTTAAAATTTATCTTGAACTTGTTTTATTGAATTATTATGTCATTGTCATTATCCTCATGCTTATATTGTGATGAAAGTCATCTTTGGCTTACGTGCATAGATGGAGTTGGTATGATTATGACCAGGTATTATTCGGTATAATCATGACCGTAATGTAACGAATGATGTGGTAAAAGTCCTCATTGACCTGTAGTTCATTGATGGACAGTTGTTGGTATGATTATGACCAGGGATTATTCCGTATAATCATAACCATTGATGATTACATGAATATCCTTGGCCGTGATGCAGGGATGATTCGATTTTATTTATTAGTCTCAGCGATAAAGTTGATGAAGAACTTTTTAAATCATAGAAGATAGTAGATTTTATGCTCTACTTGACTCTTCTAATGGATTGCTTATTCCACTGCAGTTGTTGATCTAAAACTTATTGTCTATTATATTCTACCAGTTGTTATACTGTTGAAGGCTAAGGATAATTTATTCTGCATTATTTTAGTCATAATATTTCTTACTGGGCTAGTTGAGCTCACCCTTTTCTTTCATTGTTCTCTTCAGGAAATGAGAATATAGCTAGAACGAGTCGGGGAATGGAGTGATGGTCCATGATAAGTGGCTTTAGTAGTCCTCACTATTCTGTAAAATAGTGTGATAATAATTGTAATGAGGACTCCATTGAGTTTGAATACTGTCTAGAAGGCAATATTCCTGTTAAGACTCTCAGAGTATGTTTTGTCGTATTTTATACGACAGTTGTATAATTAAGTTTATATTTATATTCTGTACCATGTATCTGGCGACTCAAGATGGGTGATGTATACCTATTTTGGGGGCGTCACAATAAGTTTATCACATAAGCACATAAAGTCTTTTATTATCTTTAATGAATTAAAGAATTCATTTCTTAGAACTCGAAAAGAGTTTATCACCACTATGTTCTCGATCTCCTATAAGGCTACAACCTAAGGTTTTCCTCCCACCTAAGGTTCATAACCTACAGCTCTGATACTAACCTGTGACATCCCCAAATCCGGGTACTTCAATTCTCACGGGATTTGGTGTTCACTGTACAAACATCATATGTCTATCTACCCATAATAAATGAAAACCATAAATAGATAGAAATAAATCCTTCCCTTATGGGGTTACAATATTTGAATGAAAATACATCAATCCCAGGTCATATTAACCTTAAATCTTAAATGCAGAAACATAAACAAATAATAAGTCTTACAAAACTTTAACATAAGTCTGAAACATAGGTATATCAATTAAACAACAAGTCTTCATCACTTGTTAACCTTGACCTTGCCTTTGCTAGTAGAGGGCTCGTCGGACCTTTCGTTCTTAACTGCAATGTTATTATTACGCAAGAGTGAGCACGATTGCCCACAAGTATAATAATGTAACAATAATATAATAACATGCGAGTGAATCAAAGACTTCTGAAATAAGAAAACTCGGTTTTTGAATTAAAAATGAACAACAAGAATGAAAATAACTTCTGAGGGTCATAAGGCCTTGAACTATGTCTTAGGTTGTCAAGTGTTTATACTTGAAATCTTTAATAGTTATAAGACTATGGACTCTTCTTCTCGCACTTAGGGGGATCAGCCCTTAGTACCATACTATGCACAATATCCTAACGCCAAAGCATAATTAATCCCCTATAACAGGGTTGTTCATCTCAGTTTGACATTGGAGTCTGTACCAAAGGAGTTCGGTTTGGATAAGCTCAACAAGGGTTCTGAAATCAACTATGGACTAGTCGAATCAATAAGGGTTCGCTAGTCTTACAAGGTTCAACAATAAATGATATTTCGTTTGAACAATAAACTCAAGAGGTATACAATGTAATAAGTATTATATAACAGGAATCATGCTTTAAAAGAATGATAACATCTAATATGAAATCTTGAACTTGATCAATAAATAAAAAGAACTTGCTCAATATAGAATATAAGTCTAGATCTTGCTCAAATAAAGTTTAGGGTTAGAAAACTTGCTCAATGTAAAGAGGTAAGGTTTAGAAACTTGCCTCGTGCGTAGATTACACGTTAACTATTCATGTTCCTCAATTTAATCCTACATACCATTAACATTCACAATACTAGTTAATTATAACGTAACTAACATCACAAGTTCATTCTCTTCTCACTAAACTCTGGTCATAACATTAATTCTCACACAATATTAGACTTCACGAACGACGAGCTAAATACGCATTCGACAAATCAATTAAACATGTAAATACCTTATTGACTTGTTAAGAATCTATTTTAACATCACATTATATGTCTAATACATTTTTATGTTCACTAGATTAGGTTACAATTACATTTCCTGAACTCGAACAGTTAAAAATCTCATTTATGGGCAAAATTGCAGAGTGGCGCTGCAGCTCCACCATTTGAACTGCATCTGGCACTGCAGCTCCACCAAATAAGCTAAGACTGACATTGCAGCTCGGATCTTAAGCCTAGATCTGGCACTGCAGCGCGACATGCCAGTTCCAAAATCTGAAGTTCGTGAAAAACACAGAACATGGCCAAAACTTCCAATTTCTTTGTTCATACATTAATTTAAGCATACCCAGATACTTTAATTCATATATGATCATTACCCAACCTTTCTAGCATGATTTTAACACCTTAAATCATATATACAATTACTTGAATCAAATCACATAATTTCACTGTTCTTGGTGTCTTTTGGAAGTTTTGAAGAAAAACATAAAATTTGACATTACGGGTTCGTTATAACTCCGAATCTGTCCGTTCAAAGTTTGTTTTCTTCGTTTTAACATGTATTATCATAATCTACTATCAAATTTTAAGTTAAACTACAATTCATGGCATACAATTGCTCATAAGGGTTATATATATACAACTTTTATACTCTATAACTTCAAAAATCCAATTACGACGTATTTATATGAAATTGATGGTTTGAAAACATACATAGATGGTAGAAAACATGTTATGATTATATATTATTATGTATATACACATAAATCATCAATTCATGCATTGATCATATAATATTTATTTTATAGAGAACTTAAAACACCCCTTAATGGAAAACTCTGATTATAATACGTTTACATGAAATCGATTACTCTAATCAAATACAAATAATATAGAATTGAATTATGCATGCTAATAAACATATATAATCAATTTCCTAACACATTGACCATCAATTTTAGTTTACAGAGAACTAAAATAAACACTACAAGAAAAAGGCCTAACAGCGACTGCATATCCGGTCGCTGATACTATTAATAGCGACCGACATCAACGACCGTACCTTAAAGTAGTCGCTAATTACTATCAGCGACCGCATGCGGTCGCTGAGAGGTCGCTATTACAAATTTGCCTCGTAAAATTTGGCATGAAATGTTAGCACCAAGGCTTTGTGTGACCACTTAAAATCAGCGACCGCATGTGGTCGCTGATAAGTCCATGTCATTAAAAATCAGCGACCGCATGCGGTCGCTGATAGCGGTCGCTGATCAAACTAAATGAAATCAGTATCAGGCTTTTGCTCGACATAGAAGACGGAAGAAAAAAAGAAGAAGAGAGGGAGCTTAGCATAGAGAGAAGAGGGAGAAAGGGGGGAGAAGAGAAGGAGGAGAAGGAGAAGAAGCTGTTCGCACCACCGGCCAGCCACCGCCGCCACCGGTCAGCCGTCGCCCCCACCAAACACTGGTATGTATTTATATTGGTTAGATTAGATTAAATACTATTAAATTCTTCAAGTAGTTGTTCAATTTGATTGGGTTTCCAAATTTTACAATTTTTATTCTTGAATGTGGTGTGTAATTGCTTTGATGTAAAGACCTAATTCTTAGTCTTGAATTTTAATGTGTAATTGCTTGTGATTACATACTGTTGAATTGCTTGTGATTTAAAGCCCTAATTTTAGCACTTGAATGTGGTGTGTAATATGCCCTATAGGCTTTCCTAAGTAAATTACTGGTCATGATTCTCTTCCTCTCTCTCAGAGAGTTCCCCTATTAGTTTATTCAGGGGCTTCATCTCACATTTATAGAGGAAAATAGAAATCTACATGGGGCTTGGCTTACTCATATGTGTATAGGGCTAATACATATGTCCAGTTAAGGAAAGTTCTTGCAAAGGATTTTATGCATACCTTTGACCACAATCAATACCTATCTATACCCAAATGACTTGAATGCCTTATATAAGTGGGAATACAATTATGAATGATTAAATGGTGAGTTTTTAGTGTTTATAATTGTAGCTCTAGCGAATTAACGTATTGAGCTTGGGTTACCCAGACCGTGTATGCGTATGCTATCATTGTCATGCAATTATGTGGAAGCATGAGCAGACCATTAATCAACAATAAACAATTGCTTGATGGAGATGACCAACCAAGTCTTTCTTTTCGAAAAAAAATACACGTTAATTTATACACCTTAGTTAATTTATAGCAACGATTCCCCCAAATCTTTTACTGTTTTCGTTTTAAAATTAGAGATACATTTTAACTTTTTAAATTCAGATTTATGAAAACTTAAAATTCAAAATTGATTTAATTCTATTCATATTTTAAAAACAACAAAAATAATAATATATATGATTATCTTAAATATTAGGGCTTAGCTATTAGGGCTTAACCATAATCTTAAATAAGCCTATAAACATGATCTTAAATATTAGGGCTTAACCCAAAACCTTGGTTGCAATATATGATTATACTTATACCAAATATGCTAACTGATGTTAATTATAAAATTCATTTATAATGTATGTTTGTTAAAACTAAAATTCATGTATAATTGTATATTGGTAATGTTTTGATTGATATTTTATTGGTAATGTATATGGGTCTGAATATATTGGTGATCCACTAGAGCCTATTAAGGGGCTGTTGGAGCTGATGGGCTGGGATTGGGGCCGCGAGGCCACACGAGGCCACGCCAAGCTTAGCCAAGCCTCACGGGGCCAAGCCAAGCTTGGTTGTCAGCATGGTAAGCTATTGGGGGGCTGTTAAGCCAAAATAGGCAGTTCTAGGGAACTGTTAGTGCAACAGAGAAGGTAACTAGACATACTTGTTAATCATATGCTTACAAGTATGCTCAAGTCATATGGTTTCAAGTATGCTCAAGTCATATGATTAATAAGCTCATGTTGTCTGTAGTAGGTACCGTGGAATCATGGACCTCTATTCAGACTGTAGTTGTATGGCATAACGAAAGTTAAGTGCCCAGATATGTGCTACAGCTGAATTTAGAGCTGGTTGCCAAGTGTTTTTAGAGTATGCATATAGTCACCCGGAATGTATGAATGGTAAGTCGCAGTTACGATGTCCATGTTTAAAGTGTAAGAATACAAATTATATGGACATAGACGTGGTAAACTATCATTTACTTGTTTCTGGGTTCATAAAAAATTACGAAGAATGCTGGTGGGCACATGGGCAGAGAAGAGATGGTGGCATCACAGAAGTACACAATTCAGGCAGTAGTACTCATCGAATGAATGAAATGGTTCATGATATTGTAGGGCCAGATTTTGATTAGGAACAAGGCAGAGAGCAATCTATGAATTCTGATGCCAAAGACTTCTTTAAGTTGTTAGATGAGGGTAGCGAGCCATTGTGGCATGGTTGCACTAAACACAGTACATTGTCTGCAGTGGCGACATTACTTAACATCAAGGCTGATCACAACATGAGCCATGAGTGTTTTGAGTCGCTCTTGAAGGCCATTAAGAGTATGTTGCCTGACGGTGAGAAATTACCTGGTAACTATTACTTTTGTAAGAAAATGGTGAAGAAGTTGGGTCTTGGATACCAAAAGATCGATGCATGTCCCACCGATTGCATGTTGTTTTACAAGGAAAATGAACAGATGTCAAGGTGCATGTTTTGCAGTCATGATCGGTTTAAGCCTAATAAAGAGGGTGTGACTACAAAAAAAATCAAGTATACCGTTTAAGATTCTAATGTATTTTCCAATAATACATCGGCTAAAAAGATTGTACATGTCTTCAAGAATAGCTGAACATATGAGTTGGTATGCGAAATCTCCAGCTAAAGATGTAGAACTAAATCATCTTGCAGATGGGTAGGCTTGGAAAGATTTCAACTTAGCACATCCTGGGTTTGTATAGGAGTCTCAGTCTCAAGGTCAGCCTATCCATTGGCTGGATGTGTACGTGGCAACCCGTGATGGTCTGCCTGATGCTATCCAGATAGCGGTAATAAATTTTAACAACTTGATTTTGTTTATCAATGCTTACAGAATTTATTTTTAACTATTGAATTGTTAACATGATGACAGGATACTTATAAGCGTTTATTGAATGAGCGCTATCCTGAAAGCACTCCACGTCCGCCTATTGATCAAGAATTACGGGAGAGGGCGTCTGTTGTGAAAAAGAACTACATTAAAGGTCAACGACGACGACGCCAATCCTTCAGTGGCTCAGGCTGCTCTTATACCCAGTCTTCACAGTCATCGAGCCATCCAGCTGTTCATACTCCGGCTGACTGTGTGAGAGCTATATGTCAAGATCGAGATCTTCTGAAGATACTGGGCGGGCATCTGGGGGCTTTGAGTCTTGAGGAGTTAGCTGAAGCAGTAGCGGCGGCAGCAACAGGACAACATGGGGATGGCGACGAGGTATAAAATCAATTTGTTGTATATAGTGTCGTAATATATACTAGCTAGTATCAACATAGTTATTATAGCATGTAACTTGTTTTATTATTTTGTTAATTACAGGATGATCAAGGAGGCGATGATGCTTGACGTACCTGCTTTAGATCAGTTTTGTAGTTATTTGATAAACTTGTACTTGTATATTCATTCAATTCATATTGGTTTTCTGTATGTTACTTAAACAATATTAGATTTGTTTATATTTATTCAATTCATATTGGTTTTTAAAGGTTTATATAGTTTATATACTAGTTTGGTGTATGTGTTGGTGGATGATGGATGTTTATATTGTTGTGCATGCTGTTTATCTTGTTGTGTATGTGTGTTGGGATAAAGCATGTACAAAACAGGTACAGGTTTTTGGGAATTCTGCAAAACAACAAAAATCTGATTTTCAATTTTTTCATATCAGCGACCGCATGCGATCGCTGATACCTATTAGTGACGGCTTACCATTTGATGCAATCGCTGCCACGTGGACCACGTCAGCTATGGCCCTGGACCATGCTGACTCAGCTTAGCGACCGAATTTGTCATTTCGGTCTCTCATATCGGTCGCAGATAATACGGTCGCTAATAGTGGTCGCTGATGTGCACCCCAGCGACCGAATTTTATGCGACGACTATCAGCGATCGCAGTCGGTCACTGATAGTTATCTGCGACCGTGTGCGGTCGCTGATATGCGGTTGCTGATAAACCTTTTTCTTGTAGTGAAACTTCAAGAATGTAAATTGAAGTTTGGGTTGAAGAGATTACCCTACTAGTTTGTATATGATTCAAAGATGATAAATTTATTCTCTACTTCTCCTTCAATTCACACTTTCCTTCAATTTTCTCTCTGAATACTCTCTGTTTCTCAAGTTTAGGTTTTTAAGAAAATGTACGTAATGAAAGAAAAAAGGAACTGATATATCATGCGCATACTGGCGTTATCATGGTCGATTAATTCCTTAGTGAGTTAACAGGCCAACTCCCCTTAGGGCCCTATTTGGCTAACTTAATAATCCATTTTTCTAATTTATTTTAATTAACTTATTTATTATATAGTTTAATAATGTCACACTCATTTAAGCAATTAATCAATATCTTATTTAATTTAATAAAATAGAATAATTTCACATTAAATCAGATAGTCATATAATTAAAATTAAATTCTCATTTATTAATTATGTCAAGTCATTAAATCTCTAATTAATTATTAAATTAATTAGAATAACATTAAAATTATTTAATAACTCACTTAATTTAATTATCTCAATTAAATTCTTACTTTGATCAATAAAATTATTCCACACTAATTTTATCAATTTGACACACTTAATTAAATTAATCTACCACACTTCCATCAAATAATTATTTAACTCAATAAATAAATCATCGAAAAATATTTATTTAATTCAATAAATATTCAAATTAAATTACAAAAATCTCATTCGTCATGCATAATACTCATATACACACACATGCATATTTTTGGGCCTCTGCGTAGTAGCATTATTTATGAACAAATGACTCACATAATACTTACATACACACACATACACATTTGTGGGCCTTCGCGTAATAGCATTATTTGTTAGCATTATTTATGAACAAATGCTTATTTGCATATATGGTCAATGTGATTGTGATTTGTGAGCTAACCCACGAAAGTTTAATTTAATGAAAATAAAAAAGAAATAAAAAAATCGCGTGTGAAAGATACCCTCGTGAACAGACCGAAATTCTGGATCTTAACTGGGGCAGTTGAAACTCAAACTACTAATATAATATGTAGAACTAGTAGAACCCAGTAACCCATAATGCAATTTACAGCTATTAAGTATTTCAACTAGTGCACTAGCAAAGACGCAATTCGGACAACATGCTATTCTTAATTGGGGCAGTTGAAACTCAAACTAGAACTACAATTGTACAAGATAAAAGTATATATATGTGTATGTGAGTATTATGTAATTAAACATATATGTTTAAATTTTTAAAGGAAACATTGAGATTAATACTAAATTGTATGTAGTTTATGATGTTTATAGACTTTTTGCATATATATATACAAACAGAAAACTTTCTATGTGAGTGGTCCGCACCTTTAGCGACGGATCCGTCGCTAAACTCGTCGCTATAAGATCTGAACCCTTGCGATAGCCTAGAACTGTCGCTACAGTCCGGTTCAAATTTTATGGCGACAGGTTTGGTGACGGTTTTGTACGTCAATAAAGGTGGTCCGCATGCAGACTACCCGCATAGAAAGCGGACTATATATATATATATATATATATATATATATATATATATATATATATATATATATATATTGATATGAAAAATAGTCAATTTGATCATAAAAATCAATGAAAGATTTTTATCTTGACATACAGATAATATAATATAATATAATATGTACAACTAGTAGAACCCATAATGCAATTTACAGCTATTAAGTATTTCAACTAGGGCATTGGCAAAGAAGCAATTTGGACAACATGCAATTCTTAATTGGGGCAGTTGAAACTCAAACTGTTATTAATGCTTAGCGAATGTGGTGTCCCTTATAATTCAACATCATATGCAGGTTTCAGCGGCAGATGAAGTTGGTGGCTTTGTTGCTATGGGGTTTGTTTGAATGGTAGTAACTAGTAGACTATAAGGTCAGTTTTTCTTCACTTTAATTCCAGATCTTAATTTTTCTTGATGCAGGTAATGGTATTTTATATCAATTTGTGGGGTTATATATGCAGGAGGGAGATTTAATTTTTCAATATTACATCCACGGCACAGTAGGTCAAGCTGATATGATTGTCAAAATAAGTTGCAGGTTTTTGAAAAGCATAGTTATTTTTTTTTTCTTTTTTTTCATATTGTATTTGTCAATTAATTGGGCGAACTCAGTTTTTGATGTAACTTTCGTCTATAATCCAGGTCTCTTGGGTTACGGACGTTTGCATAAAAAAATTTAGCCGCTTGCAAATCGAAAAAAAAATAAAAACCTCCACTCAAGTTATTAAAAAATGTATAAACTATTTTTTTACACCAAAAACATTGAACTTTCAAATGACTATACAAAATGCCAAAATTTTCACCATAAATGTGAGTTAACGTGCCTTGTTAATTTATACATATAATATGGTCAAATTTTGAGAATTTTCACAATTGTTTGGAAAGTTCAAAAGTTATGATTGGGGAAAAAAAATTATGTGTTTTTTAATAGATTTAGATCGATACAGTATAATTTTTTCGATCATTAAGTCTTATATCACAACTAAGGGAAGGTGGACTTTAATGTTACGGTATTAATTGATAAATATCACGTAGTATTATACTCCCTATATTTCACAAAAGGATCTCATTTATATAAAATTTACATATTTTTAAGATATATTATGTTTCATCATTTCATGTTTATCCTAAATTTATTGATAAATTATTTTATTAATAATGACATGATAATAAAATTATAATAATAAATTTAACGATATTACGTTATTTGTATTAACATCGATAAAACTCTTATTGTGATATTATTCACTTGCAAGTGGTTTGTAAAACATTTTCCAATCATATAGGAAGCCATTCCATCGGGATGCTAAAAAGATAATAAAACTACGAGCATTCTGATAGGAGAAAAACAAATCAAACAATATTAACGGCACGGCGAAATAATATAATTCAATTCCCTCTTGTGTATAATTAATAAAAAAAATAATTCAAATAGTTGATAATTGAGAACAAGACACAATTAAATTTTTACGTGAAAAACCTCATCGATGTGAGGAGTAAAAACCATGGAACCGTGGGTTGGTTTGAATAATTTTGGGTCTTTCATTGTGGGCTTTGTTCTACGAGATTAGATTTGACAGTGTGATTTGAAACTATGTCTCCTTCTCTTTTGCCCTGTTTTGTTCTACAATATGTATGTGAGTCACTAGTTCCTGCATAGTAAAATCTTTAGCTTCATTTTTAAGATTCATTTTATAATCTTCCCACGAGGGTGATAAATTTTTGATAAGTGCAGCAGCTTGAAAGGTCTCACACATTTTCATACCTTCCCCAATAACTTCCCCCCACAATAGTTTGATATTTATGAACTTGCTCTATAACAAATTTTACATTTTGCATTTTAAAATCTAGAAATTTTCCAGCCACGTATTTCATAAGTCTAGAGAATAAATATCAAACAGAGAATTAGACAAGTAGTGCAACATATATCTACGACATGTACAATTATCCTTAACATAATCACTTTTTGTAGACTTATTAGCATCAGATTTTTCAACAGCAGTAGTTTTATCAGATACATCATTAACAGGAGTAACAAGAACATCCATATATAACACATATTCCAAATTCATGGTTTTCAAATAAAACAACATATCTTCTGACCATATCTTAAAATTCTTACCATCAAAGCGTTCAATTTTAGAATGGTCTAAAGCAAGTTCCATCTTGTTAATAAATCGAAATCACTTTTTAGATTGTTAGAAAAAATAGGAGAATTAACAAGACGAAGAAACTGTAAAATGGAACAACTTATCTGGAAACCGAGGCGTAGGAAAGCTACTGTCCTAAAAAGTGATTCTACCCCCACAAGTTATAATCTCAGGTACAGATGGGCTCCCGGCGGTCACCCTCCAAGATTCAACGGTGAAGCCTCCAATTCTGTGTACTTACAGAAGAAGACTTTTAACTTGTCTCTATTGATTGCCCAAACTCAAGAACAACAACATAATAGTATTTTAGAAAAGAAGAATCGTAAATTGATATATGTATCAACTCTTAAGATTAGGCTGATTTTTATAGGAGGAAAAATATATGCGTTAGTGGTCAACGTTGGAGAGAAAAAATTAACGTTATGAAGAACATTGGAGAGAACAGAACAGAACGTGGTGAACATTTAGAACAGTTTTTGAACATTGGGGCTAGGTTTGCAGGTTAAGTAAATATAATAATTTATTTGCGGCTTAAGTAAATATAATAATAAAAAATATGTCAGTGATTTTAGCAAAACAATGGACTGCCTGGGTGCACCCGTGAGGCATAATGCCATCTTCATGTGCGCGAGTCCATCCCTTTTTTTCCTCAACCATGTTACTAAGCGCACACCATAATGTACTAATATACACAAGAAAGGTTCTCAAAATAGGCAATGTGGGACCTTGCCAACTAAGAATTTTGAAGCACAACCAACAATTTGATCATTTGAATAATAAGAATGCTTCTTTTACTTACATTGTTGAATATTTAGATAAGTGGCATGCTAGATTAGGACATGTGAATGTGGCATCTATTAAAAAATTGAAACAACTTGAGCTTATACCTAATCTTGCTAATACCGAGCTTAATAAATGTAAAATTTGTGTTGAAACAAAACATGCTAATAAATCTTTTAAAAGTGTTGAAAGACAAACTGAACTTCTTGAATTAATTCACAATGATCTAGCTGATTTTAAAAATACTACGTGTAGAGGTGGTAAGAAATATTATATTTATTTTGTGGATGATATGTCTAGATATACTCGAATTTATCTACTTTTCTCTGAAGATGAAGAAGTGGAAGAAATGTTTATTAAATATAAAGCAGAAGTTGAAAATCAGTTAGGAAGAAAAATTAAAAGACTTAGGTCCGACCGTGGAGGTGAATATGATCCAAGAACTCTTAAAAAATTTTGTGAACTAAATAGAATTATACATGAAACTTCTCCTCCTTGTTCTCCACAGTCCAATGGAGTCGTGAAAAAAAATAGAACACTTAAAGATATGATGAATGCTATGATAATTAGTTCTGGTTTACCATCTAATATGTGGAGAGAAGGCTGTCTTTCTGCAAATCATATTTTAAATAGAGTTCCACATAAAAAGATAGTGTAAGACCCCAACTTTTTATGAATAAGATTTGATTTTTTATATATATTATTCTAAATAGTAAGGTATTGATTTAATAAATGTTATAGTTATGAGTGATATGTGCAAATTTTATAAAGTAAACAAGTTGTCATAAAATATTCGTTTTGTCGGGAAATATTCTTTTTCTCGGGGAATATTCGTATGACGGCACAATAATTAGTGGGCCCAATAATGAAATAACTGTCGGATGAAGAAAATGAAAAAAATAAATTTTCTAAAAATTGACGGCGGAACTTTTACCGTTAAACTGCTGAAATACCCGGTGATAAAAGTACAATAATACGCATTATTCCACAATGGTACGCGGTATTGTATAGTATCTCTGATTATTAATTCTTACGTAAGAAGTCACTCAGTATTCAATAATTGCCACAGTAGTTGCTGCATAGTATCTCATATTATTGATTCAATAATTGTTATAGAAGCATCAGCATAATATTTTATATTATTAAATATATAATTGATACAATACATTTACTGATATTATTATTAGCATTGTTGATAATGTCTTGAAAGTTCTGTCGAGGAAAAGGGTTATGTTATTTAATTGCGCGCTAGTAAGGAGAAATCCTTATCGGAAAGCCCCATCTTTCCTGGAAACGATCTGATTGTCAATATTGAGAGTTATAATATTAATGATTAATAATTATTGAAAGATTAAAAATGTGTTGATTGAAGATAAGTGATTTGTGGTAAATATTTATTCAATTTTTGATATAAATAGAGGGGTTTGTTATGAGACATTTGTTGTAAGTTTGACTTATTCTTGGGACCCATAGGTCATCATCTAAAAGTCACTTTCGCTAATAGTAATTGCCTTTAACAGAAGTCACTTTCGCCAACCGAGGACTTGTATGGATTCGGGATTTTTGGGGTATGTGTGCAAGTTCAACTATTTGTATCATAGATACTGGGTTCAAGAATATAGTTCTCCTATAATCTACAATCATGACCTTGTTCCACTTAGTGTCGATTTAAACCCACAAGGTATCGACATTATGTATCTAAAATCCATTGCCCTTCTTACTTCCTTTTGATTTTTCTTTCCTTTCTCTATTTGATAATTTTGAATCACGTAGAGGATTGTTGGTTGTGCTTTAAAATTTTTAGTTTTGGCAAAGTCCCACATTGCCTATTTTGAGAACCTTTTTTGTGTATATTAGTACATTATGGTGTGGGCTTAGTAACATGGTAGAGGAAAAAGGGATGACCTCGCACACATGAGTATGGCTAAGGATTTGGGCTGGACCAAGCTTAGATTGGACTTTCGATCAGAAAACCTTAGTGCTTGTGTGCGGGCATTACGCCCGCGCATGGGGGTGTCGATCCGGTCGATTATGCCTTGCGGGTGCACCCAGGTAGCCCACTATTTTGCTAAAATCCCTAACATAGTTTTTATTAGTATATTTACTTAAGCCACAAATTTAGCCCAACGTTCAAAAACTATTCCAAACGTTCACCACGTTCTGTTCTGTTCTTTCCAACGTTCTCCATAACGTCAATTTTTCTCTCCAACATTCACCACTAACGTATATATTTTTCCTCCTATAAAAACCAGCCTAATCTTAAGAGTTGATACATATATTAATTTATGATTCTTCTTTTCTAAAATATTATACTGTTGCTGTTCTTGAGTTTGGGCAATCCACAAAGACAAGTCCAAAGTCTTCTTCTGTGAGTACACACAATTGAAGGCTTCACCATTGAATCTTGGAGGGTGACCACCGGGAGCCCGTCTGTACTTGAGATTATAACCTGTGGGGGCAGAATCACTTTTTAGGACAGTAGCTTTGCTATGCCTCAGTTTCCCGATAAGTTGTTCCAATTTTACAGTTTCATCGTCTTGTTAATTCACCTATTTTTTCCAACACCGCAGTCCACCAAATCTTCCACTATCAATAATAACGGGCAATACAACGTTCTCTCTAGTAACAACTAGAGGCATAAGCTAGCAACAACCATCAAGAATAACATATGTTTGGCATACATCTTCAAAAAGAAGAATAACAAGAGAAAACTTAAAACACTCCACCAACTCTCGCAAAAAAATGTATCAACAATGTACAGAAAAATATGACGCTAGGAAACTTCGATGCTCAATCCCACCCGTTCAGATTGAAGACCAACAAATTACTGTGTCACTCACCAAAAATCAGCCCAATCAGACAACGAATGACCTTCCGACCGCTGAGTTGAAAAATACTGCACTATTTCCTGCGAGAATTAATTTTTCCTTTTTCTCTTTTTCGTTTTGTTACTCATTTTCTCTATTTTTCCTAAAACCTATGTTATATCATCCATATAGGTCAATAGACCATATGGACTACTAATTGTGCCTACCCACATAGGAAGGAATAACCCAACAAATCTCCCCTTCATTACTATGTGGCGGGTTCGTCATCCCGGCGCTGAATATGCAATACTCAAGTTTTCTCCTTTGCAATATCTTTATCATCATATTGGAACCATTATCGTCTATATGAATCTTTTGAAGCTCTTGCAACTTTATGTCAAGAACATCTCTAATACAATGATATCTCACATTAATATGTTCTGATTTGGAATGAAATGACAAATTCTTACCTAGGTGAATAACACTCTAAATCATAAAACAATACATACCTCTTCTGTTTGAATCCCAACTCTTTAAAAAAAAATTAACCACAACAACTCCTTACTCGGTTCAGTTGCTACACTAAACTTTGCCTCTATTGTAGATAATGTAACACACTTTTGCAATCTCAAATCGGAAGTGCCCCGAAGATACCGCAAAATCGACTTAACTGCATTCCAATGTTCTTTTCCTAGATTTGATGAATAACGGCTGACAACACCAAATGCAAATGCCAAGTCTGGCCGTGTACACACCATGGCATACATTAAACTTTCTACAACTGAGGCATATGGAACTCTTTCCATATATTTATTCTTTTCATATCAGATGAAGGACATTGTGTTGTGCTCAACTTAAAATGGGAAGCAAGAGGAGTGCTAACCACTTTAGCCTTATCTATGTGAAAATTTTAAAGTACCTTCTCGATGTATTTCTCTTGCGACAAAAATAATTGCTTAGCATTCCTGTCTCGTGTGACTCTTATGCCAAGTATCTACTTTACTGGATCAAAGTCTTTCATCACAAAAGACTTGTTTAAGTGTTTTTTCAAAAACTTAATTCGTGAAGAATTCCTTCCAACAATCAACATATCAACAACATAAAGCAAAAGGATAGTAAAATAATCATCAGAAATTTTTTGCACAAATACACAAGTATCCGAAAAAGTTTTCTTGTAGCCATGCTCCCCCATAACTGACATAAACTTATTGTACCACTGTCTCAGTGCTTGCTTTAAGCCATAAAGATTTTTATTCAATTTACACACATAATCTTCTTTTCCTTTCACTTCTAAGCCCTTCGGCTGTTCTATATAAATCCCATCCCCTAAATTACCGTGTAGGAAGGCGATTTTCACATCCATCTACTAAATCTCTAAATCTCTAAATCAAGTGTAGTGGCTAAGCAAAGTATCACTTGAACGGATGTCATTTTCACATATGGAGCAAAAATCTCATCGAAGTCAACACCTTTTTTCTGTGTAAACCCCTTCACAAACAATCTAGCCTTGTACCATGGACATGCGGTGTGTTCGTCTTGCTTTACCATGTAAACCCATCGATTCTTCAAGGCCCTTTTACCCTTAGGCAGTTTCACCAACTCAAATATATGATTGTTATGCACTGAATGCATCTCATTTTCCATGGCATCAACTCACTCCTCTTTATGTTCATCTTCCATAGCTTCCTTATAGCTATCTAGTTCTCCTATATCTATCAAAAATATATAATCATTAGAAGAATAGCGTGTAGAAACGTTTAAGTCTCGAGTAGACCTCCGAACAATAATATGTGGGTTTTCCAAAAAGTGTGGCAACTGGGGAGTATTATTATGATGCCCCCAAATCCAGCTACCTTTAAATCCTGAATAAGGTTTTACATGATACTACATCATTCACTTATATCTAACTATATAAGCTTAATGACATGGATGTAATCATTATAATATTACATCATATTCATTTCATCCTAGCTTCTATAACCATTACATGTTTATAAAGTCATACTATTATTATTACACAATAATATACTACCATTACAAAGTTTTTCTAGTTGCTCCTCTTCTTCTTTTCTTTATCCTTATTGGATTCTTCAATACGTTATACTTTAGATGAAATCATATAATTCAAGCACGAATGTGCATTAAATTGCTTAGCAAGTAAAAAAGTTCAATAACAATAGATTCAAGAATCATATGATCATTACTCTATAACTGAATTAATAGTTGTGAAGTATTATGAATAAACGAAATAATACTTTTCATTCATTTAAAACATATTTGAAATAACGAACTAGTTATTTCTGTTGAAATGGTTATAGGACCAAGAACATTATTTTTCTTTCATTGAAAAGGATAATCTGACATTAAAACCGTAAATTCGATATTACTTTCGAGCACGTCTAGGTGATCAACCTTTAGTACTATATGTTGTACAACACTCATCCTGGTGAACGACTGTGCATTCAATTTTATGGACACCTTGTGTGTTAGCCGATAAACTCGACCAAAAACAATTATTTGCTCAACTTAAAGTTACTTTTGAATCCGTACCAAAATAAAGTGGTTTGGACAACTTTACTTAACAAAAATAGTGTCTCAAAGATTTAATATCATGGCGATAAAAACATTTCATTAAGTGTCTAGCCGAACAAATGGCTTCGACATCTATTTAAACAATTCATGTCATAACATAGCATAAATACTGGAACAAATACTAAGAGATTTGCATAAGCATGGATTTCACAAAAAAATGCAAGATATGCGTACACTCGATATTAAAAATATATCACATAGTCTTCATATGAATTTAATCAGATGAAGTCAGAAAACTTGCCTTATACGCGTCCTTTTATGCTTTACGTTAACTCGGTATTTATATGTCCTACATGATATAATCATGATGACACACAAATTAGTGACAAATAGATTCTACATATGGCTTACACTAACTTCTCTCTTTAACGCACATTATCTGAATTATTAAGCTCAGATGTTCTTCAAGTTCATTAACTTTTATCAAATCATATAACATTCATTAGGTTCTTTAATTTTCCTTAGGGTTTCCTGATGTTTACACGTCATAAATCCGACTTTGTTACATAAACGCTCAAACATTACACGCTCGTGAAGTCTAACGTTCTTTTCACGCCAGTGGCGGATCTACTATAGAGGCAACATAGGTAGCTGCCCCTACTGAATTTTTTTACAGGGGTATAGGGGCAGGGCAAATATGTAAATTAATAAATTTAAGGGGGCAAATTAATGAAATAGTTAAATTTGGATGAGACAAAAAAAATTTATAAACCAACTCTAAATACAAGTACAAAAATCTTCTTAGTTTTAAAGGTTGGTGAAATCTTATAAGTATTTTTTGTATAGTTTTTGATTTTGAATGTTCATAAGCATGTGAATTTTGAAGGATTGTTTGATTTGAATTTGATTTTTTTATTGATTTGGTTTACTGTGATTACTTTTTGTTTGGTCTGATTGATTTTTTGTTTTTGAGTTGTTTGATCTTCAATTGAAAATGTGATCATTTTGGTTGAGTAGTTTCTCTCTTTTATTGTGATAGTTTCAAATGATTTTACCTTATTTTATAATGGGAAATGGGAAATGGAAATGACTATGAGTTTTTAGCATCTCCTCAATTCTAGTTGTTATAATTACTTTATTTCTTTGCATCTAACTAATAGACCCTGTATAATTTTGTGTTCTGAGTATAAATTTTGGATGGTTTGTTTCTCTTATTTCAAGTAAAACGTATTTGATATTTATAAAAAAATACGAAAAACTAGTTTATGCGTTGAAATTAATTCATGGTTTTGTTTGAATATGGAAAGCAAATTTGGTTTGAGGTTTTGAGCATTTGGAGAATTATTCAAATTGAATTAGGACAAGTAACCGAAACAAGTTTCTAAATTATATCTAAATGTTTTTTATTTGAAATTCCCTTTTTAATTTGGATTATGAATATTTATTACAATTTGTAAACATTATTATGATTACTTAATATTATGATTAGTTCAAGTTTTCTTTATTTAATAACTTCAAAAAAAAAATTAATTAACTTCAATAAGGGTTTAAAGTATTTTACGTTTATATTTGTTATCTTCTCTGTTTATTTAATCAACTCATGGCCTTTACTTAAGGTCTTACATCACTTGTTATTGTGATACATTACTTGAATGTTTACATCTTTAATTGTTCGTTACATTTCCTTTCTTGTTGTGCTCGTAAACAAACCTCTCTGCACCTAGACTCGACCCGGCGTTGCAGTGCCCGGTTTGGCCATGCAGCCGGTGTTGCGGCACTGCAAATCTGGGGGGCATTATGTAGTTGGGCGATGCGACGCCCGTTTAACACTCAAATGTCAGAGTTGCGGTGTCGGTCTGTAACTTTTGTTGCCCCGATTGTTTTTATGCACAAATGATCACGGAGCTCACTTCGTAAACCCGTAACTTCATCATCCCTCCTTGGAATGATTTCATTCCCGAGAAAAATCCTAGCTTTCATTGCATAATTTAAATTCCCCCCAGACAGAATAATTTTCTGAATTTACTAACAAGTCTTTTAATTAACTTAAAAATCCCTCGCCGCTGAGTTTTTCAACTTCGCGTTCTCTACATTTTAAATTTTTGAAACTTCATAACTTTCTCATCCGAAGTTGGAATGAGTCCGTTCTTGAGCCTACGGATCTATTTTATTTACGTCCATTTCCTCCCCATAAAATCTTTGTTATTACCAATCATTAACTACTGTTAACATTTTGTTCGAGAATTTTTTTAAACTACGATTCAACATTAATTTCTTTTACTTAAATTTTTGCCATAACTTCGCTATAGCACATTTTTAATCCGTTCCGCTTGGAACAATCATATATTTTAATTGAACATAATATCATCCTTTCAGATTTCATTATCTAAGCCACGAACAACAAATTAAATGGCTTGATTAAACGTTTTCATTTGTTCGTCATTTTTAACAATAATTTCATTTCTTTTATAAATTAAGAGTGATTTATAGTCCACTAATTCATCTTGATTACATTGGGTTAACACATGATTCATCATAAATCATCCAACCACCAACAACCACTTTGTTTAACATACTATAAAGCTTTAAATAATTAAAAAGGATTGAGCTTATAGTTATTACCTATTTGGAATCTTCGTTTTCTTAGTTTACTGACGACTTTTGGTAGCATTTCCACACTTTTTGCATATAATACATGAGCTTTCACTTCCTCTCATATATTTTCTAGAGTTTTTTTTTTGGTTGGTGAATTGGTGAACAAAAATGAAGAAGAAGACTTGCTATTTATAGGATTGCAAGAATTGGGGCAAATTAGTTATTTCCTACCCTAAGTTGGTCTAATTACAAAATGCCCCCTACATATGCTTAGAATATGCTACTTGTGACTTTCAAAATGGAATATGCTTTGGCATATCCCATACTTGACCAAGTCATTTTGAATATGCCATGTCATATTCCTTTTTAGTACCTTTACATTTATACTTGTATTATTCTTCTAGTTTTACCTTTTGTTCACTTCCCAGAATACTGTTTTAATAGTTATGAAGTATTATGAATAAACAAAATAATACTTTTCATTCCTTTAAAACATATTTGAAATAACGAACTAGTTATTTCCATTGAAATGGTCATAGGGCCAAGAACATTATTTTTCTTTCATTGAACAGGATAACCCGACATTAAAATCGTAAATCCGATATTACTTACGAGCAAGTCTAGGTGATCAACCCTTAGTACTCTATGTTGTACAACACTCATCTTGGTGAACGACTATGCGTTTAATTTTATGGACACCTTGTGTGTCAGCCGATGAACTCGACCAAAAAAAATTATTTGCTCAACTTAAAGTTACTTTTGCATCCGTACCAAAATAAAGTGGTTTGGACAGCTCTACTTAACAACAATAGTGTCTCCGAGATTTAATATCAAGGCGATAAAAACATTTCATTAAGTGTCTAGCTGAACAAATGGCTTCGACGTATCTTTAAACAATTCATGTCACAACATAGCTTGAATACTTGTACAAATGCTAAGAAATTTGCATAAGCATGGATTTTCACACAAAAATGCAAGATTTGTGTACACTAGATATTAAAAATATATCACATAGACTTCATAAGAATTTAATCAGATGAAGTTAGAAAACTTGCCTTTACGTTAACTTAGTATTTATATGTCCTACACGATATAATCGTGATGACACACAAATTATTAACAAATAGACTTTACATATGGATTACACTAACTTCTCTCTTTAACGCACATTATCTAAATTATTAAGCTCAAATGTTCTTTAAGTTCATTAACTTTTGTCAAGTCATTTAACATTCATTAGGTTCTGTAATGTTCCTTAGGGTTTCCCAACGTTTACACGTTATAAACCAGACTTAGTTACATAAACGCTCAAACATTACACGCTTGTGAATGCTAACAGCGTTCCTTTCACGCACATACTAAACATTTACGGTGTTTAAAGTATTTTACATTTACGTTTGTTATATTATCTTTTTATTTTATCAACTCCCAGCCTTTACTTAAGGTCTTAGATCACTTGCTATAGTGATAAATTACATGAATATTTACGTGCATAATTGTTTGTTACATTCCCTTTCTTGCTGTGCTCGTAAACAAGCCTCTCTACTCCTCGACCCGACCCGACGCTGCTGCTCCCGGTTTGGCCTTGCAGCCGGCGTTGCAAATCTGGGGGGGGGGGGGTATTCTGTAGTTAGCCGTTGCGGCGCCTGTTTAACACTAGAATGTCGGCGCTACGACACCAGTCTATAACTTTTGTTTCCCGGATTGTTTTTATGCACAAATGATCACGAAGCTCACTTTGTAAACCCATAACTTCATCATCCTTCCTCGGAATGAATCCGTTCTCGAGCCAAATCATAACTTTCATTGCATACATTAAATTCACCCCCTGGACAAAATAATTTTTTGGATTTCCTAACAGGTCTTTTAATCGACTCAAAAATCCCTTACCGCTCAGTTTTTCAACTTAGCATTCTTTACGTTTTAAATTTTTAAAACTTCATAACTTTCTCATCCGAAGTTAGAATGAGTCCTTTTTTGAGCCTACGACTCTATTTTATTTACATCCATATTTACCCCATAAAATCTTTATTATTACCAATTATTAACTACCGTTAACAATTCGTTCAGAAATTGTTTTAAAGTACGATTTTAACGTAATGTCTTTTACTTAAATTTTTTCCATAACTTCATTATAGGACGTTTTTAATCCGTTCCACTTGGAACAATCATATATTTTAATTGAACATAATATCATCCTTTCGGATTATATTATCTAAGCCACGAACAACAAATTAAATGGCTTGATTAAACATTTTCATTCGTTCTTCATTTTTAACAATAATTTCATTGATTTTATAAATTAACAGTGATTTATAGTCCACAAATTCATCCTTATTACTTCAGGTTAACACATGATTCATCATGAATCATCTAACCACCAACAAGCACTTCGTTTGACATACTATAACGCTTTAAATAATTAAAAGGATTGAGCTTATAGTTATTACCTCATTCGAATATTTGTTTTCTTAGTTTGTTGACGACTTTTGGTAGCGTTTCCATGCCTTTTGCATATAATACCCAAGCTATCGCTTGCTCTCGTATGTTTTCTAGTGTTTCTCTTTGTTGCTTGGTGAATTGGTGAGCAAAAATGAAGAAGAATGCTTGCTATTTATAGGATTACAAGACTTGGGGCAAATTAATAATTTTCTAGCCTAAGTTGGACTAATTACAAAAAGCCCCCTAGCATATGCTTAGAATGTGCTACTTTTGACTTTCAAAATGGAATATGCTTTCGCATATCCCATATTTGACCAAGTCATTTTGAATATTCCATGTCATATTCTTTTTTAATACCTTTACCTTTATAATTGTATTATTCTTCTAGTTTTACCTTTCATTCACTTCCCGAAATCTTTTACGGAGACGAAAAAAATTATGTTTTTCATTTTCAAATTATATTTGACATTTCGTCTTTTTTCGTCATATTAACTTTGGCATGTATTTTGAAAAATTGAAAAAAACACTTTTGCGTTTTAGGATGAATAGTGATTTTTTGATTTTTTCTCTGAATTTTTTTATTTTCTCATACGATCCTAAAACTCGTAAATTCTATCACAGAATTTCATTCCACCACAAAAATTCTACTTTTAACGCATCAGACAGAGCAATATTCATAAAATCTTATTTTACTCAATAATATCCTAAAATACTAAAATTTTAAACTGAGAAAATTTTTTCGGTCGTTACTATCATCATGTATTTCTTCTTGTATAGGAACATTTGCCTCATTTAAATCCACATTCTCATCCCAAATTTCTTCCACAGGTTGTTCGGTACCATCTAAGTCAACTAGATCATCAAGGTTGTTCGGTACCATCTTCTCGAACAAGTCAATATCTTTTATAGTCTGGCTTTCAATGAAAATAACATCTCGACTTCAAACTATTTTCTTCTGAACTAGGTCATACAATTTATAACCAAATTTGACTTGACCATACCCAATAAATTAAATACACACTACCGAGTCTACGCATCAACCTTTGATCTCTCATCTTTAGGAATATACACAAATGCCTTATATCCAAAGACACGCAAAGAATTATAAGAAACAGTTTTACATGTCCAAAATTCGTTCGGTACATCAAACTCCACGGTACTCATGGTTTCAAATTTAATAAGTACACATCTGTACTTAATGCTTCACCCCAAAAAGAATTTGGTAATTTTTCTTGTGAAAACAAACTTCTAACTCTTTCAGCTAAGGTTCTGCTCATTCTCTCTGCCAAGCCGTTCAACTGAGGAGTCTTAGGAGGTGTCTTTTGATGTCGGATACCTTTCTCTCTGCAATACTCATTAAAGGGGCCTATGTACTCACCTCCATTATCTGTTCGGATACACTTCAACTTTTTACTCGTTTGTCTCTCAACTGATGCTTGAAATTTCTTAAATACATCAAATACTTGATTTTTGGTCTTCAAAGTGTATACCCATATCTTCCTCGAATGATCATCAATAAATGTCACAAAGTAAAGAGAACCACCAAGTGTTTTTATCTTCATACGACATACATCGGAGTGTACCAAATCAAGTATATATCTTGCTTTCGTGATGAAGAACTCGTGAACGAAACTCTGTTCTTCTTTCTAGCCAAGTAATCACTGTATTTTTTCAACTATGTACATTTCAACCCAGATAGACTGTTATTCTTGGCTAATAGCTTTAATCCCTTTTCACTTATGTGACCAAGTCTCTTATGCCACAACTCTGTTTGACTATCATTCTCCACTCCATTAACAATATCTGTAGAGAGCTATGTCTACAACGTGATCAATGTTGAATATTTCTTACCTCTAGCCACAACCTTATAACGTTTAGTAAGTTTTCACTGTCCATCACCACAGACATTGCAAAATCCATCAGCATCAAGTTTACTAGCAGAAATCAGATTCAACCGAATATCAGGAACATGCTTAACATTTTTTAGAACCAATTTTGTACCGTTATTAGTCTCCAAACACACATCCCCAATTCCCACAACTTTTGACATTCCATCATTACCCATCTTTACAACCCCAAAGTCACCAGTTATATAGGATGTAAAGAAGTCCTTTCACGATGTAGCGTGAACTGATGCACCAATATCAATGACCCAACTCATCTCATGAGTAGCAAAATTAAGAACATCTTCGTCATACATAATGAGAAAATCATTAGAAACAATAGCAACTTGATTATCATTCTCATTATCATCATTTCTTTTTTATTCACCATTTCCCATATTGTTTTCTCTCTTAAACTGGCGGCAAAATGTTTTGATATGCCCCTTCTCATGACAATGAAAGCATTCTACATTTGCAAATTTGTTGGACTTCCTTCTACTTTTGCCTCTATTCATCGGATGCATATGCCTGCTTTTGCTCCTCCCCTTTCTCTCGGTAACTAGCACATCTGACTGTGAAGAGATACCTTGCGACTTTCTTAGAACCTCTTCATTCAGAACACTACTTTTAGTCAAATCCATAATAATTTTACAATCTGGAGCGGAGTTAGACAACGACGTTCAAAACGTCTCCCACGAATTCGGAAATGCACCAAACATCCATAATCACTGTATCTCATCATCAAACTTGATATCCATTGTAGCTAACTGATTAATAATTCCCTGAAAGGAATTTAATTAAATGATCAATCAAATGTTTTCTGTCATGATACCTCAATGCCATCATCTGCTTAATTAGAAACAATTTATTATTCCCCGTCTTTCGTGCATACAACTGTTCGAGCTTACTCTACAAACTGCATGCATGTGTCTCTTCACTAATATGATTCAAAACATTATCATCAACCAATTGCATAATGTAACCACACACTTGAGATGAAGAATTTTTCACTCTTCATTGATCTTTTTCTCAAGCTTCACATCGAAAAACACAGGCAAATAATAATCCTTCACATAAAGGAGGTCCTCCATTTTCCCTTTCCAAATATGATAATTTGAACCATTCAAAGTCACCATCCTACTAGTATTAGTTTCCATCGTTTAACACAAGGCAAACAATTCAATAACAACATAAACTCTGATAACACTTGTTGGGAGAAAAACAAACCAAACAACACTAACAACACAATGGAACAATATAAATCTCCCCTCTTGTGTAAACCCAATAAGAAAAATAATTCAAGCAATTAATAATTGAGAACAAGCACACACAAGACACAATCAAATTTTTACGTGGTAAACCCCCACGATGTGAGGAGTAAAAACCACGGGACCGTATTCCACCAAATCTTCCACTATCAATAATAACAGGCATTACAACGTTCTCTCTAGCAACAACTAGAGGCATAAACCAGCAACAACCATCAAGAATAACTTATTATTGGCAAACCTCTTCAACAACAAAAATAACAAGAGAAAACTTAAACACTCCACGAACTCTCGTACAAAAATATGTATCAAAAATGTATAGAAAAACCTGATGCTAGGAGACTTCGATACTCAATCCCACCGTTCAGATTGAAGACCAACAAGTTAGGCGTCACCCACCAAAAATCAGCCCAATCGGACCACGAATGACCTTCCGATTGTTAAGTTGAAAAATACTTCACTGTTTCCTGTGAGAAATAATTTTTCCTTTCTCTCTTCCGTTTTGTTACTTTTTTTTTTTCTTCTTCTGAAACCTATGTTATATCATCAATATGTGTCAATAGACCATATGGACTACTAATTGTGCCTAGGCACATAGGAGGGAATAACCAAACACATTCATCCTGGAAATTACTACAAATGTAACTTTTTGTTTCAAGTTTCTTATATAAAAATGTTGCATATAAGGGTCAAGAAACATATTTAATTTGTACAAAATACCCAACATACAACTTGTTTTTAACAAGAATTTAAATAAAAAGTTGCATCCGACACAATTTTCGAAATATTTATCTCGTACTTCTACTATTATTTAAAAAGATCATAAGAACATATATCAATAACACGAAAATATTTAACTTTTCCTCTCCTTTTTGTTCTGAAGGTTACAGACTTACAGTGTTCATGACAAGAATGACTTGAAATTGGTTACAGGCATCAAACATTTGACTGGTTCCGCTATATATAGAGCAATAATGCAATGCGTGCTTGCATAAAAAGGTAAAGAAGTGCAAGGCATAAAATATTAGAACATGGATACCGACTTATATAGGGCTGCCATTTCTGGTGATATTAGTGTCCTTAAGGAGAGAACGCTTAGTGTTGGGGATCAACTAACCCCTGACAAAAACAGTGTTCTTCATGTTGCATCCGAGTCAGGCCAAACAGAATTTGTCCGGGAAATTCTGTCAATGCATCCATCTCTATTGTGTAACCTAAATTCAAAAGGTGAAACTGCGCTTCACCTCGCGGCAAGGGAAGGGTATTCTCTTGTTGTCAAAGCACTTATCGACGAGGCGAAAAAATCCTTAGTGCTTCCTCTTGAAAAAGATCTCGAAAATGGGGTTGGACCATCGACGCTCAAGGCAATGCTAAGGATGATCAATGAGGAGGGAGACACCGCGTTGCATGAGGGGGCACGGTATAATCAAGTCGATGCTGTAAGAGTGTTGATAGAAGAATTTCCTAAAGAAAATTCATTGCATACACCAAATAAGGCTGGTGAGACGCCACTTTACTTGGCTACTTATCGAGGATTCCTTAATATGATTAAGACCATCTGTGAAACTTGTATCTCACCAGTCTACAATGGACCTGACGGCAGAACTGCATTACATGCAGCAATTATTCACCGAAGTTATGGTACGTAAATTATTTCTTAAATCGTGATTATATTCTCTTTACTTCCATGATAAATATATAATAAAGATATGGGCACTACGTAAAAAACACGAAAAGAATGCAATTGTTTTGTATACAAGATGTATAGGGAAACAAAAAAGTTGCATGTGTGATCCTTTTCGTATTTTTCCATCTTGTGCTTGAATTCTTGGCCACAAAATTAAAGAAATGTTCTCTCTCCTGGATTATACTCCCACCTTCACTCAATAATCGGTTTATGGTGACTTTTCTGATTAAATTGACCAATTTTAAAATTTTAAAATTAAGCCTATTTATTTATATCTTTTAACTAATGAAAATTGAAAGTAGTAGTAAATTTGATATAGTTTATTATGGTTATAATTCTTGCACTTATATTAAAAGAAAATAGTATAAATTTAATTATGAAAATGGTCAATTTGACTTAAAAAAGTCAAACTAAGTCCGCTTTTGAGAGACGTATAGAGTATATATTGTACCAAAACAGAACAATTTACATCTTATTAAACTAATTTAAATGGGTTAAACTATAGATTGGTCCCTTCAAATTGTCAATTAGTTTTTAAGTAGCCGCATGATTACCAAAGTGAATAATTGTCTATTTAATTATAATTGCAATTTTGTGTCAATATTATGTTACTCATTGAACTTTCCCCATTGTTGTGAAATATGTTAGTCATGTGTTTATTTAATGAGATTATCTTTTTTAGTGTACCGTATGTAAATTAACTTGTTCACATGTTAGGAGGGTGTATTCAATTAAGATTTTTAAAGACTTTAAAAGTTTGGTTGTATTCAATCAAGACATTTAAAGAGTTTATAAAAGTTTACTGGTATTTAATTACAACTTTAGTAATGTATTTAAAAGTTATGAGGTATTCAATTGAGACTTTTATAAAGTCTATAAAAGTATTTTGATATTCAAAAAGTTATAGATTTTTCAGATTTCTATTAAATGGTAGAGTTTGACCGACTTTAGAAGAAAAATTATAATATCAACCCATATCCAAAGTCTGACCTCATCTTTAAAGACTTCCAAATATTAAACACATAAGTGAAAATTCAAATCGCCAATAAAGAAATTGCCAAAGAGATTTTATGAAAAATTCAAAAGTCACAAAACTCTCTGGTAAACTTTTAACTTAAAATAAATATAAATTAATCTAATTGTAGAAAATATAATTATTAAAATTATTAAACGTTTATATTTTTTTTTTACTAAATTTATTAAAAATTACACAAACTTTTATTATAGAAATATCTCGTTATGACTTTGAAAAATCAAATAGTTAATTTTGATTTTTAATATTATATTATATAGATATAGTATATGATATATACGAATCTTGATAAACTCTAAAACTCGTCAAAATTAAAAAAATTAGTTAAAAGATGACAATTAGGGGTGTTCAATTCATTCGATTTTCCGGATCGGACCGAACCGGCCAGTTCGGTACAAAAATAATCGGTTCGGTTTCGGTAAAAAAAATTGGTATATACCGAATTCTCGGTACCGGTTTCGGTACCGAGTTTTTATGGTTCGGTAATACCGAACAGTACCCGGTATACCGGTTTTTCAATTTATTTTTTATTATTAATACATAATTAGTAATAATAATAATAAAATACTGATTATAATAATAAAAAAATAATATTAATAAAAATAATAATTATAATTAATAATAATAATAATAAAATAATGATTATAATAATAAAAATAATAATAATAATAAAAATTATATTAATTTTTGGTATTTATTCGGTAAAACCGGCACCAAACCGGTAAATCAGTTCGTACACCGGTCCAACCGGCATCGGTACCGGAAATTAGCTAATTTCGGTACCGGTCTGGATCGGGCCGATATTTACCGATTGAACAATCCTAATGACAACGGTCGACTGTTAAAAAATTAGTTATGTAGCATTTTAATTAATTAATTTCTAACATCATAAATAAATTAAAAATTCGCATAATTATTTTTTTAACGGTCAATTTTGGTTCACTAACAACTATTAATAATTTTAAGAAAAATAAATTCTCTTTGGAAATTTTGTATGTGGCTTACCGACGACTAAAAATCTCTCTGATAAATTTTCTATAACTTGGCGGCAATTTACTCACATGTATGAAGTTTTGCGACTTTTGATTATATAGATTTTCTTTGTCATATTATTTTGTGAAAAATAGAGTTTGGTACTCTTACGAAAAAACGTACACATATATAGTATAAATAGTTCAATGAAAAGTGAGCTTAATTTTTGTGTTGTGCCTGTAACTTCTAAAGTTTTATTCGTATTCGAGTATTCAAATTTATCATGAAATGAGTAGAATAATATGAATGCTTTCAACATATATAAAATTTCATGCCACAATAATTTAATGAAATAATGAGATTTTCTCTAGTTCATAAAAAAAGAGAGAGAGATTGTACACATTAGCTAATTAACAATAGTATAAGCTGCAAGATATATTAGAAGTATATAAAAGTCTATCAAAATCTTTATAAAAAATCTATTAAAATCTGTCACTTATTTCATGGAGTCTATAAAAGTCATTTTAAAAAAATCTTTAAAAGTCATTAAAATTCACAAACTCTACAAAAGTCTAACACTTAAAAAAAGTCTTTAAAAATCTTAATTGAATACACCCCCTTTAGTTATGTGAATTTGGGATTTTACAAGATACTCTCATCAAACCACCACATGGCACGAAATTGCGATAAAGTTAACCCAAATATTTTTTTTAAAAATTTTTTTAGAATACCCAGGAGATTTAGTTGGCACAAAGTGCCAATTAAAAGAAGTGACTTTAAAAATAGTCGGTTACTTGGGAGCAAAAATCTGTAATTTTGCCTTAAATATTAAGTTGATTGCATAAATTTTATTAGTTCTTATTTAGCTTTCTAGATATTATTGCATTTTTAAGATCAGTTTAAAACTGCATAAGTATCAACCTAACAATATCTAAGCTAAATTTTAAGTAAATATACTGATTTATTTAACTTGCTCTGATCATTTTCTGTCAGAATGTGTAAAATATTTATTGGGTTGGAAGAAAGATTTGATAAAGGAGACAGATGAACATGGGTGGACGGCATTTCATTACGCTGCCTATTACGGTCAAGAGGAAATGATAGACCACCTAATAGGTGTGGACAAATCAGTGGCATACCTAGCAGAGAAAAATGGCAACAGAACTGCTCTTCACATAGCAGCAGCTAGAAACAGTATTGGTGCATTGGAAAAACTTATAGCCTTTTGTCCAGATAGTTGCTATATGATTGATAAAAGAGGTCAAAATATATTGCACATAGCCGTGGTGAACTATGATAAGGAGATGATTGGATGTATTTTACATAATTGCCCAAGAATGAGCAGGCTATTGATCCAGAAAGATATTGATGGAAACACACCGCTCCATTTGCTTGCTATTTTGGGCTGTTTTGCGCCAGAAATAATACAACATCGAATGGCCGATAAAGAAGCGTTAAACAAGGAAAATCTCACTCCTTTGGACGTGTTATACAAAGATGAAGAAACTATTGCTGAACAAGTAAGAATACTATCTAGCTCTTTCTTGCAACCTATTTAAAGATAAAGTAATTCTATCCGAACAAGTAAGAAAACTAACTCTTGCTTGCGAGTTGCGACCTATTTATGAGAATACAAACATTTTATGAATGGATAATAGTAAAATAAATTTGGTTAACTGATGAACGCTTAACCTCACTAATGTCGTTATTTGGTATTAGTTTCTTAAATTGATTTTTTTTTTTTTATGGTTTTGTGACTACTTTGAAGAAACATATATGTAATTTCATTATGGTAACTAACTTATTTAAACGATATACTTTATCAATAACATATATATCATAATACTGTACTTTTTAAGTGTAAAATTTTATAAAATTGATTGTGTACAAACACTTAATTCTTACTTATAACGCCTACCATTAACTTCTTAAAAAATTTGAAACCTTGAGATAATAACATACTTTATTATAGAATTATGATAACACTTAGAATTCATTATCTTAGGAGTATTTCTTTCTAGATACTTTGATATGCAGCTTTCCTTTTTAGGTCCTTATAAAAATAAAAGGAACAAAATTGAACTGATTGTGAGACCGCCAAAATCTCATAATTGATTTGTTTACTGGATAATTAAAAAAAAATAGTTACTGATTTTTCTAAGTTGTCAGTCAATTTCAAATAGTCCCTTAATTGACAAAAGCTTCCTTATAGCTTAGAGCATCTCCAACAGCATCTTCAACTACTTTGGAATATTCAAATAGGTGATCCACATCAAAAAAATCATCTCCAACAACCTTGTTAACGCCAAGATCCGTTCACCCGCTCCAATCACCTAAGCGCGTTCAATCCTGCACAGAAACAAGTAAACACCGAAAACTTGACGACTTGTGCCGCCGGGAGATAACTATTGTGTGAGAATAAGTACAGACTGATTCAAGGTTAACAATGGAGACTTAATGCTCTAGTGCTGAAAAATAATAATTTGCATGTACTTTAAAATCAGAGACAAGCCTTGTATTTATAATGTTCTCACCACCTTCATGAAATCCTTCTCTGAATCAAATTGAGGCTTTCACCCAAATAACCATTCCTTAATAGGATTGAACCGAATCTCCTAGAATTAAGGAAGTGGATTTATAATCCAACCCTTCCTTCCATATCTAGAGACCAAATAGAATTAGGAACCTTAATCCACAAATCCCCCGTCTACCAAAACCACTCCTGGTCCAAGCCCACATGACACCATAGGACCAACGACATCCACTATAATCCAGAGGCCCAAATATCCTTGGCCCAACATTGCCTCCAGTCTTCCACCAAATAGAATATTTGACGGAAGAGTATTCAGAACCAAACCTAACAGCAACAAGGACGACCAAACAAGGCCAAGCAAGGCCCAATCACCAAAGCGCCCCAACACCGGATAAGAAACCAACCCTTCAGATCCACCATCCAAAAATCATCATAACCCCCATTAATGCGCCGCCCTCAAGATCTGGGAATAACTGAAAGGACAACATTATAAAAACCCATTTCTCCCAATTCAAACAGTTTCACCAGCTCATTTCAAATCAAGAAAAAATTTCTCTTCATCAATTTTCCTTCTCCAAACTGTAAAAATGGCTTCCTCCCAAAATACTGATAACACTCTGCCGGAAAACTCCACCCCTATCTTCGTTAATCCCATATCGAGCATCCCCGCTCCTTCAAATACCACTTCTAACCCCCTTAGGACTTCCTCAAACCCTAACCCCAACACCATGCCTGAATTATCCTCCAACACTGCCACAGCCTCCACCCAAAACCCAGCAGAAACCGATTCACAGAAAACAATTCACGAATACTCTGACGAGAAACAATTCCCTCACGCCAACACCCCATATCAAATCCCAGAAACCCATCATCTGAGAACCCCCTCACTTACCGACCGAATGTATCACCGACCCAATGGCTGGACCGCCCCCCCTCACCTTGCTAGAGAAAGGAGTCTGACTACTCCTCCACGCATTCATCGTCACCCTTCTAGGGTTTATGGGCATCGGTCTAGCCCAACTGGTGCCTAACTCGTACATCAACATCATTGCTTTCATCGCTTTCTATCATGAGATTGGAGTTCCACCTTCAATCAATTTCTTCTTCACTCAGTTCCAACTCGGCAACTCCCGCGAATGGGGTTTCAAAGTACTAAGTAAACAACCCCCAAAACCCAACTCCAAATTTGACAAATGCCCCTTGATGGACACCCCCTCGAGCTACAAAGGGTGGCATACGGACTTCCCACAAACGCCCCTCTCTAGACTTCGGTGACACCTTTCCCGAACGAGTAATGGAAATGGAGAAGCTACACGAGAAACTTCCCCTGAAGGAATGGAGCTTCGGCCTCTTGAGCAAACATGCATGACTGTACGACCTCAAATGTAAGTTTTAAACTAATTACTTGTATGATCTTTAAATGCTTCTTCAGTCATCATTCTGAGAAATTCTCTTTATTTTCTTCAGTATCCCTCATCAAACCAACTTCGGCCGACCGAAGAGACCTTGAAGAATTCCTTTCTAACGCCACAGGTGAAACACCTACTCAACAACCAAACACTGAAGCCGAAGAGAACACCATTAAAGAATCCACTCAACCTCGACTGAAAAAAAGAGCAAACAAAAAACCAAAAAATATCCATGTTCCTACTCTCACAGAAAGCCTACTTGACATGCCAATCTCCGAAAGAACCCAAATCCTCTGAACTAAAAAGAAACGCGCCAAGATCACCCCCCACACGGTCGAAGAACTAAGGGTTCCTCCGACCGAAACCAGCCAACCACAGAACATGCCCATCGAACTTGACAAACCAACCGAACCTATCCCCCACCTCATTAGAAAATGAAAAAACACATCAGATGGCTAACCAAACCCACCAAAAGAAACCCGCGTCCCCACTCCATCCGAACGCCCAACACCACATCCCCAACAACCATTTATACATACATCCGAAGCTATTCGTTCCCCATCTTTATGGCCAGACGATAACGAAGAATTCCCCCTTCATTTATTTGATCACTTTGCCCTCCCAACCGATGACCATCTTTTTGGAGACATTTCAACAACCGAACTAATCCGTACCGGCATGATTCATCAGGCTCGAGTAAGTCATCCTTATTAACAGTATTTCTCTTTGTTTATGAACAACTTATCATACTAACATCACAAAATATTTGCAGGCTGCAAGGATCTCCAGGCGACTCAATCAAAGATACAAAAACATTGAAGCCGAAGAGAAAGCCACCCGAAGAGAAAACGAGTTCCTGAAAACTGACCTAACAAAGGAGAAGGACTCGCACGACAACACCTCCTTCTATTGTGAAGGCCTAAAAAAAGATATCGCCAAATTAAAAAATCAACTAGCAGCAGCCGAAGCACTTCAACAAACCACCTCCGAAAAGAACGATGAACTCACAAAAGAAAACGAAGTGCTGAGGCAGAACAACCAAACCCTCACCCGCGAAATCAACGACACAAAGAAGAATGAACAAATACACCAACAACACCGAGCCACGTAGAAAAAGAACTCCGAGAGCTCAAAGCCCTTGGCCCACCTTTAGCTGACGAACTACGAAATTAATTCCGAAGCGAATATCGAAAATCCCCCGAACTCACCAATGAAATCATAAAAATGTACGCAGAAGGCTACGAAGCAGCCCAAAACAAAGGAAAATCCAAACTTGCTGCTGTCGCGCTGAACCCATTATTACTCGATTCTTTTGACGATGATGACGAGGATAATGCCGAAGACGACCCTCCCCAAACATAGCTTCAAACTTGTAAAAATACAATCTTGTAATCTCTTTTACATTTCAATGAAATATAATTTTCTTTTTATTCTTCTATAAAAAATTTAAATAACTACTTTACAGTATAATTACTACCAACAATAAAAAATTAACCAAATTAAAAAAAACGAACTCAACACTTAACACCAATCAAACAAATACTATTAAACGACTTTGTTCACCATCAAAGGGTCGAACAAACCCCACCAAACCTCCAAACGATCCTACTCACCAACAAAGGGTCGAGCAGATCCCACCGAACCTCTAAACGATCCTATTCACCAACAAAGGGTCGAGCATATTTCACCGAATAGCAATTAGACAAAATAACACTGAAGAGAAAAAATGCTTCTTTTATTGATAATCGTTGAAAGAATTACAGACTCAAAAATTCTGACATCAACTCTACTGAAAATATTTCCAAAGTCTTTCCGCATGCCATGTATTCTTTATCTCAGACCCATCTATTGCTCGTAACCGATAGGTTCTCGATTTTGGTACTTCAATAATTTCATAAGAACCTTCCCAATTTGGCATTAACTTCCTCAAATTTTGAGGAATAGAAGCTTCGACCTCATGAAGAACCAGATCCCTTAGTTTAAACCTTCGGAGCTTCACCCATTTGTTGTAATACCTGGCCACCCGGCTCTGATATGCTGCAAGCTTCACCAAGGTCGCCTCTCTAACCTCCTCTAACAAATCCAGATTAGCCCGAAGTCCATCCTCGTTATATACTTCCCGAAACTGACTAACCTGAAGAGACGGGGAGTCAACCTCCACAGGAACTAATGCATCTAAACCAAAGCCAACTTAAAAGGCGAATCACCAGTAGTAGTCCTAGGCGTTATCCGATACACCCATAATACACGTAGAAACTCTTCAGGCCACCTTCCCTTTGCCTCATCAAGTCTCCTTTTAATACCATCTAGTAAAGTTTTGTTGGTTACTTCAACTTGCCCATTCGACTGCGAATGCGCAACTGAAGTCTTTTGATGTTGAATTCCTAATTCCTTCAAGAATGCCTCAAACTTCGAACCCACAAATTGTTGTCCATTGTTAGAAACCACCACCATAGGAATGTCGAACCGGAACACCACACACTCCTTTAGAAACTTCAAACATTCTTACTCCGTGATCGTCCGAAGAGGCTTGGCCTCCTCGCACTTAGTCATATAATCTATTGCTACTATAACAAAACTAACATGCCCCTTAGCCTTCGGCAACCGACCTAGGATATACACACCCCAAACAGCAAAATGTATTGGGGATAAAACTGAATACAACTCTTCCGGTGGTTGATGTGGGATTGAACTATTCAACTGGCACTTCGGACACTTCTTCACATAATAGGTTGCTTATTTGAAAATCATCGGCCAATAATACCCCTGTCGAAGCACCTTATATGCTAACGACTTTGCCGCCATATGATCACCACAAATCCCTTCATGAATCTCCCGAAGAACATACTCAGCTTCGGAACCAAACACTTCAGCAAAGGAGACGAATAAGCCCGTCGATAAAGATCTCCATCAATAAGCACGAAATTTGAGCTTTTATACTTAACTTTCTTTGCTAACATTCGATCAGAAGGCAGGATGCCATATGCCAAATAGTCGAGGTAATGAGACATCCAACAATTAGATAGTTCAACATGCAATACCTCCATATGTTGAACACTCAGCTGATTTAAAACCTCTAAATAAACCGACCCATTGAAAGTACTTGCTTCGGTTGTAGCCAATTTCGCCAGTGCATCAGCTATTGCATTATCCGATCTGTCTATTCCTTGAAAAACATAAGAATCAAAATGTTAAAGTCGATCCTTTAATTCTGCAAGATACTTCACTATTTGCGCACCTCGAGCCTCGTACTCCCCTGAAACCTGCTTGACTACCAACTGAGAGTCACTGAAAATAACCAACTTCTGTACCTCAAGACTCTTCGCCAGCCGTAAACCTGCCAATACTGCTTCGTACTCAGCCTCATTATTCGTCGCCCTGAACCCGAACCTGATCGCCAGCTGCACTTTAAACCCTTTCGGACTAGTCAAAATTATCCCAGCACCACTGATATCCGAAGTTGACGACCTATCTGCATACAGTGTCCATGAGTTCTGAGCCGGCCGGAATACTGCAACCAACTGCTCGGATCCTTCAACCTACCCCAAACTACCATCCGTTTTCGAGAACGAACATTCCACCACAAAATCAGCCAACGCCTGGCCCTTAATTGATGTTCGAGGATGATACTCCAGAATAAACTGTGATAGTTCCATTGTCCACACAGCAAGCCTTCCCGAAACCTCTGGTCTTCCCAACACATTCTTCAATGGTTGATCTGTATACACCACTATTAGCCGACCTTGGAAGTACTACCGAAGCTTTCGACTGGCTATTATCAAGGAAAAGGCAAACTTCTCAAGGTTCGAATACCTTGTCTCTGCATCCCTTAAGGCATGGTTCACATAGTAAACCGGGTGCTGCTTACCCCCAATCTCCCGCACTAAAACTACTCCCACAGCCAACGAGCTCGCCGCCAAATATAGGTATAAAGGTTCAGCAGGAACTGGCTTTACTAACAAAGGAGCCGAAGATAAATACCTTTTTAACACCTGGAAGGCATCTTCACACTCCAAAGTCCACTAAAAACTCTTCGCATTCTTCGACTCTTTCAACGTATCAAAGAATAGTAAGCACCTTTTTGCCGACTTGGACATGAACCTCCTGAAAGCTACAATCCTACCCGTTAAACGCTGAACATCTTTATAAGACTGTGGGGACTTCATGTCCAGAATTGCTTGAATCTTCTCAGGATTAGCTTTTATCCCCTTCTTGTTGGCCAGATAACTCAGGAACTTCCCAACACCCAGTCCGAAGGTACACCTGGTCGGATTCAACCTCAAATTATAGTGCCGAATAGTCTGAAAGCAATCTTCTAAATCATCCAAATGACCCCAAACCGATATGCTTTTGACGATCATGTCATCCACGTAAACCTCCATACTTCGTCCCAACTGCCTCGTGAACACATAATTCATCATCCTCTGATAAGTAGCCCCCGCGTTCAACAAGCCGAAGGTCATCTTCTTGTAAGCATATACCGACCGATGAGTGATGAAAGCTATCTTTGGGATGTCCTCCTTGCACATTAAAATATGATGATATCTCAAAAAAGTATCCATTAAGCTGAGCATAGCATACCCTGAAGTCGCATCGATAAGCAGGTCGATGTGTGGTAGGGGATAAAAGTCCTTCAGGCACGCCTTGTTCAGATCAGTATAGTCTATACAAACTCGTCACTTCCCGTTCTGCTTCTGCACCAGCACAACATTTGCCATCTACTCCGAATAGTCAATTTCAAATATAAAGTCCACCGCCAGAAGTTTTGTAATCTCCTCATCAATTATCTTCTATCTTTCCGGTGCAAAAATTCTCCTTTTCTGTAGAACCGGATTCTTTGTTGGGTCCACATACAGCCTATGCTCAGCAACCTTCTGATCCACCCCAGGCATGTCACTGGGAACCCAAGCAAAGATATCCGCATATCAATAAAGCAATTCCACTAGGTTCGTCCGAAAAGGTTCCGACAGACCTGACCCGATCCTTACAGTCTTATCTTTCTTACCTGAGATCAACTCAACCTCTTCGGTTTCTTCTGTAGCCATAACCAAAGGTTCAGTGCTACTTTCTGTAAACGGTTCGATCTCAATAGCCATAGCTTGCTTTTGCTTACTGACCACCACTCTTGAAGTGATAAACGCGTTCCTATAGCATCTCCTTGCCAAGTCCAAATCACCAGCAACTTCCCCAATCCCATGTGGCGTAGGAAACTTAATCTTGAAATGGGGAATCGATGTGACTGCATGAAGAGCTGTCAGGGTGTGCCTTCTTAGAATCGTATTGTACTCTGAATCCACATGCACCACATAGAACTTGCACATGATTTTCACTTGCTATAGAGTCATGTCGAAGACGACTGGCAGCTCAATAGTCCCTACAACTTTGACCGGCTCGTTGCTAAACCCATATAATGGAGACTCCTGCCCGATCTCCATCTTCCTCCCATCCAGGTTCATCCTTTGATAAGCATGTGTATACAGAATATCCACTGAAGATCCATTATCAATCATCATCCGCTTCATATCTATCGAACTCACCTGTGCAGTAATTACCAAAGCTCCCTCGTGTGGGTCAATCAGTTCTGAAGGAAAATTATCATCAGTGAAAGAGATCACCAAACCCGAGTACACCCTTTCATACCTTGCAGGTTTGTCCGCCACTAACATTACCGTATCCAGGTATCCTCGTCACTTTCTTCCGGTAACTTACCCTACAGTTCCTCCTGTGATCACATCCACAACCTGACGGGTCACCTAATTCTAATTTAACTGTACGAGTTGACTGACCGAGACAGGTGCAGTATTCCCTTGATGTATTCTCGGGGCCTCTCGTCCCGCTACATATTGGACTAAGGCAACATTTTGCACATTCTTTTTTATCATCTCCTTCAAACCCTAGCAGTCCTCAGTGGCATGCCCTGTCGCCTGATGGTAATCACAATACCTATTCGGATTCCCCGTGCCGGGTTTTATGTTGTCTCTAGACGGCTCAAAGAAAGGTTGCCCTCTTATCTACTTTAATATGGTAGCCCGATCAGTATTAAGCTTCGTGAAAACCTTATTCACTTTCTAACTTGGAAAAGGCGGGCGACCTCCCCCTGAATTTCCATTGTTATTGTATCTCTTTGAATATCCATCGGACCGATCATTATTACCACCGTACCTCCTCTAGTTACCGTCCGACTTATCCTTATCCTTTTCCTTCGATTTTTCTAAAGAGCCCTGCTTTAAACTGATCATGGCTTCCTCCACCACTATGAAGCCTTCAGCTTTCTCGAACGCTTTGTCCAGGCTCTTCGGGTGATTGAACATCAGCTTCTTTACCAATTTCTCTAATTTTACCATATCCAACCCATTCTGAAAAAGTCGTATCGCCTGAAGGTCATTAAGATCTGTCACCTGACCCACGGCTTCTCTGAAACTTTTCACGTACTGGCCCAACGTTTCATTGGAATATTGTCTGATCTGTGACAACGATCCCGTAGGCTTCCCTATTCTCCTGTTACTCCCGAACCGGTGTGGAACTTGTCACACAACTCTTCCCACAACGAGACAGAGTTCGAGGCTAAAGTCATCATCCACTGTCTGCCATCTTTTCTCAAACTTTCATGAAGTTCTGACACTTAGCTGCATCTGAGTAATCATAATAATCCATCAACCTATCATACGCCTGACTATGCTCGTACGGATCTCCTAAGCCATCATAGCTTTCCATATAGGGGAGTTTTTTTACTGGGGTCCGCCTTTTCTCGAATGATTTTCAGAGAAAAAGGGGACGCTTTTTTACCTGAACTCGCCTTCCCCTATTTAACTTCGGCCAATTCCTTCTGAAGATCCTCCAATTTTCTAGCCAACAGTTCCATCCCATCCAGTTTCGTTGGCTCTTCTTTCCTGGGAGAACCCTTCTTTCCATGGTCGGCTCGACCTTTTCCATCTGAACTATCAGTTCTAGAAGGGCTTCGTCGGTTATTCTTGCTATGCCGGGAACCATCAGGGCGATGTTCTTTTAGTCCCCGAGTATGCAGCCACTTGATCTGCTTCAATCTCGAGAACGACTCTGAAACCTACTCTCAAATCGCCTTGAATCTTCATCCCTTCGCACCCTGGATCTCCTATCTGGAGATCTGCCTCGCCTTCTGGATTGGTTATAGCTGGAGGCCTCGTCTTCCTACTCGGCTACTAGGACCATCTACTTTGCGATCTCTTCTCTTTGCTGTAGTAGCACCCTCAGCGCTTCCTCCATTTCCTGCGCCCTTTTGGCAAAAATAGATTTTGTATCTTCCTGAACGTCTCAGTTTCGGGTTCTAGGCGATGTGCCTTCTACCCTCCTCCGATCGTTCCTAGCCCCCTTACTAGCTGTGGAGAATAACCTCCTCCTGACATCATCGCTATCTCTGTCCTGAGACCCTACTGAGGTGCCTTGTGGGCCAAGCCGCTCATGGATGCTCTTTAATGGCCATAGTCTATCTGTAACAGTCCCTCTCTGACGAGAAGAACCTCTTGCCGTCGACTGTCCTACGGTTGAAATCGTCCTACTATTCTCCATGATTTCAGATGCTAGAGATTGATGATTGTGATTGGAAATCCAGCAAACTAGAAAGCCCTCCTTCTAGCGCCAATGTTAACGCCAAGATCTGTCCACGCGCTCCAATCACCTAAGCGCGTCTAATCCTGCACAGAATCAAGTAAACACCGAAAACTTGACGACATGTGCTGCCGGGGGATAGCTCCGGTGTGAGAATAAGTACAGGCTGATTCAAGGTTAACAATGGAGGCTTAATACTCTAGTGCTAGAAAATTATAATTTGCATGTACCTTAACTGTAAGACCCCGAATTTTATGAAATAAAAGTATTCAATTTTTCTTATAATTACTAGTCAGTAAATGGTTAAATTGATAAAAGTTTAAAGTTATGGGTGAAATATAAAATTTTTTTCAAAATAAGCAAGTGGTTATAAAATAATCATTGTTGTCGGGGAATATTCGTTTGGTCGTGGAATATTCTTTCTGTCGGAGAATATTCGTACGACGGCGCAGCTATTTGTGGGCCCCATAACGAATAACTGTCGGGTGAAGAAAAACGACAAATTTGAGTTTTTACAAATAACGGCGTAGTTGTTATCGTTAATACTGTTGAAATACCCGGTGGTTAAAATACAGTAATACGCGTTATTGCACAGTAGCACACGGTATTGCACAGTATTTTTGAAATTATTGATTCTTACGTAAGAAGGCACTACTCAATAATTGTTACAGTAATTACTGTTCAATATTTTATTTTATTGATTCAATAATTGCTACGTTGAAATTTTATATTATTGTTGTTCAATAATTGTTGCTGCACAGTATTTTCCATTATCAGATCAATAATTCATATTATTTGAATAGTATTATTAGATAGCATTATTGGCAATGTCTAGAAAGTTCTGTCTAAGGAGAGGTTTGGTCATCTAATTGCGCGCTAGTAAGGAGAAATCCTTATTGGAAAGCCCCCTCTTTCCTGGGAACGGCCTGGTTGTCATAAATGTGATTCTGTAATATTATTTGTGAATAATTAATTATTGATTTATATGATAAGAAAATATTTATTTTATGTGGATATAAATGAGGGATATATTTTTGTGGTTAAAATGAAGGAGTTAATGTTGAGGTTTTTATCAGTATTTTTGTCGGAATGGAGGTATTAAAAATCAGGGTTTTTGAGATATTTTGCGGGGGTTATAATTTTTAATCCGACCGTTGGATCGTAGTAATATTTGGATATGTTATACATATATAAGTTGAGTATATGTCCACAAATTTTGAACCGTTAAAAATGAATGTATGATTTGTTATGAATTTTACGAGATGACTGGTTCAGAAATTGTTGAATTTTCGGAGTTTATCATTTTGGTGGAAAATTCTAGAATTGGTGGGCCCCACTTGTGGTTGGTGAAGAAATGTGCTGAATTATATTTCAAATGTGGTGGGTGGGAATAGTAGCAGGTAAAGCCATCAGGTTGCAGGTCAAACCTACCAAAATTTTCCTATAAATAGAGGGCTAAGTTAGAATTGAAAATCACACCAGAAACATAAGCTTTCTCTCTTTCTCTCTCTAGATTATTGAGTGTATTTTGTGAGTATTTAGATACTTGGTGAGTTGCTATTCATCAGTGCAAGTTTCCTTCAGCCTTATACCGATCAGAAGTACTGCTCTTTTGAGGTAAGGGATTGTAAGGGATTGTAAGGGATTGTAAGGGATTGTAAGGGATTTTAAGGGTTGTTATGATTTTCAGTTTCGTAACTTTTCTGAACTTCAAAAATTCTGGAAAAATTTGAAATGATATTTTGATGAGTTTTATTGATTGTGTCCAAAAATGGTGATTTTTGGATGTATAGATTGAGAGTTATGAATTTTATGAGAAAAGACTATTTTAAAAGTAACAGCTTATAATTCCTTGTGGTTAACTCCAAAATTGATGAAATTTTTATTGGGAGTACATGTATATGATAGAAGTATACTCTGTAAATTTCAGAATTTTTAGACAAAAGTACAATTTTTGATAAATGTTTAAATATTCGGCTATTTTGGCCATATGAAAAATAGTAAATGACTTTTAAAAATTCTGAGAAAAATATATGTTCACTATGGGACTATATTATGCTAAATCCCAGAAAAGAAATATTTTTGGAACTGATTTGGTATTTTTTATGAAAATGGTCTAGTCATGAGTAAATGAATTAAATATGTTTTGTGAAGAAAGAAAATTGAAAAATAGGATTTTATGGCTTGAGAATCCTATATGAGGTATATGCAAATTTGTGATGAGGGTTTTGGTTATTGATGATGAAATTGTAAGAGTTGACATTTTATGATGATTAAATGCATTAATTAGTAAAGTGTAAACAATTAAAATAAATTGTTTATAAATTTAAGTAATGTTATTCTTTCAATATCATTATACCGAAATATTGGTATGAATTTTATTGTGGAATTTCTATCTTTTGTGTCGGGGTTACTATTCATGAGTTACTATTCACGATTTACTATTCATGAGTTACGAATATTACTCTTGAGATTAAAACTATATGTTGATCATATTATTTTTATCATCATATATAACATTTTTATAACCCTGATGTTGAAATTCTTTTTCACTGGAGTGTAAAGATGGATAGATTATTGGTATGATCATGACTAGGGTTCTCTTTGGCCTGTAGTGCAAAGTTGAATTGTGACTGGTATGATCATGACCATTGAATTTATAATTGAATATCTTAAGCTTAAGTGCAAAGGTGAATTGATCAACATGGTTATAATTATTGTTTATATAAATTCTGAAATGATTATATATTTCTTTGAGATATGAATATATTTGGCCTGTAGTGCAAATATGAATTGTTGATGAATATCTTTGGCATGTAGTGCAAAGATAGCCTGTTGATGAATATCTTTGGCCTGTAGTGCAAAGATGAATTGTAGATGAATATCTTTGGCCTGTAGTGCAAAGATGGTCTGTTGATGAATATCTTTGGCCCGTAGTGCAAAGATAAACTGTTGTTGAATATCTTTGGTCGTAGTGCAAAGATGGATTTATTAGTATGATTATGAACAGGAACTGTGATTTGGTATAACCATGATCTTTGATGTTTCAGGTAAAGACATGTGATGAAAATATTCTTCGTCCTGGGTGCGAAGAAAAATTTAGAATCACAATTATGATTATGAGTTATTCATATGATTGTGGAAAGGAACTGTTGATTGATGTTACAGGGATAAAACATTGTTGATGAATTTTTAACATGGAGAAGATAATAGACTTTATAGTCTATTTGACTCTTCTAATGGATTGCTCGTTCCGCTGCAACTATGGTTGAAATTTTTATCATTTACCATATGTTCTAAATCTCTGATTTATTATTGATGAAGGCTACTGATAATTTAATTATCTTTAGTCATGATTTTCTTTACTGGGCTAGTTGTGCTCACCCTTTTGCTTCACAATTCCTTTCAGGTAATAAGAGTGTAGCTGGGTCGAGCGAGGGTAACGGGAAAATAGAACAGTGGTCTCTAGCTGTGGATGTTCTCCCGAAGCAGTATAGAAAAGTTCATTTAGTAGTTATATTTGGTGAATCCAATAGGGTAAGGTGTACCCAACGTTGGAAGGGTGGTTTGCCACTATCATACAAGATGTCTAACGACATACAACCTCGTGTCATCATAAGACAGGGATGTGCTCATCCACTTGCTGAGTATATATACGAGCACTACCTATATAATCTTGGTGTTTGTTTAAAGTATAATTCTCAATTAGAGACAGTAAAGATAATGATATGTCAAGAGAAGACTCACCATTGGGAAGAATATGATAGTAATCTTCTCGTTTTTCTTTGGGGTCTATTGGGTCAACCAAGGATAATTCTGTGGCCATATGATATCTATCATAACCTAGACGCGTGGCCTCCCATGTACGAAGGTTTCCTTGAGCACTTCCCAAAGATTTTAATTTCTAAAACAGTTTTTGACTATACCTTTATGTAAGGTGTTATTGTGAGGTGATGTCCACGGTTGGAACATGAGTCACATTTGGTATATATTTGTATCCAAACTCACAGTATATGTGTTGTTGTATTTTGCACGACAATTGTTGTAATAAAGTTGTAGTTGTTTTCTGTACCATGTATTTGGCGACTCAGAATAGGTTGGATGGAATGAACCTATTTTGGGGTCGTTACAGTTGGTATCAGAGCTATAAGTAAAGAGCCCCGAGCCTCTCGCTGGTGACTTCCTGTTGATGGGGGATGCACCGAAGCCAGACTCTCCGTAGGGGACGCCGTTCTGCGGTGGCAAACTGATAGGTATCAATGTAAGGTGCTGACATAGGTTGGTGTCCAGAGTTACAGTTGGTATCAGAGCTTAGGGATATGATCTCTGGTGAAGATCGGGGAATATAACTAGGAGGGGAGAGATGCGTAAATCCTTCGCTAGTGTGTCCTACCTAAGCTTATTTGTTGGTTAGTCATAATATTGGGATATTATGTGATATGTTAATTTGTTTAATTAACCCTTATTTTATGGCAGTATTTGAGAATGGCAGCTGAGAATGCTAACAATGGAGTGAATGAGACTGTGGGGATACCTCTAATCACTAACCATGATAATGTGATGTCAGACGAAGAAGGAATTAGAGATATCTATGTGGTGAGTGAAGAATTGATAGTTGCACCCGAGATAGTCGCAGAGGTAACAGCTGAGACTGAGGAAGAAGAGGAAGAAGAAGTACCAGAGGAGAGTTTATTAGAGGTATTATATGATCAAAATGTAGAATTTCAAAATCGTATTCATGAGTTAGAAGAGCAGGCAGAAGAACGACAGGCGGTCGTGGAACAAAAGGATGCAACAATTCAAGCTTGTGTTACCCGATATGTGATGCTTGAACAAAAGCATTCTTTGGCAGAGTATAAGATGATAAAAATGAAATCTGAGCTGAAAGAAGAAAAAATTGAACGAGTGAGAATAAGTGATGCATGGGCAAAAGCCGCACGACACGTGGATATTGTGGAAAGAGATGTTCGATCTAAGAAGGCTAAAATAGATGATATGAATTTCTCTTTTTGGAAAGCAATTGGGAGAACCCAACATCGAGTTTTGAATTACCCTGTACATAGCGGTCAACCTGAATCCGATATGGATCGAAGATTGATGATTCAGATCATGAATGAGGAGTACGAAGAGGCAGTTGAGGGAGGAATATGTCCTATAGAAAGGTATATTCCAACGGTAATGATGACGCCAAATGCTGCTCCAGACAAGTCAAAGCCGAGTAGTTCGAGGGATGGCGGTTGTCATGACTTCCCAACAAATGAGGAACCCAAATGAAGTTATCATGGGAGATGAGCAATGGAGAAATCATGATGATCTGAGAGATAGAATCTGAAATGGAAGCAAGGTATTCTCAACTCTTCGAAATACCAGGTACGTAAATTTCGGGGACGAAATTTCATAAGGAGGGGAGATTGTAAGACCCCGAATTTTATGAAATAAAAGTATTCAATTTTTCTTATAATTACTAGTCAGTAAATGGTTAAATTGATAAAAGTTTAAAGTTATGGGTGAAATATAAAATTTTTTTCAAAATAAGCAAGTGGTTATAAAATAATCATTGTTGTCGGGGAATATTCGTTTGGTCGTGGAATATTCTTTCTGTCGGAGAATATTCGTACGACGGCGCAGCTATTTGTGGGCCCCATAACGAATAACTGTCGGGTGAAGAAAAACGACAAATTTGAGTTTTTACAAATAACGGCGTAGTTGTTATCGTTAATACTGTTGAAATACCCGGTGGTTAAAATACAGTAATACGCGTTATTGCACAGTAGCACACGGTATTGCACAGTATTTTTGAAATTATTGATTCTTACGTAAGAAGGCACTACTCAATAATTGTTACAGTAATTACTGTTCAATATTTTATTTTATTGATTCAATAATTGCTACGTTGAAATTTTATATTATTGTTGTTCAATAATTGTTGCTGCACAGTATTTTCCATTATCAGATCAATAATTCATATTATTTGAATAGTATTATTAGATAGCATTATTGGCAATGTCTAGAAAGTTCTGTCTAAGGAGAGGTTTGGTCATCTAATTGCGCGCTAGTAAGGAGAAATTCTTATTGGAAAGCCCCCTCTTTCCTGGGAACGGCCTGGTTGTCATAAATGTGATTCTGTAATATTATTTGTGAATAATTAATTATTGATTTATATGATAAGAAAATATTTATTTTATGTGGATATAAATGAGGGATATATTTTTGTGGTTAAAATGAAGGAGTTAATGTTGAGGTTTTTATCAGTATTTTTGTCGGAATGGAGGTATTAAAAATCAGGGTTTTTGAGATATTTTGCGGGGGTTATAATTTTTAATCCGACCGTTGGATCGTAGTAATATTTGGATATGTTATACATATATAAGTTGAGTATATGTCCACAAATTTTGAACCGTTAAAAATGAATGTATGATTTGTTATGAATTTTACGAGATGACTGGTTCAGAAATTGTTGAATTTTCGGAGTTTATCATTTTGGTAGAAAATTCTAGAATTGGTGGGCCCCACTTGTGGTTGGTGAAGAAATGTGCTGAATTATATTTCAAATGTGGTGGGTGGGAATAGTAGCAGGTAAAGCCATCAGGTTGCAGGTCAAACCTACCAAAATTTTCCTATAAATAGAGGGCTAAGTTAGAATTGAAAATCACACCAGAAACATAAGCTTTCTCTCTTTCTCTCTCTAGATTATTGAGTGTATTTTGTGAGTATTTAGATACTTGGTGAGTTGCTATTCATCAGTGCAAGTTTCCTTCAGCCTTATACCGATCAGAAGTACTGCTCTTTTGAGGTAAGGGATTGTAAGGGATTGTAAGGGATTGTAAGGGATTTTAAGGGTTGTTATGATTTTCAGTTTCGTAATTTTTCTGAACTTCAAAAATTCTGGAAAAATTTGAAATGATATTTTGATGAGTTTTATTGATTGTGTCCAAAAATGGTGATTTTTGGATGTATAGATTGAGAGTTATGAATTTTATGAGAAAAGACTATTTTAAAAGTAACAGCTTATAATTCCTTGTGGTTAACTCCAAAATTGATGAAATTTTTATTGGGAGTACATGTATATGATAGAAGTATACTCTGTAAATTTCAGAATTTTTAGACAAAAGTACAATTTTTGATAAATGTTTAAATATTCGGCTATTTTGGCCATATGAAAAATAGTAAATGACTTTTAAAAATTCTGAGAAAAATATATGTTCACTATGGGACTATATTATGCTAAATCCCAGAAAAGAAATATTTTTGGAACTGATTTGGTATTTTTTATGAAAATGGTCTAGTCATGAGTAAATGAATTAAATATGTTTTGTGAAGAAAGAAAATTGAAAAATAGGATTTTATGGCTTGAGAATCCTATATGAGGTATATGCAAATTTGTGATGAGGGTTTTGGTTATTGATGATGAAATTGTAAGAGTTGGCATTTTATGATGATTAAATACATTAATTAGTAAAGTGTAAACAATTAAAATAAATTGTTTATAAATTTAAGTAATGTTATTCTTTCAATATCATTATACCGAAATATTGGTATGGATTTTATTGTGGAATTTCTATCTTTTGTGTCGGGGTTACTATTCATGAGTTACTATTCACGATTTACTATTCATGAGTTACGAATATTACTCTTGAGATTAAAACTATATGTTGATCATATTATTTTTATCATCATATATAACATTTTTATAACCCTGATGTTGAAATTCTCTTTCACTGGAGTGTAAAGATGGATAGATTATTGGTATGATCATGACTAGGGTTCTCTTTGGCCTGTAGTGCAAAGTTGAATTGTGACTGGTATGATCATGACCATTGAATTTATAATTGAATATCTTAAGCTTAAGTGCAAAGGTGAATTGATCAACATGGTTATAATTATTGTTTATATAAATTCTGAAATGATTATATATTTCTTTGAGATATGAATATATTTGGCCTGTAGTGCAAATATGAATTGTTGATGAATATCTTTGGCATGTAGTGCAAAGATAGCCTGTTGATGAATATCTTTGGCCTGTAGTGCAAAGATGAATTGTAGATGAATATCTTTGGCCTGTAGTGCAAAGATGGTCTGTTGATGAATATCTTTGGCCCGTAGTGCAAAGATAAACTGTTGTTGAATATCTTTGGTCGTAGTGCAAAGATGGATTTATTAGTATGATTATGAACAGGAACTGTGATTTGGTATAACCATGATCTTTGATGTTTCAGGTAAAGACATGTGATGAAAATATTCTTCGTCCTGGGTGCGAAGAAAAATTTAGAATCACAATTATGATTATGAGTTATTCATATGATTGTGGAAAGGAACTGTTGATTGATGTTACAGGGATAAAACATTGTTGATGGATTTTTAACATGGAGAAGATAATAGACTTTATAGTCTATTTGACTCTTCTAATGGATTGCTCGTTCCGCTGCAACTATGGTTGAAATTTTTATCATTTACCATATGTTCTAAATCTCTGATTTATTATTGATGAAGGCTACTGATAATTTAATTATCTTTAGTCATGATTTTCTTTACTGGGCTAGTTGTGCTCACCCTTTTGCTTCACAATTCCTTTCAGGTAATAAGAGTGTAGCTGGGTCGAGCGAGGGTAACGGGGAAATAGAACAGTGGTCTCTAGCTGTGGATGTTCTCCCGAAGCAGTATAGAAAAGTTCATTTAGTAGTTATATTTGGTGAATCCAATAGGGTAAGGTGTACCCAACGTTGGAAGGGTGGTTTGCCACTATCATACAAGATGTCTAACGACATACAACCTCGTGTCATCATAAGACAGGGATGTGCTCATCCACTTGCTGAGTATATATACGAGCACTACCTATATAATCTTGGTGTTTGTTTAAAGTATAATTCTCAATTAGAGACAGTAGAGATAATGATATGTCAAGAGAAGACTCACCATTGGGAAGAATATAATAGTAATCTTCTCGTTTTTCTTTGGGGTCTATTGGGTCAACCAAGGATAATTCTGTGGCCATATGATATCTATCATAACCTAGACGCGTGGCCTCCCATGTACGAAGGTTTCCTTGAGCACTTCCCAAAGATTTTAATTTCTAAAACAGTTTTTGACTATACCTTTATGTAAGGTGTTATTGTGAGGTGATGTCCACGGTTGGAACATGAGTCACATTTGGTATATATTTGTATCCAAACTCACAGTATATGTGTTGTTGTATTTTGCACGACAATTGTTGTAATAAAGTTGTAGTTGTTTTCTGTACCATGTATTTGGCGACTCAGAATAGGTTGGATGGAATGAACCTATTTTGGGGTCGTTACATTAACAATCAGTGACAAGCCTTGTATTTATAATATTCTCACCACCTTCATAAAATCCTTCTCCGAATCAGATTGAGGCTCTCACCCAAACAACCATTCCTTAATAGGATTGAACCGAATCTCCTAGAATTAAGGAAGTGGATTTATAATCCAACCCTTCCTTCCATATCTAGAGACCAAATAGAATTAAGAACCTTAATTCACAAATCCCCCGTCTACCAAAACCACTCCTGGTCCAAGCCCACATGACACCATAGGACCAACGACCCACTAAAATCCAGAGGCCCAAATATCCTTGGCCCAACAAGCTTCTTCAAACTGCCACGTAGGTCAACAAACATTCTTCTCAATCTTCAAATTTGCAACATCCTTCTCACTCTTCAAATCTACAATTAAAGACTAAAAATATTTATTACGCTTGATGAGTTTGATGTATAACTCATTGAATTGAAGAGACTGATGAGACACAAAATATAAAAGTAATAAATAATGCTCTTCAAATTGTCACGTAAGTCAACAAAGATCAATTTGAAGAGTTTGTTTTGCTATTACTCTTGAAGATGCTCTTAGTGTCTATTTGTTCTTTTGGTTGACTTTTCTTCTATTTTGTGTCACGTGCTAGTAATTAACACAATTATTTAATGAGATTATCTTTGTCATTTAAATGTTAAATACTTTAATTAATTAACGTCTTATTCACAAAATTTATGTATTTTACATCGTCAAATTAAAAGATACTCATCAAACATGAGCGTGACTCATGGCACTAAGTGACAAAATTGAGAAGAAATCTATCCGAAGTAACAGAATTGACACTAAGTGACAACTAAAAGAGGAAAGTATTCACTTTAGTAGTTGAGGGATTACTTTAAAATTAATTAATAATTGAAGGGCAAAACTTTAATGGAGTCATGGCAAAAATCTCAATTGAACCGAAGTCAACATCACGAGTCAATTGAATTAAATTGGCAACTTGAAGGATTCGATTGAGATTTTTTTCACTTAAAAGGGCAGAATTTGAATTTGCTGACAACTTGTAGAGTTGCTTTTGCAATTAGGCCTTGTGTTAATAATGAGTTAACAAAATTTCACTACCCAACTATGTTTGAAACTTGAAAAAGTAAAGGGGAAAAAATAAACACTAGAAAATTTCCAAGTTTTCTTAATCATCGATCCGGCCATTACTCTACATCTAAAAAAAAGAAGTGAAGATGGGACATAAATTTGGTAAATAAAAATAAACCAATTTTTTTGTATATGCTTAATAGAAATTGATTTGCAGGCCGATGTCGGATTGATGCTTCAAGTTGTTGATGCAAATCACACCGCGTTATTGTGGAAGACAATAAGGGACGATGAAGATTTGAGAACAGGGAAGAAAGCAAAGGCAATGAAGAAAGAAGAAACAGAAATAGTCAAGAAAGTGGGTGAGACTCACATGATAGTGGCTGCACTCGTAGCTACGGTAACCTTCACCGCTGGATTTACCATACCAGGTGGTTTCAATGGAAATGAAGGACCAAACCAAGGGCTGGCAATTCTCACAAGAAAGGATGCTTTCAAGGCCTTTATGGTAACAGACGCAATTGCCTTCCTACTTTCGGCATCTTTATTAGTTATCTACTTCTTTGCAGCCACATACGACGATACTGACCAAATATGGGAATTTTACGCAAGTGCTGCACTTATCAATATTGCTGCAATTGGAGCAATGATGCTTGCTTTCATTACAGGGACTTATGTCGTGTTAGCACATTCATTAGGCCTTGCAATTACTGTGTGTGTCATTAGTTGTTGCTTCTTTGTTGTACTGTATCTTTTAATCAAAAAACGTTTGCGTGATAGTCCGTAATTTATGTTGTTTGGAAACAACATAAATTATAGACTTATCCTAGGTTTCTGAGTTTGGAGAGAAATGGGATGGGAAGAAAAAGTATAAGAGGAGAAGGGGTGGGAAATGATGGAATGAGATTATAATTTTCCATTGTCATGTTTGTGAGTTTTAGAAAGGAATCATGAAATGAATGAGATTTTAATTATATTTTTTATTGTTTGTGAGTTTAGAAGGAGAGAAAGTAGAGAAAATATTTTTATTTTTAAATTACATTATTACTATATTATCTTTACATATAAATTTAATAAATGATATGATTTAATGATGTCCATCTATTAGAATTATTTTACTTGGTTGTTTTTTTCTTTGTTACACAAAAAACAAAACATTTGTTGAAACATGAATGATGTATTGCATTTGCAAACTGTGTATTACACTGGGAAGTATAAATAACTAGGTAATTTTACATAGAACACATATTATAAAAATTAAATTAAAAGACTATATAAAAGGTTAATTTTGAAATTCAATTTTGTAATAATTAATCAATAAGAACATGTTTTGCATAAATATCATAATCCAAACCTATATATATACGAGTATACAAAAGTATTGGACGCACGTCGATTTCTTTTATATATATGCTTTCGACCCAAAGAGGGAAAAAATGGTTATACCAATTAGTATGTCTACATGTTTATTTTGACTGATCATATTTTTAAAATTTAAAATAAATAATAAATGTGACTTATAATAGTTAAGGACAAGATTGTGATATTATTTATTTTGAAATATTATCTTAGATAATATAAAATAAAATTATAATTTTTACTTATAATAGTTGGGGATAAAAATGTCATATTATTTGATTTGAAATGTTATTTTAGGTAATATAAAATAATTAGCTTTCTCATGCCTCCAAATTCTTCCACGCTTGAAGGGAGCGTTTTGAACCAAAAATGAAATCAACTTTATATCCAAAATCCCTTCTCTTTCCCCCCTAAAAAAACCCTCACAAACATGAGATTTGTAGAGATTTTAATTATTTTCCCTTTCGTTCCCTTCTTTTTTTCCTAAAAAAAACTTACAAACACGGAATGACCTAAAAAACCCTTGAACTTGTCATTTTTCTTAATTTAACTCGTGAGCTTCTTTTTTTCACAATAAACTTTCAACTCTAATAATTGGATAAAAAGTGTCATTGAAACCAACTAAAGGTGAACCATGGTTAATTAACTATATAAGGTTGACATGACATTCTATATGGCATATGATGTAACGCCCCCAACTCTCTGAACTCTCTACAGTTGATCAGGTGCTCACTATATGTGACACCCCCAAATCCGGGTCCCTTCGAACCTCGGATCCGGTCCGCCACGATACTACTATTGTCAAACTATTTATATCTTTTATTCATAACTTAATGAATATAACTTTGCTTATTACAATTTAGAATATAAATTTTTTCCATTTCCAGGATCTGTATAATGACCCTAAACTTTTATAAATTTCAAATCTTGGTCATTTACCATTCTTGTCTTGCATCATATTCGATGTTATAAAAATATGCAGAATAATTTAAACTTTTTCAATCTTTTTTGAAAAAAAATCTTTTATTGATTTCTTAACTTGAATCAAATTATGTTAGGATTCATTCTAATCGAATTACTGTATAAATTTTTACATCTCGATTCGAATTCCTCTATGCATCACATAGTACAACTTTACAACTCAATATATATTACACATCGTAAACTACTATCATGTACATCTCCTATAACCTAAATATAGTTCAAGAGCATATATTTAAATATCAATCTCCTTCGATACTATTAAACTCTATCAATCAAGTAGCACGTAATCTTTACCGTGAGTCCTTAACCCGCAAAAGTGGTTATTTGCAAGGGTGGGCTCGACAGCCCAACAATTCTAACAGTTTTCATGCATCACATAGCACATATCATCATACACAGTTTATACAATCATAATCATTTAAACTCATAGCCTGCATGCTGCTTCTCACATAACGAGTATAGAGATTAACTTATAATTCATATAATCGTAGATTTACTTTCAATCTCATACATATCTCATAGATATTTCCACGTTTCATGGCATAACATAATTCATTTCATACATATCTCATATGCATTTCATATATAATTTAACATTCCATATCATGGCATAAATCAACCAATAGTCATCAACATTATAGAGTAAATAGAAACTGAAAGACTTGTCTTGATCGTTGTTTATCAATAACAGTTTAACAACTTATAGCTATCTGCACTTCACGTGTCCTACACAATTATATAATCATGCACATCAACTATTAATCACATAGTAACACATAGTAGTTGTAAGAGTATTTTTTAAGAATGGCCTTAATCGCAGCTCATTTTCTAGGTAATGGCCAAAAAGTTGAAGTTTTCTTAAAATGAGCCAAATTGGCTTTTGGATTGGAAAATCAAAATTCAGACGCCAATTCAAGTGGCGTTGGACCAAAATTAATTTATTACCTTAATCAAATTATTATATTAACTTAATTAATTATTTTTTTAAATATATGTTTTTTATAAAAAAAATTTTAAATAGACGTTTTTAAAAATTTAAAAAAAAATTAAAAGGCGTGAACGCCCGTTTAAGTGGCGTTTGGCGTAGGAATTTTTTTTAATAAACAATTTTGAATAGCTGTGTGACGCCCCCAAAATTAGGTATACATCACCCATTCTGAGTCGCCAGATACATGGTACAAAATTCAAATACAACTTCATTTATACAACTGTTGAGCTGTCGTATAGAATACGACTACAGTTAACTATGAGTTTTAATACAAATGTATGTAACTCTCATGGTATCTAGACCACAACCTTACAATGATACTTTACATAAAAGTATAGTCAAAAACTGTTTTAGAAATTAAAATATTTGGAAAGTGCTCAAGGAAACCTTCGTACATGGGAGATCATGCGTCTAGGTTATGATAGATATGATATGTCTACAGAATTATCGTTGGTTGACCCAAAAGTCCCCAAATAAAAATAAGAAGATTACTATCATCTTCTTTCCAATGGTGAGTCTTCTCTTGACATATAAATATCTCCGTTGTCTCCAAGTGAAAATTATACTTCAAATAAACTCCAAGATCATATAGATAGTGCTCGTAGATATATTCAGCAAGTGGATGTGCACAACCATATCCTATGAGAACACGAGGTTGTATGTCATTAGACATCTTGTATGATAGTGGCAAAATACCCCTCCAAAGTTGGGTTCGCCGCACCCTATTTGATTCACCAAATATAACTACTAAATGATGTATAGAATACAACACACTTTTCTATACTATTTAGGGAGAACCTCCACAGCTATCACACTATTTTATAGAATAGTGAGGACTACTAATAATATCAGCTGGACCGTCACTCCGTTCCCCGACTAGTCCCTGCTGCGTTCTCACTTCCTGAAGAGAACAATAAAAGCAAAAGGGTGAGCTCAACTAGCCCAGTAAAGAATATCATAATTAAAGCTAATTTACATCATCAATAGCCTTCATCATTAATAAATCAGAGATTTAGAACATATGGTGGCTGATAAAACTTTTCAACCATAGTTGCAGCTGAACGATCAATCCATTAGAAGAGTCAAATAGACCATTAGGTCTATTATCTTCTCTATGTTAAAAGTTCACCAATAATGTTTTATCTCTGTAACATCAATCAACAATTCCTGTCCACAATCATATAAATAACTCATAATCATAATTGTGATTCTAAATTCCTCTTCGCACCCAGGACGAAAATAATTTTCATCACCTATATTCACCTGAAACATCAAAAATCATGATTATACCAAATCACAATTCTTGTTCATAATCATACTAATAAATTCATCTTTGCACTACGGCCAAAGACATACAACTGTATTTTAGAAGAGTCAAGTAGAGCATGATATCTACTGTCTTCTACAAATTAAAAGTGTATAACCAATATTTTATCGCTGAGACTCAGCTTAATAAATAATCCACACCTTCGAATTATCCATGCACTACGGCCAAGGATATTCGTTAGTATCACATCCATGAATTATCCATGCACTACGGCCAAAGATATTCATTATTATCACATCCATGAATTAATATTTCATCGCTGAGACTCAGCTCAATAATTAATCCACATCATCGAAGCATCCCTGCATTACAAGCCAAGGATATTCATTAGTATCACAACCACAAATTATCCATGCACTACGGGCCAAAGATAATCGTGTTTTCATCAACGGTCCTGATCATGTCATAAAACAATTCACCTTTACACCATTGGCCGAAGAGAATCCATAGCCATAATCATACCAAAAACTGTCCATCAATGCACTACGGGCCAATGAGGACTTCTTCACATCATTTGTAACATTACGGTCATGATTATACCGAATAATCCCTGGTCATAATCATACCAAGTCCATCTATGCACTACAGGCCACAGATGACTTTCAACATAATATAAACATGAGGATGATGACAATGATATAATAATTCAATAAAACAAGTTCAAGAATTAATTTATCTAGGAATCAATAACGTCCAAATTGTCAACATGATACTGCTTTGTGGAGTAAAATTCAAAAATGCTCAGAAGAATACTTCCATGAAAAGATACTGGATGAAGTGCAAATATGAAAGATATTTCACTAATTTCATGGAGTATAAAGGCCAAAACTTTAACCAACTGAGTATAATAAAGAATGGAATAACAAAAGAAATCACCAGGCATGCGATAGACCGCACAGACAGGTTATTCCAACATAAAAATAAATAGTAGAACCAGGTCATGCGTAAATGCACCGACATGATATTACGACAGAATAATAAATAATGGAACCAGGTCCGGCGTAAACGTACAGACATGAGATTCTGATAGAATAATAAATAATGGAACCAGGTCCGGCGTAAAGCACAGACAGGATATTCTGACAGCATAATAAATAATGGAACCAGGTCCGGCGTAAAGCACATACATGATGTTCCAACAGAATAATAAAAATGTAATAACAGAAGAATTTCACCAAGTATAGGGTAGCCCGCTTATACAGGTTATTCCAACTGAATAATAAAGAATGGAATAACAGAAGTTCTCTTCATGAATAAGAAAGAAAGAATACTCTTTACGAGTACAACAAATAATATCCCTTACCTTTGAAAGAAGAGTATTCCGACTGGTAGGGCGAGGATATACTCGAAGAAAACTTGCACTACGCTCAAAACTTTCTTAAACTCTAAATAAATACGCTCAAGATTATAGAAGAAGAATTCTCTCTATAGTTTCTCTATCTAAAGTTTCAGTAAATTCGTAAGAAATAATGAAGGAATGAGCTTCTATTTATAGAAGAATGGACTGCATAATAACTAATTCATGAACGGTCCAGATTGATTTACTTTTAATCGGACGGTCCATATTTAAAGCAAAATCTTTTAAATAAAATATAATATATTCTATTTATAATCTAATAAAATGAATAACTTTATAAAAGATTTTACTGTGCAAACACTATGCAGGCACTATGCAAACACTATGCATAATAAAATATAATATATTCTAATTATTGTCTAATAAAATAGATAACTTTATAAAAATATTCTGTTTTATATAAAAAGATTTTACTATTAGCCTAATAAAACGAATAACTTTATAAAAGTATTATATTTTATATAAAAAGCTTTTCTGTTTTATTACATTAATAATACTAATAAAATAAAACTGAGTGACTTCTCACGTAAGCATCAATAATCAATACCGTGTGCTACTATGTAACCACGCGTATTACTATACTTTTAACACCGGGTGTTTCAACAGTTAAAGGTAAAACTTCCGCCGTTATTTTCGTAAAAATATTTTTGTCGTTTTCTCAATCCGACAATAATTCTGTTGTGGGGTCCACCAATGATTGTACTGTCGTACGAATATTTCCCGATAAAAAGAATATTCCCCGACTAATCGAATATTCCCCGACACAACAAATATTTCATATCAACTTGCTTACTTTGAAAAAAAAAATTCATATATTACCCTTAACTTTAAACTTTTATCAATTTAAGTATTTACCAAAATAGAAAAATTGAATACTTTTATTTCATAAAATTCGGGGTCTCACAATCACCCCTCCTTTTGAAATTTCGCCATCGAAATTTACGTACGTACCTGATATTCGAAGAGATGAGAATACCTTGCTTTCTTTTCGAATTGTACCTTCTCGGTAATTTCCTCGCTATCATGATTTTCCCATTTCTCATCTTCTGTATTTCAGATATCATTCTAGAAAATAGTTTCAAAACAAAGGTTAATTGACATATCATAATTTATCAACTTATCAAGTAAACAATTTCAGCTTTAGGTAAGTCACACACTAGCGAAGTATATAAATCGTCTCTCCCCTCCTAGTTCTAGACTCTTATCTCCACCAGCGACCATATCCCTAAGCTCTGATACCAACTGTGACGCCCCCAAAATTAGGTATACATCACCCATTCTGAGTCGCCAGATACATGGTATAAAATTCAAATACAACTTCATTTATACAACTGTTGAGCTGTCGTATAGAATACGACCACAGTTAACTATGAGTTTTAATACAAATGTATGTAACTCTCATGGTATCTAGACCACAACCTTACAAATGATACTTTACATAAAAGTATAGTCAAAAACTGTTTTAGAAATTAAAATATTGGGGAAGTGCTCAAGGAAACCTTCGTACATGGGAGGTCATGCGTTTAGGTTATGATAGATATCATATGTCCACAGAATTATCCTTAGTTGACCCAAAAGTCCCAAAATAAAAATAAGAAGATTACTATCATCTTCTTTCTAATGGTGAGTCTTCTCTTGACATATAAATATCTCCGTTGTCTCCAAGTGAAAATTATACTTCAAATAAACTCCAAGATCATATAGATAGTGCTCGTAGATATATTCAGCAAGTGGATGTGCACAACCATGTCCTATGAGAACACGAGGTTGTATGTCATTAGACATCTTGTATGATAGTGGCAAAATACCCTTCCAAAGTTGGGTTCGCCGCACCCTATTTGATTCACCTAATATAACTACTAAATGATGTATAGAATACAACACACTTTTCTATACTATTTAGGGAGAACCTCCACAGCTATCATACTATTTCATAGAATAGTGAGGACTACTAATGATATCATCTGGACCGTCACTCCGTTCCTCGACTAGTCCCTGCTGCGTTCTCACTTCCTGAAGAGAACAATGAAAGCAAAAGGGTGAGCTCAACTAGCCCAGTAAAGAATATCATAATTAAAGCTAATTTACATCATCAATAACATTCATCATTAATAAATCAGAGATTTAGAACATATGGTAGCTGATAAAATTTTTCAACCATAGTTGCAGCGGAACGAGCAATCCATTAGAAGAGTCAAATAGACCATTAGGTCTATTATCTTCTCTATGTTAAAAGTTCACCAATAATGTTTTATCTCTGTAACATCAATCAACAATTCCCGTCCACAATCATATGAATAACTCATAATCATAATTGTGATTCTAAATTTCTCTTCGCACCCAGGACGAAAATAAATTTCATCACCTATATTCACCTGAAACATTAAAAATCATGGTTATACCAAATCACAATTCTTGTTCATAATCATACTAATAAATTCATTTTTGCACTACGGCCAAAGACATACAACTGTATTTTAGAAGAGTCAAGTAGAGCATGATATCTACTGTCTTCTACAAATTAAAAGTGTATAACCAATATTTTATCGCTGAGACTCAGCTTAATAAATAATCCACACCTTCAAATTATCTACGCACTACGGCCAAGGATATTCGTTAGTATCACATCCATGAATTATCCATGCACTACGGCCAAAGATATTCATTATTATCACATCCATGAATTAATATTTCATCGCTGAGACTCAGCTCAATAATTAATCTACATTATCGAATTATCCCTGTATTACAGGCCAAGGATATTCATTAGTATCACAACCACGAATTATCCATGCACTACGGGCCAAAGATAATCGTGTTTTCATCAACCGTCCTGATCATGCCATAAAATAATTCATCTTTGCACCCTTGGCCGAAGAGAATCCATAGCCATAATCATACCAAAAACTGTCTATCAATGCACTACGGGCCAATGAGGACTTTTTCACATCATTTGTAATATTACGATCATGATTATACCGAATAATCCCTGGTCATAATCATACCAAGTCCATCTATGCACTACAGGCCACAGATGACTTTCAACATAATATAAACATGATGATGATGACAATGATATAATAATTCAATAAAACAAGTTCAAGAATTAATTTATCTAGGAATCAATAACGTCCAAATTGTCAACATGATACTGCTTTGTGGAGTAAAATTCAAAAATGCTCAGAAGAATACTTCCATGAAAAGATACTGGATGAAGTGCAAATATGAAAGATATTTCACTAATTTCATGGAGTATAAAGGCCAAAACTTTAACCAACTGAGTATAATAAAGAATGGAATAACAAAAGAAATCACCAGGCATGCGATAGACCGCACAGACAGGTTATTCCAACATAAAAATAAATAGTAGAACCAGGTCATGCGTAAATGCACCGACATGATATTACGACAGAATAATAAATAATGGAACTAGGTCCGGCGTAAACGGACAGACATGAGATTCTGATAGAATAATAAATAATGGAACCAGGTCCGGCGTAAAGCACAGACAGGATATTCTGACAGCATAATAAATAATGGAACCAGGTCCGGCGTAAAGCACATACATGATGTTCCAACAGAATAATAAAAATGTAATAACAGAAGAATTTCACCAAGTATAGGGTAGCCCGCTTATACAGGTTATTCCAACTGAATAATAAAGAATGGAATAACAGAAGTTCTCTTCATGAATAAGAAAGAAAGAATACTCTTTACGAGTACAACAAATAATATCCCTTACCTTTGAAAGAAGAGTATTCCGACTGGTAGGGCGAGGATATACTCAAAGAAAACTTGCACTACGCTCAAAACTTTCTTAAACTCTAAATAAATACGCTCAAGATTATAGAAGAAGAATTCTCTCTATAGTTTCTCTATCTAAAGTTTTAGTAAATTCGTAAGAAATAATGAAGGAATGAGCTTCTATTTATAGAAGAATGGACTGCATAATAACTAATTCATGAACGGTCCAGATTGATTTACTTTTAATCGGACGGTCCATATTTAAAGCAAAATCTTTTAAATAAAATATAATATATTCTATTTATAATCTAATAAAATGAATAACTTTATAAAATATTTTACTATGCAAATACTATGCAGGCACTATGCAAACACTATGCATAATAAAATATAATATATTCTAATTATTGTCTAATAAAATAGATAACTTTATAAAAATATTCTGTTTTATATAAAAAGATTTTACTATTAGCCTAATAAAACGAATAACTTTATAAAAGTATTATGTTTTATATAAAAAGCTTTTCTGTTTTATTACATTAATAATACTAATAAAACAAAACTGAGTGACTTCTCACGTAAGCATCAATAATCAATACCGTGTGCTACTATGTAACCACGCGTATTACTATACTTTTAACACCGGGTGTTTCAACAGTTAAAGGTAAAACTTCCGCCGTTATTTTCGTAAAAATATTTTTGTCGTTTTCTCAATCCGACAATAATTCCGTTGTGGGGTCCACAAATGATTGTACCGTCGTACGAATATTCCCCGATAAAAAGAATATTCCCCGACTAATCGAATATTCCCCGACACAACGAATATTTTATATCAACTTGCTTACTTTGAAAAAAAAATTCACATATTACCCTTAACTTTAAACTTTTATCAATTTAACTATTTACCAAAATAGAAAAATTGAATACTTTTATTTCATAAAATTCGGGGTCTCACAATCACCCCTCCTTATGAAATTTCGCCATCGAAATTTACGTACGTACCTGATATTCGAAGAGATGAGAATACCTTGCTTTCTTTTCGGATTGTACCTTCTCGGTAATTTCCTCGCTATTATGATTTTCCCATTTCTCATCTTCTGTATTTCAGATATCATTCTAGAAAATAGTTTCAAAACAAAGGTTAATTGACATATCATAATTTATCAACTTATCAAGTAAACAATTTCAGCTTTAGGTAAGTCACACACTAGCGAAGTATATAAATCGTCTCTCCCCTCCTAGTTCTAGACTCTTATCTCCACCAGCGACCATATCCCTAAGCTCTGATACCAACTGTGACGCCCCCAAAATTAGGTATACATCACCCATTCTGAGTCGCCAGATACATGGTATAAAATTCAAATACAACTTCATTTATACAACTGTTGAGCTGTCGTATAGAATACGACCACAGTTAACTATGAGTTTTAATACAAATGTATGTAACTCTCATGGTATCTAGACCACAACCTTACAAATGATACTTTACATAAAAGTATAGTCAAAAACTGTTTTAGAAATTAAAATATTGGGGAAGTGCTCAAGGAAACCTTCGTACATGGGAGGTCATGCGTTTAGGTTATGATAGATATCATATGTCCACAGAATTATCCTTGGTTGACCCAAAAGTCCCAAAATAAAAATAAGAAGATTACTATCATCTTCTTTCCAATGGTGAGTCTTCTCTTGACATATAAATATCTCCGTTGTCTCCAAGTGAAAATTATACTTCAAATAAACTCCAAGATCATATAGATAGTGCTCGTAGATATATTCAGCAAGTGGATGTGCACAACCATATCCTATGAGAACACGAGGTTGTATGTCATTAGACATCTTGTATGATAGTGGCAAAATACCCCTCCAAAGTTGGGTTCGCCGCACCCTATTTGATTCACCAAATATAACTACTAAATGATGTATAGAATACAACACACTTTTCTATACTGTTTAGGGAGAACCTCCACAGCTATCACACTATTTCATAGAATAGTGAGGACTACTAATGATATTATCTGGACCGTCACTCCATTCCCCAACTAGTCCCTGCTGCGTTCTCACTTCCTGAAGAGAACAACGAAAGCAAAAGGGTGAGCTCAACTAGCCCAGTAAAGAATATCATAATTAAAGCTAATTTACATCATCAATAGCCTTCATCATTAATAAATCAGAGATTTAGAACATATGGTAGCTGATAAAACTTTTCAACCATAGTTGCAGCGGAACGAGCAATCCATTAGAAGAGTCAAATAGACCATTAGGTCTATTATCTTCTCCATTTTAAAAGTCCACAAATAATGTTTTATCCCTATAACATCAATCAACAACTCTTGTCTAAAATCATATGAATAACTCATAATCTTAATTGTGATCCTAAATTCCTATTCGCACCCAGGACGAAGATAATTTTTATCACCTATATTCACCTGAAACATCAAAAATCAAGGTTATACCAAATCAAAATTCTTGTTCATAATCATACTAATAAATTCATTTTTACACTACGGCCAAAGACATACAACTGTATTTTAGAAGATTCAAGTAGAGCATGATATCTACTATCTTCTACAAATTAAAAATGTATAACCAATATTTTATGTAACGACCCCAAAATTCATACCATTTAAATCTCCACTTCGGTCGTTAACCATACATTAAATCTCAAATTTTACATCATTATTCGATATTAAAAATACTAAAATTGCGGAATATTTAAAACTTTTATACATTTCCTTCATTCTCGCCCTGAATCGCAACCTTTACATTACATCTCTTTGATTCAATCTTATATCATGAATTGTTACAACAAAATGACTATACAAAGTCTTACATCATAACTAAATATCCATATACATTGGATAGCTCAACTTACAATTTAACATGTTACGTTCAAAATATGAAATATATTTCTCATAAAACATAAGTAATCTTCGTGAATATAGATCTCTATAACTCTCTTAGCATATATCTTTACCTTAAAATCTTGACCTGCAAAAGTAGTTATTTGCAAGAGTGAGCTCGACAGCCCAGCAAAGTCTAACAGTTTTCATGCATCACATAACACATAAAAACATGCTCGATATACATCTCATTAAAGTAATATGGCATACATGCTTTTAATTCACATAGCAAATATAAAGATTGAGTTCCTTACTCAATCATCATTACTTAGCCAAAACAATGCAGTCATATATTGACTTAAACATTTTATGATTTCAACATGCATAACATATCATGCAATTTAAAACAGTTAATCAAGTCCATGTAGAAAATAGGAACCAAAAGACTTGCCTTGAACGTTGTTTACCAATAACAGTTTAACAGCTTACAATTATCTGCACTTCACGTACCCTACACAATTATATAATCATACACATCAACTATTAGTCACATAACAACACATAGCAATTGTAATGTAAACTATACTCCACATCTCATAATCTTTCTTATTAATTAGCACACAATGTTCAATTAGATTGTGTTAACTTTTCGACTTATGACTCACTATATTTCTTCTTAGTCAAACTCGAAGTTCATTCAAGTGCTTAAGTCTTGCTAGGACTACTTATTGGTTTTATATTAAACCCATTTCATATCCTATAATATTCATTTCAACTAAATTGAAACACTTTTTAAGTTCATTAACACTTGGCACGATGTTTTGACGTTCAATCGTCACACGCCCGATTTGCATCTCTTGTGTATGCTTACTATGCTTCTATAACTTATCTAATACATTATTTATTAATGTTAAGCATCATTATATTTACTAACATACATGTTTTATAATTTAGGACATCATATTTTATAGTCAGGAGCACTACACATGCATATGTGCATGTCCGACGCCCTTCAATTGCCCCCGAAAACATAAAAGTCCTAAAGATGACTATTTTGACTACTGTTATAAACCTCAAATTAAAATATTTAAAGCATGAAAGTTGTAGGTCTACTCGTCCTCATTCCGGATCAACTTGAATCATCTCAATCGGAGTTCGTATGAGAAAGTTATGGCCATTTTACTACAGGAGGTCAAAACTGTCCGAGTCAGACTACAAATCCAGCGCTGGGGCGCGATGACTAAGCCAACTAGTGGCGCTGGGGCGCGAAATTCAGCGTCACGGTGCGAATTTCTGGCGCTGGGGCTCCTTTTTTGGCGCTAGGGCGCCATTTTTGGCGCTGTGGCGCTATTTTTGGCGCTGGGGCGCCGAAACTTGCAGAATCGCAACCCACGAGAACAGAACAACTAAATTTCTGTCAATAACTTGATTTCTAACACTAATTAACATGTATAAACTAAGCCAATTACACATATACACATTACCCAACATGTATATACTAATTACCAACGACTAAACCATGATTCTAGAAATCTTAAATCATTGAAAACATTATTTTAAAAACCAAACTCCATAATTGGCATATTTTAACACAGTAAACACTGTAAATTCTAATAACAACCAATTCGTTTACTTTAAGTACGATTCTATGAACTTCTTAACAACAGAATTAACATGTTCACAGTTTTAATTTCCCAATTAGCTATCAACAATTTGCTGATTTTGATCTTCTTAACAACCAAACTAATGAATATTTTGACTATTAATAGCCATGTACCGAAACATATACTGAAAAATAGTTTCCTTCCTTTTAAATGAAATTAACATAACCTTTCATGTACTTCCAACATCATACACCCATAAAAACACCATAGTTCAGTTATATAACAACTACTACAGAGTTTTGTAAAAACTTTATATTTACAGTGAAATAGAAGAACACAGAGACGTAAAAACATATATATATTAAGGTTTTAAAACATACATTTTGTTGTTAAGAAATTCTTGTTAAACCTTGCTAGTCACAGACAACCTTGCAACTTCAGACACCTTTTCCTCTCAATTTACTCTATTCTCTCTCAATTTTTGCAATCTTCCTTTTCTTTTCTCTTAAGCCAAAACCCAAATACTCTTTACGTAAAAACAAAATAAAACCAACGCACGCCCGTTTAAAACAAAACCGACGCCTACTCAATACCCCTATTCAATTTATCAGTTACCAAATTAATATATGTATATATTTTATTTATATTTTATTTATTAAAATTCAAAATTTAAAAAAACAAAAGCCATAGGGCTTTGTTTGGCAAAACAATTTAAAATTAAGGAATTTATATCCTTAAGCATTGTTTGGGTAAAACCAAATCAAAACTACTTTAATTTATTTTAATAACTAATTATAATTTAGTTATTTGCCACACTTCTTTTAATTAAGTTTTCATACTTAATTTATTAATTCTAATAACAATTCATTGCATAATATAATAATTTATTTAATCATTATAAACTCTCTAACTTAATTATTAAATTAAATTAGATTACTATTTCAAAATAATTACTTTTCTTAACTCATTAATTATTTATTAAACAAATAAATAATCAATTCACATCAAATCAATTAAACAAATACTTATTCAACGATAAACACATCCATTAAATATTTATATAATTCAATAAATATTTAAATATTAATTAAAAATCTGGAATGTTACATCATTCCCTCCTTACAAGGATTCTGTCCTCAGAATCACAACTCAAACCACTCATTCGTTACAATCTTCCTTACTTACAAATATTATGTCCCCAGAATCGAAGACACAAATTAAATAAATAACTCGGAGTAATCTTTCATCATTTTATCTAAACATAGGTTTTATATTTCCTACTACATTCATTACTTTAACAAATTGTAGGTTTCATTTCATAACTTTCACTTGAAGGTTTCATTTCATAACTTTCACTTGATCTGAATATATTCTGAGTATTATATATCTTTTAACCCATTCATTTCCTTTTCTAAGGATCTTTATCATCAACACTCAGGATATTACATTCACCCTTTCTTCTAAGAATTTCGTCCTCGAAATTTTATTTATTAATCTTTATTCATTCAATCTATCAGAGTAGATTTTATGTCACTACTTCATTCATTCATTGGTTTATATAACCACTTTCTTTCCACAAAGATCATTCTACGATTATTAACTTTTCTATTAAAAGTTTTTCATTATTCTTTGATAACTCATATCCTTCTCACTTCAAAATCTCTTTCTCGCTTATTCAACATATTCATCATTCAGTGTACGACTCACTTCTTTTTAAGGAATATCATCCTTACCACATTCACCTTTTAGAATATCAAGAATCTTTCACAATTGCTCAATAATTGCGAAGCGATATGAATAACAGGAATTTAAAAGATTCCAAATCATGCTGAGGGTCATAAGACCACGAACTATGTCCACAATTGCAAGTAATTTTTCAACTTTAACTTTAACAGTCATAAGACTATAAGGACCCCCGTACTTAGGGTGTTAAAACCCATCGTACGATGTATTGTGCACAAACATTTAAACGCTATGCATATGTCCATAGTTATAAGTAATCTTTCAACTTAAACTTTAACAGTCATAAGACTATAAGGACTCCTCGTACTTAGGGTGATCCGCCATTCGTACAATGTATTGTGCACAAACATCTCAACGCCTCCGCGTAATCCCTTATAAAAGGGTTGTTCATCTCAGCTTTTCAACATCTGAATCCGCACCAAAATAATTTGGTTTGGCATAACTTCTCAAGAAACGCATGCATTTCATGAACATCTTTCAATATTCATCTAGCTGAATCAAATAGCATAGACTTCTACAATAATTCGGACATCAATCGAAATATACATATATATATATATATATATATATATATTAATATTGTAATATCTTAAAGAAATCTCAAAAATCTTTTTATGACGTCATGATACCGCACTGTATTTACAGTCCGTTAAGGATTCCGTCATTTGGTGATTTTATCATACTACATTATACCATAGTGGGCTGATGATCCTTCGATTACATCCAACACTAGGTAATACTGCATTGATGACTCCATCATTTTTATCATCTTTGCACCAGGTTACATGATGCATTAATGATATAAAATACATTTTTTATATATTGCAAATCATTTTTGTCTAGCCGAAGCAATTAGCATAGACATACGAATAACAGTATTGTTGTTAAAACTCATTGGTTCCATCATTTGATCCACTTTCTATAATGATCCATTGCTTAATAGGTCTATCTATTCCTATCATCTTCAATACTCTATTTACATTTATCTATACCCAGTTCGTCAAACTTACCACACGTTATAAGTTCAGGAACTTGCCACAATCATATGAGTTTAAGAACTTATCCTAGTCAGACCATAGGCGTCCATTCGCTGAGGGGTTCAAAAACATACCATATAATTATGAGTCACGAACCTACCATAAGTATGACTTTTAAGAACTCGCACTTAACCTTATAATATTCTCTAACTATGCTCTACCTATCTGTTATACACATGAGAAAAGAATCACCTTCTCAACAGGCATATAGCAAATAGCGCGACACAAATATTCCAATGATTATCATGTGATAAACTGAGTGCAAGCACAAAACCCTCACCCATACAAAGGTTTGTACAACTCAGCCACCACCTGAGTCCTCAATTGAAATCCCTCCTAACTCTATCTTGCTTATAACTTGCTCTTTACTTGATACGAATTCCTCGTATCACATCATCTATAACTCCTCACGAGTTATCTTGTACTATTTCATAGTACACCATCTTAATAGCATTAAGCTATAATCATTCAAATATTACAAACCATCTTCCTTTTATAACTTAAACAGATCACGTCGTGATCTTATTCTATATTCATCTCCCTTAACATTCTTTTCTTAACTCGTGATCGTTTTATTTTACGATCCTCATTCTTTTCCTTTTTTTTATCATTTATGACATTATTCGTTATCATGGCTATTGGAGTTAGGAAACTCCCATTTCTTATCTTTATATCTCTTCAAGATTCTTCTTTAAATTTACTTATTTATATAACAATTCTTCCTTTAAGAATTTCTAACTTCATTTACATTGCTCAACATTCCATTTAAGGTCTACACTTTCATCACACGTATCTATTTCTATACTTGGTACACATCGAGTCTCTAACAGTTTCAAAATAGTACGCTGAGTGGTTTCCCACAAACAACCAATAAACTAGGTACCGAGTTACTAGTTCGTATATACCTCCGCTCTATGAAGGAATCGTTTAGCCCAGATACCATACATCAACTACTAAAGAGTACAATTGCACCATACTTACATATAACTCTCTATTCTTAACTTCTTTATCATTCTCTTCTTATAGACATTGTCTATTTATTATCACCTTACATCCTTATTATTGGAGTTGGGTAACCCCACTTTCATATTCTTTATAACTCTACGAGATTCTTCTTTGAATCCTCTTTCGCATGTTTTAATCGTTCCTTTATAAATTTCTTAAATTACTTCTTATTGATCAAACTCTATCTGAGCTTATTCTTTCATTATCTTCACATTCCTTCTCTAAGGTTATAACCTACGGTACTCCTACCTAAGGTTTATAACCTACAACTTTGATACCAACTGTAACGACCCCAAAATTCATACCATTTAAATCTCCACTTTGGTCGTTAACCATACATTAAATCTTAAATTTTACATCATTATTCGATATTAAAAACACTAAAATTGCGGAATATTTAAAACTTTTATACATTTTCTTCTTTCTTGCCCTGAATCGCAACCTTTACATTACATCTCTTTGATTCAATCTTATATCATGAATCGTTACAACAAAATGACTATACAAAGTCTTACATGATAACTATATATCCATATACATTGGATAGCTCAACTTACAATTTAACAACATGTTACGTTCAAAATATGAAATACATTTCTCATAAAACATAAGTAATCTTTGTGAATATAGATCTCTATAACTCACTTAGCACATATCTTTACCTTAAAATCTTGACATGCAAAAGTGGTTATTTGCAAGAGTGAGCTCGACAGCCCATCAAAGTCTAACAGTTTTCATGCATCACATAACACATAATAACATGCTCGATATACATCTCATTAAAGTAACATGGCATACATGCTTTTAATTCACATAGCAAATATAAAGATTGAGTTCCTTACTCAATCATCATTACTTAGCTAAAACAATGCAGTCATATATTTATTTAAACCTTTCATGATTTCAACATGCATAACATATCATGCAATTTAAAACAGTTAATCAAGTCCACGTAGAAAATAGGAACCGAAAGACTTGCCTTGATCGTTGTTTACCAATAACAGTTTAAAAGCTTACAATTATCTGCACTTTAGTGCCCTACACAATTATATAATCATACACATCAACTATTAGTCACATAACAACACATAGCAATTGTAATGTAAACTCTACTCCACATCTCATAATCTTTCCTATTAATTAGCACACAATGTTCAATTAGATTGAATTGAAACACTATATTTCTTCTTAGTCAAACTCGAAGTTCATTCAAGTGCTTAAGTCTTGCTAGGACTACTTATTGGTTTTATATTAAACCTATTTCATATCCTATAATATTCATTTCAATTGAATTGAAACACTTTTTAAGTTCATTAACACTTGGCACGACGTTTTGACGTTCAATCGTCACATGCCCGATTTGCATCTCTTGTGTATGCTTACTATGCTTCTATAACTTATCTTATACATTATTTATTACTGTTAAACATCATTATATTTATTAACATACATGTTTTATAACTTAGGACATCATCTTTTATAGTCAGGAGCACTAGACATGCATATGTGCATGCCCGACGCCCTCCAATTGCCCCCGAAAACATAATAGTCCTAAAGATGACCATTTTGACTACTATTACAGACCTCAAATTAAAACATTTAAAGCATAAAAGTTGTAGGTCTACTCTTCCTCGTTCCGGATCATCTTGAATCATCTCAATCGGAGTTCGTATGAGAAAGTTATGGCCATTTTACTACAGGAGGTCAAAACTGTCCGAGTCAGACTATAAATCCGGCGCTGGGGTGCGAGGACTAAGCCAACTAGTGGCGCTGGGGTGAGAAATTGGAGCTGGGGCGTGAATTTCAACTCCGCGGCGCGAATGTCAGCGCCGCGGCGCGAATTTCTGGCGCTGAGGCCCCATTTTTGGCACTGGGACCGCTATTTTTGGCGCTAGGCGCCGAAACTTGCAGAATCGCAATCCACGAGAACAGAAAAACTAAATTTCTGTCAATAACTTGATTTCTAACACTAATTAACATGTATAACCTAAGCCAATTACACATATACACATTACCCAACATGTATATACTAATTACCAACGACTAAACTATGATTCTAGAAATCTTAAATCATTGAAAACATTATTTTAAAAACCAAACTCCATAATTGGCATATTTTAACACAGTAAACACTGTAAATTCTAATAACAACCAATTCGTTTACTTTAAGTACGATTCTCTGAACTTCTTAACAACAGAATTAACATGTTCACAGTTTTAATTTCCCAATTAGCTATCAACAATTTACTGATTTTGATCTTCTTAACAACCAAACTAATGAATATTTTGACTATTAATAGCCATGTACCGAAACATATACTGAAAAATAGTTTCCTTCCTTTTAAATGAAATTAACATAACCTTTCATGTACTTCCAACATCATACACCCATAAAAACACCATAGTTCAGTTATATAACAACTACTACAGAGTTTTGTAAAAACTTTATATTTACAGTGAAATAGAAGAACACAGAGACGTAAAAACATATATATATTAAGGTTTTAAAACATACCTTTTGTTGTTAAGAAATTCTTGTTAAGCCTTGCTAGTCACAGACAACCTTGCAACTTCAGACACCTTTTCCTCTCAATTTACTCTATTCTCTCTCAATTTTTGCAATCTTCCTTTTCTTTTCTCTTAAGCCAAAACCCAAATACTCTTTACGTAAAAATAAAATAAAACCAACGCACGCCCGTTTAAAACAAAATCGACGCCTACTCAATACCCCTATTCAATTTATCAGTTACCAAATTATATATATATATATATATATATATATATATATATATATATATATATATATATTTTATTTATATTTTATTTATTAAAATTCAAAATTTAAAAAAACAAAAGCCATAGGGCTTTGTTTGGCAAAACAATTTAAAATTAAGGAATTTATATCCTTAAGAATTGTTTGGGTAAAACCAAATCAAAACTACTTTAATTTATTTTAATAACTAATTATAATTTAGTTATTTGTCACACTTCTTTTAATTAAGTTTTCATACTTAATTTATTAATTCTAATAACAATTCATTGCATAATATAATAATTTATTTAATCATTATAAACTCTCTAACTTAATTATTAAATTAAATTAGATTACTATTTCAAAATAATTACTTTTCTTAACTCATTAATTATTTATTAAACAAATAAATAATCAATTCACATCAAATCAATTAAACAAATACTTATTCAACGATAAACACATCCATTAAATATTTATATAATTCAATAAATATTTAAATATTAATTAAAAATCTGGAATGTTACATCATTCCCTCCTTACAAGGATTATGTCCTCAGAATCACAACTCAAACCACTCATTCGTTACAATCTTCCTTACTTACAAATATTATGTCCCCAGAATCGAAGACACAAATTAAATAAATAACTCGGAGTAATCTTTCATCATTTTATCTAAACATAGGTTTTATATTTCCTACTACATTCATTACTTTAACAAATTGTAGATTTCATTTCATAACTTTCACTTGAAGGTTTCATTTCATAACTTTCACTTGATCTGAATATATTCTGAGTATTATATATCTTTTAACCCATTCATTTCCTTTTCTAATGATCTTTATCATCAACACTCGGGATATTACATTCACCCTTTCTTCTAAGAATTTCGTCCTCGAAATTTTATTTATTAATCTTTATTCATTCAATCTATCAGAGTAGATTTTATGTCACTACTTCATTCATTCATTGGTTTCTATAACCACTTTCTTTCCACAAAGATCATTCTACGATTATTAACTTTTCTATTAAAAGTTTTTCATTATTCTTTGATAACTCATATCCTTCTCACTTCAAAATCTCTTTCTCGCTTATTCAACATATTCATCATTCAGTGTACGACTCACTTCTTTCTAAGGAATATCATCCTTACCATATTCACCTTTTAGAATATCAAGAATCTTTCACAATTGCTCAATAATTGCGAAGCGATATGAATAACAGGAATTTAAAAGATTCCAAATCATGCTGAGGGTCATAAGACCACGAACTATGTCCACAATTGCAAGTAATTTTTCAACTTTAACTTTAACAGTCATAAGACTATAAGGACCCCCGTACTTAGGGTGTTAAAACCCATCGTACGATGTATTGTGCACAAATATTTAAACGCTATGCATATGTCCATAGTTATAAGTAATCTTTCAACTTAAACTTTAACAGTCATAAGACTATAAGGACTCCTCGTACTTAGGATGATCCGCCCTTCGTACAATGTATTGTGCACAAACATCTCAACGCCTCCGCGTAATCCCTTATAAAAGGGTTATTCATCTCAGCTTTTCAACATCTGAATTCGCACCAAAACAATTTGGTTTGGCATAACTTCTCAAGAAACGCATGCATTTCATGAACATCTTTCAATATTCATCTAGCTGAATCAAATAGCATAGACTTCTACAATAATTCGGACATCAATCGAAATATACATATACATATACATATATATATATATATATATTAATATTGTAATATCTTAAAGAAATCTCAAAAATCTTTTTATGACGTCATGATACCGCACTGTATTTACAGTCCGTTAAGGATTCCGTCATTTGGTGATTTTATCATACTACATTATACCATAGTGGGCTGATGATCTTTCGATTACATCCAACACTAGGTAATACTGCATTGATGACTCCATCATTTTTATCATCTTTGCACCAGGTTACATGATGCATTAATGATATAAAATACATTTTTTATATATTGCAAATCATTTTTGTCTAGCCGAAGCAATTAGCATAGACATACGAATAACAGTATTGTTGTTAAAACTCATTGGTTCCATCATTTGATCCACTTTCTATAATGATCCATTGCTTAATAGGTCTATCTATTCCTATCATCTTCAATACTCTATTTACATTTATCTATACCCAGTTCGTCAAACTTACCACACGTTATAAGTTCAGGAACTTGCCACAATCATATGAGTTTAAGAACTTATCCTAGTCAGACCATAGGCGTCCATTCGCTGAGGGGTTCAAAAACATACCATATAATTATGAGTCACGAACCTACCATAAGTATGACTTTTAAGAACTCGCACTTAACCTTATAATATTCTCTAACTATGCTCTACCTATCTGTTATACACATGAGAAAAGAATCACCTTCTCAACAGGCATATAGCAAATAGCGCGACAAAAATATTCCAATGATTATCATGTGATAAACTGAGTGCAAGCACAAAACCCTCACCCATACAAAGGTTTGTACAACTCAGCCACCACCTGAGTCCTCAATTGAAATCCCTCCTAACTCTATCTTGCTTATAACTTGCTCTTTACTTGATACGAATTCCTCGTATCACATCATCTATAACTCCTCATGAGTTATCTTGTACTATTTCATAGTACACCATCTTAATAGCATTAAGCTATAATCATTCAAATATTACAAACCATCTTCCTTTTATAACTTAAACAGATCACGTCGTGATCTTATTCTATATTCATCTCCCTTAACATTCTTTTCTTAACTCGTGATCGTTTTATTTTACGATCCTCATTCTTTTCCTTTTTTTTATCATTTACGACATTATTCGTTATCTTGGCTATTGGAGTTAGGAAACTCCCATTTCTTATCTTTATATCTCTTCAAGATTCTTCTTTAAATTTACTTATTTATATAACAATTCTTCCTTTAAGAATTTCTAACTTCATTTACATTGCTCAACATTCCATTTAAGGTCTACACTTTCATCACACGTATCTATTTCTATACTTGGTACACATCGAGTCTCTAACAGTTTCAAAATAGTACGCTGAGTGGTTTCCCACAAACAACCAATAAACTAGGTACCGAGTTACTAGTTCGTATATACCTCCGCTCTATGAAGGAATCGTTTAGCCCAGATACCATACATCAACTACTAAAGAGTACAATCGCACCATACTTACATATAACTCTCTATTCTTAACTTCTTTATCATTCTCTTCTTATAGACATTGTCTATTTATTATCACCTTACATCCTTATTATTGGAGTTGGGTAACCCCACTTTCATATTCTTTATAACTCTACGAGATTCTTCTTTGAATCCTCTTTCGCATGTTTTAATCGTTGCTTTATAAATTTCTTAAATTACTTCTTATTGATCAAACTCTATCTGAGCTTATTCTTTCATTATCTTCACATTCCTTCTCTAAGGTTATAACCTACGGTACTCCTACCTAAGGTTTATAACCTACAACTTTGATACCAACTGTAACGACCCCAAAATTCATACCATTTAAATCTCCACTTCGGTCGTTAACCATTCATTAAATCTTAAATTTTACATCATTATTCGATATTAAAAACACTAAAATTACGGAATATTTAAAACTTTTATACATTTTCTTCTTTCTTACCCTGAATCGCAACCTTTACATTACATCTCTTTGATTCAATCTTAAATCATGAATCGTTACAACAAAATGACTATACAAAGTCTTACATGATAACTAAATATCCATATACATTGGATAGCTCAACTTACAATTTAACAACATGTTACGTTCAAAATATGAAATATATTTCTCATAAAACATAAGTAATCTTTGTGAATATAGATCTCTATAACTCACTTAGCACATATCTTTACCTTAAAATCTTGACATGCAAAAGTGGTTATTTGCAAGAGTGAGCTCGACAGCCCATTAAAGTCTAACAGTTTTCATGCATCACATAACACATAATAACATGCTCGATATACATCTCATTAAAGTAACATGGCATACATGCTTTTAATTCACATAGCAAATATAAAGATTGAGTTCCTTACTCAATCATCATTACTTAGCCAAAACAATGCAGTCATATATTTATTTAAACCTTTCATGATTTCAACATGCATAACATATCATGCAATTTAAAACAGTTAATCAAGTCCACGTAGAAAATAGGAACCGAAAGACTTGCCTTGATCGTTGTTTACCAATAACAGTTTAACAGCTTACAATTATCTGCACTTTAGTGCCCTACACAATTATATAATCATACACATCAACTATTAGTCACATAACAACACATAGCAATTGTAATGTAAACTCTACTCCACATCTCATAATCTTTCCTATTAATTAGCACACAATGTTCAATTAGATTGAATTGAAACACTATATTTCTTCTTAGTCAAACTCGAAGTTCATTCAAGTGCTTAAGTCTTGCTAGGACTACTTATTGGTTTTATATTAAACCCATTTCATATCCTATATTCATTTCAATTGAATTGAAACACTTTTTAAGTTCATTAACACTTGGCACGACGTTTTGACGTTCAATCGTCACACGCCCGATTTGCATCTCTTGTGTATGCTTACTATGCTTCTATAACTTATCTTATACATTATTTATTAATGTTAAACATCATTATATTTACTAACATACATGTTTTAGAACTTAGGACATCATCTTTTATAGTCAGGAGCACTAGACATGCATATGTGCATGCCCGACGCCCTCCAATTGCCCCCGAAAACATAATAGTTCTAAAGATGACCATTTTGACTACTATTACAGACCTCAAATTAAAACATTTAAAGCATGAAAGTTGTAGGTCTACTCGTCCTCATTCTGGATCATCTTGAATCATCTTAATCGGAGTTCGTATGAGAAAGTTATGGCCATTTTACTACAGGAGGTCAAAACTGTCCGAGTCAGACTATAAATCCGGCGCTGGGGTGCGAGGACTAAGCCAACTAGTGGCGCTGGGGCGAGAAATTGGAGCTGGGGCGCGAATTTCAGCGCCGCGGCGCGAATTTCTAGCGCTGAGGCCCCATTTTTGGCACTGGGACCGCTATTTTTGGCGCTAGGCGCCGAAACTTGCAGAATCGCAATCCACGAGAACAGAACAACTAAATTTCTATCAATAACTTGATTTCTAACACTAATTAACATGTATAACCTAAGCCAATTACACATATACACATTACCCAACATGTATATACTAATTACCAACGACTAAACCATGATTCTAGAAATCTTAAATCATTGAAAGCGTTATTTTAAAAACCAAATTCCATAATTGACATATTTTAACACAGTAAACACTGTAAATTCTAATAACAACCAATTCGTTTACTTTAACTACGATTCTTTGAACTTCTTAACGACAGAATTAACATGTTCACAGTTTTAATTTCTCAATTAGCTATCAACAATTTACTGATTTGGATCTTCTTAACAACCAAACTAATGAATATTTTGACTATTAATAGCCATGTACCGAAACATATACTGAAAAATAGTTTCCTTCCTTTTAAACGAAATTAACATAACCTTTCATGTACTTCCAACATCATACACCCATAAAAACATCATAGTTCAGTTATATAACAACTACTACAGAGTTTTGTAAAAACTTTATATTTATAGTGAAATAGAAGAACACAGAGACGTAAAAACATATATATATATATATATATATATATATATATATATATATTAAGGTTTTAAAACATACCTTTTGTTGTTAAGAAATTCTTGTTAAGCCTTGCTAGTCACAGACAACCTTGCAACTTCAGACACCTTTTCCTCTCAATTTACTCTATTCTCTCTCAATTTCTACAATCTTCCTTTTCTTTTCTCTTAAGCCAAAACCCAAATACTCTTTACATAAAAACAAAATAAAACCAACGCACGCCCGTTTAAAACAAAACTGACGCCTACTCAATACCCCTATTCAATTTATCAGTTACCAAATTAATATATATATTTTATTTATATTTTATTTATTAAAATTCAAAATTTAAAAAAACAAAAGCCATAGGGCTTTGTTTGGCAAAACAATTTAAAATTCAGGAATTTATATCCTTAAGCATTGTTTGGGTAAAACCAAATCAAAACTACTTTAATTTATTTTAATAACTAATTATAATTTAGTTATTTGCCACACTTCTTTTAATTAAGTTTTCATACTTAATTTATTAATTCTAATAACAATTCATTGCATAATATAATAATTTATTTAATCATTATAAACTCTCTAACTTAATTATTAAATTAAATTAGATTACTATTTCAAAATAATTACTTTCCTTAACTCATTAATTATTTATTAAACAAATAAATAATCAATTCACATCAAATCAATTAAACAAATACTTATTCAACGATAAACACATCCATTAAATATTTATATAATTCAATAAATATTTAAATATTAATTAAAAATCTGGATTGTTACATCATTCCCTCCTTACAAGGATTCTGTCCTTAGAATCACAACTCAAACCACTCATTCGTTACAATCTTCCCTACTTACAAAGATTCTGTCCCCAGAATCGAAGACACAAATTAAACAAATAACTCAGAGTAATCTTTCATCATTTTATCTAAACATAGGTTTTATATTTCCTACAACATTCATTACTTTAACAAATTGTAGGTTTCATTTCATAACTTTCATTTGATCTCAATATATTCTGAGTATTATGTATCTTTTAACCAATTCATTTCCTTTTCTAAGGATCTTTATCATCAACACTCGGGATATTACATTCATCCTTTCTTCTAAGAATTTCGTCCTCGAAAATTTATTTATTAATTTTTATTCATTCAATCTATCAGAGTAGATTTTATTTCACTACTTCATTCATTCATTGGTTTCTATAACCACTTTCTTTCCACAAAGATCATTCTACAATTATTAACTTTTATATTAAAAGTTTTTCATTAGTCTTTGATAACTCATATCCTTCTCACTTCAAAATCTCTTTTCTCACTTATTCAACATATTCATCAATCAGTGTACGACTCACTTCTTTCTAAGGAATATCATCCTTACCACATTCACCTTTTAGAATAGTAAGAATCTTCCACAATTACTCAATAATTGGGAAGCGATATGAATAACAGGAATTTAAAAGATTCCAAATCATGCTGAGGGTCATAAGGCCACGAACTATGTCCACAGTTGAAAGTAATTTTTCAACTTCAACTTTAACAGTCATAAGACTATAAGGACCCCCGTACTTAGGGTGTTAAAACCCTTCGTACGATGTATTGTGCACAAACATTTAAACACTATGCATATGTCCATAGTTATAAGTAATCTTTCAACTTAAACTTTAACAGTCATAAGACTATAGGGGCTCTTCGTACTTAGGGTGATCAACCCTTCGTACAATGTATTGTGCACAAACATCTCAACGCCTCCGCGTAATCCCGTATAAAAGGGTTGTTCATCTCAGCTTTTCAACATCTGAATCCGCACCAAAATAATTTGGTTTGGCATAACTTCTCAAGAAACGCATGCATTTCATGAACATCTTTCAATATTCGTCTAGCTGAATCAAATAGCATAGACTTCTACAATAATTTGGACATCAATCGAAATATACATATATATATATATATATATATTAATATTGTAATATCTTAAAGAAATCTCAAAAATCTTTTTATGACGTCATGATACCGCACTGTATTTACAGTCCGTTAAGGATTCCGTCATTTGGTGATTTTATCATACTACATTATACCATAGTGGGCTGACGATCCTAAGATCACATCCAACACTAGGTAATACTGCAATGATGACTCCATCATTTTTATCATCTTTGCACCAGGTTACATGATGCATTAATGATATAAAATACATTTTTTATATATTACAAATCATTTTTGTCTAGCCGAAGCAATTAGCATAGACATACGAATAACAGTATTGTTGTTAAAACTCATTGGTTCCATCATTTGATCCACTTTCTATAATGATCCATTGCTTAATAGGTCTATCTATTCCTATCATCCTAAATACTCTATTTATATTTATCTATACCCAGTTCGTCAAACTTACCACACGTTATGAGTTTAGAAACTTGCCACAATCATATGAGTTTAAGAACTTATCCTAGTCAGACCATAGGCGTCCATTCACTGAGGGGTTCAAAAACATACCATATAATTATGAGTCACGAACCTACCATAAGTATGAGTTTTAAGAACTCGCACTTAACCTTATAATATTCTCTAACTATACTCTACCTATCTGTTATACACATGAGAAAAGAATCACCTTCTCAACAGGCATATAGCAAATAGCGCGACACAAACATTCCAATGATTATCATGTGATAAACTGAGTGCAAGCACAAAACCCTCGCCCATACAAAGGTTTGTACAACTCAGCCACCACTTGAGTCCTCAATTGAAACCCCTCCTAACTCTATCTTGCTTATAACTTGCTCTTTACTTATTACGAATTTCTCGTATCACATCAACTATAACTCCTCATGAGTTACCTTGTACTATTTCATAGTACACCATCTTAATAGCATTAAGCTATAATCATTCAAACATTACAAACCATCTTCCTTTTATAACTTAAACAGATCACGCCGCGATCTTATTCTATATTCATCTCCCTTAACATTCTTTTCTTAACTCGTGATCGTTTTGTTTTACGATCCTCATTCTTTCTCTTTTTTTTTATCATTTACGACATTATTCGTTATCTTGGCTATTGGAGTTAGGAAACTCCCATTTCTTATCTTTATATCTCTTCAAGATTCTTCTTTGAATTTACTTATTTATATAACAATTCTTCCTTTAAGAATTTCTAACTTCATTTATATTGCTCAACATTCCATTTAAGGTCTACACTTTCATCACACGTATCCATTTCTATACATGGTACACATCGAGTCTCTAACAGTTTCAATATGGTACGCTAAGTGGTTTCCCACAAACAACCAACAAACTAGGTTCCGAGTTACTAGTTTGTATATACCTCTGCTCTATGAAGGAATCGTTTAGCCCAGATACCATACATCAACTACTAAAGAGTACAATTGCACCATACTTACATATAACTCTCTATTCTTAACTTCTTTATCATTCTCTTCTTATAGACATTGTCTATTTATTATCACCTTACATCCTTATTATTGGAGTTGGGTAACCCCACTTTCATATTCTTTATAACTCTACGAGATTCTTATTTGAATCCTCTTACGCATGTTTTAATCCTTCCTTTATAAATTTCTTAAATTACGTCTTATTGATCAAACTCTATCTGAGCTTATTCTTTCATTATCTTCACATTCCTTCTCTAAGGTTATAGCCTACGGTACTCCTACCTAAGGTTTATAACCTACAACTTTGATACCAACTGTAACGACCCCAAAATTCGTACCATTTAAATCTCCACTTCGGTCGTTAACCATACATTAAATCTCAAATTTTACATCATTATTCGATATTAAAAACACTAAAATTATGGGATATTTAAAACTTTTATACATTTCCTTCTTTCTTGCCCTGAATCGCAACCTTTACATTACATCTCTTTGATTCAATCTTATATCATGAATCGTTACAACAAAATGACTATACAAAGTCTTACATCATAACTAAATATCCATATACATTGGATAGCTCAACTTACAATTTAACAACATGTTACGTTCAAAATATGAAATATATTTCTCATAGAACATAAGTAATCTTCGTGAATATAGATCTCTATAACTCACTTAACACATATCTTTACCTTAAAATCTTGACATGCAAAAGTGGTTATTTGCAAGAGTGAGCTTGACAGCCCAACAAAATCTAACAGTTTTCATGCATCACATAACACATAATAACATGCTCGATATACATCTCATTAAAGTAACATGGCATACATGCTTTTAATTCATATAGCAAATACAAAGATTGAGTTTCTTACTCAATCATCATTACTTAGCAAAAATAATGCAGTCATATATTGACTTAAACATTTCATGATTTCAACATGCATAACATATCATGCAATTTAAAACAGTTAATCAAGTCCACGTAGAAAATAAGAACCGAAAGACTTGCCTTGATCGTTGTTTACCAATAACAGTTTAACAGCTTACAATTATCTGCACTTCACGTGCCCTACACAATTATATAATCATACATATCAACTATTAGTCACATAACAACACATAGTAATTGTAATGTAAACTCTACTCCACATCTCATAATCTTTCCTATTAATTAGCACACAATGTTCAATTAGATTGTGTTAACTTTTCGACTTATGACTCACTATATTTCTTCTTAGTCAAACTCAAAGTTCATTCAAGTACTTAAGTCTTGCTAGGACTACTTATTAGTTTTATATTAAACCCATTTCATATCCTATAATATTCATTTCAATTGAATTGAAACACTTTTTAAGTTCATTAACACTTGGCACGACGTTTTGACGTTTAATCGTCACACGCCCGATTTGCATCTCTTGTGTATGCTTACTATGCTTCTATAACTTATCTAATACATTATTTATTAATGTTAAGCATTATTATATTTACTAACATACATGTTTTATAACTTAGGACATTATCTTTTATAGTCAGGAGCACTACACATGCATATGTGCATACCCGACGCCCTCCAATTGCCCCCGAAAACATAACAGTCCTAAAGATGACCATTTTAACTACTGTTACAGACCTCAAATTAAAAAATTTAAAGCATGAAAGTTGTAGGTCTACTCGTCCTCGTTCTGGATCATCTTGAATCATCTCAATCGGAGTTCGTATGAGAAAGTTATGGCCATTTTACTACAGGAGGTCAAAACTGTCTGAGTCAGACTACAAATCCGTCGCTGGGGCGCGAGGACTAAGCCAACTAGTGGCGCTGGGGCGCGAAATTGGCGTTGGGGCGCGAATTTCAACGCCGCGGCGAGAATTTCTGGCGCTAGGGCTCCATTTTTGGCGCTAGGGCGCCATTTTTGTTGCTGGGGCGCTATTTTTGGCGCTGAGGTGCCGAAACTTGCAGAATCGCAACCCACGAGAACAGAACAACTAAATTTCTGTCAATAACTTGATTTTTGACACTAATTAACAAGTATAACCTAAGCCAATTGTAACATTCCATATTTTTTAAATGTAAGTTATAAATATTTATTAATTTATATAAATATTTATTGGATGTGTTTATTATTGAATAAGTAATTGTTCAATTTGATTGAGTTGTTTTAGTTAATTATTTATTTGTTAAATAATTAATCTGTTATGTGGATTGAGTTATGTGATTAAGGGATATTACAGAATGCGTGGCTAAATGTTTGACATGTCAAAGAGTAAAAGCCGAACATCAAAGACCCAGCGGATTACTTCAACCGTTGGAAATACCAAAATGGAAATGGGAGCATATCACGATGGATTTTGTGGTGGGTCTTCCAGCTACTCAGAGAGGATGCGATGCAATTTGGGTGATAGTGGACTGACTGACAAAATCAGCGCACTTTTTACCAATAAAGATTAGGTTCAATCTTGATCAGTTGGCAAGATTGTACATCAAAGAGGTCGTTTCGAGACATGGAGTGCCAGTGTCAATTGTGTCTAATAGAGACCCGCGATTCACGTCAAACTTCTGGAAGAGACTACAAGAATGCATGGGTACGGTTTATCATCCACAAACAGATGGCCAAAGCGAACGAACGATCCAGACATTGGAAGATATGCTGAGAGCATGCATCATGGATTTCAAAGGAAGCTGGGAAGAGCAATTACTGTTGGTGAAATTCGCCTACAATAATAGTTATCACGCGAGCATCGGCATGCCGCCTTACGAAGCGTTATACGGCAGAAAGTGCAGAACTCCACTGTGCTGGGATGAAGTTGGTGAACGTCAACTACTAGGACCAGAATTAGTGCAACAAACTGCTGAGGTTATCAAACTCATCAGGATAAGATTGGTAGCAGCTCAAGACCGACAGAAGAAGTATGCTGATCAACACAGGCAAGATCGTGCATTTGATGTAGGAAGTTATGTATTCCTAAAAGTTTCTCCTTGGAAGGGAAAAATTCGTTTCGGTAAGAAGGGAAAACTAAGCCCGAGGTTTATTGGACCCTTTGAAGTGCTGCGAAAAGTTGGAGAGGTAGCTTACGAGGTAGCTCTACCTCCATAGTTGGAAAATATTCATAACGTTTTTCATATTTCGGTGTTACGACCATATAAACCCGATTACAATCACGTGATCGAGTACGAACCGTTGCCGTTCGAGAAAGATTTGACTTATGAAGAGGTTCCTATCCAAATAGTCGACAGGAAAGAACAAGTGCTCAGGAATAAAGTGATACCTTCTGTGAAGGTGATATGGAGAAACCACAATGCTGAAGAAGCAACGTGGGAACTCGAAGAGAAAATAATGAAAGAGTACTCTGAGTTATTTATTTAATCTGTGTCTTCGATTCTGGGGATAGAATCATTATAAGTAGGGAAGAATGTAACGAATGTGTTGTTTGAGTTGTGATTCTGAGGACAGAATTCTTATAAGAGGGGAATGATGTAACATTCCATATTTTTTAAATGTAAGTTATTAATATTTATTGATTTATATAAATATTTATTGGATGTGTTTATTATTGAATAAGTAATTGTTCAATTTGATTTAGTTGTTTTAGTTAATTATTTATTTGTTAAATAATTAATGTGTTATGTGGATTGAGTTATGTGATTAAGTGATTTATTTAATAAATTGTTATTTCATAAAGTGTGACAAATAACTATGTTATAAAGAGTTATTAAAATAAATTAAAGTAATTTTAATTTAGTTTTACCCAAACAAAGCTTAAGGATATAAACTATTTTATTTTAAAGGGATAGGCCAAACAAAGCCTACGGCTTTTGGATTTTGAAATTTAAATGATTAATAAAATAATAATATAATATATACGTTAGTTTTGTAACTGATATGTTATTAAATTAGACGTATTAAGGTTAGCGATTTTATTTTACGCGTTATAGCTATCGGTTGTTTTCTTTTTACACATTCTAGTTGCTGAGAAAAGAGAGAAGAACACTAAGAGAGAATTTCAGAGAAAGTTTAAGAGAGAAAAGGCTGTGTTTTTCAAATACGTTCTGAGTTTGTCAAAGCTATTCTCCGTGATTAACAAGTGTTGTCGGAACAAATTAAAGGTAGGTTGTATAAACCTTATCATATATGTTTACACTATATAGTTTTTGAGAAATTGTATGTCTCTGTTTTTCTTGAAATAACCGTGTATAAGTTTTTACCAAATTTGTCTGTAAACCTTGTTCTAGAATTTGTTTTGGTATTACATGTTTTGTTGTTATAATTGTTATAACTAGCATATATATATATGTATATGTATATCTGAGTGGTATTTTAATCATGTGTTAAAGAAAAAGAAATAGCTTTACTGTGAACATAAACATGTATGAATGTATGTTTTTCAGAGTACCAAAATTTATACTTGTATTGTATGATAATCATGAAATTTAACTGTGATTATATGAATTGGGTAAGAATTAAGTAGAATATAGTTAGAATAAATCAAATTATTTTCTAACTATGATTACAATGCTTACTATATCAACAATGGAGTTTTGATTTTTAAAAGTTTGGTTTTAAAGGAAAACAGTGTTTTCAAATAATTAGTTCTCTGATATTGTTGTTTAGTTGTGTAAAATTCGTACACAAATACTTCATAACTTTTATGTGTAATTGTCATGAAGTTATACATGTTGTTGGATGTCATTGGCTGTTAAAAATAACTTAGACAGTAGCTTTGCTCTATTTTTCTAGTTTGGTTAGGTGAGTTTCGGCGCCCCATCGTCAAAATTCACGCCCCAGCGCCAAAAATAGGCTAGAAGTTTGCGCCCCGGCCCTGGAATTCGTGCCCCGGTGCCACTGCTCGCGCCCCGGTGCCACTGTTATCGCCCCAGCGCTGGAAAAGTGGCCTGGGTCGGACAGTTTTGACCTCCTGTAGTAAAATGGCCATAACTTTCTCATACGAACTCCGATTGAGGTAATTCAAGATGATCCTGAACGAGGACGAATAGACCTACAACTTTCATGCTTTAAGTTTTTTAATTTAAGGTCTGTAACAGTAGTCAAAATGGTCATCTTTAAGACTATTGTGTACTTAGAGCCAATCGGAGGGCGTCGGAATTTCCATTAAGCAACTTCATTGTATCCAGTTATTCATGACGATACAAGTTTCTCATCTCTGCACATTCGTTGAGATAGTTATTATGATTATGCAAGTTTTCTTAACTCTAAACTTGTTATATTAGCATGCAAGTACCTTTAGTTTATCGTTCAAGCTATCATTTGTTGTGCATGCTTGATATTAAATTCTAAGATGTAACCTTAGCTTAATGTTATTCAAAGCATGGTATGATGTGTTATTCAATAGTTATGCTATTAGATTATCCCTAAAGCATGAACTTAGAACGAAATACTTATTCAGTTATGATTATTCAATAACATAGTGTTATTATCTTTTACTCAACTAATCCTTAGTTGATGTCCGTTGAATTCCAAATTACCTTGAAGTGTATCCAAATCAAACTATCTTTGGGGCGGGCTTGTACTCAAAATACTGAGATGAACAATCCTATTTATAGGGGTTACGCTTAGTTTTGTACTTTGCGCTGAAATGTTTGTATACAATACATGTACGAATGGTTGATCCCCCTAAGTACCTTAAAGTCATTATGGTCGTATGACTGTAAAAGTTTAAGTTGAAAGATTACTTATAACTGTGGACAAGGTTCGTGGTCATTAGACCCTCAGTGAATGTTTAAAATGTTAATAGAACTCATTGTTTAGTTCTATTGAGCCCCTGAATGGGCAAGGAATGTTTAAGATGTTAATAGAATCTATTGTTCAGTTCTATTGAGCCCCTGAATGGGCAGAGAATGTAAAAGTTATTCATTGTTATTTCAAGTGAGCCTTGTTTGCTCACTCTTGCCTGTAAAATCCTTACAGCTACAGATAGAAAGGGTGACGTACCTAGCACCAGTAAAGGAAAGGGAAAGACGAACAAGTACTGAAGACTAGTAATAGTTTTGATAGTTTTATTATCAGACTTTGGTTTAAAGAATGTAATGAAGTTTATGTAAATTTTTCCGCATGAATGATTGTATGTAAAGGTTAGATAACCTGGGAGATATTATTTTATGTAATTCCTGTATGGGCAGGTTTATTATTCAATTTTATTTATGATTGGGTAGTTATAAATGAATGTTTTGATTACGTGAACACCAAATTTTGAGATAATGAAGTACCGAGATTTGGGGGTGTCACACCAATTACACATATACACATTACCCAACATGTATATACTAATTACCAACGACTAAACCATGATTCTAGAAATCTTAAATCATTGAAAGCATTATTTTAAAAACCAAACTCCATAATTGACATATTTTAACACAGTAAACACTGTAAATTCTAATAACAACCAATTCGTTTACTTTAACTACGATTCTCTGAACTTCTTAACAACAGAATTAACTTGTTCACAGTTTTAATTTCCCAATTAGCTATCAACAATTTACTGATTTGGATCTTCTTAACAACCAAACTAATGAATATTTTGACTGTTAATAGCCATGTACCGAAACATATACTGAAAAATAGTTTCCTTCCTTTTAAACGAAATTAACATAACCTTTCATGTACTTCCAACATCATACACCCATAAAAACATCATAGTTCAGTTATATAACAACTACTACAGAGTTTTGTAAAAACTTTATATTTATAGTGAAATAGAAGAACACAGAGACGTAAAAAAACACACACACACACACACACACACACACACACACACATATATATATATATATATATATTAAGGTTTTAAAACATACCTTTTGTTGTTAAGAAATTCTTGTTAACCCTTGCTAGTCACAGACAACCTTGCAACTTCAGACACCTTTTCCTCTCAATTTACTCTATTCTCTCTCAATTTCTGCAATCTTCCTTTTCTTTTCTCTTAAGCCAAAACCCAAATACTCTTTACATAAAAACAAAATAAAACCAATGCACGCCCGTTTAAAACAAAACCGACGCCTACTCAATACCCCTATTCAATTTATCAGTTACCAAATTAATATATATTTTTTATTTATATTTTATTTATTAAAATTCAAAATTTAAAAAAACAAAAGCCATAGGGCTTTGCTTGGCAAAACAATTTAAAATTAAGAAATTTATATCCTTAAGCATTGTTTGGGTAAAACCAAATCAAAACTACTTTAATTTATTTTAATAACTAATTATAATATAGTTATTTGCCACACTTCTTTTAATTAAGTTTTCATACTTAATTTATTAATTCTAATAACAATTCATTGCATAATATAATAATTTATTTAATCATTATAAACTCTCTAACTTAATTATTAAATTAAATTAGATTATTATTTCAAAATAATTACTTTCCTTAACTCATTAATTATTTATTAAACAAATAAATAATCAATTCACATCAAATCAATTAAACAAATATTTATTCAACGATAAACACATCCATTAAATATTTATATAATTCAATAAATATTTAAATATTAATTAAAAATCTGGATTGTTACATCATTCCCTCCTTACAAGGATTCTGTCCTTAGAATCACAATTCAAACCACTCATTCGTTATAATCTTCCCTACTTACAAAGATTCTGTCCCCATAATCGAAGACACAAATTAAACAAATAACTCGGAGTAATCTTTCATCATTTTATCTAAACACATGTTTTATATTTCCTACTACATTCATTACTTTAACAAATTGTAGGTTTCATTTCATAACTTTCACTTGATCTCAATATATTCTGAGTATTATATGTAAGACCCCGAATTTTATGAAATAAAAGTATTCAATTTTTCTTATAATTACTATTTAGTAAATGGTTAAATTGATAAATGTTAAAGTTAAGGGTGATATATGAATTTTTTTTCGAAATACACAAGTGGTTATAAAATATTAATTGTTGTCGGGGAATATTCGCTTGGTCGTGGAATATTCTTACTGTCGGAGAATATTCGTACTACAGCGCAGTCTTTTGTGGGCCCCATAACGGAAAGCGATTGGATAAAGAAAACTACAAGAGTAAGTTGTTTATAAATAACGGCGTAGTTGTTACCGTTAACACTGTTGGAATACCCGGTGGTTAAAACACAGTAATACGCGTTGTTGCACAGTAGCACACGGTATTGCACCAATTATTAATTTTTACGTAAGAAGGCATTACTCAATAATTGTTACAGTAATTACTGTTCAGTATTTTATTTTATTGATTCAATAATTGCTGCGTTGATATTTTATATTACTGTTGTTTTAATAATTATCACTACACAGTATTTTCTATTATCAGAGCAATAATTCATATTATCTGAATAATATTATTAGATAACATTATTGGCAATGTCTAAAAAGTTCTGTCTAAGGAGAGGTTTGGTCATCTAATTGCGCGCCAGTAAGGAGAGATCCTTATTGGAAAGCCCCCTCTTTCCTGGGAACGGCCTGGTTGCCAGTACTGTGATTCTGTAATATTATTTGTGTATAATTAATTATTGATTTATATGATGAGAAAAATATTATTTTTATGTGGATATAGATGGAGAAAAATTTTAATGTGACAATTGTTGAAAATTAATATTTTATTTTTTTCTGATAAAATAATTCATTTAAATATATTATTTTTATAATATATTGATGGTGATATTTTTATAATGAATGTGGGATATATGAGTATATGAGGAGGAAGAGTATTTTTGTTGGATTAAATGTTTAACACATGTTTTGTGTGTTGGTGGACACAATTCTTGACCGAAAATTTATTATAGACTGTAAAATTATCCGTTTGTGGATTTCGGTCAATTTCTGTTTGAAATTTGAAAAAAACTTTCTTCTGCAAAGTTGTAGAGAATTGAATTTCCTATAAAAACTCGCAAGATTCGAATTTTCTGATGAAAGGGCTATTTATTATGAATTATTGAAGTTTCGAAATTTCGAAATAATTGATTTTTGGAAGTTTTAATTATTTTTGTTTAGAAAAACGTTTTTTAGTATTTTGTGGACATCATTAACATGTGTTATGGCTGAATTCAGATGGTCAAGGTGGGCTAAGGAAAATTTGTTAAATATATTATTATTATATTCAATTTTCTACTTTGGTGTTCTAAGCATTTTCCTATAAATAGGATGCTTAGGTTAGAATTGAAAATCACACCAGAAACTGAAGTTTTCTCTCTATTTCTCTCTCTATATATCGAGCGTATTCTTGTGAGTATTTTGTTATCTTGAGTGTTGCTATACGGTGCAAGTTCGTTCAGCGTTATTCCAGTCAGAAGTACTGCTCTTTTGAGGTAAGGGATAGTAAGAGATTTTAAGGGTTGTTATGTTTTTTAGTTTCGTAATTTTTCTGACCTTCAGAAAATTCTGAAAAAATTTAAAATGATATTTTGATAAGTTTTATTGATTGTGTCCAAAAATGATGATTTTTGGATATATATATATTAAGAGTTATGAATTTTATGAGAAAAGACTATTTTAAAAGTAATCGCTTATAATTCCTTGTGGTTAACTCTAAAATTGGTGAAATTTTTATTGGGAGTACATGTATATGATAGGAGTATACTCTGTGAATTTCAGAATTTTTAGATAAAAGTACAATTTTTGATAAATGTCTAAATATTCGACTGTTTTGGCCATATAAAAAATAGTAAATGACTTTTAAAAATTCTAAAAAAAAATATATGTTCAATATGAGACTATAATCTGCTAAATCCCAGAAAAGAAATATTTTTGGAACTGATTTGGTATTTTTTATAAAAATAGTCTAGTTATGAGTAAATGAATTAAATATGTTATGTGAAGTAAAAAAATTGGAAAATAGGATTTTATGGCTTGAGAATCCTATATGAGGTATATGCAGATTTTTGATGAGGGTTTTTGGTTATTGGCGATGAAATATTATGAGTTTGGCATTTTAAGATGATTAAATGCATTATTTAGTAAAGTGTAAACAATTAAAATAAATTGTTTATAAGCTTAAGAAATATTATTCTTTCAATATCATTATACCAAAATATTGGTATGAATTTTATTGTGAAATTTCTACCTTTTTGTGTCGGGGTTACTATTCATGAGTTACTATTCACAAGTTACTATTCACGAGTTACTATTCACGACAAAATTGGTTTCTTTTTCTAACCAAATTATAGTTGAGTTATGAATATTACTCTTGAGATTAAAACTATGTATTGATTATATTGATTTTATTATCATATATAACATTTTTATAACCCTGATGTCGAAATTCTCTTTCACTGGAGTGTAAAGATGGGTAGATTATTGGTATGATCATGACTAGGGTTCTCTTTGTCCAGTAGTGAAAAGTTGAATTGTGACTGGTATGATCATGACCATTGAATTTATAATTGAATATCTTTAGCTAAGTGCAAAGGTGAATTGATCAACATGGTTATAATTATTGTTTATATAAATTCTGAAATGATTATATATTTCTTTGAGATATGAATATCTTTGCCCCGTAGTGCAAAGAAGAATTATTGATGAATATCTTTGACATGTAGTGCAAAGATGAACTGTTGATGAATATCTTTGGCCCGTAGTGCAAAGATGAATTTATTAGTATAATTATGAACAGGAACTGTGATTTGGTATAACTATGATCTTTGATGTTTCAGGTAAAGACAGGTGATGAAAATTATCTTCGTCCTGGATGAGAAAAGGAATTTAGAACTACAATTATGATTATGATTTATTCACATGATTGTGGACAGGAACTGTTGATTGATGTTACAGGGTTAAAACGTTGTTGGTGGACTTTTAATATGGAGAAGATAATAGACTTTATAGTCTATTTGACTCTTCTAATGGATTGCTCGTTCCGCTGCAACTATGGTTGAAAAGTTTTGTTATCTACCATATGTTCTAAATCTCTGATTTATTACTGATGAATACTATTGATAATTTATTTATCTTTAGTCATAACATTCTTTACTGAGCTAGTTGTGCTCACCCTTTTGCTTCACAATTCCTTTCAGGTAATAAGAGTGTAGCTGGGTCGAGCGGGGGTAACAGGAGAATAGAACGGTGGTCATCATTTAGTAGTTATATTTGGTGAATCATGTAGGGTGAAGCGAACCCAACGTTGGAAGGGTGTTTTGCCACTATCATACAAGATGTCTAATGACATACAACCTCGTGTCATCATAAGACAGGATTGTGCTCATCCACTTGCTGAGTATATTTACGAGCACTACCTATATAATCTTGGTGTTTGTTTGAAGTATAATTCTCAATTAGAGACAGTGGAGATAATGATAAGTCAAGAGAAGACTCACCATTGGGAAGAATATGATAGTAAACTTCTCGTTTTTCTTTGGGGTCTATTGGGTCAACCAAGGATAATTCTGTGGCCATATGATATCTATTATAACCTAGATGCATGGTCTCCCATGTACGAAGGTTTCCTTGAGTACTTCCCAAAGATTCTAATTTTTAAAACAGTTTTTGACTATACCTTTATGTAAGGTGTCATTGTGACGTGCTATCCAAGGTTGGGACATTGTCACAGTTGGTATATATTTGTATCCAAACTCACAGCATATGTGTTGTTGTATTTTGCACGACAATTATTGTAATAAAGTTGTAGTTATTTTCTGTACCATGTATTTGACGACTCAGAATAGGTTGGATGGAATGGACCTGTTTTGGGGGTCGTTACATTTGGTATCAGAGCTTAGGGATATGATCTCTGGCGGATATCGGGGAATAGGACTAGGAGGAGAGAGACGAGTAAATCCTTCGCTAGTGTGTCCTACCTAAGCTTATTTATTGGTCAGTCATAATATCGGGATATTATGTGATATGTTAATTTGTTCAATTAACCTTTGTTTTGAAGCTGTATTCTAGAATGATATCTGAAATACAGGAGATGAGCAATGAAAAAATTATGATGACAGGAAAGATAGAATCTGAAATGAAAGCAATGTATTCTCAACTCTTTGAAATACCAGGTACGTAAATTTCGAGGACGAAATTTCATAAGGAGGGGAGATTGTAAGACCCCGAATTTTATGAAATAAAAGTATTCAATTTTTCTTATAATTACTATTTAGTAAATGGTTAAATTGATAAATGTTAAAGTTAAGGGTGATATATGAATTTTTTTTTCGAAATACACAAGTGGTTATAAAATATTCATTGTTGTCGGGGAATATTCGCTTGGTCGTGGAATATTCTTACTGTCGGAGAATATTCGTACGACGGCGCAGTCTTTTGTGGGCCCCATAACGGAAAGCGATTGGATGAAGAAAACGACAAGAGTAAGTTATTTTTAAATAACGGCGTAGTTGTTACCGTTAACACTGTTGGAATACCCGGTGGTTAAAGCACAGTAATACGCGTTGTTGCACAGTAGCACACGGTATTGCACCAATTATTAATTTTTACGTAAGAAGGCATTACTCAATAATTGTTACAGTAATTACTATTCAGTATTTTATTTTATTGATTCAATAATTGCTGCGTTGATATTTTATATTACTGTTGTTTTAATAATTGTCACTACACAGTATTTTCTATTATCGGAGCAATAATTCATATTATCTGAATAATATTATTAGATAACATTATTGATAATGTCTAGAAAGTTCTGTCTAAGGAGAGGTTTGATCATCTAATTGCGCGCCAATAAGGAGAGATCCTTATTAGAAAGCCCCCTCTTTCTTGGGAACGGCCTGGTTGCCAGTACTGTGATTCTGTAATATTATTTGTGTATAATTAATTATTGATTTATATGATAAGAAAAATATTGATTTTATGTGGATATAGATGGAGAAAAATTTTAATGTGACAATTGTTGAAAATTAATATTTTATTTTTTTCAGATAAAATAATTCATTTAAATATATTATTTTAATAATATATTGATGGTGATATTTTTACAATGAATGTGGGATATATGAGTATATGAGGAGGAAGAGTATTTTTGCTGGATTAAATATTTAACACATGTTTTGTGTGTTGGTGGACACAATTCTTGACCGAAAATTTATTATAGACTGTAAAATTATCCGTTTGTGGATTTCGGTCAATTTTTGTTTGAAATTTAGAAAAACTTTCTTCTGCAAAGTTGTAGAGAATTGAATTTCCTATAAAAACTCGCAAGATTCGAATTTTCTGATGAAAGGGCTATTTATTATGAATTATTGAAGTTTCGAAATTCTGAAAAAATTGATTTTTGGAAGTTTTAATTATTTTTGTTTAGAAAAACGTTTTTTAGTATTTTTTGGACATCATTAACATGTGTTATGGCTGAATTCAGATGGTCAAGGTGGGCTAAGGAAAATTTGTTAAATATATTATTATTATATTCAATTTTCTACTTTGGTGTTCTAAGCATTTTCCTATAAATAGGATGCTTAGGTTAGAATTGAAAATCACACCAGAAACTGAAGTTTTCTGTGAGACCCCAGATTTTATGAATAAATATTTAATTTTCTCGAAATATTTTTTTTAATATTATGGTGTGGATTTGAGATAATGTTATAGTTGTGGGTAGTATTTATAAATTTTGCAAAGTATGCAAGTTGTCATATTATATTCGATTGGTCAGGGAATATTCTTTGTGTCGGGGAATATTCGTACGATGACGCAATCATTGGTGGACCCCACAACGGAATTATTGTCGGATTGAGAAAAACGACAAAAATATTTTTATGAAAATAACTGCGAAAGTTTTACCGTTAATACTGTTGAACTACTTGGTAGTAAAAGTACAGTAATACGCGTGGTTGCATAGTAGCACACGGTATTGATTATTGATGCTTATGTGAGAAGTTACTCAATTTTGCTTATTTTATAGACTCCCATTTACCTATTTTTCAAAATAATCGGTAGAATTTATTTAAAGGTGGGGCCCACATGTGGGGGCCATATGTGGGGCCCATATGTGTTGAAAAATTGATTTTAGAAATGGGGGTGGGAGAGAGTTACGTATGGGGAAGGAGTTTATATATATAAGATTGTGATGTGTGTGTATATATATAATATTATATTTGTTAGTGGAGAGTGGTGGGAGAAAAAGGAAGAGTGAAAGTGATGTATGTGAGTGGAAAATGGTGGAAAAGTGGTAGTGTGATAGTGATGTGTAAGAGTGTAGTGAATTTGATTATTGGTGGGTGGGGGATTGATGTTGGTTATGGGGAGAAAAATTAAGTGGTGTATATATAATATTGATTTATATAATATGAAAACATGTATTTATATATATGTATTATATTTTAATTTTTGTTGTGATTTTATTGGTTAGATGATTGACTTAATTGTTAGTTGATTGAAAAATAATTTTGTAAAATTATTTCATCCATGAATAGTGCCTTTCTATTCTCCTATAAATAGAAGCTCATTCCTTCATTATTTCTTACAAATTCACTGAAACTCCAAAGAGAGAAATTATAGAGAAACTATAGAAAAGTATTCTGCTACTTCCCTACTCTTATATCCAGTTTCTTTTACGGTAAGGGGTGTTATTCTTTCTTATTCATGAAGAGAACTGTTGTTATTCCATTTCTTATTATTCTGTTGGAATAACCTGTATACGCGGTCTACCCTATACTTGGTGACATTCTTCTATTATTCTGTTGGAACATCCTGTCTGTGTGTTTTACACCGGACCTGGTTCCGTTTTTATTATTATTCTGTTGGAACATCCTGTCTGTGTGTTTTACACCGGACCTGGTTCCGTCTTGTTATTATTCTGTTGGAACATCCTGTCTGTGTGTTTTACACCGGACCTGGTTCCGTCTTTATTATTATTCTGTCGGAATATCCTGTCTGTGCGGTTACGCCGGACCTGGTTCCATTATTTATTATTCTGTCGGAATATCCTGTCTGTGCATTTACGCCGGACCTGGTTCCATTATTTATTATTCTGTTGGAATAACCTGTCTGTGCGGTCTATCGCATGCATGGTGATTTCTTTTGTTATTCCATTCTTTATTATACTCAGTTGGTTAAGTTTTGACTTCTATACTCCATGAAATTTGTGGAATATCCTTGATAATTGCGTTTCATCCAGTATTTTTTTTTCATGAAAATATTCTTCTAAGCATTCTTGAATTTTACTCCACAAAGCAATATCATGTTGACAATTTGGACGTTGTTAATTCTTGGATAAATTAATTCTTGAACTTGTTTTATTGAATTCTTATATCATTGTCATCATCCTCATGTTTATATTATGTTGAAAGTCATCTATGGCCTGTAGTGCATAGATGGACTTGGTATGATTATGACCAGGGATTATTCGGTGTAATCATGACCGTAATGTTACAAATGATGTGAAAAAGGTCCTCATTGGCCCGTAGTGCATTGATGGACAGTTTTTGGTATGATTATGGCTATGGATTCTCTTTGGCCGTAGTGCAGAGATGAATTGTTTTATGGCATGATCATGACCGTTGATGAAAACATGATTATCTTTAGCCGTAGTGCATGGATAATTCGTGGTCGTGATACTAAAGAATATCCTTGGCCGTAGTGCAGGGGTGATTCGATGATGTGGATTATTTATTAAGCTGAGTCCCAGCGATAAAAGTGTTGAAAAACCTTTTAAATCATAAAAGATAGTAGATTTTATTCTCTACTTGACTCTTTTAATGGATTGCTTGTTCCGCTGCAGTTAAACTTGATGTCTATTGTATTTTATCAGTTTAACATTGTTGAAGACTAATGATAATTTATTCTACATTATCTTAGTCATAATATTTCTTACTGGGCTAGTTGAGCTCACCCTTTCTTTCACTGTTCTCTTCAGGAAATGAGAACGTAGCTGGGGCAAGTCGGGGAACGGAGTGATAGTCCGAATGATAATATTAGTTAGTAGTCCTCACTATTCTATGTAATAGTGTGTTAATAAATGTAATGAGGACTCTTTTTGAGTATGAATACTCACTAGAAGATAATATTTGTATTCAAAATCACAGTTTATGTTTTGTCGTATTGTACACGACAGTTGTATTAGTAAGTTGTATTTGGATTTATGTACCATGTAAGTGGCGACCCAAGATGGGTGACGTATGCCTAATTTTGGGGGCGTCACGTTTGGTATCAGAGCTATAAGTAAAGAGCCCCGAGCCTCTCGCTGGTGACTTCCTGTTGATGGGGGATGCACCGAAGCCAGACTCTCCGTAGGGGACGCCGTTCTGCGGTGGCAAACTGATAGGTACCACTGTGAGGTGCTGTGGTTGAAGCACCATGAGAGTCACAGTTGGTATCAGAGCTTAGGGATATGATCCCTGGCTAAGATGTGAGAATAGAACTAGGAGGGGAGAGACGGAGAATTCCTTCGCTAGTATGACCTACCTAAGTTTATTTGGTATTTAATTGGTCGGTCAGAATATAGGAATAATATGTTACATGTCGATTAACCTTTGTTTTGTGACAGTATTTGTAAATGACATCCGAAAATGTTGAGATAAACAATGAAGCACATGAGAACGTGGAGACACCTCTAATCACCAACCAGGTTAATGTGATTAGAGATATCCATGTGGTGATTGAGGAAATAAAAGTTGCACTCAAGCTAGTCGCAAAGGTATCAACTGAGAGTGAGGAAGAAGAGGAAGCTGAGGTTGATTTATTAGAAGAACTTATTGATCAAAATGTAGAATTACAAAATCGTATTCATGAGTTAGAAGAGCAGGCTGAAGAACGACAGGCGGTCGTAGAACAAAGGGATGCAACAATTCAAAATTGTATTACCCGATGTGCGATGGTTGAACAGAAGCACTCTTTGGCAGAGTATATGATATTAAAGCTGGAATCTGAGAATTCAAATGTCAAGGAGCAGCTGGAAGAAGAAATAACTGAACGAGTGAGAATGAAAGATGCATGGGTAAAAGCCGCACGACGCGTTGATATTGTGAAAAGAGAAGTCCGATCCAAGAAAGCTAAAATAGATGATATGTAATTTTTTTTTTCGACAGTAATTGGGGAAATCCAGCATCGAGTTTTGAATTACCCTAACGAGGAATCAAATGAAGTTATCACGGGTTAGTTAATTATAAATTCTTGCGAAGTCTATACCTTATTAGATACCGGTTCTACCCATTCATTTATCTCTCTTGCTTGCGCTCAACGTTTAAATTTGACTTCGAAGAAATTAGACTTTGACTTATTGGTTGAAACTTCGATAGTAGAAACCTTCGTTACATCCACTATTTATAAATCTTGTTCAAATCAACACTTTCACGTTACCTGTCGATCGTATCTCTTTGAAAATACTTGCCTTTGATGTGATTTTAGGAACGATTGGTTAACTACTCATCATTCTTTTCGTAAGGTGGTTAACTTTCATATTCCTAACCACCCTGTTATGCGGATTCAAAGTAACCAAACCACTAAAGTCAATCATTGTCATATCAAGCCATAAATAAAGAGCCCGATCCTTTAGTTGTTGACTTTCTTGTGAGGAATGCACCGAAGCTAGACTTTCGGTAAGGGACGTTGTGAATAACGGTGATAAGTTAATAGATATCAATGTGACGTGTTATCCAAGTCTTGGACGAGAGTCACAGTTTTGAATGATATTTTTATTGTTAATAAATCTCCTGACGTATTCTCGAAGGACTTCTTAGCCTACCCCTAGAGCGTGAAATCGAATTTTGTATTGACCCCAGTACAAAACTCATTTCTTAAACCCTCAAATATTTCTTCAACTAAAGCGAACGTAACATGCTCCAAAGACGTTAGCTCGAGCTGTTAAAGATTACGATCGTACCATGCAATATCATCGTGGAAGAGCGAACGTGGTAGCTGATGCGTTGAGTAGAAGATCGTATGCGGTTACAAGTGCGAATAAACGAACCCACGTGAAGATAACGAATATATGATTAGAATCGATTTTAATCGATAAAGTTAAAGCCGCTCAAGCTACATACTCAGAGCTGATAAATGTGAAGAAGAAGGTTCAAGAGGGCGTTATTCTAAAAGCAAGAATCGACGAAGAGAGGAAATCTCAACTCTCGATTTAATTGGCCCATTTGAAATCCTCGATGAAGGAGGAACTGTGGCTTATAAACTCGTTTTACCGCCAAGTATGTTGCGTGTTCAGAACGTTTTTTTTACGTAAAAATGTGGACGACCCGAACCATATTATTAATTTAGAATCGGACGAGAAAACAGAAGATTTAACGTATGAGGAGATACGTGTTAACATCTTAGATAAGAAGGATCATATTCAACGCTCAAAGGTTATACCTGAAGAGTTCGAAGTCAAGGTATCCTCACCTGTTCGGCATACCAGGCACGCACGTAAATTTCGAGGGCGAAATTCCATAAGGAGGGGAGATTGTGAGACCCCAGATTTTATGAATAAATATTTAATTTTCTCGAAATATTTTTTTTAATATTATGGTGTGGATTTGAGATAATGTTATAGTTGTGGGTAGTATTTATAAATTTTGCAAAGTATGCAAGTTGTCATATTATATTCGATTGGTCAGGGAATATTCTTTGTGTCGGGGAATATTCGTACGATGACGCAATCATTGGTGGACCCCACAACGGAATTATTGTCGGATTGAGAAAAACGACAAAAATATTTTTATGAAAATAACTGCGAAAGTTTTACCGTTAATACTGTTGAACTACTTGGTAGTAAAAGTACAGTAATACGCGTGGTTGCATAGTAGCACACGGTATTGATTATTGATGCTTATGTGAGAAGTTACTCAATTTTGCTTATTTTATAGACTCCCATTTACCTATTTTTCAAAATAATCGGTAGAATTTATTTAAAGGTGGGGCCCACATGTGGGGGCCATATGTGGGGCCCATATGTGTTGAAAAATTAATTTTAGAAATGGGGGTGGGAGAGAGTTACGTATGGGGAAGGAGTTTATATATATAAGATTGTGATGTGTGTGTATATATATAATATTATATTTGTTAGTGGAGAGTGGTGGGAGAAAAAGGAAGAGTGAAAGTGATGTATGTGAGTGGAAAATGGTGGAAAAGTGGTAGTGTGATAGTGATGTGTAAGAGTGTAGTGAATTTGATTATTGGTGGGTGGGGGATTGATGTTGGTTATGGGGGAGAAAAATTAAGTGGTGTATATATAATATTGATTTATATAATATGAAAACATGTATTTATATATATGTATTATATTTTAATTTTTGTTGTGATTTTATTGGTTAGATGATTGACTTAATTGTTAGTTGATTGAAAAATAATTTTGTAAAATTATTTCATCCATGAATAGTGCCTTTCTATTCTCCTATAAATAGAAGCTCATTCCTTCATTATTTCTTACAAATTCACTGAAACTCCAAAGAGAGAAATTATAGAGAAACTATAGAAAAGTATTCTGCTACTTCCCTACTCTTATATCCAGTTTCTTTTACGGTAAGGGGTGTTATTCTTTCTTATTCATGAAGAGAACTGTTGTTATTCCATTTCTTATTATTCTGTTGGAATAACCTGTATACGCGGTCTACCCTATACTTGGTGACATTCTTCTATTATTCTGTTGGAACATCCTGTCTGTGTGTTTTACACCGGACCTGGTTCCGTTTTTATTATTATTCTGTTGGAACATCCTGTCTGTGTGTTTTACACCGGACCTGGTTCCGTCTTGTTATTATTCTGTTGGAACATCCTGTCTGTGTGTTTTACACCGGACCTGGTTCCGTCTTTATTATTATTCTGTCGGAATATCCTGTCTGTGCGGTTACGCCGGACCTGGTTCCATTATTTATTATTCTGTCGGAATATCCTGTCTGTGCATTTACGCCGGACCTGGTTCCATTATTTATTATTCTGTTGGAATAACCTGTCTGTGCGGTCTATCGCATGCATGGTGATTTCTTTTGTTATTCCATTCTTTATTATACTCAGTTGGTTAAGTTTTGACTTCTATACTCCATGAAATTTGTGGAATATCCTTGATAATTGCGTTTCATCCAGTATTTTTTTTTCATGAAAATATTCTTCTAAGCATTCTTGAATTTTACTCCACAAAGCAATATCATGTTGACAATTTGGACGTTGTTAATTCTTGGATAAATTAATTCTTGAACTTGTTTTATTGAATTCTTATATCATTGTCATCATCCTCATGTTTATATTATGTTGAAAGTCATCTATGGCCTGTAGTGCATAGATGGACTTGGCATGATTATGACCAGGGATTATTCGGTGTAATCATGACCGTAATGTTACAAATGATGTGAAAAAGGTCCTCATTGGCCCGTAGTGCATTGATGGACAGTTTTTGGTATGATTATGGCTATGGATTCTCTTTGGCCGTAGTGCAGAGATGAATTGTTTTATGGCATGATCATGACCGTTGATGAAAACATGATTATCTTTAGCCGTAGTGCATGGATAATTCGTGGTCGTGATACTAAAGAATATCCTTGGCCGTAGTGCAGGGGTGATTCGATGATGTGGATTATTTATTAAGCTGAGTCCCAGCGATAAAAGTGTTGAAAAACCTTTTAAATCATAAAAGATAGTAGATTTTATTCTCTACTTGACTCTTTTAATGGATTGCTTGTTCCGCTGCAGTTAAACTTGATGTCTATTGTATTTTATCAGTTTAACATTGTTGAAGACTAATGATAATTTATTCTACATTATCTTAGTCATAATATTTCTTACTGGGCTAGTTGAGCTCACCCTTTCTTTCACTGTTCTCTTCAGGAAATGAGAACGTAGCTGGGGCAAGTCGGGGAACGGAGTGATAGTCCGAATGATAATATTAGTTAGTAGTCCTCACTATTCTATGTAATAGTGTGTTAATAAATGTAATGAGGACTCTTTTTGAGTATGAATACTCACTAGAAGATAATATTTGTATTCAAAATCACAGTTTATGTTTTGTCGTATTGTACACGACAGTTGTATTAGTAAGTTGTATTTGGATTTATGTACCATGTAAGTGGCGACCCAAGATGGGTGACGTATACCTAATTTTGGGGGCGTCACATTTTCTCTCTATTTCTCTCTCTATATATCGAGCGTATTCTTGTGAGTATTTTGATATCTTGAGTGTTGCTATATGGTGCAAGTTCGTTCAGCGTTATTCCAGTCAGAAGTACTGCTCTTTTGAGGTAAGGGATAGTAAGGGATTTTAAGGGTTGTTATGTTTTTTAGTTTCGTAATTTTTCTGACCTTCAGAAAATTCTGGAAAAATTTAAAATGATATTTTGATAAGTTTTATTGATTGTGTCCAAAAATGGTGATTTTTGGATATATATATATATATATATATATATATATATTAAGAGTTATGAATTTTATGAGAAAAGACTATTTTAAAAGTAACCGCTTATAATTCCTTGTGGTTAACTCTAAAATTGGTGAAATTTTTATTAGGAGTACATGTATATGATAGGAGTATACTCTGTGAATTTCAGAATTTTTAGATAAAAGTACAATTTTTGATAAATGTCTAAATATTCGACTGTTTTGGCCATATAAAAAATAGTAAATGACTTTTAAAAATTCTGAAAAAAAATATATGTTCAATATGGGACTATAATCTGCTAAATCCCAGAAAAGAAATATTTTTGGAACTGATTTGGTATTTTTTATAAAAATAGTCTAGTTATGAGTAAATGAATTAAATATGTTATGTGAAGTAAAAAAATTGGAAAATAGGATTTTATGGCTTGAGAATCCTATATGAGGTATATGCAGATTTTTGATGAGGGTTTTTGGTTATTGGCGATGAAATATTATGAGTTTGGCATTTTAAGATGATTAAATGCATTATTTAGTAAAGTGTAAACAATTAAAATAAATTGTTTATAAGCTTAAGAAATATTATTCTTTCAATATCATTATACCAAAATATTGGTATGAATTTTATTGTGAAATTTCTACCTTTTTGTGTCGGGGTTACTATTCATGAGTTACTATTCACAAGTTACTATTCACGAGTTACTATTCACGACAAAATTGGTTTCTTTTTCTAACCAAATTATAGTTGAGTTATGAATATTACTCTTGAGATTAAAACTATGTATTGATTATATTGATTTTATTATCATATATAACATTTTTATAACCCTGATGTCGAAATTCTCTTTCACTGGAGTGTAAAGATGGGTAGATTATTGGTATGATCATGACTAGGGTTCTCTTTGTCCAGTAGTGAAAAGTTGAATTGTGACTGGTATGATCATGACCATTGAATTTATAATTGAATATCTTTAGCTAAGTGCAAAGGTGAATTGATCAACATGGTTATAATTATTGTTTATATAAATTCTGAAATGATTATATATTTCTTTGAGATATGAATATCTTTGCCCCGTAGTGCAAAGAAGAATTATTGATGAATATCTTTGACATGTAGTGCAAAGATGAACTGTTGATGAATATCTTTGGCCCGTAGTGCAAAGATGAATTTATTAGTATAATTATGAACAGGAACTGTGATTTGGTATAACTATGATCTTTGATGTTTCAAGTAAAGATAGGTGATGAAAATTATCTTCGTCCTGGATGAGAAAAGGAATTTAGAACTACAATTATGATTATGATTTATTCACATGATTGTGGACAGGAACTGTTGATTGATGTTACAGGGTTAAAACGTTGTTGGTGGACTTTTAATATGGAGAAGATAATAGACTTTATAGTCTATTTGACTCTTCTAATGGATTGCTCGTTCCGCTGCAACTATGGTTGAAAAGTTTTGTTATCTACCATATGTTCTAAATCTCTGATTTATTACTGATGAATACTATTGATAATTTATTTATCTTTAGTCATAACATTCTTTACTGAGCTAGTTGTGCTCACCCTTTTGCTTCACAATTCCTTTCAGGTAATAAGAGTGTAGCTGGGTCGAGCGGGGGTAACAGGAGAATAGAACGGTGGTCATCATTTAGTAGTTATATTTGGTGAATCATGTAGGGTGAAGCGAACCCAACGTTGGAAGGGTGTTTTGCCACTATCATACAAGATGTCTAATGACATACAACCTCGTGTCATCATAAGACAGGATTGTGCTCATCCACTTGCTGAGTATATTTACGAGCACTACCTATATAATCTTGGTGTTTGTTTGAAGTATAATTCTCAATTAGAGACAGTGGAGATAATGATAAGTCAAGAGAAGACTCACCATTGGGAAGAATATGATAGTAAACTTCTCGTTTTTCTTTGGGGTCTATTGGGTCAACCAAGGATAATTCTGTGGCCATATGATATCTATTATAACCTAGATGCATGGTCTCCCATGTACGAAGGTTTCCTTGAGTACTTACCAAAGATTCTAATTTCTAAAACAGTTTTTGACTATACCTTTATGTAAGGTGTCATTGTGACGTGCTATCCAAGGTTGGGATATTGTCACAGTTGGTATATATTTGTATCCAAACTCACAGCATATGTGTTGTTGTATTTTGCACGACAATTATTGTAATAAAGTTGTAGTTATTTTCTGTACCATGTATTTGACGACTCAGAATAGGTTGGATGGAATGAACCTGTTTTGGGGGTGTCACATTATATATCTTTTAACCCATTCATTTCCTTTTCTAAGGATCGTTATCATCAACACTCGGGATATTACATTTTATCGCTGAGACTCAACTTAATAAATAATCCACACCTTCGAATTATCCATGCACTACGGCCAAGGATATTCGTTAGTATCACATCCATGAATTATCCATGCACTACGACCAAAGATATTCATTATTATCACATCCATGAATTAATATTTGATCGCTGAAACTCAGCTCAATAATTAATCCACATCATCGAATCATCCCTACATTACAGGCCAAGGATATTCATTAGTATCACGACCACGAATTATCCATGCACTACGGGCCAAAGATAATCGTGTTTTCATCAACCGTCCTGATCATGCCATAAAAAAATTCATCTTTTCACCCTTGGCCGAAGAGAATCCATAGGCATAATCATACCAAAAACTGTCCATCAATGCACTACGGGCCAATGAGGACTTCTCCACATCATTTGTAACATTACGATCATGATTATACCGAATAATCCCTGGTCATAATCATACCAAGTCCATTTATGCACTACAGGCCACAGATGACTTTCAACATAATATAAACATGAGGATGATGACAATGACATAATAATTCAATAAAACAAGTTCAAGAATTAATTTATCTAGGAATCAATAACGTCCAAATTGTCAACATGATACTGCTTTGTGGAGTAAAATTCAAAAATACTCAGAAGAATACTTCCATGAAAAGATACTGGATGCAGTGCAAATATCAAGGATATTCCACTAATTTCATAGAGTATAAAAGCCAAAACTTTAACCAACTGAGTATAATAAAGAATGGAATAACAAAAGAAATCACCAGGCATGCGATAGACCGCACAGACAGGTTATCCCAACAGAAAAATAAATAGTGGAACCAGGTCATGCATAAATGCACCGACAGGATTTTTCGACAGAATAATAAATAATGGAACCAAGTCCGGCGTAAACGCACAGACAGGATATTCCGACAGAATAATAAATAATAGAACCAGGCCCGGCGTAAAGCATAGACATGATATTCCGACAGAATAATAAATAATGGAACCAGGTCCGGCGTAAAGCATAGACAGGATATACCAACAGAATAATAAAAATGTAATAACAGAAGAATTTTACCAAGTATAGGGTAGCCCGCGCATACAGGTTATTCCAACAGAATAATAAAGAATGGAATAACAGAAGTTCTCTTCATGAATAAGAAAGAAAGAATACCCTTTACGAGTACAACAAATAATATCCTTTACCTTTGAAAGAAGAGTATTCCGACTGGTAGGACGAGGATATACTCGAAGAAAACTTGCACTACGCTCAAAGCTTTCTTAAACTCTAAATAAATACGCTCAAGAATATAGAAGAAGAATTCTCTCTATAGTTTCTCTCTCTAGAGTTTCAGTAAATTCGTAAGAAATAATGAAGGAATGAGCTTCTATGTGACGCCCCCAAAATAGGTATACAACATCCATTCTGAGTCGTCAAAATACATGGTACATAAACAACTACAACTTTATTAGAACAACATAAAAACTATGAGTTTAAATAGAAATACTGCCATCTAGACAATATCCACACTCAAATAAGTCCTCACTACAATTATTGATACATTAAAAATGGTGAGGACTACTAAAACGACTTTATAGAACCTTCATTCCATACCCCGACTAGTACTCGCTACATTCTCGCCTTATGAGAAGAAAAATGGAACAACAAGAAAAAGGGTGAGCTCAACTAGCCCAGTAAAAAATATTATGACTAAGATAATATAGAACAAATTATCATTAGTCCTTAACAGGAAAAAATATAATAGAATACAATAGACAACAAGTTTTAAATCAACATTCGCAGCGAAAATAATAATTCATTAGAAGAGTTAAGTAGAGAATGAAATCTACTATCATCTATGAATTTAAAAGTTCATCATCGATATTTTATCCCTGTAACATCAATCAATATACATCTTGAATCAAATAGTCATCTTTGCACTACAGGCCAAAGATATTCATCAGTTGGTCATGTTCATCTCAACACCTGTTCATCTTTGCACTACGGGTCAAAGATATTCATCAAGAAATTATTCATCTTTGCACTACAGGCCAAAGATATTAAGTAATAGCATCATTTAGGACTGAGGATGATGAAACATATATTTTAAAGAAAACAAATCCAGTGAGACAAAAGAATAAATATTAAGGATTCGTACTTTAAACAATCCAAGTTCAAAAATACTTCATAAATAACCAGAGTGGAGTAAAATTCAAGATTTAAGACCAAAACATAGATTCAATCAAAGATATGAACTATAACAGACAATTTTGGACACAGAAAAGAAAATTAAATTTTTCTGTGAATAGTGTCGTATTCGTGAATAGTTCCGTATACGTGAATAGTGCCGTATACGTGAATAGTAACTCCGACACTAAAAGATAGAAATTTTATAAAAATCATCATGTTTCGTGAATAGTACTCGAGAATAGTAACTCGTGAATAGTAACTCATGAATAATAACTCGTGAATAGTAACTCGTGAATAGTAACTTGTGAATAGTAATCCCGACATGAAAAAGTTTTAAATTTGATAAAAAGTTTCAACCAATGTTTTGGCATAATGATATTGAAGAAATAATATCACTTACGAAGAAAATAACATCCCTTACCTAGTAAAGACAGTTGAAACACCGGATATAGGCTATGACTTGAACTTGCACCGTATAGCAACACTCACAGTATCAAAATACTTACAAGAATACGCTCAATATATCGAGAGAGAAAGAGAGAGAAAACTTCAGTTTCTGGTGTGATTTTCAATTCTAACCTAAGCACCCTATTTATAGGAAAATGCTTAGAACACCAAAGTAGAAAATTTAATATAATAATATTATATATAAAACAAATTCCTACGCCCACTTGGAAATCTGATTTCAGCCATCTAAAACATGTTAAAGATGTTCACAAACATTTAAAAAACGTTTTTCTTTTAAAACATAAATAAAACTTCCAAAAATCAATTATTTCGGAACTACGGAACTTCAATAATTCATAATAAATAACCCTTTTATCAGAAAATTCGAATCTCGTGACTTTTTATAGGAAATTCAATTCTCTACAACTTTACAGAAGAAAGTTTTTTCAAATTCCAAACATAAATTGACCAAAATCCATATACGGAAGATTATACAGGCTATAATCAAACTTCAGTCAAGAAATTAGGTCCACCGACACATAAAACATGTGTTAATCATTTAATGCAACAAAAATACTCTTTCTCCTCATATACTTATATATCCCACATTCATTGTAAAAATATCACCATTATTATATTATTAAAATATAATAATATATTTAAATAAATTATTTTATCAGAAAAAGATAAAATATTAGTTTTTAACAATTGTCACATTAAAATTTTCTCTATCTATATCCACATAAAATGAATATTTTCTTTATCATATAAATCAATAATTAATTATTCACAAATAATATTACAGAATCACAATACTGGCAACCAGACAGTTCTCAGGAAAGAGGGGCTTTCCAATAATAATTTCTCCTTACTGGCGCGCAATTAGGTGACCAAACCTCTCCTTAGACAGAACTTTCTAGACATTGCCTGTGACGCCCCCAAAATAGGTATACAACACCCATTCTGAGTCGCCAAATACATGGCACAAAAAGCAAACTACAACTTCAATAATACAATTGTCGTGCAAAATACGACAACACATACTGTGAGTTTAAATATAAATATTATCTTCTAGACAATATCCACACTCAAATAAGTCCTCATTACAATTATTCAAACACTATTTTATAAAAATAGTGAGGACTGCTAAAACATCTTTCTAGAACCATCACTCCATACCCCGACTAGATCCTGATATGTTCTCACCTCTTGAGAAGAAAAATGGAACAAAAAGGAAAAGGGTGAGCTCAACTAGCCCAGTAAAGAATATTATGACTAAGATAATATACAACAAATTATCATTAGTATTCAACAGGGAAAAATCTGATAGAATATAATCGACAACAAGTTTTAGATCAACAACTGCAGCAGAAACAGCAAACCATTAGAAGAGTCAAGTAGAGAATGAATTCTACTATCTTCTAAGATTTAAAAGTCCATCATCAATATTTTATCCCTGTAACATCAATTAATAATCATCTTTAACCAAATATTCATCTTTGCACTACAGGCCAAAGATATTCATTTGTATCACCAGTCAGTCATGTTCATCTCAACACCTGTTCATTTTTGCACTACAGGCCAAAGATATTCATCAGGTAATCATACATCTTTGCACTACAGGCCAAAGATATTTAGTAGTATCATCATTTAGGACTGAGGATGATAAAAAATATTTTAAAGAAAAAAAATTCAGTGAGATAAAAGAACAAATATTAGGAATTCGTATTACAGTTTATCCAAGTTCAATAATACCCCATAATAACCAATTTTGAAGCAGAATTCAAAAATAAAGATCAAAATATGGATACAATCAAAGATAGTAACCATAATAGACAACTTGGACAAAAAGAAGAAAATTTTATTTTTCGGTGAATAGTGCCGTATTCGTGAATAGTGCCGTATTCGAGAATAGTACCGTATACGTGAATAGTAATGTATACGTCAATAGTAATCCCGACACAAAAAGTTTCAAATTTGATAAAAAATTCATATCAATATTTCGGCATAATGATATTGAAGAAAATATCATTTAAGAAGAAGATAATATCCCTTACCTCAAAATATCAGTACTTCTGGTCGGAATACCGGTATAAGGCTGAAAGAAACTTGCTCTGATGAATAGAAACTCTCAAAGAATCTAAATACTCATAAATACACTCAATAATCTAGAGAGAGAAAAAGAGAAAACTTGTTTCTGGTGTGATTTTCAATTCTAACTTAGCCCTCTATTTATAGGAAAATGTTAGCACGCCGAAGCAGACTTAACCTGTAACCTGATGGCTTTACCTGCTACTATTCAAGCCTACCATATTTGAATAAAAATCTCAGTACATTTCTTCACCAACCAAGAGTGGGGCCCAACAATTCTAGAATTTTCCACCAAAATGATTAACTTCAAAAATTCAACAATTTCTGAGCCAGTCATCTCGTAAAATTCAAAACAAATCATACATTCATTTTTAACGGTTCAAAATTTGTGGACATATACTCAACTTATATATGTATAACATATCCAAAAATTATCACGATCCAACGGTCGGATTAAAAATTATAACCCCCGCAAAATATCTCAAAAACCCTAATTTTTAATACCTCCATTCCGACAAAAATACTGATAAAAACCTCAATATTAACTCCTTCATTTTTAACCACAAAAATATATCCCTCATTTATATCCACATAAAATAAATATTTCCTTATCATATGAATCAATAATTAATTATTCACAAATAATATTACAGAATTACATTTATGACAACCAGGCCGTTCCCAGGAAAAAGGGGGCTTTCTAATAAGGATTTCTCCTTACTGGCGCGCAATTAGATGACCAAACCTCTCCTTAAACAGAACTTTCTAGACACTGCCAATAATGTTATCTAATAATATTATTCAAATAATATGAATTATTGATCTGATAATGGAAAATACTGTGCAGCAACAATGATTGAAACAATAATAATATAAAATATCAACGCAGCAATTATTGAATCAATAAAATAAAATATTGAACAATAACTACTGTAACAATTTTTGAGTAGTGCCTTCTTACGTAAGAATCAATAATTGGTGCAATATCGTGTGCTACTATATTTTAACCACCGGGTATTCCAACAGTATTAACGGTAACAACTACACCGTTATTTATAAACAACTTATACTTGTCGTTTTCTTCACCCAATCGCTTTCCGTTATGGGGCCCACACAAGGCTGCTCCGTCATACGAATATTCCCCGACAGCAAGAATATTCAACGACCAAATGAATATTCCCCGACAAAATGAATATTTTATAACCACTTGCTTATTTTGCAAAATTTGCACATTTCACCCATAACCAAAGTATTATATCAAATTAACCCCTTATTATTCACAATAATATTTAGAGAAAATTTGATTTTATTCATTAATAAGTTGGGGTCTTACAACCTCCCCTCCTTTTAAAATTTCGTCCTCGAAATTGACGTACGTACCTGATATTTCAAAAAGGTGAGGATACTTCGCTTTCATTTTTGATTCGAACTCCCAAGTCATTTCTTTAATAGCATGGTTTCTCCACAAAACCTTAACTTGTGGTATAACCTTCGTGCGTAGGACATGCTCTTTCCTATCCAAGATCTTAATAGGTACCTCCTCGTACGTTAAATCTTCAGCTATCTCGTCTGGTTCTAACTCAATAATGTGGTTCGAGTCTTTAACATATTTACGAAGCATAAATATGTGAAAAACATTATGAACATGAGACATGCTTGGAGGTAATGCGAGTCTATATGTCACATTTCCTATTCGCTCAAGAATCTCAAATGGACCAACAAATCTTAGATTGAGCTTTCCTCTCTTTCCAAATCTTGTAACTCCCTTCCATGGTGCAACACGTAACAATACATGATCCCCAATATTAAATTCCACGTCCTTCCGATGAAGATCCGCATAACTCTTTTGTCGATTATGTGCCGTTTGTATACGTTGTCGAATCGTTTAGATCTTCTCTGTAGTCATGCTTACCAACTCTGGTCCCAACAATGTTGCTTCACCCACCTCGTCCCAGCATACTGGAGAACGGCATTTTCTTCCATACAACGCCTCGAATGGAGCCACACCTATGCTCGCCTGATAACTGTTGTTGTAGGAGAATTCCACCAATGGTAGGTACTTATCCCAACTCCCTTTGAGATCTAGGACACAGAGTCTTAATAGATCTTTAAGAGTTTGAATAGTCCTCTTTGATTGTCCGTCCGTTTGAGGATGGTATGCCGAACTGAATCGTAAATCCGTGCCCATAGCTTTCTGCAAGCTAATCCAAAATTGTGAAGTGAATCTTGGGTCACGATCCGAAACTATGGATACTGGCATGCCATGCAATCTCATAATCTCGTTCACGTACATACTAGCAAGACGTTCAAGGGAATAAGTCTCACGTATCGGCAAGAAATGAGCAAACTTGGTTAATCTATCAACAATAACCCAAATCGCATCTATACCTTGAGAAACCTTGGGAAGACCGGTAACAAAATCTATAGTAATGTGTTCCCACTTCCATTTCGAAATCTCAAGTGGTTGCAATGGACCCTTTGGTATTTGATGCTCCACTTTTACACGTTGACAAGTTAAACACCTCAAGATAAACTCCGCGATCTCTCTTTTCATATTGCTCCACCAAAATGTATGTCGAAGATCGTGATACATTTTGGTACTCCCAGGATGGATTGCAAACGGTGTGTTGTGTGCCTCCATCATTATTCTATGCTTCAAGTTAAAATCGTTAGGAACACAAAGTCTGGAGTTGACTCGAAGTATTCCTTCTTCATCGATTCTTGCTTCTGGAATAGTACCTTCTTGCACTTTCTTCTTCATACGCATCAGCTTCATGTCCATAGCTTGAGCAGCTTTAACTTTATCGATTAAAGTCGGTTCTACTCGTATATTTGATATCATCATGTGGGTACTTGGAGCCTTCATCTCTATCTACATCCTTTGCAAGTCATACAAAATGGGCCTTTGTGTTAACAATATTGCACTCGTACCCGCATATGATCTTTTACTCAATGCGTCAGCTACTACGTTTGCTTTTCCAGGATGATAGTGGATGGTATGATCGTAATCTTTCAACAACTCGAGCCAACGTCGCTGCCACATGTTGAGTTCCTTTTGGGTGAAGAAATATTTGAGGCTTTTATGATCTGTATAGATCTCCACTTTCTCCCTATACAGGTAGTGTCTCCAGATCTTCTACCTAAAAACGATTGCTGCCAACTCCAAATCATGAGTAGGATAATTTCTCTCATATTCTTTGAGTTGTCGCGAGGCATAGGCTATGACTTTCCCATGTTGCATGAGAACACATCCTAACCCTTTGCCTGAAGCATCGCTGTAGATAATAAATCCATCCGAACTAGATGGTATTGTCAGAACATGTGCCGAAATGAGTCTCCTCTTGAGTTCTTGGAAATTCTTCTCGCATTCCTCACTCCATACGAATTTTGTATCTTTTCGAGTCAGCTGAGTTAACGGAGTAGTGATTCGAGAAAATCCTTCCACAAATTTCCGATAATAACCAGCTAAGCCCAGAAAGCTACGTACTTCGGTTACTGACTTCGGTTACTCCCAACTTTGTATGGCTTCAATCTTCGCCGGGTCGACAGATACTCCATGTTTTGACACCACGTGCCCAAGAAATGCTACTTCCTCAAGCCAGAACTCGCATTTCTTCAGTTTGGCATATAGCTTGTTTTCACGCAGCCTTTGCAATATCAGTTTCAAATGGCGCTCATGATCTTCACGACTTTTGGAATAGATGAAGATGTCATCAATAAAGACAACAACGAACTGATCCAAATATTCTTTGAATACACGGTTCATCATATCCATGAAGGCAGCAGGAGCATTAGTCAATCCAAAAGACATGACTAAGAATTCATAATGCCCGTACCGAGTTCTGAAGGCAGTCTTTGGAATATCCTCAGTTTTAATCTTCAGCTGATGATATCCAGAACGAAGGTCGATCTTTGAAAAGAATTGTACTCCTTGTAACTGGTCGAACAGGTCATCAATGCGAGGTAGCGGATACCTATTCTTGATGGTGACATGGTTCAATTCCCTATAGTCGATATAAAGTCGCATAGTCCCGTCTTTCTTCTTTACGAATAAAATAGGAGCACCCCAAGGAGATGTACTAGGACGAATAAAATCGATGTCCAACAACTCCTGTAGTTGGACTTTTAACTCCTGAAGTTCAATAGGAGCCATTCGATATGGAGTTTTAGAAATGGGCTTTGTACCGGGTTCAAGGTCAATAAAGAATTCAACTTCACGTTCTGGGGGTAGACCAGGAAGTTCTTCAGGAAATACGTCAGGAAATTCACTAACAACAGAAATATTATTCAAATCTGTCGTGTTTTTGTTCAAGTCCATAACATGGGCTAAGAAAGCTTGACATCCATTTTTCAATAAACGAATGGCTTTATGGCTTGATATAACAGCGATTGATTTTAATGGTTTGGTTGCTTAAATTCGCATAACAGATTGGTTAGGAATATGAAAACTAACAACCTTACGAAAATAATCAATTTTAGCATGATGAATAGTTAACCAATCAATTCCTAAAATCACATCAAATGCAAGTATCTTTAAAGAAATAAGGTCAACATGTAATGTGATGGTGCCAACTTGGATTAAGCAAGATTTATAAACTATAGATGTAACAAAGGTTTCACCCAACGGAGTTTCAACAGATAAGTCAAAGGTCAATTTCTCCGGAGTTAAGTTCAAACGTTGAGCACAAGCAGGAGAGATAAAAGAATGGGTAGAACCGGTATCTAGTAAAGTATAAACTTCACAAGAATTCAAGATTAGCTTAACCGTGATCACCTCGTTCGGGTTTCTCACGTTTTGGCCAGTCACGATAAACGCCCTTCCAGGAACCGCTGATTTCGACTTATCCGGGATAACTTTTGGAGTCACCATCCCCGCTGAACTTGGTTTTGCTACAGAACACTCTCGAGCTATATGACCCTCCTTTCCACAGTTATAACATATCTTGGATTGTTGTGGACAGTTTGGGCTGATATGTCCCTCTTTCCCACATTTGTAACATACGATCGGTGGTCGTTCTCCTCTCCTAGAAATAGTTGATGTTTGTGCTGATGTCTTCACGTTATCATTGTTGTACCTTCTCTTCTTGAAATCTCCTCCCGACTCGCTCCTTCTATTATCACGACCACGATTACCACCAGAGTGGTTACCGCTTTTGTCCGAATATTTTCCTCCCTGCTAGTTTTCATTGCTTCGATGACTGCCGCCACCGGTATGACCCTAGTTGTGGTCCCTCGGTTGCACATACTCATTATCTCGCTCTAATAATTGAGCCATGTTTACAACATCTGAATATAAAGAAAATTTATGAGAGATAAGATATTGCCGAATCTCGGGTTTTAGACCTCTCAGAAACATCCTTGTCATTCGTTCCTCATTTTTGACCAAATGAGGTGCAAACCTGGATAACTCTGCAAACTTCACCTCGTACTGGGACACCGTCATGTTGTTTTATTCCAGTCTGATAAACTCCACCTCCTTTATATGACGAATACTTTCAGGAAAGTACTTGTCATTGAACAGTTTCTGAAATGTTTCCTAGGACATGTTGAGTGCGTCAGGCTGGGTACGCTTCACAGACTCCCACCAGTAGTCTGCCTCATCGCGGAGCATAAAGGTGGCGAATGGAACCTTCTGTTCCTCCGTGCATCCCAAGACATCGAATATCTTGGTAATTTGCTTGACCCACGTTTCCACCATGATCGGATCCGGCTTTCCCTTAAATTCTGGTGGTCCCAATTCTTTGAATTGCTTGGCTATGACAAACCGCGCGTTGTTATCATTTCCACCCGTATTCTGCACACGAGTCTCCCTCGTCTGATTTTGCATGAACTGTAAAAAGCTCCTAAACATTTCATCATTCATCGTTTGCTCGGTAACGTTGTTTACAAGAGAAATATTGCCTTCCTATTGCACGTTCCCCTGGGTGGTGATCAAAGGTGTCTCCACGGTCTGATTTACTCCATTATTAACGATTTCAGCTGCCATTCTTAAATACTGCCATAAAACAAGGGTTAATAGTAATGTCATATATTATCCTATACTCTGACCGACCAAATAAATACCAAATAAACTTAGTCAGGTCATACTAGCGAAGGAATTTTCTGTCTCTCCCCTCCTAGTTCTTGTCTCACATCTCAGCCAGAGATCAAATCCCTAAGCTCTGATACCAACTGTGACGCCCCCAAAATAGGTATACAACACCCAATCTGAGTCGCCAAATACATGGTACAAAAAGCAAATTACAACTTCAATAATACAATTGTCGTACAAAATACGACAACACATACTGTGAGTTAAATATAAATATTATCTTCTAGACAATATCCACACTCAAATAAGTCCTCATTACAATTATTCAAACACTATTTTACAAAAATAGTGAGGACTGCTAAAACATCTTTCTAAAACCATCACTCCATACCCCGACTAGATCCTGCTATGTTCTCACCTCTTGAGAAGAAAAATGGAACAAAAAGGAAAAGGGTGAGCTCAACTAGCCCAGTAAAGAATATTATGACTAAGATAATATACAACAAATTATCATTAGTATTCAACAGGGAAAAATCTGATAGAATATAATCGACAACAAGTTTTAGATCAACAACTGCAGCGGAAATAGCAAACCATTAGAAGAGTCAAGTAGAGAATGAATTCTACTATCTTCTAAGATTTAAAAGTCCATGATTAATATTTTATCCCTGTAACATCAATTAATAATCATCTTTAACCAAATATTCATCTTTGCACTACAGGCCAAAGATATTCATTTGTATCACCAGTCAGTCATGTTCATCTCAACACCTGTTCATTTTTGCACTACAGGCCAAAGATATTCATCAGGTAATCATACATCTTTGCACTACAGGCCAAAGATATTTAGTAGTATCATCATTTAGGACTGAGGATGATAAAAAATATTTTAAAGAAAACGAATTCAGTGAGATAAAAGAACAAATATTAGGAATTCGTATTACAGTTTATCCAAGTTCAATAATACCCCATAATAACCAATTTTGAAGCAGAATTCAAAAATAAAGATAAAAATATGGATACAATCAAAGATAGTAACCATAATAGACAACTTGTACAAAAAGAAGAAAATTTTATTTTTCGGTGAATAGTGCCGTATTCGTGAATAATGCCGTATTCGTGAATAATGCCGTATACGTGAATAGTAACCCCGACACAAAAAGTTCCAAATTTTATAAAAAATTCATATCAATATTTCGGCATAATGATATTGAAGAAAATATCATTTAAGAAGAAGATAATATCCCTTACCTCAAAATATCAGTACTTCTGGTCGGAATACCGGTATAAGGCTGAAAGAAACTTGCTCTGATAAATAGAAACTCTCAAAGTATCTAAATACTCACAAATACACTCAATAATCTAGAGAGAGAAAGAGAGAAAACTTGTTTCTGGTGTGATTTTCAATTCTAACTTAGCCCTCTATTTATAGGAAAATGTTAGCACGCGGAAGCAGACTTAACCTGCAACCTGATGGCTTTACCTGCTACTATTCAAGCCTACCACATTTGAATAAAAATCTAAGCACATTTCTTCACCAACCAAGAGTGGGGCCCACCAATTCTAGAATTTTTCACCAAAATGATTAACTCCGAAAATTCAACAATTTCTGAACCAGTCATCTCGTAAAATTCATAACAAATCATACGTTCATTTTTAACGGTTCAAAATTTGTGGACATATACTTAACTTATATATGTATAACATATCCAAAAATTACCATGATCCAACGGTCAGATTAAAAATTATAACCCCCGCAAAATATCTCAAAAACCCTAATTTTTAATACCTCCATTCCGAAAAAAATACTGATAAAAACCTCAACATTAACTCCTTCATTTTTAACCACAAAAATATATCCCTCATTTATATCAACATAAAATAAATATTTCCTTATCATATGAATCAATAATTAATTATTCACAAATAATATTACAGAATCACATTTATGACAACCAGGCCGTTCCCAGTAAAGAGGGGGCTTTCCAATAAGGATTTCTCCTTACTGGCGCGTAATTAGATGACCAAACCTCTCCTTAGACAGAACTTTCTAGACACTGCCAATAATGTTATCTAATAATATTATTCAAATAATTTGAATTATTGATCTGATAATGGAAAATACTGTGCAGCAACAATGATTGAAACAACAATAATATAAAATATCAACGCAACAATTATTGAATCAATAAAATAAAATATTGAACAATAACTACTGTAACAATTATTGAGTAGTGCCTTCTTACGTAAGAATCAATAATTGGTGCAATACCGTGTGCTAATGTATTTTAACCATCGGGTATTCCAACAGTATTAACGGTAACAACTACGCCGTTATTTATAAACAACCTATACTTGTCGTTTTCTTCATCCAATTGCTTTCTGTTATGGAGCCCACACAAGGCTGCGCCGTCGTACGAATATTTCCCGACAGCAAGAATATTCCACGACCAAGCAAATATTCCCCGACAAAATAAATATTTTATAACCACTTGCTTATTTTGCAAAATTTGCACATTTCACCCATAACCAAAGTATTATATCAAATTAACCCCTTATTATTCACAATAATATTTATAGAAAATTTAATTTTATTAATTAATAAGTTGGGGTCTTACATTTCCAATAATGTTATCTAATAATATTATTCAGATAATATGAATTATTGCTTCGATAATAGAAAATACTGTGTTGTGACAATTATTGAAACAACAATAATATAAAATATCAATGTAGAAATTATTGAATCAATAAAATAAAATACTAAACAATAATTACTGTAACAATTATTGAGTAGTGCCTTCTTACGTAAGAATCAATAATAGGTGCAATACCGTGTGCTACTGTGCAACAACGCGTATTACTGTATTTTAACCACCGGGTATTCTAACAGTATTAACGGTAACAACTACGTCATTATTTATAAACAACTTATACTTGTCGTTTTCGTCATCCAATCACTTTCTGTTATGGGGCCCACACAAGGCTGCGCCGTCGTATAAATATTCCCCGACAGTAAGAATATTTCACGAACAAACGAATATTCCCCGACAACAATGAATGTTTTATAACCACTTGCTTATTTAAAATATTTGCGCATTTTACCCATAACTAACCACATTAATCAAATCAACCCCTTACTATTTCAAAATAATAATTAGAGAAATTAAATCTTTATTTATAAAAAGTTGGGGTCTTACATTCTATTTATAGAAGAATAGACTGCATAGTAACTAATTCATGAACGGTCTAAATTAATTTACTTTTAATCGGACGGTCCATATTTAAAGCAAAATCTTTTAAATAAAATATAATATATTCTATTTATAATATAATAAAACGAATAACTTTATAAAAGATTTTACTATACAAACACTATTCAGGCACTATACAAATACTATGCATAATAAAATATAATATATTCTAATTATTGTCTAATAAAATAGATAACTTTATAAAAGTATTCTGTTTTATATAAAAATATTTTACTATTAGCCTAATAAAACGAATAACTTTATAAAAGTATTCTGTTTTATATAAAAAGCTTTTCTGTTTTATTGCATTAATAATACTAATAAAACAAAACTGAGTGACTTCTCACATAAGCATCAATAATCAAAACCGTGTGCTACAATGCAACCACGCGTATTACTGTACTTTTAACACCGGGTGTTTCAACAGTTAACGGTAAAACTTTCGCCGTTATTTTCATAAAAATATTTTTGTCGTTTTTTCAATCCGACAATAATTCCGTTGTGGGGTCCACCAATGATTGTACCGCCGTACGAATATTCCCCGATAAAAAGAATATTCCCCGACTAATAGAATATTCCCTGACACAATGAATATTTTATATCAACTTGCTTACTTTGAATTTTTTTTTCACATATTACCCTTAACTTTAAACTTTTATCAATTTAACTATTTACCAAAATAGAAAAATTGAATACTTTTATTTTATAAAATTCGGGGTCTCACAAGCTGGGCGTGGAGAGATAGGGTAAACGCCAATTAGACTGGCGTTTGATTTTTTTTAAAGCAAAGATGTCAGATGAGAAAAAGTGATGCCCAAGCAAATATTGGAAATGAAAGAGACCTTTGGCCATGCCAGATTCAAAATATTTTTGACCATGCCAGATTCACATGTCTTCAACTGAATTAGACAAAAATATTTTGAAGTAAATATTTTGTCCTTCCTCTGTCATTAGCGTTGGAAATGAAAAAGAATATAATACTATTGGTGGTGCTAGCTCCTTGTACTGCAAAAAGAAGAAAATTAGCAAGAAGAATTTATATGTTTTCTTGGATGTATCAATTGAAATGACTATTGGGTCACGGGATTAAAATGGTCATGTTATTTTTAATTTATTTTGATGCTTTGTTTCAACTTTAAAAGCAACAAAGTTCATCTCAATTTTTATTTTTCTACCATCTCACTTACCCAGCCTCTTTTAAACAATATCACTTTCTTCTTTTTGTTTCTTCTTTTTCTATTTACATGCAAGTAGGCTTATGGCTGATAGTGACTGGATTCACCCCGGCCCTATTGATGGATCATTATTAACTCTTCCGTCTTCCCATCGTTCAGAAAATATATGGCAGGGTCATGTATGTATTATTTATATTTTATAAGATTTATAATAATAACTTAATTATTATTATAAGTATTATTATAATTATAATTATTTATTATTATTATAATTATAATTATAATTATTATAATTAGCCCATTAAATTATAATAGGCAGTAAATGTGGCAGGCACATTTTAAGTGTACAGAAGATTAAAAGTTGCATTTTAAGGTATTCACTCCTAGCAGTGGACAGTGATGACATGCTTGACTACAATCTTGGACACGTGACTCTTAGATGAGATTATAAGTATTATTATAATCTTGTTATAAATATATATTATTATAATCTTGTTATAAGTATTATTATAATTATAGGTATTACTTTTTAAATGACTACTAGCTTGCATGAAATTAAAAACACGTTAACATATTTAAACATTTTACAGGAGCCAACTCCTCTTAAATGTAGGCGTGCTGATGGGGGGTATCAAAATCTAGCTTATCTACACAATTTTCTCTGCCACGCCGGCCGTGGGGTGCAAGGTAATTGAAACTTATCGTATATTGATATTGAAAATTAAAATGATATGTAAACATTAATTAAAATTTTGTTATATTAGTTAAAAAATTACTTTAGCAATACAAAATGATATATAGGTGTAAACAAATAAACCATTAACAATTACTACCCCTTGTAGGTGGAACAGGCATTATGTGTTGGACCGTATTGCTCAACATATCGTGCCAATCCATCGATGCAGCCTAGACACATTGAGGGAAGATCCGTTTATTTGGCAACCATATATAGAAGATGTGATGAATTTATTGCCAGCATATTGTAGTACTGGTCAGGGTCTTTAGCGTATTAGATGTCCACTAGTATGTTTTGATGTGGTGGAATGGCATTATGCAGACAGTGTAAGACCCCAACTTTTATGAATAAAATTGAATTTCCTCTATTTATTATTTTGAAATAGTAAGTGGTTGATTTGATTAATGTGGTTAATTATGGGTAAAATGCGTAAATATTTTAAATAAGCAAGTGGTTATAAAATACTCACTGTTATCGGGGAATATTTATTTGGTCGTGGAATATTCTTGCTGTCGGGAAATATTCGTACGACGGCGTAACCATTTGTGGGCACCATAACGGAAAACTGTCGGATGAAGAAAATGACACAAATGAGTTTTTTTTATAATAACGGCGTAACGGTTACCGTTAAAACTGTTGAAATACCCGATGGTTAAAATACAGTAATACGCGGTGTTGCACAGTAGCACACGGTATTACACAATAATTGATTCTTACGTAAGAAGTCACTACTCAATAATTATTACAGTAATTACTGTTCAATATTTTATTTTATTAATTTAATAATTGCTACGTTGATTTGATTCAATAATTGTTATTGCACAGTATTTCCCATTATCAGATCAATAATTCATATTATTTGAATAATATTATTAGATAACATTATTGGCAATGTCTAAGGAAGTTCTGTCTAAAAAAGGAGTCTGGTCACCTAATTGCGCGCCAGTAAGGAGAAATCCTTATCGAAAAGCCCCCTCTTTCTTGCCTGGTTGTCATTATTGTGATTTTGTAATATTATTTGTGAATAATTAATAATTAATTTATATGTTAAGAAAATAGTTATTTTATGTGGATATAAATGAAGAAATTAATGCTGAGGTGTTTTATCAGCACTTTGTCAGAATGGAGGTATTAAAAATCATCCGTATGTGGATTTCGGTCATTTTCTGTTTGGAATTTGGACAACCTTTCTTCCACAAAGTTGTAGAGAATTAAATTTCCTATGGAATAAACATAAGGCTCAAATTTTTCTGATAAAAGGGCTATTTATTATGAATTATTGAAGTTCCGTAATAATTAATTTTTGGAGTTATAAACATTTTTTAAAAGAAAAATGTTTTTTAAATGTTGGTGGGCCCCACTGGTGTGCTGAAATCTGATTTTCAAGGGTGGGCGTGAAATTATTTTTTATAAAATATTATTTTATTTAATTTTTTACTTTAGTATTCTAAGTATTTTTCTATAAATATGGTGCTTAGGTTAGAATTGAAAATCACACCAGAATTAGAAGTTTTCTCTCTCTATAATATCGAGCGTATTTTTGTGAGTATTTAGATATTTTTAGTGTTGCTATACGGTGCAAGTTTCCTTCAACATTATATTCGATATTCCAGCCAGAAGTACTAGTCTTTTGATGTAAGGGATGTTATTTTTTTCGTTAATGATGTTATTTCTTTCAATATCATTATAACGAAATATTGGTATGAATTTTATTATGAAATTCTTACCTTTTCATGTTGAGGTTACTATTCACGTATATGGCAATATTCACGTATACGGCACTATTCACGTATACGACACTATTCACGAATACGGTACTATTCACGAAGTATGATTTTTCTTATGAAATTTTTATCTTTTTGTGTCGGGGTTACTATTCTTATATACTGTACTATTCACGTATACGAAACTATTCACGAATACAACACTATTCACAAAAAAACTAAATTTTTTTTTCTTTGCCCAAGTTGTCTATTATGGTTACTATCTTTGATTGTATCTATGTTTTGATCTTCATTTTTGAATTTTTCTCCATAATTGATTATTATAGAGTATTTTTAAACTTGGATAAACTAAAGTATGAATCCCTAATCTTTGTCCTTTTATCTCTCTAGTTTCGTTTTCTTAAAAATATTTTTATCATCCTCAATCCTAAATGGCGATATAACTAAATATCTTTGGCCTGTAGTGCAAAGATGAATTATTACCTGATGAATATCTTTGACTCGTAGTGCAAAGATAGACAGGTGTTGAGATGAACATGACCAACTGGTGATACGAATGAATATCTTTGGCCCCTAATGCATAGATGAATATTTGATTTAAGATGTATATTGATTGATGTTATAGGGATAACATATTAATGATGAACTTTTAAATCATAGAAGATAGTAGACTTCATTCTTTTTTTAACTCTTCTAATGAATTGTTATTTTCGCTGTAAATATTGATCTAAAACTTGTTGTCCATTACATTTTATCTGATTTATTGAAGGCTAATGATAATTTATTTTTCATTATCTTAATTATAATATTCTTTACTGGGCTAGTTGAGCTCATCCTTTTCCTTTTTGTTCCATTTTTCTTCTTAAGAGGCGAGAATATAGCGGGAACTAGTCGGGGTGTGGAGTGATGGTTTAAGACAGTTGTTTTAACAGTCCTCACTATTTTGTAAAATAGTGTGTCAATAATTGTAATGAGGACTTATTTGAGTTTGGATATTGTCTAGAAGACAATATTTGTATTTAAACTCACATCATATGTGTTGTCGTATTTTGCACGACAATTATAATAATGAACTTGTAGTTATTTTCTGTACCATATATTTGGCGACTAAAAATAGATTGTGTGGACCTATTTTGGGGGCGTCACAGTTGGCATCAGAGCTTAGGGATATGATCTCTAGTGGAGATCGGGGAATAGAACTAGGAGGGGAGAGACAAGTAAATCCTTCGCTAGTGTGTCCTACCTAAGTTTATTTGTTATTTAATTGGTCGGTCAGAATATAGGGATAATATGTGGCATGTCAATTAACCATTGTTTTGTGGCAGTGTTTGAAAATGGCATCTGAAAATGTCGAGTTAAGCAATGGAGCACATGAGACCGTTGAATCACCGCTGATCAATACCTAGGATAACGTGCATCAGGAAGTCAATAATCCTCAGGTAAATGACAACACCAACCAAATGATGAACGATGGAATGTTCAAAGGCTTTCTACAATTCATGGAACATCAGGCGAGAGAGACTTCTGTGCAAAATACAGGTGGAAACACTGGCAACTCATGGATGTCACCACTAAGCAGTTCAAGGAGCTGGGACCACCAGAGTTTTTGGGAAAGCCAGAACCACTTACGGTATAGACGTGGATAAAGTAGATCACTAAGATATTTGATGTCTTGGGATGCTTCGAAGAGCAAAAGGTTCCCTTTGCCACCTTCATGTTGTGAGGAGAGACAGATTACTGGTGGGAATCCGTAAAGCGTACTCAAACTGCCGCACTCAAGATATCTTAGGAGAAGTTCCAAGAATTGTTCAATGACAAGTACTTTCCCGAAAGTATTCGACACATGAAGGAGGTAGAGTTCATCAAGCTGGAGCAAAACAATATAATCGTGTCGCAGTACGAAGCTAAGTTTACCGAGTTGTTCCGGTTTGCATCCCATTTGGTTGATAATGAGGAGAGAATGGCGCGAATATTTCTGCGAGGTTTGAAACCCGAAATACGTTAATACCTCATTTCTCACAAACTGTATTTGTATTCAGATGTAGTGAATAGGGCTCAGTTATTGGAGCGGGATTATGAGCCAACTCAACCAAAAGATAACAACCAACAACGCGATAATAATCATATCGGTGGCAACGGTCATCGGAACAATTATAACCATCATGGAGGAAATTATCATGCCAGAAGTGGCAACCACTTCGGTGGTAATCATGGCCAAGATAATAGAAGAAATGATTCAAGTGGAAATTTCAAGAAGAGAAGATTTAACGATGACAGAAAGACATCGGCAGCAGCACCAACACCAGCACCAGCAACAAATTCTAGGGGAGGAGAAAGACTGCCAGTTAGATGCTACAGATACGGAGAAAAGGGACACATAAGTCTAAACTGTTCATAGCCTTCCAAGGTATGTTTTAGTTGTGGAAAAGATGGTCACATAGCTCGATTTTTTCCTATAGCAAAATCAAGTTCAGTTGGGACGGTGACAGCAAAGGCGGATACGGACAAAACAAAGTCGGTGGTTTCAGGAAGAGCATTTTTCGTGACTTCTTAAAAAGTGAGTAACCCGAATGAAGTTATCACGGGTTAGTTAATCATAAATTCTTGCAAAGTCTATACCTTATTAGATACAAATTCTACCCATTCTTTTATTTCTCCTGCTTGTGCTCAACGTTTGAACTTAACCCCTGAGAAACTAGACTTTGACTTATCTGTTGAAACTCCGTTAGGAGAAACCTTCATTACATCCACTGTTTATAAATCTTACTTGATTCAAATTGGCACCATCGCATTACCTGTTGATCTTATCTATTTAAAGATACTTGCATTTGATGTGATTTTAGGGATTGGTTGGTTAACTACTTATCATGCCAAAAATTAATTGTTTTCGTAAGGCTATTAGTTTTCATATTCCTAATCAATCTGTTATGCGAATTCAAGTAACCAAATCACTAAAGTCAATCATTGTCATATCAAGCCCTAAAGTCATTCGTTTATTGAAAAACGAAAGTCAAGCTTTCTTAGCCCATGTCATGGATTTAAACAAAAATATGTCAGATTTGAATGATATTTCTGTTGTTAATGAATTTCCTGACGTATTTCCTGAAGAACTTCCTGGCCTTCCACAAGAGCGTGATATCAAATTTTGTATCGACCTTAAACCTGATACAAACCCTCAAATATTTCTTCACTTAGAACGAACGTAACATGTGCCAAAGACTTTTGCTCGAGCTGATTGAAAGATTACGATTATACCATTCAATACCATCCTGAAAAAGCGAATGTGGTAGCTGACGCATTAAGTAGAAGATCGTAGGCAGGTACGAGTGCGATATTATCGAACACAATGACCTATTTCGTATAACTTACAAATGATGGAGATAGAGTTAAAGACTCTAGGGACCCACGTGATGATGTCAAATATACGCGTAGAACCAACTTTAATCGATAAATTTAAAGCTGCTCAAGCTACAGACCCGGAGCTGATGCTTATAAAGAATAAGGTACAAGAATGTGTTATTTCAGAAGCAAGAGTCGATGAAGAGAGGAAATCTCAACCCTCGATTTATTGGTCCATTTGAAATCCTCGGTCGAGTAGGAATTGTGGCCTATAGACTCGCTTTACCGCCATTTATGTCTCGTGTTCATAATGTTTTCCATATATCCAAGCTACGTAAATATGTGAAAGACCCGAATCACATTATTGAATTAGAACCAGTGAGATAGCCGAATATTTAACGCAAGAGGAGGTACTAGTCAAGATCTTGGATTGGAAGGAGCATGTCCTACACACAAAGATTATACCACAAGTCAAAGTTTTGTGGAAGAACCATGCTATTAAGGAAATTAGCTCAGAGTTGGATTCGGAAATGAAAACGAGGTATCCTCACTTTTTCGAAACACCAGCTATGCACGTCAATTTCGAGGATGAAATTTCATAAAGAGGGGAGGTTGTAAGTGTGACGAACGAGAATTTTGTAATTTAATTTTAATATTTATTGAATTAAATAAATATTTTTTGATGATTTAATTATTAGATTTAATAATTAATTGATGTAATTGTGGTAGATTAATTTAATTATATGTGTTACATTTATTAAATTAATGTAGAGAATTTTTAATATTCAAAGTATGTGATTATGTGAGCTTATTGAATTAAATAAGTTATTTAATTAAGCATGATGTTACTTTAATTAATGTAATTATTAATTAGAGATTTAATAAATTATTATTATTTATTAAAGAGATAATTAATTATGTGACTATGTGAATTTATGAGAAATTATTATTAAATTAAATAAGATATATGAGTTTATTGTATAAGTGGGTGTGACATGATTAAACTATATGATAAAAAGGTTTTATTAAAATAAAGAGTTTTGGAATTAGTGGCTAAACAAACAAGGCTTTAGTGGGAGTTACCACCAGTTACCCATGACTGGGATAACTGGCCATGATGCGCACCAGTCTTTTTTATACGATGTCTTCTCTTTTCATTTTGTTCTAAGTCTGATAAAAATACCAGGGAGATTTTGTGAGTGTGTAATTACAGGTTATTGTAAAAAGGGTCATATGATCATCTCTTCTATTATTATACTCTGGGTAATTCTCCTTCCAAATTTATAATATACGTCTTTTAAGTTTTCATAAAATGGCTTTCACAGTTTTCTAAAAATCTCTGTGTTTGGTATATGTGATGAGTATAACTTTATATATGTGTGTTATGTTATACCAAATAGTGTTTAATTATATATACCATGTAATCCATGTGATCAGTTTCATGAAAGCATGTCGTACGTATGTTTTTTTTCAAAATAAACAGAGTACGTGATATGGCCATATGGCCTTATATGTGATAATTGATGTATTGATCATATATTATCCATAAATTTTACACTCCTATATTATTATGCATGTTGATACGAAGAGACCAAGCTTTAAACGAACGGATTTGGCCTTATAACGAATACGTAGTGTTAAATTATAAGTTTTGTTCAAAATCCTCAAGAACTTCAAGAACAGTCTAAATTTTTATGATTTAAATATGTGATTATATGTTTTAATAGGTTAAAATCACTTTATAGATGTTGTATTATGATTATGCATGAATTATAACATGTGGGTATATGTGATTTGGTGAAATCAGTGTTAAAAATGTGTTGATTTCGCTGAACTCTGTGTTCTTCGCGAACTGAGATTCAGTTTCTGGGGTCTCGCGCCGCGGCGCCAGCTCTAGAACTGATTTCTCGCGCCGCAGCGCCACAGCGCTCGCAGCGCCAAGACTTGAGCCACGGCGCCACAGCGCCGCAGCGCCAAGGGCCCGGCCACAGCGCCACCGCGCCGCAGCGCGACTTCTTAGCACATTAGTGGCGCCGCAGCGCCACTCCCCAGAAAATTCAGAAATGTATTTTTAAAAATGTTTAAGTCTAACAATGTGTTAGTGGATTATTGTAATGAACAAGTAAACATGTCAGAAGAATAATGTGATGATAAAATAGTTGTTTAACATGTAATAAAATATTATATGTGAATTGAATTATTAAATACATAATTAATTTGATAATTCATGAAGTATAAATTATGTGACAACGTGATAATTTAACTAAGTTTAGTCAATAATTAAAGTAGACAACGAGAATGAGTTATATTGATTAGTTGATTTATAATTAACTGGTATTGTGTATATGAATGGTATGTAGGATTTAATTCAAAGAACGTGCTTAGTTAAAGTGTAATCTACGCACGAGGCAAGTATCCTATCCCTAACTCCATTCTATTGAGCAAGTTTCCTAAACTTAAACTCTTAAATTTGAGCAAGTTTCCTAACCCTACTTGTCATTATTATTCAAGTTTATTATTTACCTCGAGTAAATTATCATTGCCATTATTCAAGTTCAAATGTTATATTAAAGATTGATTATCTTTTCAAAGTATGATTTAGTTATACAATAATTGTTCTATTGTATACTTCTTGAGATTATTATTCAAATTGAATATCATTGTTGTTGAACCTTATTAGACTAGTGAACCCTTAATGATTCAACTAGTCCATAGTTGATGAACGTTCTAAATTTCAGAACCCTTGATGAAAGTATCCAAGCCAAACTTCCTTTGGTGCGGACTCGAATGTCAAACTGAGATGAACAATCCTGTATAGGGGATTAATTACGCTTTAGCGTTAAGATATTGTGCACAGTATGGTACTAAGGGCTGATCCCCCTAAGTACGAGAAGAAGGTCCATAGTCTTATGACTGTTAAAGGTTTCAAGTATAACCCTTGTTAACCTAGGACATAGTTTAAGGTCTTATGACCCTCGGTATTCTTTTGATTCATGTTATTTATTCTTGATTCAAAAGTTGAGCTTTATTCAGATGTCGTTGATTATTCGCATGTTATTATACTGTTGTTTCATTTTTACTTGTGGGCATTTGTGCTCACTCTTGCTTAATAATAACATTGCAGTTAAGAATGAAAGAAACGATGAACCCTCCACTAGTAAGGGAAAGGGCAAAGTTAGCAAATGATGAAGACCTGTTATTTATTAACTGATGTATTTGTTTAAGACTTGAGTTATGTTGATGTTAAGACTTATTTGTTTAGAATTCCGCACAGATGTTTTAAGGTTAGAGTGACCTGAGATTTATTTATGATTCAGTTGATGTAACCCTTAAGGGAAGAGATTTTATTATGATTTCTATCTATTGTATGGTTTGATATTATTTATGGGTAGATAGATAGATGATGCTTGTACAGTGAACACCAAATCCCGTGGAATCGAAGTACCCGGATTTGGGGGTGTCACAGTAAGACCCCAACTTTTATGAATAAAATTGAATTTCTTTTATTTATTATTTTGAAATAGTAAGGGGTTTATTTGATTAATGTGATTAGTTATGGGTAAAATACGCAAATATTTTAAATAAGTGAGTGGTTATAAAATACTCATTGTTGTCGGGGAATATTCGTTTGGTCATGGAATATTCTTGTTGTCGGGGAATATTCGTACGACAACGCAACCATTTATGGGTCCCATAACGGAAAACTGTCGGATGAAGAAAACGACACGAATGAGTTTTTTTTATTATAACAACGAAATAGTTACCGTTAAAACTATTGAAATACCCGATGATTAAAATACAATAATACGCGGTGTTGCACAGTAGGACACGGTATTGCACAATAATTGATTCTAACATAAGAAGTCACTACTCAATAATTGTTAAAGTAATTACTATTCAATATTTTATTTTATTGATTCAATAATTGCTACGTTGATTTGATTCAATAATTGTCATTGCACAGTATTTCCCATTATCAGATCACTAATTCATATTATTTGAATAATATTATTAGATAGCATTATTGGCAATGTCTAAGGAAGTTCTGTCTAGGAAAGGGGTTTGGTCACCTAATTACGCGCCAGTAAGGAGAAATCCTTATCGGAAAGTCCCCTCTTTCCTGGGAACGACTTGGTTGTCATTATTGTGATGCTGTAATATTATTTGTGAATAATTAATTATTAATTTATATGATAAGAAAATATTTATTTTATGTAGAAATAAATGAAGGAATTAATGCCGAGGTACTTTATCAGTATTTTGTCGGAATGGAGGTATTAAAAATCATCCGTATGTGGATTTTGGTCATTTTCTGTTTGAAATTTAGAAAATCTTTCTTCTACAATATTGTAGAGAATTAAATTTCCTATGGAATAGACATAAGATTCAAATTTTTCTGATAAAAAGGCTATTTATTATGAATTATTGAAGTTCTGGAATAATTGATTTTTGGAGTTATAAATATTTTTTAAAAGAAACACGTTATTTAAATGTTGGTGGGCCCCACTGGTGTGCTGAAATTTGATTTTTAAGGGTGGGCGTAAAATTTTTTTTTTATATAAAATATTATTTTATTAAATTTTCTGCTTTGGTGTTTTAAGTATTTTCCTATAAATAGGGTGCTTAGGTTAGAATTGAAAATCACACCAGAATCAGAAGTTTTTTATCTCTATAATATCGAGCGTATTTTTGTGAGTATTTAGATACTTTAAGTGTTGCTATACGGTGCAAGTTTCGTTCAACATTATATCCGATATTTCAGTCAGAAGTACTATTCTTTTGAGGTAAGGGATGTTATTTTTTTCATAAATGATGTTATTTTTTTTAATATCATTATACTGAAATATTGGTATGAATTTTATTATGAAATTCTTACCTTTTCATGTCGAGATTACTATTCACGTATACGACACTATTTACGAATACGGTACTATTCATGAGTATTATTCACGAAGTATTATTTTTCTTATTAAAGTTTTACCTTTTTGTGTCGGAGTTACTATTCACGTATACGGTACTATTCACGTATAAGGCACTATTCACTAATACGACACTATTCACAGAAAAATTAAATTTTTTTTTCTTTGTTCAAGTTGTCTATTATGGTTACTATCTTTGATTGTATCTATGTTTTGATCTTCATTCTTGAATTTTGCTCCACAATTGATTATTATGGAGTATTTTTGAACTTGAATAAACTAAAGTACGAATCCCTAATCTTTGTCCTTTTATCTCTCTAGATTCGTTTTCTTGAAAATATTTTTATCATCCTTAGTCCTAAATGGTGATATAACTGAATATCTTTGGCTTGTAGTGCAAAGATGAATGATAACTGATAAATATCTTTGGCCCGTAGTGCAAAGATGGACATGTGTTGAGATGAACATGACCAACTGGTGATACGAATGAATATCTTTGGCCCGTAGAGCAAAGATGAATATTTTATTCAAGATGTATATTGATTGATGTTACAGGGATAAAATATTGATGATGGACTTTTAAATCATAGAAGATAGTAGACTTCATTCTCTACTTAACTCTTCTAATGAATTGTTATTTCTGCTGCAATTATTGATCTAAAACTTATTGTCCATTACATTTTATCTGATTTATTGAAGGCTAACGATAATTTTTTTTTCATTATCTTAGTCATAATATTCTTTACTGGGCTAGTTGAGCTCATTATTTTCCTTTTTGTTCCATTTTTCTTCTCAGGAGACGAGAATATAGCAGGAACTAGTCAGGGTGTGGAGTGATGGTTCAAGACAGTTGTTTTAGTAGTCCTCACTATTTTGTAAAATAGTGTATCAATAATTGTAATGAGGACTTATTTGAGTTTGGATATTGTCTAGAAGATAATATTTGTATTTAAACTCACAGCATATGTTTTGTCGTATTTTGTACGACAATTGTAATAATGAAGTTGTAGTTATTTTCTGTACCATGTATTTGGCGACTCAATATGGGTTATGTGGATCTATTTTGGGGGTGTCACAGACAGAGTGCTCTGACAGTTTGGTATACGATAGTTCATACCTCGGGCGCCAGAAAATCACAGATATATTCACAACATTATAGACTGCTCTAATAAAAACTCGGAGGCACAACATCGCTACTACATAACGTTGTGGGGGTAGTAGGGAAACTATTGTGGTAATTAGAGAAGATACAGATGAGCATCCAGAGTGTGACCCTAATTATATGCCTTGGTATCGCAGCGTTACATGACGTCAGATTTTAAATCCTAGGCTGGCTGAGCAGACGACGGGGGAGTTCGAGGGGACACATGGAGCTACTACTTATTTGGAATGTTAGAAAATAATTAATTCATTGTTACACTATTATTTTTTAAATGATGATTATTATTATTTGTTACAGTCTTGCATAAAATAAAACAAAAGGAAGTAAACATCCTATAAATACGTTGATACTCTTATTTTACCTATGACATGACATATTCAACGTTGTTAGGAACATGCATGAGAAAGTTATTTCTATTTATATATGATTTGATTATGATATAAATGAATGAATTTGCAAGTATGCTTGCATTAAGGAAAGCTGTAAAGTCCTTTGATAGATAATAGGAATATATGTACTAGGACTTAGAATGAATTGATCAAACATGTTTGGTTGATCCTACATAAGTAAAGCAGCTTTGTAAAGTCCTTAAAAAGAAATGATGTACAAGGACTATAAATATAGAAGATCAAGCTTCTTAGGTTGATATTATAATGTAATAGATAGGCATGTCTGATCGTCTAGCACTGCACCAGTATCGTAGTCTACCAGGAGAGTTGAGGTAAACTCGAGAACTATTATGACAGAATCGTAGTCTGTAAGATAGTAGATCTCGGAGTTCGTAGTCTGCTAGGAAAGACGAGGAAGGATCATAGTGCGTCGAGAAGAACTTTCTCAGAGTCGTAGTCTACTGAGGAAGTCATGTTTAGAATTGTAGAGACAGCCTGTCTAAGAGCCGACTGAGCATCTGCCAGAGCCAAGTTAAGAATCCTAGGCCATACTTGAAGTAGTGGAGTCTACTGATCATATCAGAGGCAGAAATCGTAGTCGAGCCAGATCAGACGAGGACAGCAAGCAAAAAGACAGAAATCGTAGTCTGTCAAGATCTGATCTCGGAGTCGTAGTGTCTGCGAAATCAAAGCTAAATCGTAGTCTGCAGTATTAAGGCTTCAACAGAGGTGCTCACAATGCCAAGGCAGAATCGTAGAGTCAACACTATTCTCAACAAATGAGAACTCCCAGAATATCCAAAGTATGTAGCCTATGGTCTAAGCTGCAAAGATACATTCCACCTAAAGGAAACTAGAGAGCACTCAATCAATGGCATGAAAGCTAATAGAAGATCTAAGCATCAGCCTAATCAACATCCAGATTGAGTTGTGAAGCCATTCAAGATGAAGTCTTCCACAAGTCGATCAGAAGAAGACTTTAGTAAAAATGACTGACTAAAGAAAGTCAGCAAGTGAAGTTGCTATCAAGAGAATAGAAGACAATGATCTAGGGAGTAGCCAAGATCGTAGTGTTTGCCAAACAAAGTAGGAATTGATGCAGTTTACACAGAGATACTGGCCAACTTATGAAGAACAAGGCGAAAGTGATTAAGCATGGGTCAAACCATTGATGATAAGTGAACGGGAGATCACAAGGAGAAAGATAGCTGGGCATGCCACAAATCTGATGTGTCTTGCTATTCACAAGAGGCCAAAACAAGAAGTCAAGCTATTAGTTCCTGAGATCAGTCGAGGCAAACAGAAGTGTTAAAGTACTGCACAAGAGAAGGAAGAGGTGTTCTACATTGGAGATCCAATGAACACTCTTCAGAATCGTAGTGTTGTCTCAACCAGTCAATGAGAGACATTTAATAAGACACTACGATCAGGTCCAAGAACATCTGCATCAGAATTATAGAGTTTGGTCATCTGAAGATTAAAGCATTGGCAACGGTTTAATCTCAAGACTAATATTCGAACGTTTCTAATTGAGAGCATCGATGCAAAAGGATAACTCTTGTTGTTCTGATCGAGGAATCATAAAGAAGAAATAAAGGTGACTACCTGCCTGGCACACTAAAGCAAATTTTTTGATGAGGTAGGTGAAATAGTAGACTGCAATGTCAGAAAGGTGAAAAGGGGATGTCATGTCACATCTGCAATCTGCATCAAATAACTCGAGATCTGCGAAGTAATTCAAATAGCTCCCAACGACTATATTCTAATGGGAAGATTGTGAAGGAGTATATATCAGCTTGAGCTTCAAAGATCAAAAGTTAATGAGTTGAAGAATCGTTGAGTTGTTAGAATTATATATTGTTGACTCTACGAGTTCCACCAGAGTTCAACAAAACAAGTCTCAGTGGTAGTGAGACTACGAAGGTGGAAGTGAAGCAGATTTGAAGAAGGACTTAAACAGACTAAAGCTTCACTCAACAAGGATGAGAATGCCACTGAAGATATCAGCTAAGCTGAGAGCCTGGAAGGCCAAGAAGATAGCATTCAGAAAAGTGGTAGAGCACAAAGAAGATCTAGAGAGCCACTCTATGAATCACCATGAACCAAAAGCTGAAACAAAACAGATGCAGAACCATGTCTGCAGACCATTTAATAAGGGTTAAGGGAATGCTAAGTGCCAGACGAAGTCTACCAAAAGCTCAGAGACTTAGCAAACCTAAATGGTGATGGTGCACAACTGACATCGAATGAAGATGAGATAAATAGTATGAAGATCAGCTGCATCAAAGAAGAGGTGGTCCAAACTCTATATAGAATGCAAAGAGGACCATGTCAAGCTACTAAGTAAAAAAATAGTCAAGCTTCAAAACATCTTAGCAATAAATCACCAACAACAACTACAACAACAACAAGTAGCCAGGGCTTGAGGGGTCCTTGTCCGGAGGGACTAAATGAATTTCCAAGCCTGTAGGGCTTGAAGAGTTCTTAGTGAACTGAAGTTCCAAAACTACTGGCCTTGAAGGAATCTTAGTGATTCAGGGTGATGCCCTTCCTTAGTGGAATTCCTACTTGTTGAAGCAGAAGAGTGGATTAGGAGCTTGAGTCTCTGAACCACTTAAAATCCCTTGTGTCTTTTACATTCAGTCATTTACTTTCTGTTATTTATATTATGTACCTAACTGCTATAAATGCTATGTATGTATTAACTACTTACAACAAAACTAACTCTAAGAATAATGTATGAATGTTTATGAATATCTCAATGAAGGGGATCTTTTACTTATTCCGCTGTGCTTGAAAAGATTTTTATGATTGTCATATGCTAATTCATTAGCAATACAAAATAAACAGGAAAATTATTTAAGATAAAAAGGATCTATTCAGCCCCCCTTCTAGAGCCAATCACTTTGTAACTACCCCAAAATTCATACAACTCAATTATCGACTTCGGTCATCAATAACACGTCTAACTTCTGATTTTACATCATTATTCGATGTTAAACTTAATAATATACGGAATAATTTAAACTTTTCTATCTTATTACTTTAATTCCCTGAATCAAAACCTTTATTATTTACACATCTCTGAATCAATTTTATTTTGTGATTCACTTCATCAAAGTTATTATGTAGAATCTTACATTTTAATCCGATAACCTTTACATATCAAATAACCTAAGCTTGACAGTTTATCATTACATGATCATTGTAACTTATCAAGTACATTTCTCAAAACCTTTATCTTTACCTACCTTTAAATCATACTTAGCTTATTACTCACCTTATCAGAGATAATAAATAAAACTTACATCCAGGTTCAATACCCTTTTATACAACAAACAAAACTTAAACTTTATAACTCAACATCTATTAAATATCATACATTATTGGAACCCTAAACATGGTTCAAATAATAATAATTCACCCTAAACATGGTTCAAATAATAATAATTCAGCCAAAGTGTATAAATCTTCGAGTAGCACATCTGATTCATGTCTTTCAAGTAGCACATAACTTTACCTTGAATCTTTAACCTGTAAAAGTGGTTATTTGCAAGGTTGAGCTCGAGAGACCAGTAAAATCTAACAGTTTTCATGCATCACGTAGCACACAATAACATGCTCAACATATATAGCTCATAAATATCGGACTAACATAACATACATGCTACAGTTCATATAACAAGTATAAAAATTGAGTTCCTTACTCAATCAACATGCTTTAGTCAATCAACGTAGTCATAAATTGACTTTAACATTTCATACATTCAACATATGTATAACACATCATTCTCTTTGCAATAAAGATTTAAAACAGTTAATCATCAAGTTCACATAGCAAATAGGAACTGAAAGACTTGTCTTGATCGTTGTTTACCAATAACAGTTTAATAGCTTATAGTTATCTGCACTTCACGTGGCCTACATAATTATATAATCATACACATAAACTATTAGTCACATAGTAACGCATAGTAGTTGTAATGTAAACTTTAGTCTACATCTCATAACCTTTCCTATTATCAATACACAATGTTCAATTTTATTGTGTTAACTTCCGACTTATATCACACTATATTTCATATTCAAAGTTCATTCAAGTGTTTAAGTTTTGTTAGGAATCATTATTGGTTTTATATTAAACCCATTTCTTATCTTATACTATTCATTTCATTTGACTTAAAACACATTTTACGTTCATTAACATTTGTTACGGCGTTTCGACGTTCATTTGTCACACGCCCAATGTGTCTCTCTTGTATATGCTTAGTATGCTTATACAACTTATCTAATACATCATTTATTAATGTTAAGCATCATTATGTTTACTAACATTCATGTTTTATAACTTAGAACAACATCTTTTATCGTCAGAATCACTACACTTGCATACGTACATGCTCGACGCCCTCCGATTATCCCCGAAAACATAATAGTCATAAAGATGACCATTTTGACCCCTGTTTCCCACCTAAAATTGAAAACTTAAAGAATTAAAATTGTAGGTCTATTCGTCCTCGTTTTGGATCATCTTGAATCACCTCAATCGGAGTTTGTATGAAAAAGTTATACTTATTTTACTAAAACAGGTCAAAACAGTCACACCTGACATACTTTGGGCGCAACTGCGCCCCAAATCACTTAGGGCACAACGCAGCTGCGCCCGTTAGCAGAAACGGGACTCTAAGTTCAATGTTCTTGCAATTTTTGACCCTTTTATCCTACTAATCTTCATAACTTGAGTTATACACATCCAAATTTGTCCGTTTTTGATTCTATGGATTTGTAATTCATAGAACTATAACATACTAGTATTATAACAATTTACAGAAATATTAACCAACCTAAATCTTGACCCAAAACACATGTTCATGCTCTATTTTCATGTTTTAACATGTGTGGCGAATTCATTCACTACGAATTCGTTTCTTAACCAAATTGATTCATTCAACTTGCGTTCTTTTCATTTTTCTACGTACTAACAACATCCATTATCAATTTCAGATTATATATACATGATCTAACTATCAATTTTTGACTACAACTAAGTCATAACATACATATTTCATCAATAACTCAATTTCCTCTTCATCATATTTTTCATGATTTTTGATAACCCAAAACCAATTATAGATTACATATAACGGATTATTCATACCCATAAACATATCAAGAAATTCATCATCAAAACTTAATTACAGTGAAGTAATTTTAAGAAAACACAACTAGAGTTTAAAATTAGATTATTACCTTTGATTAGTTAGAAAACTCAAACAATCTTCTTGTTTTTTTTCTTTGATTCTCCAACTTTCACATAGAATTTCTTCTTCTCTTCCTCTCAATTTCTCTCTTCCTCTCGTCTTCTCTTCTTCTCTTTTCTCAGGCTTAGGCCAAACCTTTACGTAAAAATCAACGAACAAAAACTAACGTCTAAAACTGACGTACTATTAAATATAATAAATATCTATCATTTACAAAAATATTTATTATATTATTATTATTATTATTTTAATTCAAAAGCCATAAGACTTTGTTTGGCAAAACACTTTTAAAAATAAAGACTTAATCTTCCTTAAGCCTAGTTTGGTGAATCCATTTAAAACTCTTTTAATTTACTTCAATAAATCATTTATATTATAGTTTATTGTTCCACACTATTTACTTAGATTTTCATATCCAATCTTAATTAAATAAACAAAACTAATTACCACAAAATTATAATTTTTATTATAATTTTACTTAATAAATTAAACTATCACTTTAATTACTAAATTAAATTAAAACAACATTCTAGGAAACTATATAATCCTTAACAACTCTCTAATTTAGTTATTAAGTTAAATTAGAGTATTATCTCATAAATTTAATTCATCACTCTTTTATCTTAATTAAGTTAATTTCTATAACTCATGAATTATTTACTTACTAATAAATAATCCAACAAATATCTACTAAACGACAAACACATCAATTAAAAATATTTATTTAATTCAATAAATATTTGAAATTATAAATAAAATTTTGAATTGTTACATTCTTCCCACCTTATAAGGATTTTGTCATCGGAATCATCGAAACCCAACCTTCCTCAGGTTTTCATCAAATCTCTTCATTGAATAACTTCAACACATTACCTTAATATAAGTTTTATATTTTCTACTACATTCATTTCTTCAACAAATTCTAGGTTTTTATTTCATAACTTTCACTTGAACTCAATTATATTTTGAGTATTATATATTCTTTAACCCATTTATTTCATTTTCTAAGGATCGTTATCAAAAACACTCGGAATATTACATTCACCCATTCTTCTAAGAATTTCGTCATCAAAATTTTATTTATTAATCTTTATTCATTCAATCTATCAAAATAGATATTACGTTAATATTTTATTCATTTATTGTGTTCTATAACCACTTTCTTTCCACAAAGATCTTTCTACAATTATTAAACTTTTCTATTAAAACTTTTATATTATTCTTTGATAACTCATCTCCTTCTCATTTCAAAATTTTTTTCTCACTTATTCAATATATTCATCATTCAGTGTCGCATTCTACGACTTACTTCTTTCTAAGAAATATCGTCCTTACCACATTCGCCTTTTAGAATAGCAAGAATCTTCCACAATTGCTCAATAATTGGAAAACAATATGAATAACTCAGGAATTTAAAAGAATATTCCAAATCATGCTGAGGGGTCATAAGACCTTGAACTACTTCCACGGTTATAAGTACTCTTTCAACTTAAACCTTAACAGTTATTAGACTATAGGAACTCCCGTACTTAGGGTGTTAAGCCCTTCATAAGATCGATGTATTGTGCATAAACATCTAAACGCATCGCGTAAAAATAATTCCCCCATAATTGGGTCATTCTTCTCAATTTTTTACTGTAAGGACTCCCCGTACTTAGGGTTATCAGCACTCCATACCATGTATTGTGAACAAACATCTAAACGCCTCCACGTAATCCCCTATAGAAGGATTGTTCATCTCAGCTTTTCAACATCTGAATCCGCACCAAAACAATTTGATTTGGCATAACTTCTCAAGAAACGCTTGAATTTCATGAACATCTTTCAATATTCGTCTAGCTGAATCAAATAGCATAGACTTCTACAATAATTCGGATATCAGTCAAAATATACATATACATATATATATATATATATATATATATATATATATATATTCTCATATCTTAAAGAAATCTCAAAAATCTTTTTATGGCGTCATGATTATGACGTTGTCATACTACATCTCACCATAGTTGGCTAACTATCATATGATCACATCCAACACCAGGTTCTATTGCATTGATGACTATATCGTTTATCATATCACCTGATACATATAGTTAAAATATATTTTGAAAATTTAAAAATTATTTTTTTTCTAGCCGAAACAAACAGCATAGATACGTGAATAATAACACTGTTTTAAAATTCTTTGGCTCACTAGTGTGATCCAACATTTTTCAAAAATCAAAAGTACAACCATTGGAACAAAGTTAATAAATCTCGAAAGTCTAGCATAGCTAGTAGATTTAGAATATCTAATTTTCTCCATGAATTTCAATCTTTACTCTATTACCTCATTACTAACTAATTATTTTTATTTCTAGCACCACCAATACTCTTATAGTAAATATTCTTGTATTTCAACTTACAACCTTCCTATACCCCTTGTATAGTTCATCAAACTTACTACACATTGAAGTTCAGGAACTTGCCACAATAATATGAGTTTAAGAACTTATCCTAGTCATACCATAGGCGTCCATTCGTTGAGGGGTTCAAAACATACCATATTATTATGAGTCACAAACTTACCATATGTATTAGTTTTAAGAACCACACCTAATCCTAATAATATTTGACTAATCTTAATAGTTTCTAACTATCAAATATACACATGAGAAAAGAATCACCTTTTCACCACATATACATTGATAGCGCGACACCGACATTCTAATGATTATCAATGTGATAAACTGAGCGCAAGCACAAAGCCCTCGCCCATACAAAGGTTTGTACAACTCAACCATAACATAAGTCCTCAATTAAAATCCTACCTAACTTTATCTTACTCATAACTTACTCAATACGAATTTCTCGTATCACATTATCTATAACTCCTCGTGAGTTTATCTTGTACTATATCATAGTACATTATCTTTAAAGCATCAAGCTATAATTATTCAAACATTACAGACCATCTTTCTTTTATAACTTAAACATATCACGTCGTGATCTTATTTTATAATCATCTCCCTTAAAATTCTTTTCTTAACTCGTGATCGTTTTATTTTACGATCCTCTTTCTTTTCTTTTTCATCATTTACGATTTCATTTATGCTTTTAATCTTGCAGACTTTATCTATTCATCATTATTCGTTATCTTTGCTATTGGAGTTAGGTAACTCCCATTTCTTATCTTTATATCTCTTCAAGATTCTCTTTGAATTTTCTTGTTTATATAACAATTCTTCCTTTAAGAATTTCTAACTTCATTTACATTACTCAACATTTCATTCGAGTTCCACATTTTCATCATACGTATCCATTTTCTATACTCGGTACACATCGAGTCTCTAATAGTTTCAATATGGTACGCTGAGTGGTTTTCCACAAACAACCAAACTAGGTTCCGAGTTGCTAGTTCGTATATACCTCCGCTCTATGAAGGAATCGTTTAGCCCAGATACCATACATCAACTATTAAAGAGTACAATTGTACCATACTTAAATATAACTTTCTATTCTTAACTTCTTTATCATTCTCTTCTTATAGACATTGTCTATTTATTATCACCTGACATTCTTATTATTGGAGTTGGGTAACCCCACATTCATATTCCTTATAACTTTGCGAGATTCTTCTTTGAATCCTTTCACGCATGTTTTAATCCCTTCTTTATAAATTTCTTAAATTACTTCTTATTGTTTAAACTCTATTTGAGCTTATTCTTTCATTATCTTCACCTTCCTTTTCCAAGGTTATAGCCTATGGTACTCCTACCTAAGGTTTATAACCTATAGCTCTGATACCAACTTTAACGACCCCAATATTCATACAACTCAATTATCGACTTCGGTTGTTAATAACACGTCTAACTTCTGATTTTATATCATTATTCGATGTTAAACTTAATAATATGGGAAATAATTTAAACTTTTCTATCTTCTTACTTTAATTTCCTGAATCAAAACCTTTATCCTTTACACATCTCTGAATCAATTTTATTTTGTGATTCACTTCATCAAAGTTATTATGTAGAATCTTACATTTTAATCCGATAACCTTTACATATCAGATAACCTAAGTTTGACAGTTTATCATTACATAATCATTGTAACTTATTAAGTACATTTCTCAAAACCTTTATCTTTACCTACCTTTAAACCATACTTAGCTTATTACTCACCTTATTAGAGATAATAAATAAAACTTACATCCAGGTTTAATACCCTTTCATACAACAAACAAAACTTAAACTTCATAACTCAACATCTATTAAACATCATACATTATTCGGAACCCTAAACATGGTTCAAATAATAATAATTCAGCCAAAGTGTATAAATCTTCGAGTAGTACATCTGATTCATGTCTTTCAAGTAGCACATAACTTTACCCTGAATCTTTAACCTGCAAAAGTGGTTATTTGCAAGGTTGAGCTCGACAGCCCAGCAAAATCTAACAGTTTTCATGCATCACGTAGCACATAATAACATGCTCAACATATATATTTCATAAACATTGGACTAACATAACATACATGCTACATTTCATATAACAAATATAAAGATTGAGTTCCTTACTCAATCAACATGCTTTAGTCAATCAACGTAGTCATAAATTGACTTTAACATTTCATACATTCAACATATATATAACACATCGTGCTCTTTGCAATAAAGATTTAAAACAATTAATCATCAAGTTCACATAGCAAATAGGAACGGAAAGACTTGCCTTGATCGTTGTTCACCAATAACAGTTTAACATCTTACAGTTATCTGCACTTCACGTGCCCTACACAATTATATAATCATACACATCAACTATTAGTCACATAGCAACGCATAGTAGTTATAATGTAAACTTTACTCTACATCTCATAAGCCTTTCTATTATCAATACACAATGTTCAATTTTTATTGTGTTAACTTTTGACTTATATCACACTATATTTCATATTCGAAGTTCATTCAAGTGTTTAAGTCTTGCTAGGAATCATTATTGGTTTTATATTAAACTCATTTCATATCTTATACTATTCATTTCATTTGACTTAAAGCACTTTTTACGTTCATTAACATTTGTTACGGTGTTTTGCTGTTCATTCGTCACACGCCCAATTTTTCTCTCTTGTATATGCTTAGTATGCTTATACAAGTTATCTAATACATCATTTATTAACGTTAAACATCATTATGTTTACTAACATTCATGTTTTATAACTTAGAATAACATCTTTTATCGTCAGAAGCACTACACTTGCATACGTGCATGCCCGACGCCCATCGATTGTCCCCGAAAACATAATAGTCCTAAAGATGACCATTTTGACCCCTGTTCTCTACCTCAAATTGAAACACTTAAAGAATAAAAGTTGTAGGTCTATTCGTCCTCATTCTGGATCATCTTGAATCGCCTCAATCGGAGTTTTTATGAAAAAGTTATGCTTATTTTACTAAAATAGGTGAAAATAGTCACACCTAACATATTTTGGGCGCAGCTGCGCCCAATTAAGCCTTGGGCACGGCACAACTGCATCCCAGAGCACAGCTGTGCCCCAAATGACTTAGGGAATAGCACAGCTGTGCCCGTTAGCAGAAACGGGACTCTAAGTTCACTGTTCTTGCGATTTTTGACCCTTTTCTCCTACTAATCTTTATAACTTGAGTTATACATATCCAAATTAGTCCGTTTTTGATTCTATGGATTTGTAATTCATAGAACTACAACATACTAGAATTATAACAATTTACATAAACATTAACCAACCTAAATCTTGACCCAAAACACATGTTCATACTCTATTTTCATGTTTTAACATGTTTAGCGAATTCATTAACTACAAATTCGTTTCTTAACCAAATTGATTCATTCAACTTGCGTTCTTTTCGTTTTTCGATGTACTAACAACATCTATTATTAATTTCAGATTATATACATGATCTAACTATCAATTTTTAACTACAACTAAGCCATAATATACATATTTCATCAATAACTCAATTTCCTTTTCGTCATCATATTTTTCATGATTTTGATAACCCAAAACCAATTATAGATTACATATAACGGATTATTCATACCCATAAACATATCAAGAAATTCATCATCAAAACTTAATTACAGTGAAGTAATTTTAAGAAAACACAACTAGAGTTTAAAATTAGATTATTACATTTGATTAGTTAGAAAACTCAAACAATCTTCTTGTTTTTTTTCTTTGACTCTCCAACCTTCACATAGAATATCTTCTTCTCTTCCTCTCAATTTCTCTCTTCCTCTCTTATTCTCTTTTCTCAGGCTTAGGCCAAACCTTTACGTAAAAACCAATGCACAAAAACTATCGTCTAAAACTGACGTACTATTAAATATAATAATTATGTATCATTTATAAAAATATTTATTATATTATTATTATTATTTTTTTAATTCAAAAGCCATAAGGCATTGTTTGGCAAAACACTTTTAAAAATAAAGACTTAATATTTCTTAAGCATAGTTTGGTGAATCCATTTAAAACTCTTTTAATTTACTTCAATAAATCATTTATATTATAGTTTATTGTCCTACACTATTTACTTGGATTTTCATATCCAATCTTAATTAAATAAACAAAACTAATTACCACAAAATTATAATTTTCATTATAATTTTACTTAATAAATTAACATATCACTTTAATTACTAAATTAAATTAAAACAACATTCTAGGAAACTATATAATCCTTAATAACTCTCTAATTTAGTTATTAAGTTAAATTAGAGTATTATCTCATAAATTTAATTCATCACTCTTTTATCTTAATTAAGTTAATTTCTATAACTCATGAATTATTTACTTACTAATAAATAATCCAACAAATATCTACTAAACAATAAACACATCAATTAAAAATATTTATTTAATTCAATAAATATTTGAAATTATAAATAAAATTCTGGATTGTTACACGCTTTGAGTTCGATTCTAGGCACAAACATTGTTCTAAACTTAGTTTAGTAGTAAGTCACTTGTAAATGCAGATGAGCTCACACATTGGAGATAATGTGTACAAGTAAATGTGTATATACACCTGAAGCTGCTCAGATTGGTCCATGTTCTTAAATGCCATAGCAACAAGACCAATCCTTGTCCACAGTCAATCTCGTAGTCTGAAGACCAGAGATGGGAGGTCAAGAGGCATCAACAACAAAGAGTCAAGCATCCACCAGTTTGAAAGATGAAAGGCTATATATGGTAAGAAATACTTATCCAGAGGAGAAAGAAGAATTTCTCAAATATATATTTGGCTAACCAGCAGCTGGATGTGAATCTTGAGGTTCAAGGTTGTCAAAGAACTAAGGATGCCAAGATGTTTCTAGCTTAAATCTTCAAGACCATAACTGATTGATCGAAGAACAACTGGAGCAACAAGCTGTCGAAAATGAATGAAAAAATATGCACATCAATGCCTAACCTCTTTATATCAAGAAACTGATAGTGGAAAGGTACGGTTCCTCTATAATTAATGTGTATATCATGTTGCATCACCTTATATACTATAACAGTATTCTATCAAGAGACCATACTCTTCCTAAAAAGGGGAAGAGAGAAAGTACACTAAGAGTGGAGACTCAACCGCTAATAAACTTTCTCTCCATCCAAGTCTTAGGTTGAAGATAACATCTTGAAAGAAGTCTGAAATAGGTCATAAGCATTTCTAGATTTAATTAATCTCACACACACTCATCTTCATGAATTTTAAAATGTCATATCTAAATTGGATACATGCATGAATATGATTGTTAATGACTAATGTGATGAAAATTCAAATATATGAGGAATAGGAAATTTGGGAACTAACCTAGCAGGACCCATTTAACCATGGGTACCAAAAATAGAAATTTATCTAACCTGTAGGTACTTGGTCTATCTGAACACACTAAGGAATGCTAAAGCAGATGAATTCAGCCAAGAAGATTCAACCAGCTGGAGGCTTAAGATATTTCAGAAATGTTCTTGACAAAATCATTCTTTGTCAAAGCCTATTCTTGAAGACTTGCTGAGCTAACAAGAATGAAGCTCACATGGTTGCTGATCTCCATATGGAAGCAAATCATTCATGCTAAGATAAAAAGGGTCTTATATGCTTATTCATTCAAAGCATCATCTGAGAAGAACCCTCGAGGTAGTTCACATCAGAGGATCATCGAGCATTGATCATGAAGAACTCATCATAGAAGCAAAACTCCACGAGTGCAATCTATCAAACAGCTTAAGGAAGAACTATAAGCCTGCTGAAAACATTTGTTCAGGTTTCAGATAAAGAAGACTACGTTCGTAGTTCTGTCAACAATTATGGAGTGATCTGTCCTGAAGATATCTATTTCTATGATCCAAGGAGGTTTAAATGATAGTGATGATTCCAGTCAGAAGGAGATATGCAAGACTGCCTTCTGATGCATACGAAGAAGAAGAACTCATACCTCTCTGAGAAGATAGTATCAACTATGGGGGAGTAGTGATCTAGTAAAGAAGAACAACACTAAAAGTGTCAAAAGTGCACTATGAAGCAAATCCCTCAGATCTTACAATCTTTGATGATAAAGATGTAAATGACAAATGAAGAAGTGGAATTATTGCCAGAAGATCTGAGATAAGCTCAGAAGATAAGTTAATCATAGTGCATATTTATCGACCACACCATGATCATCAAAACCACTTCTGTTGAGTTCATGGAGAACAGAAGAGAACCCTAAAAAGCAATATACCGGTTACAAAGTCCCAAAACTTTGTGACTGATGAACCAAATGAAGATCCATAGTCAGTAGGAACGTTTCAAAACGTGCCACTAATAACCATATCAACTACCCAACTCAAAATTGTGAAGTGCCTACGATCAAACATCTGATCGTAGTGTAAGAATAGGAGGACACCACGATTATAGCCAACAAAAAAATAAAATAAAATATATAACACCAATGTATATCCAGAAGTGATAGATGAACTCCCAAGCAGAAAGATCAAATGCGATATCAGTACTAATCATTTCTAAAGTCCTTCATCTGGTAAGCGTCTCAGGGACAATCCTGACCCTTAGCACTGAGCTAAGAGGTCGGCCCTTCCTGAGTTACCTTAATAACCTAAAAGAAGTGGTAAGTCAGAGCTCATCACAAGAACCAGGACAAACAATAATCGTAGAGTATTTTCAGCTGTAAACTCAACGATCGTAGAGCAGCCTCAATGATCGCAGTCTTCCCAAAGGATACACTAGCTCATGGGGAGCTCGACAGAACTCGACACATGCCAAACTATTCAGATTGTGTGGTGGAAAGTTACGAATACAGTGTGGAAAGACGTCTTGCAAATTCACTTTAGAATTTCAGTCCCCGAACTCTCTTGGGGCGGATCAGTGGTTAAGCCATGCAACTTCAAGATGAGGATTAGTGTCAAAACGCTCACTGAACCATCTCTCAGGAGAAAATCATTGAGTTATCAAAGAAAATCATAGAGTATATAGTAATCTCATCAAGCTACTCTACGTACTAGAAAAGTCAACTGCCAGTCTGCGCCAGCAATACTTATTTTTTTTAAAAAAAATTTAAAACTAAAAAATTGATCAGTTTATAAGGAGTTACATCTTCTTACTGGGCATCGTGCAATCAATAGCTTTTTGACACATCACAGGTTATGCAGAGCCAAAAGGAACTGTCATAAAGACAAATTCAAAATCTTCAAACAGTTATCTAAAGCTATCGATCTTCTCTCCCTCCCTTTTTCAAACCCTAAAATTCGCTTTAAAGCTTGAAACCATCAAATCTTGAGCTTCGCCCAAATTGCATTCAACTATCCCTCATAAGAATTCTGAAATTAAAAACCCACATACTTCGAACTATTCAAACGGCAGATTGGTGAGTAATCACTGGCATTCAGCTCGGAACTAAGACGTTTGAGAAATCTGAGAAAAAGTTCAGAGATATTCTTGAACTTGTGAAGAAGGCTGGATTCTCAGAATGTCTTGAGTCAAACACTCGAATATATGTTGACCTGGTTAAAGAATTTCACTCCAACCCAACCATAAAGTTTGCAACCCTTTCTACCAAGGTCAAAGGTCAGATTCTGAAGCTGAAATCGTCTGACATTAATCAATGCTTAGGTTTTCCTCACCTAGGTTTGAAAAGCCTTGATGAGATCGACACTGAACAAGCTAAGAAGATTATGCAGTATATAAGAAACCCTAGTCTTAAGGACATAAAGAAAAAGGAGTTCCCTGAAGAATTCGAGTTCCTTGCAGAGATAGTGGGTAAATGTATCCTATGCAAGGACACTACACATGACACTATGAGTGATCAATAGCTGAAGATCATGTCTACAATAGTTCTGAAGAAGCGTATCAACTTTGGATTTATCCTGCTTGACCAAATGTCCAAATGGCTGGATAAGGAAGTAAAGAAAAGATTAATAAGAAAACCCCTCACGAAGGTTTTCCATGGAAGGTTCTTGAGTATCATTTTGAAGAAGAAGCTGAAGAATAAAATTAAGGATGATGAAGGTGAAGTCCTTAATAGCCATAAAGTGATGACTACATAACTGTTTGCAAATTGGAAGAAGAACCCAATGGAGAACAAAAAGCTGATGATATATGGTAGCACCAGCAAAAGCACTACGAAGAAAAGGAAGGCAAGTGATATGAAAGAGGAGGAGTTATCATTCACTAAAGATTCAGACATCCCTGAGTCCAAATCTGTGAGGCCACCGAAGAACAAAACTAAAGTGGTAAAGAAATCCAAACCAGTTTCCCAAAGAAGTCTATCTACTAAAGAAGATAACATAGAGTCAGAAGATGAGAATAGAACTAAGAGCTTCAAGGATGAATCCTCAAGGAGCAAGTCCACTAATGAAGAAGAAGTTGAATCCAAGAAGGAGAAAGCTGAACCTATGAAAGGAATAGCTAAATCTGGTGATGAAGAAGAATGTACAAGTCTTATGGCTAACACTCAAAGTAGCCACTCTGCTGATGAAGAAAGTTCAAAAGCTGAGAAAATTAGATTTCCTACTACTAAAACCCCAACAAATTCATCTGATGATCCAAAGGACATTGAGTCTAAAGAAGAAGGATCTGCTCCTACTATTGCTGAACATCAAGGAAGCTTATCTGATGATTCAAAGGCTTCAAAATTTGAAGATGATAAAAGGACTGAATCTCCTTTAGCTGAACCTCCAAGGAGAAGAAAGAGCAACATACTGCTTGCTAAATCTGTCCTAAAGAAGAAAGGAGAACCCTCTACTACAATCATTGCATTAAGTGATGATGAGTCTAAATCCAAGGAAGAAAGTGCTAAGGGTACTAAAGAAGAAACAAGTGATGAAAATCTGCAAGAAGGATTCTCTAATAAATCAGACGAAATGATCCAGAATGATTCAAGCTCAGAAGGTGAAGAGATGGAAAAAGATTCCAGTTCTACAAATCAGGAATCAGAGGAATCAACAGACTATCCTGTTCTCTCTCCAGCAAGAGTTCACAGAAGAATAGTGGTGGAAGTCTTTGATGAACCACCAGAAAGATGGATAAACTATGAAAAAGAACAACTCAAAGTTGTAAGGATGACTACATACGATGTGTTTAACAACTGAAAAAACATGGAGTTAGACTGCACTACAATACTGTACAATCCTGACGATTTTCTGATGAGATGGTTCTTCCCATGGATTCCCTGGCTAAAGGCATATACTGGCAAAGATGAAAGTTATTTCAACTGGTGTTACTCATATTTTCCAAGAGTAAAGAAGTTTGCAACTAAGCTGATAAAAGACCAGTCTCATTTCAAGATCTATCGAAATGCTGGTAACCACTATATTCCTTACGATAGTAGAGTTGGTTCTGATGGCAGAAGGATTATACCCAAGTGTATGATTGTAGAGTCCCTTCACTCTATTGAAAATGATCTAGCCCAGTCTGAGAAGCTCTACTTTGCTCAAGCAGAATTGTTTGATATTCCTTTATCCTCCAACATCGATTGGTACTTAACGATTTATCATATTCTCACTACCTTTGAAAGTTTGTTCAAGAAGGAGAATCGTAGAGTCCAACCAGATGTTCAGCAGGAGGCTGACCAAACAGCTGATCAGATGGAGAATGAATAACCTGATGCCAGATCATCTCAAGAGCAAGAGTTGCTAAAGAACTCTGAAGAATTGATTGAGGATATCTCTCTCGTTGGTGCAGAAGTCAACGACATGTTAACAAGAGAAGACAATGAACTATCCAAAAGGCTTCAAGCCAGACTCTCAGACATATCCCTCAAGCTTTAACAAAGGGATCAAGTTTTTTTGAAGGCTATGAATGATCAGAAGGAAGAAGCTCTATGAGCTCAGAAGGAAAATGAAGATCAAATTCTCTCTCTCTCTGACACGATTGACAATCTGAATCAGTCTTTTTCCCTATAACTTTAGCTAAGCCAATAAGAACTCAAGATTGAGGTTGGTAACTCATCTCACCTGATGGAGCAGCTTATGTCAATCATGGAGCAACTCTCATAAGTGATTAATGACAAAAAGGGGGAGAAAAAAGAGACATAGAAATTAGAGGCACTCAAGGAAGAGCAAGGAGAAAAGAATGAAAGTAGAAAAGAAGGCCAAGAGTAGAAAGGCAAAGGAGGAGAAGGAGACAACAACACCAAAAGCAACATTATCATCTAAGGGGAGCCAAAGGATGATGATCTTGTGTACACAGAGTCTGAGGGGGAACCAGACAAAGAAGAAGGGCATGCACCAGAACCAAACCTTGAAAAAAATGAAACAATGGAGCATGAATCTGAGGGGGAGCAGAGAAAAGAAGAAAAAGATGAGTAGATGAGTAGCTGATCAACAAACACACATGGAGCCAAAAAGGTACATCTTTATCTAGTTAGGTATGTTCTGGATCCAGGATGCAAAGTGTCTTATTTATGTAATTTCATATTATCATCAATGAAATTCATGCTTATCTATTATAGAAATACAGCTGCTCACTGTATATAAGAATCATTCATCTCATACATATGTACTAATTATTTTTGTCATAATCAAATAAGGGAAGATTGTTAGGAATATACATGAGAATGTTATTTCTATTTATATATGATTTGATTATGATATAAATAAATGAATTTTGAAGTATGCTTGCATTAAGGAAAGCTATAAAGTCCTTTAATAGATAATAGGAATATATGTACAAGAACTTATAATGAATTAATCAAACATGTTAGGTTGATCCTACATAAGTAAAGCAGCTTTGTAAAGTCCTTAAAAAGAAATGATGTACAAGGACTATAAATATAGAAAGATCAAGCTTGTTAGGTTGATCTTATAATGTAATAGATAGGCATGTCTGATCATCGAGCATTGCACCAGCATCGTAGTCTACCAGGAGAGTCGAGGAAAACTCGAGAACTATGCAAGACGGAATCGTAGTCTGCAAGATAGTAGATCTCGAAGTTCGTAGTCTGCTAGGAAAGACGAGGAAGGATCGTAGTGTATCGAGAAGAACTTTCTTAGAGCCGTAGTCTGCTGTGGAAGTCATGTTCAGAATCTTAGAGACAGCCTATCTAAGAGCCGACCGAGCATCTGCTAGAGCCAAGTCAAGAATCGTAGGCCACATTTGAAGTAGTGCAGTCTACTGATCATATCAGAGGCAAAAATCGTAGTCGAGCCAGATCAGACGAGGACAACAAGTAAAAAGACAAAAATCGTAGTCTGTCAAGATCTGATCTCGGAGTCATAGTGTCTGCAAAATCAAAGCTAAATCATAGTATACAGTATTAAGGCTTCAACAGAGGTGCTCACAATGCCAAGGCAGAATCGTAGAGTCAACACTATTATTAAAAAATGAGAACTCCCAGAATATCCAAAGTATGTAGCCTCTGGTTTGAGCTGCAAAGATACATTCCACCTAAAGGAAACCAGAAAGCACTTAACGAATGACATAAAAGCTAACAGAAGATCTAAGCACCAGCCCAATCAACATCCAGATTGAGTTGTGAAGCCATTCAAGATGAAGTCTTCCACGAGTCGATCAGAAGAAGACTTCAGTAAAAATGACTGACTAAAGAAAGTCAGCAAGTGTAGTTGCTGTCAAGAGAATATAAGACAATGATCTTGGGAGTAACCAGGATCGTAGTGTTTGCCAAACAAAGCAGGAATTGATGCAGTTTACACAGAGATACTGGCCAGCTTATGAAGAATAAGGCGAAAGTGATTAAGCATGGGTCAAACCATTGATGATAAGTGAACGGGAGATCACAAGGAAAAAAAGAGCTGGGCATGCCACAGATATGATGTGTCTTGCTATTCAGAAGAGGCCAAAACAAGAAGTCAAGCTATCAGTTCCTAAGATCAGTCGAGGTAAACAGAAGTGTTGAAGCACTACACAAGAGAAGGAAGATGTGTTCTACATTGAAGATCCAATGAATAATCTTTAGAATCGTAGTGTTGTCTCAACTAGTTAATGAGCAACCTTCAACAAGACACACTACGATCAGGTCCAAGAACATCTGCATCAGAATCGTATAGTTCAGTCATCTAAAGATTAAAGCATTAGCTACAGTTTAATCTGAAGACTGATATTCGAATGTTGCTAATTGAGAGCATCGATGCAAAAGGATAACTCTTGATGTTCTGATCGAGGAATTAGAAAGAAGAAATAAAGGTGACTACCTGCTTGACACACTAAAGTGAAATTTCTGATGAGGTAGGTAAAATAGTAGACTGCAGTGTCAAAAAGGTGAAAAGGGGGATGTCATGTCACATCTACAGTCTGTACCAAATAACTCAAGATCTACGAAGCAATTCAAATAGCTCCCAACGCTATATTCTAACAGGAAGATTGTGAAGGAGTATATATCAGCTTGAGCTTCAAAGATCAAAAGTTGCTAAGTTGAAGAATCGTTGAGTTATTAGAATGCTATATTGTTGACTCTACGAGTTCCACCAGAGTTGAACATAACAAGTCTCAATGGTAGTGAGACTACGAAGGTTGAAGTGAAGCAGATTTGAAGAAGGACTTGAACAGACTAAACCTTCACTAAACAAGGATGAGAATGCCACTGAAGATAACAGCTAACTGAGAGCCGAGAAGACCAAGAAGATAGCATTCAAAAAAGTGGCAAAGCACAATGAAGATCCAGAGAGCCACTCTATGAATCACCATAAACCAAAAGCTAAAACAGAATAGATGCATAACCATATCTGCAGACCATTCAAGAAGGGTTCAGGGAATGCTATGTGCCAGACAAAGTCTATAAAAGCTCAGAGACTTAGCAAACCTAAATGGTGATGGTGCACAATTGACATCGAATGAAGATGACATGAATAGTATGAAGATCAGCTGCACCAGAGAAGAGATGGTCTAGACTCTACGCAGAATGTAAAGAGGACCACATCAAGCTGCTAAGTACAAAAGATGGTCAAGCTTCAAAACATCTTAGCAGCAAAGCACCAACAACAACTACAATAACAACAAGTAGCCAGGGCCTGAGGGGTCCTTGTCCGGAGGGACTAAATGAAGTTCCAAGCTTGTTGGGCTTGAAGAGTTCTTAGTGAACTAGAGGAGTTCCAAGCCTGCTGGGCTTGAAGAGTTCTTAGTGAACTGAAGTTCCAAGGCTGCTGGCCTTGAACGAATCTTAGTGATTCAGGGTGATGCCCTTCCTTAGTGAAATTCCTGCTTGTTGAAGCAGAAGAGTGGATTAGGAGCTTGAGTCTCTGAACCACTTAACATCCCTTGTGTTTTTTACATTCAGTCATTTACTTTCTGTCATTTACATTATGTACCTAACTGCTATAAATGCTATGTATGTATTAACTACGTACAACTAAACTAACTCCACGAACAATGTATGAATGTTTATGAATATATCAATGAAGGGGATCTTTTACTTATTCTGCTGTGCTTGAAAAGATTCTTATGATTTTTATATGCTAATTCATTAGCAATACAAAATAAACAGGAAAAGTATTTAAGATAAAAAGGATCTATTCAACCCCCCTTCTAGATCTATTGTGTGCCTACTGGGAACTAACAAACATATATTATCTAATAGGTAGAGAATCTTGCACGTGTATACCATACATTGGTAGAGGGATACAAATGCGTAAACGTTGATGCTAAAGCAATTCTTCATATTATTGAAGCTATGAGGATATGTACTACGACCCTTACTCATGTAGGCCAAGCACACTTGTTAGACAATCAACCAACCGATCCCGTCACACAAATTAGGGAACCTCGTACACGTGGATCTGACAATCGACGTATGGATACATCCTCAACACCAGTTTAGAGGTCATGAGAACATCCAGTCAACATCTCAGGCACGCGATATCCCATCTACATCTCGAACGTTGCAAGATGATGTAGAGACAAAAAATATGGATTATGATCCATCTCAATTTTGTACTCTGCATCATTTGGTATATACACAACCATTCCCTAGTCCACTTTCATCGCGTGGTGGAGTTCCATCCTCATATCAAGTTTTTCCCTTCATGCCGTAATTTTCACCTTTCCAGTCATCGACCTGCATATATGACCTGCATATATTTGGGAACCACGTAGAGGACCCCCGCGAGAGGCTAGAGATAGTGGGAGGCCATGTGGCACACATGACCGAGTGCATAGATAGATTAATTTAGATTATCTTTGGCCTATCTTATTAATTTGTATTTAGTATTGAAATTATAAGTACATATGTTAGTGTTTTATTTCTTAAATAGATTATCTTTCATTTGGTCTATAAATGGGTAACACATTATCTGATTTTTTATTTTATTTTATAATAATGATTAATAATATTAAACAAAACATAATTTTATTTTTAAACTAAAGTATTATTATTTTTTGAAATACGTTAAATCTCATGCATGTTATTTTTTTATATAAATAAAAAGTTAAAAAAACTTTTTTTTTAAAAAAATTACAATGTTAGAAAAAAATTCCAAGGATTCTTTGAAAAATTAGAAATTTGGCGTGGGTGAATTTTTTTTATTAAAAAAAATTCCATTGAACTTTCAGATTGTCATTAAATAAAAAAAATTGCAAAAAAAGTTTTATCTGACATCTTTGCTTTAAAAAAAATAAAAATCAAACGCCAGTTTAATTGTCGTTTACCCTCTCTCTCTCTCCTCACCCAGCTTTTCAAAGTTGCTTATTAAAAAAAATTCCTATGCCAAACGCCACTTAAACTGGCGTTTACGCCTTTTAAAATTTTATTTTTTTAAACAAACGTCTATTTAATTTTTTTTATAAATAAAATGTTTATTTAAAAAAAATTAATTAAGTTAATATAATAATTTGATTAAGGTAAGTAATTAATTTTTGGTCCAATGCCACTTGAATTGGCGTCTGAATTTTGATTTTCAAAATCAAACGCCAATTCAATTGGCGTTTGGCCCATTTTAAGAAAACTTCAACTTTTTGGCCATTATATAGAAAATGAGCTGCGATCAAGGCCATTCTTGGAAAATACTCGTAGTTGTAATGTAAACTTTACTCTATATCTCATAACCCTTCCTACTATCAATACACAATATTCAATTTGATTGTGTTAACTTTCGACTTATATCTCACTATATTTTTTCTTAGGTCACACTCGAAATTCATTCAAGTGTTTAAGTCTTACTAGGACTCCTTATGGGTTTTATATTAACCACATTCTGTATCTTATAATGTTCACTTCAATTGAATTAAAATAATTTTTAAGTTCATTAACACTTGTCACGACGTTTCGACGTTCATTCGTCATACGCCCAATTTATCTCTCTCGTGTATGCTTATATAACTTATCTAATACATCATTTATTAATGTTAAGCATAATTATAGTTACTAACATTCACGTTTTATAACTTAGAACAACATCTTTTATCTTCAGAAGCACTACCCTTGCATACGTGCATGTCTAACGCCCTCCGATTGCCTCTTAATACACATCAGTCCTGAAGATGACCATTTTTACCCTTTCTAAAGACCTTGAATTGAAATATTTAATGAACAAAATTTGTAGGTCTATTCGTCCTCATTCCGGATCATCTTGAATCGCCTCAATAGGAGTCCGTATGAAAACGTTATGGTCGTTTTACCAAAACAGGTCAAAATAGTCACATCTGGCACACTATGAATGCGGCCACGCCCATTTCCTTCACCATTCAAGCATGCCCACACCATCTAGCAGCGCCCAGCTGAATGCTCGCGCTTGGCTTTGCCCAGATTACAGTTTTCTCAATGTACATACTTCAAATCTTCATAACTTCTTCATTTTAAGTGAGAATTAGTTGGTTTTCGATTCGTTGAACTCATTAAACTCTTATCTACTCATCTACAGAATAATTATAACACTTCAAAAACATTAAAAAATCATGTCCGTTTAACTTTCATTGTTTTTGTATTTAACTGTATTAATAGTATCTAGCAAAAATTCACAGATTGCAACAAGTTTTAGTCATCAATTTTGTGATTTAAAAGAAAGTATTTCATTATACTTTTCTAGTAATTGAAGAACTTTGAATTCAAGAACATATATAACAGAAATGTTACATTCTTAATGCTTGAAATGCCAAAACTTGCTTCTAAGTTTAGATTACTTGCACTAATAGCAATTCACTCTTTATTTAGAACTTATCAGAATACTTAACCAACGTGAAGGAGAAGAGAGGGTCATCCATTTATAGGGAATTCATTACCCAGATAATTGTTTTGCCTCCAAAATAGAATCCAATGGAAGATGGAAGGAAATTATGGTTAAGGAGAAGTTGGTGGAAAGTTGATACCAACTCTCATCATCAGCCTTCTTGATTTTAGCAGCAACAATAGGCTAGGCCAATGGCCTAACACGACTAATAATTAAAAGAGACACTGATATTGGGACAAGCTACAGTACTCCTTAACCTATCAGTAAAATGGCCTACATTCTACTAAAGTTAATTTCTTTTGAGCTCATTAAGTCAATTATAATGACTTAACATTACTACACTAAATTAATTTATGGGCACATATATACACATATAATTGTACCTACCCACATATAGGAAGTATACTTATTTTTTTTAAATATACACCAATATATAATCTTATATCACATGTACATTAGGCTAGTCCAAATAATATTTTAATTGGGCTAAATATAATTTAGTTGGGTACTCTCAACCCATTATTCCCTATCACACATAAATATCACAATGATTAATTAATATCAATCATTTATTCCCTTTCTATTAATTCTCTTTTAATAATTCCAGTTAAACCTTTAGTCTGGTTTTACTTTAATACTCATGCCACACAAGGCTCATTTATACTTGCTTAATAATTTACACCATTCAAGTTTATAGCCTTATATTATAACTATTCACATCACATTATGTTATTCTTAACATCTCATCTTATTTTTATACATGAAGCAAATTTTATTGCATTATTTTGTATGCTTTTACAACACATGTAATTGCACATAACAATTAATAATAATAATCATTAGTCCATCACATTACTTCATCATTTCCCCACTAATGTAATTGAACAAATCCTTAGTCCATCATTACGCCACACTAGGCATATCCCACAATCTTACTTTAAGCTCATTACCATATTTTAATATTCCTTTAATATAAAGTTTGTGTGACACACTTTACCTTAATGTTAAATTATTTAGCTTACTTAAATAATTATACACTTATAATATGTATAACCTTTACACTTGGAATAATTAATATCTACTCTATTAATTATTTAATTTATACACTATACGTATAATTATTCAATTGTCCCAAGACAACTTCTTCCATCTTTACATTTTGTCATATCTTAAGTGCTAATATAATCCCTCCATCTCTAACAAATATTGATTTATAATTATCTTGGTTCTCTTCTTTTATTAATCACTTCTCTTTCAAACATTAACCCTTTTTAAATATTACAATACTATGTAATATATTAAAAATATCAAATATTAATTAACATATTTCTTTCATCCTCTTATGCTAAAACACATATTTTAATTCACCGTCTTATGTAAGTGAATCAACTCTTTCTCATTCCACACTACTGCCACACAAGGCTATATAATATTCTATAATATAACTTGATTAACCAACCTTCATTCTAGGTTAATAAACTAACTCTTATTCAAATCATGCTTTGCTATCTCAATCCATTCTTGGACAGTTGGAACATGAATTATGATCCTTATTACAACATATTAGTCACTAATATACAAATTTTATAGTTCAGATTACACAAATTCACCCTGAACTATCTACAGACCGGCGCGGCCGCGCTGGTCTTAGGCTTGAGAGTGGCGCGGTCGCGCCACTTCAAGTTTGTATGCGGACATGTTATGCTTAAACAGAAACATAACTTAACTTACAAATTCTTTAACATGCTCCCTATATGCTAACTTATTATACTAACCAAAAATCAATCTCCTTTTTGACTTTACAATATCAATTACTACATTCTTCATAAATTTTAGAGATTAAACTTCAAGTTCAAACTCTTCTTTCTTTAATAGTTTAATTAACTATAAAATCTCATATATAATTTCTTCCCACATAATCCCAAATTCCAAATTATATAACACATATATACATTCATATTTGAACCCGACATATCTCATAATAAGAATTTTATTTACTAAACTCTTATTTTAATAACTTTTGAAATTTTGGGTTCTCACATTCTCTCCCCACTTTTAAGGATTCCGTCCTCGGAATCACCAAAACTTCTCTACTCAGTCTCATTCTGAAGATTACCTATTTTATTAAGTAACTTCATCTTTTCTCTTTCAAAATTTCATTCCTTTCTTGGAATTTTCATAGCTTATGCGATTCATTCATTGTTTTACGTCGTATTCTACCTCTTTCTCTTTCTAAGGAATATCCTCCTCACCCCATTCACCCTTCAAAAGAATAAGAATCTTCCACAATCATTCAATAATTGGGAAGTAGCATGAATAACTTAGATTCCAAATTATACTGAGGGGTCACAAGACCCTGAACTTTTCTCTAGGTTTACTAGTGCTTCAACAAAATCCTTCACACTGCAAACTAGAGTGTTTATCAATCACAAATACTGAAAACACCCTTCACGCGTACACTAAGTGGCCGTCCTATTATACCACTACGTTGTACCGTAACGTAGTATTTTGTAATGACTATATGCGTTACACTCGGAACCATTGTCTCTAAAAACATGCCCCTTTATAGGGTTGCTCACCTCAACTTTTCAATATCTGAATCCACACCAGAGCAATCTGGTTTGGCATAATTACTCAAGAATGCTTGAATTCCATAAATATTTTTCAACAGCCGTCTAGCCGAATCAAATAGCTTAGACTTTTATCAATAACACAAACATCAATCGAAATAATTTAGCCAATTTAATTGACCTTCTTCATAATTTAAAAGAAAACTAAAAATTCTTTTATGATGTCATGATACCGTACCAGATTAGTAATACGTTGAGGATTCCATCATATTATGACTTTGTCATATTACATCATATCATAGTGGGCTGACGATCTTTCAATCATAACCAACACTAGGTTCGATTGCATTGATGACTCCATCGTTTACCATTTCTACACCATATCAAATGATGCACATGGTCAGAAATACATTTTAAAAAATTTCAAATCATTTTTGTCCTAGCCGAAACAATTAGCATAGACATATGAATAACGGTATTGTTTTTAACCATCATTGGTTCAATCACATGATCCAATGTTTTTCAAGAAAACAGAAGTGCAAACATCAGCACGAAGTCAATAAATTTTGAAAATCTAGCAGAGCTAGAAGATTTAGAAAATCCATGTTTCTCCATCAACTTCAATCTTTACTCCATTGCTTCATTCTATCAATCTTTAACACCATTAATGCTCAGTATACCAAAATTTCCTAATTTATGATATATAACGTATCTATTCCCGATATAGTTCATCGAACTTACCACACCTTGGAAGTTTAGGAACTTACCACAGAGATATGAGTTTAGGAGCTTGTCCTAGCAATACGTAGTCCAAGAACCAATCAGGGACTGTCAATACACTTAGGGGCACAAAAATATGCATACTACTATTAGTCACAAACATACCATAAGCATGGGTTTTTAAGAACTCGCGCCTAATCTTAATATTCTCTAACTTAATCTTAATAGTCTCTAAATATCAAATATAAATATGAGAAAAGAATCGCCTTCTCACCATAAGCATATCGATAGCGTGACACCGACATTCCATTAATTATCATTGTGAGGAACCGAGTGCGAGCACAAAGCCTCCGCCCATACAAAGGTTTGTACAACTCAGCTCTCACATGAGTCCTTAATTGAAATCCTACCTAACTATATCTCACTCTTAACTTTCTCTTTGCTCGATACAAATTTTTTGTATCTCCGCATTTACAACTCCTTATGAGTTTATCTCGTTCTATTTCATAGTACCTTCTCTTTATAGCATCAAACTATAATCACTCAATCATTACATACCATTTATCACTTCATAACTCAATCTGATCACATGGTGATCCTATCCTACCATCGATTTACCATATGATTCTTCCTATTTTCGATCGTTTTAATATTTTACGACCTTTTTTCCTTTCTTTTTAATCACAGTCTTTTTATTATTGACCACAGGTGTTCACTGAACCTTTGGCTCTTTAAGTTTTTCTTTGAACCTATCATATTATCTTAACTTGTTTCACATGAATTTCCTAAATTCATCAACAAAACTCTGTTTGAGTTAATTCCCATTACTTTTAACATATCCATCTTATAGACATCTTCTATTTAATAACATTTTTCATCTTTATTACTAGAGTCAGGTGACTCCTGATCCTCATCTTTTAGATACTTTAAGATTCTTCTTTGAATCTTCTCATATATATTTCAATCTTTATGAATTTTATTTCTTATCACTTAAACTCTATCTGAGTTTATCCTTTATCATCTTTACTTCTCCTTTCTAAGGTTATAGCCTAAGGTACTCTTACCTAAGGTTTATAACCTACAACTTTGATACCAACCTGTGACGCCCCCAAATCCGGATCCCTTCGAACCTCAGATTTGGTCCACCACGATACTACTATCGTCAAACCATTTATATCTTTTATTCATAACTTAACGAATATGACTTTACTTATTACAATTTAGAATATAAAATCTTTCCATTTTTAGGATCTGTATAATGACCCCAAACTTTTATAAGTTTTTAATAGAAACTAAAAGACTTGTCATGATCGTTGTTTACCAATAACAGTTTAACAACTTACAGCTATCTGCACTTCACGTGCCCTACACAATTATATAATCATGCACATTAACTATTAATCACATAGCAACGCATAGTAGTTGTAATGTAAATTGTGACGCCCCCAAAATAGGTATTGTCGACGTCGAGATTTTTAATTGTCCCCTTCCGTTACTTGTTCTTTGGTGTTCTCATTTTAGGTGAGATTTGTTTGAAAAAATAAGTAAAAAAGGTCCGACATGTATAATGTCGACGATGGACTATTAAGAGTCGCCAGTTGATTTTTTAAATGGTTGTACCAACACAACCGAGAAAAGGTTTGCACATTGACCCAGTGATGTGACACTGCTAAACGGGTTGGTGAAACCGAGATTCATTAGGGTCCGGGGACTTGGTTATGCGGAGGGAAGGTGTTATGTACCCCCCGACATCCGTGTTACCACGGTGACCGCCTCTTTTCAAGAAACTGCTACCTGAATGTGTGTGTGTGGGTTAATGTGCTATTATTTAGAAGTAGTACGAGGCCTCGTTCGAACCTATATACACAGGATTTGAATTTATGTAAAAATTCAATTTTAGCAAGATATGGCAGTGATGTTTTATAAAAGAGGTTTCAAACCCTGATGCTCAATAGTAATTGAGACCTTTTACACTCCCATTTTATTCCGTATTCGGCTGGATTGATTTTATTTGACAGATGCGAAGCATCCGTACGAAAATACTTTACAAAAAGGTGCTGAATTCCTCATGGGCATGAAAACCAGCAGAGGGAATCTAAACATCACAGATATAATTTACAAGCTGCTTACAACTAAAAATGCCCATCACGGGAACCGAATCTAGATACAATGGGATGAATCCGTGATCACATGATTCCTAGGCTCACATGGTGCCGCAATTGATATAAACGCAGTAAGCAGGTATATATATAAAAGTTGTAAATATATATATACAGACATGATCACCAACCACGAAGTACCTCCACGGGGGATCAGAAATGTAAATAAAGTTGTAAAAGCTATCAACCGCTATGGAGGAAACTCCAGGCGGGACAAAATGTACAGAAAGCTGTAAAAATGATCAACCACCACGAAGTAAACTCCAGGTGGGACGAAATGTACAGAAAGCTGTAAAAACGGTCAACCACCACGAAGTAAACTCCAGGTGGGAAGAAATATATATATATATATATATATATATATATATATATATATATATATATAAACGCACCGGATGTAAAATCCAGGCTCATCGAACAGAGTTCGACACACAGTTAATATATATAAGTATATATATATAGGAAAGCAAGTAAACGCACCAAACTGAAGTTTAGGCTCATCGAACAATGTTCGACACACAGTTAATATATATATGTATATATATAGGAAAGCGAGTAAACGCACCAAACCGAAGTTCAGGCTCATCGAACAAAGTTCGACACACAGTTAATATATATAAGTGTGTATATATATATATATATATATATATATATATATATATATATATATATATATTAAAGCAGTAAACGCTCCAGACCGAAGTCTAGGCTCATCGAACAAAGTTCGACACACAGTTCATATATATAAATATATATATAGGAAAGCAAATAAGCGCTCCAAACCGAAGTCTAGGCTCAATCGAGGCATAACTCGATAATGTTAGTCCATATACATAAATATATACATATATATAAATATATATGTATATACAAACTAAAAATAAACCACAGACCGAAGTCCGGGCAAAATATGCAACACAACTCTCAACGTATGGAAGGGTGTGTGCAAAGATGAAGAGAAAGAACTCTAAAGTGTGTGAGAAGGCTTACAGTGGGCTGCCAAAGAAGACTTCTATATCTTTATAGTGAGTAAACACAGACTTTTGTAAGTACAAAAGGGCTATATATGAGCTCACAGGTGTTTAAAAGGGGAAACTACACTGCCTGGGATGAGTGCAGAGCAAATTGGGTAGGGCTTCCTCGCCGTTTTTTCTTACAAAATGGCCACCCCAAGCCCTCTATTTATAGAGGGTGGAGCCGCGTGTGTACCAGAGGCAACCCGAGTGGGCTCAGATTTTTCTGCTCGGGTCGTCTCGAAGTACGTGCACTTGGGCACTGTAATGTCCATTAGAACTATCAGAAGTGCAATCTGGGCATCCGTTTGAGATATACAGGACCTATTTTGGACCGCCGTTGTTGAGAGTTGTACGATGGCATGGGATTAGAGTTTGTGAGAAGTCATTGAAGATGGGACGGTGCCCTCCAGTCTTTAAGCTTTAACTTTCATCCGTTATCCCGCACAATAGTCACTCGGGATTGGTTAGTCTTGTGGGACATTGTTGCGTAGCTATGTTGAGATGAAGTGGTGTGACATCGTGTTGGTTAGATGATGATGTTGCCCCTCACCGGTGTTATCGCCAGATTGGGCTGATAAAGCAGGCGTTGCTCAGCTTCGCTCAGATTGGACTACTGTAATTTATTGAAGGTCCTCATTATCATCTTTGAGGCGTGTCTGTCTTCCCGATGTTATCGCCGGGCTGGTACAGTAGATCTCGTTGTGAGCGCCAAGATTGAAGCTGGTTGTATTTGTAACAAGCATTTCCGGGGTTATCGCCGAAATTGTATTCCTTGGGGTTATCACCAAGGTTGGTGGCTATTCCCATGGTTGGGACTGAGACTGGATACCTCGGGGTTATCTCCAAGATTAATCGGTCTTTTTCGGTGTGTGTTCCGGTATTGTATCTGCATGCCTCGGGGTTATCTCCGAGATTGGAATTGTTACTCCCAGATTGCGATCTGGGGTTGATGTTGAACTTTCGCTAGTATCCGACATGGATATGGATTGTCTTTCAGGGTTCCCTCTTAAAAGACGAATCTGTCCTCCTGCAATGTTAGTGACAGGTATACAGAAAATTTCGAGTGTCTACAAATGCCCCTCTTTATCATACTCATGCATGGCGATGCATGGGTAGGATAAAGAATCCTAGACACTTGAAATGCAACAAGATAAACATGATACTATGGATAGCAACATGATGCAAATGCAATGATGAACGTGTATGGGGTTGTAGCCCAACACACTGGGGATGATTGCTGGCTCCCTGTTACTTCAACTGGGGATTGGCAACGATGACCAGTTCTGATGTGTAATCCAAATCTGGTAGGATGTTGATGTTGGAGTTATCACCAACTTCCTGGATAATGACTTGATCCTGCAGATGTACCTCTTATGTATAAGAGATCTCTGGGGATAAAGCTTGATCTGTTTGAGGATGTGTATAACATATTACATCATCTATCCTCTTTGATGACATTGACCTCTCCTGGTTAGTATCGCCAGAATATGCCAAGATTCTGTTGGGTTTACTTTTAACAGCAAATGCTGTCAGGGATGCCTGACCTTCGTTAACGTGTACTTCATCAACATGTGAATCAACGGCTAAAAAATCGTGTAGGATATACTGTCAAGGCTGCTTGACCTTCGCTGATGTGGGAATCAACGGAACATTGCGTTGTGACCCCCGCCGGGGATCTGAGTGGTCAGGTGTGAAAACCTCGAATAGCTCCAGAGCTCTAATAGGTTTAAATCGCTATCGGCTATAATAATGCCAAGGCTGCTTGACCTTCGTTGATTTGTGTGTCAACGGATGAGCATGCGTTGTAACCCCCGTCGGGGATTAGCTTGTGTGAAAAGATTGGAGTGACAACCTTACGCTGACGGCATCAGACCTCTGTACGGTATTGCAGCATGTGGTATGCAAAAACTTGAATCATCGATATAGTAAACCCTGTGTTCGGTCAAATACCAATGGATGACAAGAAAGCCACAGTTGGATCCAGAAAAACCAAGGTTTCAGGCTATTCTGCTCAATCGCGTAGCATTTTTATCCCGGGTTTGGCCTTTTCAGCTTGTAAAAACTCCTTTGCAACTCGAACTGGACCGAGACGGAGGGATGGGACCCACATGGAGGTGCCGCAGGTGCACCTGCTGCAGCTGCAGATGGGCCTACGGCCAACCGTGGATGATAAATTCCACGAGGTTGGTCTCACAAGTCACTTTCAACTTGTTACGCGAAGGAAAATACGTGAGCCATCTTCATATCTGTTGAGTTCGGGCTGCTTTTTGCAAATTCTATCATCGTACGAGTGTTCTACACTATCCTGGTAACATATGCTTGTATTTTCTCTCATTTCTGTCCGTTGTATCTTGAGTTATCGTATGAGACGCATCTAAATACATAGTAGTGATTATGTATGCACAAACGACTAGATAAAAAATATTCAACATAGTAAATGTTAGTATTAAACCATGCTGAGCATAATAATGTGAAAAAATTTAACTTTTGAGACAGTCAAATTGGCACCTTTTTCTGCTATTTTTTGTCCTATTTGAGGTCCAATGAGCATAAGGTAGCAAGGAAAAATACTCCTGATATTGAGGTTGGCCTGATGCATGATGATTTTAATTTTTAATGCATATATTATGTATATGACTTTGGGGCAGGTGTGCTACTGAATGGCCACCTAGACATGCCTGTATGCATGTGGATAGTCCTATTTTCAGAGAGGACTATGGCAAAATTTTTCTAAATGTAGGCATTGGGTAGTCATGCATTTTAACTCTACTATATATGTTAAAGTAAATGCATGCATGCATATAGTCATAAAATGCAAAGCTCCAGGTAAAGAAATACCACACCCTTTCTGAGGTGATTTGGAGACTTGTTGTCCAGATACTATGGATCCGGATCAGCCGAGCAGTTCGTATAGGACCACTTCTGGTGTACGGCGGAGGGCTTCTGAAGTACCTCGTCCCCGTTCTGTCAGACAGCCTCGACGGTTGGTGGAGGCTGTGATACGTCCTTTCCAGGTAGGTGTTCCAGACGTTGAGGACGAGGAGGTGGATATTCCGGTAGAGGATCCCGCTTCTGCTGCACATGTTCCTCACAGGGAGCTTCCGAGCATTCAGGTGGTGAACCCTGAATTGCTGGGTGACTTGGGTAGACATCCATCGATGTATTTGTATGCTAACAAGGTATGGCGTTAGACTTTGATCTTCTTTCTTCCTATTGATAAGGATTAAAGGGTTTTGATGTTGATCTGCATTTCATGCAGGTTCCTGGTTTTACACAGCCTCGAGGGAACTGGTTCAGCATTCACTCCATGTATCAGGTGCTTCATCCTGACTATAGAGCAGTAGTGCATGAGTGGGGATTTGGGGCATTTTTCTCCATCCTTCCACGTCGTTGTCCCTGAGGTTACCTCAGGGCATTGTCTGAGCGATGGTTTCATCAGGCTCAGTCACTCTATCTGCTAGATTGCGAGGTGATGATGACGCCTATGGATTGGCGATTTATCACATGTATGGAGTTTGGAGGGGAGCCAGTGCCTTGCATGACAAATATTACCCCTACTACCGTTAGATCCTTATTAGGAATTTCGGCAGCGGCGCTCAAAGGCAGGACTGTCCGTTCAGGCCCTTTGAGCGTAGATGCTATGAGTGGGTTATTGAGTAAGCCTATGCCTGATGATGTCAGAATCAGGGATCGCGTTCTGCGAGGATTGTTCCTGATGATCATTAGAGGCTGCTTCATAGCAGATAACTCTTCTACGGTATCTTTTGCTTTAATCAGCGCTGCACGTGATGTGAACTGTATTGGAGAGTATGATTGGGGCTCCTACACCTTTGCCTATTTCCTCTGGGGCATGCGTATGTGCTCACAGGGTTTGATCGAGGCTTGGCTAGGATTTTACCCATTTCTGCTGGTGAGTATTTCTCTTGTCATTTACCATGTATAGGTGAAGAGTGTTAACTGATAGCAGATGTTTGCCTTTGTGTTGGCAGTTTTGGGCCTATGAGAGGCTTCCATGCTTGCGTTCCTATGAGTGTGTTAGGTTTAGACACCTATCCACGAGGATGACAATGGCATCATTCGATTCTGCCAAAGGTCCCTGTAGCTGAGGGATTCACTCATTGTCGTATGCAGCTGGAGTTACTGACGGCCGACACCATCACATGGCTTCCCTATTCCGGGGAACACCTGACTGTGGGTTTTGAGGATGGATACCCGACTGGAGTCGAGTATGTGATTTCCACCAGAAGAGTTCCCCTCTTCACAGATGGAGGCTGGGAGCTCTATTGAGGAGAGCGTGCTATTAGGAGCACCACAGGGGAGATTCGTATACCGATCTTGCCTCCTGCCAGGCGTTATTGGCCTGTTTCGCAGTCACCCATTACTGATATCCCATTGTTGGGGGTTAACGATTTTGCATTGTCAGAGGGTCCATGTACTCAGGAGACGTTCCATCGGTGGTGGTCCCCTCGCACTATTGGACCTCAGTCTCGCGCCACACTGTTTATAGGAGATATGGTTCCAGGATCTTTAATGATGACGGATTGGATAGCTTGTGTCTGAGATTCGACTCATATGACCCAGATTGATAGTTTGACCCGACAGTTGGACCAGGCACATATATTTATTCGGTATTTGGGCAGAGACCCGACATAGGCGGCTTCATTTGATCCTTCCAGCTCAGGCACTGGCCCCTCAGGTGACCCATTCGGTTTTGCCGGCGCAGATCCTCCTCTATATAGGCCTGACATCCCTGTTGATAGAGATCCAATGACTTAGGAGGAGTTACATCAGGTGGACAAGATTGATGATGTGGACATCGACACCATTGTCTTCTTCTGATGTATATTCTCGTTATATCTTTTGATAGGCCTCTGTTAGATATTGGGTGGTTGTGCCCCATTCTCGTTATATCTTTTGATAGGCCTTTGTTAGATATTGGGTGGCTGTGCCCCATTTCCCTGTATTTATAGCTGTACAGAGATGATGTATTAGATGATGATATACTTAGGAATGTATGCACTATTTTTTCAACTCTCTATAACATATTGCCATCTATTATCTATTATGCATGTATCATGTTATGCATATCTATGTATGTCCAGAGATATTTGGTATTGACCCCTGGATGGTCTTATGACACAGCCCGCACAGATGTCTTCTTCGACAGTTAGCCGCATAGATCATACCCCACCGTCAGTGGTGGCATCAGGTATGAAATCGTGGTATGATAGCATGTCACCACCAGACAGGGTGACTGTAGATCATTTATTGCAGCATACCATGACCTTTTTGACTTTTCAGGTTCCCGTAGGATTTGTGGACGGGATGATAGAGCATTGGCTACCGGATAGGCAGGTATTCCGATTCGACACCCATGAGTTGACTCCTACTTTGGAGGAGTATGCACGTTTGATGATGCTGCCTCTAGACAGACCTTGCGTGCATCTGGCTTTGGGAGACATGAGCAGACGATTCATGACTCCCACAGGATTGAGGCACAGAGTGATACAGGATGAGTTGACATCTGGCCACGTGATATCCCAACATTTTCTGTACGACAGATTTGGCTTGGAGGATAGCTATTCACGACATTCCGGAGATTTCACCACACCGGAGGCTCATTGGTGCTTAGTCAGAGTTGACGTACTGATGCTATGTGTATTGTCATATGTGTATATGCCGCGGTAAATGGATGAGATAGATATAGGCGTTATCATGGCCGTGAGAGCTCTCAGGGAGGGTCGTACCATTGTACCTATGATTATAGCAGAGACCCTGCGGTCGACATCATATTGTTGCACGTTTCCGATAGGAGTGTTCACTAGGAGTTTAGTCATGCTATATGTGTGGTTCATGCACACTTGAGACCGATTGACACTTTTAGATGGCATGGGTACTGCTTTACCCATGATGTAGCTATGTCATACTCTTTTCAGCCATCAGAGTGTATAGATGCTCTGTCCTGGTCCACATTTTTGGCAGATATCAGAGATCTATTCAGCATATTGCCATGTTCAGGGCTTAGCTCACCATACAGCTTCATTACTCATGCTCCGGGCATGGACTATCTCCCTCTGGCTGGTTTGAGGGGAGTGACCACTTATCACCCATTGGCCGTGATGTTGCAGTTCGACCAGTTCCAGGATTTTCATCCTTTTGAGGGGGCGATAGGTCAGCGTTCAGCTTCTCGATATCTCTTAGCAGAGGACCGATCTCGAATATACGCCTGCTGGGATCGGCGCGAGATAGCGGCTTTTTCTGTCAGTTATCCTGGTTATTCCATAGAGTACTCTGCGTGGATGGAGACAAAGATTTTATCGGCTGCAACAGTATTTGCAGTACCGGAGAGCGGGTTAGATGATGTAGAGCCCATGGAGGACATTGATACATACATCGAGGAGGAGCCTACTGCTGGGTTGCCAGCATTTCTTCCGAATTCTCCTAGCACCAGTACTGTTGTAATTCAGCACTCGGCACAATACTTAGAGCAGAGTCTTCATCTGATGACCTTTGAGAGAGATCATATTCGATCTATGATGTCAACTGTTCTTGATGGGAGGGAGGCCGCTCTATTGGAGAGAGACGAGGCCTTGGCTCGTATAGATACCGCCGTCGTTAAGCGAGATGAGGCTATATCAGCCAGAGATGTAGTGATAGTTGAGCGGGATATTGCCATATCTACCCGAGATGTAGCCATCACAGATAGTACTGCAGTGAGGTCCCTTACCACTGGCATGATCGCAGAGACGAGCGCATATATTGATGATCATATGGTCACCAAGCAGATGGCTACAGATCTGTTGAGTCGTATGGATATTCTCATATAGGAGACCACATCTTTATCTCCATCTTCTGTGAGGGATGCCATGTTGGGCTTGTTAGCTCGCATATACCCTGACTTATAGATGATCTTGTATTTTCCTACACAGACTAGCTTAGCCATTTTGTCATGTACAATTTACATTGTGTATATCAAACAACATTATATATATGACAGGAAAATATATATTTTTGATCACTTCCCTTTTAGATATGCCTTGCTACTTGCTTGATATTTTTCCTACTACTTTAGGACTTGTGATCGTGATGTATTCTGAATTCCTTCTTGGTGGATGGACATTGAGTTGTCTCTGGATAGTTCAGAATGGACCATCGATCTGTATGTATCCTTACCATATCTCGGTGTCTTGGGACTGGTTTCTGTATGGAAAAGAGGAGTGGAGTGTGGCTTTTCTCTCTGAGATTGACCGCACCACAGATGGTCGCCAGCACTTCTATTCAGGAGAAGCCTAGTTAATTCCATCTCTTATGGATTGGTGTTGCTCTTCGAGGTACAACCGCCGCTTAGATGGTCGTCGAATCTCCTATTTAGGAGGAGTTCAGGTAATTCCATCCCTTTGGTCTGAAGCCGAATGAAATGTAGTGGATTGAAGGATGATTCCAGTACCAACTGACAAGGGTTTGTGTTTTGGTAGGGGGTGAGACCGCACCATGAATGGCTGCCTACATACTCCTATTGAAGAGGAGATCAGGTCTGCGTAGTTCGAACCTGGTGTAAGAGGTTCAATGCTGTATGTGGTAGAAAGGGTGTAGGAATGTTTTTGTTATTTTTGTTTTATTTCGACCGGGCCATATGAAATGGTTGCCTACGTACTCCTATTGAAGAGGAGATCAGGTCGACGTAGTTCACCCCTAAAGGCGAAATGAAAAGCGCAATCCCATGTGCAGGTCAGAGTGCGGGAAGGAGAGAGTTTAATCCTAGGTTGAGGATAAACTGCAGGTGAAAAGTTTGATCCCAGATATGGGTAGCCAAACTGTATACGCAAGAGGTTCAATCCACGGTGGGATGACCTAAGTTGTAGGAACACAAAGGAGAAAGCCAGACTGTTGGCTTGAAAGGTATGTTTCCCTGAGGGGCAAAGTGTAGAAAAGTTATTTGTGGTAAAGGTTTAAAGAACCGGAATGACTGGTGACCTGATGGTCTACTACCAGGATGCTTACTTGAGGGTAGCTTTAGACATAGTACCGTTTCACGGCGTCTGAGTTGATGAGTTGCGGAAATTCATCGCCGTCTATTTCTTGCAATCTAGGAGCGCCTCCTGTCAATACTTCCTTGACAATAAACGGGTCTTCCCAGTTAGGAGCGAATTTTCCCTTAGACTGATGTTGGTTTCCCAGTATTTTTTTCAAAACCAAGTCATGTTGTCTGAATTACCGTAGCCGGACTTTTTTGTTATAGGATCGGGCGATCCTTTGCTAATATAACTGACCATGGAAGATAGCCGTGGTTCGCCTTTCGTCTATTAGAGACAGTTGGTGATACCTATCTTGTACCCATTGGTCTTCATCCAACTGAGCGTCTATCAATACTCTGAGGGATTCCATCTCAACTTCTATGGGGAGCACTGCTTCCATCCCATAGGTTAAGGCATAGGGGGTTGCCCCAGTGGAAGTGCGCATTGAGGTTCTGTAGGCTAACAGAGTCAGAGGCAATAGGTCAGGCCAATTTTTGTGATTGGCGGACATCTTTTGCATAATCTTCTTGATGTTCTTGTTAGCCGCTTCAACAGCACCATTCATCTTCGAACGATAGATGACTGAGTTGAGATGTTTGATGTGGAATTTACTGCATAATTCCTCCATCATTTTGTTGTTGAGGTTCTTGGCATTATCGGACACAATCACCTCTGGTTGTCCATATCGAAAAATAACATTGTTTCTGATGAAAGCAATGATGACTTCTTTAGTAACCCTGGGGAAGGAGGCTGCTTCTACCCACTTGGTGAAGTAGTCGATCATGGTAAAGATAAATTGATGACCATTACTGGCTTTAAGCTCAATGGGCCCGATAACGTCCATTCCCCACATTGAGAAGGGCCAAGGTGAACTCATATTATGAAGTTCCCGTGGAAGGGCGTGTATAGCATTCCCATGAATCTGGCACTGATAGCATCTCCTGACATGGTCATTGCAATCAGCTTTGAGAGATAGCCAATAATGTCCCGTCCTGAGGACTTTCTTGACAAGGAGGGGGCCACTCATGTGGGGGCCACAGACTCCGCCATGGATTTCATCCATAAGCCTTTGGGCTTGATCTTTGTCTAAACATCTGAGGAGACCCAATCCTGCATCTCTTTTGTAGAGCGCATCTCCACTCAGGTAGAATTTCATAGCCAATCGGTGGATCCGCCTTTTCTCAGTCGGGCTCACCTCAACGGGTGTAGATCTATCTCGCAAATATTCCTTGATATGCTGATACCAAGGATGTTGGATGGGAGGTATCTCATCCGGTACTTCTCCAACGTAATTCCCGTAGGCTGGGGCCTTGTGCAGGGAAATTGTGACGCTTGGCAAGTGTTCCTTGCCTGATATGCGAATCAAGGATGCCAAAGTTGCTAATGCGTCTGCGAAATCATTCCTATTACGAGGAATGTGTAAAAAAGATATTTCTTCAAATACCTAAGCCATCTTTAAAACCAACCGATGGTAAGGCAGCAAATGTAGTTCCTTGGTTTGATAAATTCCGGTGGATTGTCTGATTACCAACTCCGAATCTCCAAGGACAGTTAATTGTCTGATGCCTATTGAATGGGCAAGTTTTAGCCCCATAAGACAGCCTCCATACTCAGCTGTATTGTTGGTACTGACAAACTGTAATTTGACGGCGACGGGATACTGCTCCCCTGTATCAGATACTAGAACTGCTCCAGCTCCAGAACCTTCCATATTAACAGCTCCATTGAAATACATCTTCCACGTTTGGCATGTATCGTACTGATGGTGTTGCTGAATTGTCATTACTCCTTCATCGGGAAAATATGTCTCCAAGGGTTTGAAATCCCCTGATGGTGCGGCGGCCAGTTGATCCGCAATTCCTTGACCTTTAATGGACTTTTGAGTCACATATACGATGTTAAATTGTTGTAGGATCAACTGCTATCTGGACAGTCGATAATTCAGTATGGGTTTACTGAACACGTACTTGAGAGGATCCACGCGGGATATGAGATGGGTTGTGTGAGCATGGAGATAATGTTGTAACCTCATGGCTGCCCATGCTAAAGCACAACACGTCTTTTTAATCAGAGTGTACTTGTGTTCACTGCTGCTGAATCTTTTGATGAGGTAATAGATAGCTCGTTCTAGGCCTCTATCGTCCTTCTGTCCCAGCAGGCAGCCCATGGCATTGTCACTTACGGACAGATACATAAACGGGGGAACATCATCCCTAGGTGGTACCAAGATGGGAGCTTTGATTAGCTGTTTCTTGATTGTAAGGAAGGCATTCTGTCACTCCTCATTCCATTTCATGGAGGCGTTCTTCCTTAATAGTTTGAAGATCGGCTCACAGGTTGCTGTGAGTTGGGAGATAAATCTACTAATGAAATTGATTCTTCCCAAAAATCCCCGTATTTCCTTTTCTGTCTGAGGAATGGGCATTTTCGTGATGGCTTGGATTTTGGCAGGATCCAGCTCTAATCCTTTGTGGCTGACTAGAAATCCTAGCAATTTGCTTGATTTAACGCCAAAGGCGCACTTAGCGGGATTCAACTTCAAGTTGTACTTACGCAACCTGTTGAACAATTTCCTGAGATGGTCTATATGGTCATCCTTCTTCCGGGATTTGACAATAATGTCATCCACGTAGACCTCGATCTCTTTATGCATTAAGTCATGGAAAAGAGCCATCATAGCTCGTTGATAGGTAGCTCCAGCATTGATGAGGCCGAATGACAACCGTCTATAGCAAAAAGTTCCCCAAGGAGTGATGAAAGCAGTTTTTTCACGATCTTCCTCTGCAACCATGATCTGATGATACCCCGCTAAGCAATATGCAAAGGAGTACATGCCGTATTGCGCAGTATTATCAATGAGAATGTGGATAAATGGCACGGAAAATGTGACGCCCCCAAAATAGGTCCATTCCATCCAACCCATTTTGAGTCGCCAAATACATGGTATAGATAACAACTACAACTTTATTACAACAATTGTCGTGCAAAATACAACAACACATATGCTATGAGTTCGGGTACAAATATATACCAACTGTGACTCATGTCCCAACTTTGGATAGCACGTCACAATGACACCTTACATAAAGGTATAGTCAAAAATTGTTTTAGAAATTAGAATCTTTGGGAAGTGCTCAAGAAAACCCTCGTACATGGGAGGCCATGCTTCTAGGTTATGATAGATATCATATGGCCACAGAATTATCCTTGGTTGACCCAATAGACTCCAAAGAAAAATGAGAAGAAAATGGAACAACAAGGAAAAGGGTGAGCTCAACTAGCCCAGTAAAGAATATTATGACTAAGATAATATACAACAAATTATCGTTAGTCTTCAACAGGGAAAAATTTAATAGAATACAATAGACAACAAGTTTTAAATCAATATTCGCAGCGGAAATTAATAATTCATAGAAGAGTTACGTAGAGAATGAAATCTACGATTATCTATGAATTTAAAAGCCCATCATCAACATTTTATCCCTGTAACATCAATCAATAAATATCTTGAATCAAATAGTCATCTTTGCACTACAGGCCAAAGATATTCATCAGTTGGTCATGTTCACCTCAACACCTGTTCATCTTTGCACTACAGGCCAAAGATATTCAACAACATGTCATCTTTGCATTTTGAGCCAATGATATTCATCAACAATTTATCTTTGCACTACAGGCCAAAGATATTCATCAGTTGGTCATATTTGCACTACAGGTCAAATATATTCATCAACAGTTCATATTTGCACTACAGGCCAAATATATTAATATCTCAAAGAAATATATAATCATTTCAGAATTTATATAACCAATAATTATAACCATGTTGATCATTTCACCTTTGCACTTAAGCTAAAGATATTCAATTATAAATTCAATGGTCATGATCATACCAGTCACAATTCAACTTTTCACTACTGGACAAAGAGAACCCTAGTCATGATCATACCGATAATCTACCCATCTTTACACTCCAGTGAAAGAGAATTTCAACATCAGGGTTATAAAAATGTTACATATGATAATAAAATCAATATAATCAATACATAGTTTTAATCTCCAGAGTAATATTCATAAATCAACTATAATTTGGTTAGAAAAAAAATTAATTTTGTAGTGAATAGTACTCGTGAATAGTAACTCGTGAATAGTAATTCATGAATAGTAACTCATGAATAGTAACCCGTCGTGAATAGTAACTCGTGAATAGTAACTCATGTATAGTAACTCGTAAATAGTAACTCATGAATAGTAACTCGTGAATAGTAACTCGTGAATAGTAACTCATGAATAGTAACTCGTAAATAGTAACTCATGAATAGTAACTCGTGAATAGTAACCCCGACATGAAAAGATAAGAATTTCACAAGAAGAATCTTACCAATATTCCAGTATAATGATATTGAAAGAAATAATATCATTTTTAAAAAAAATAACATCCCTTATTATCCCTTACAATCCCTTACCTCAAAAGAGCAGTACTCCTGACTAGAATAACGCTGAACGAACTTGCACCGTATAGAAACACTCAAGATATCAAAATACTCACAAGAATACACTTGATAATATAGAGAGAGAAATAGAGAGAAAACTTCAGTTTCTGGTGTGATTTTCAATTCTAACCTAAGCACGTATTTATAGGAAATTGCTTAGAACACCAAAGTAGAAAATTGAATAGAATAATATATTTATAACCAAATTTTCCTTAGCCCACCTTGACCATCTGAATTCAGCCATAACACATGTTAATGATGTCCACAAAATACAAAAAAAAAACGTTTTTCTAAACAAAAATAATTAAAACATCCAAAAATCAATTATTTCGGAACTTCAGAACTTCAATAATTCATAATAAATAGCCCTTTTATCAGAAAATTCAAATCTCGCGAGTTTTTATAGGAAATTCAATTCTCTACAACTTTGTAGAAGAAAGTTTTTCCAAATTCTAAACAGAAATTGACCGAAATCCATAAACGGACGATTTTACAGTCAATAATAAATTTTCGGTCAAGAATTGTGTCCACCAACACACAAAACATGTGTTAATCATTTAATGCCACAAAAATACTCTTCCTCCTCATATACTCATATATTCCACATTCATTGTAAAAATATCACCATCAATATATTATTAAAATAATATATTTAAATGAATTATTTTATCAGAAAAAGATAAAATATTAATTTTCAACAATTGTCACATTAAAAATTTTCTCCATCTATATCCACATAAAATGAATATTTTCCTTATCATATAAATCAATAATTAATTATACACAAATAATATTACAGAATCACAGTACTGGCAACCAGGCCGTTCCCAGGAAAGAGGGGACTTTCCAATAAGGATCTCTTCCTTACTGGCGCGCAATTAGATGACCAAACCTCTCCTTAGACAGAACTTTCTAGACATTGTCAATAATGTTATCTAATAATATTATTCAGATAATATGAATTATTGCTCTGATAATAGAAAATACTGTGTAGTGACAATTATTAAAACAACAATAATATAAAATATCAAAGCAGCAATTATTGAATCAATAAAATAAAATATTGGACAGTAACTACTGTAACAATTATTGAGTAGTGCCTTCTTACGTAAGAATCAATAATTGGTGCAATACCGTGTGCTACTGTGCAACAACGCGTATTACTGTGTTTTAACCAGCAGGTATTCCAACAGTATTAACGGTAACAACTACGCCGTTAATTATAAAAACTCATTTTTTGTCATTATCTTCTTCCGACCGTTTTCCGTTATGGGGCCCACAAATAGCTGAGCCGTCGTACGAATATTCCCCGACAGAAAGAAAATTCCACGACCAAGCGAATATTCCCCGACAATAATGAATATTTTATAACCACTTGTGTATTCCGAAAAAAAATTCATATATCACCCTTAACTTTAATATTTATCAATTTAACCATTTACTAAATAGTAATTATAAGAAAAATTGAATACTTTTATTTCATAAAATTTGGGGTCTTACAATCTCCCCTCCTTATGAAATTTCGTCCTCGAAATTTACGTACCTGGTATTTCAAAGGGTTGAGAATACCTTGCTTTCATTTCAGATTCCATCTTTCCTGTCATCATAATTTCTTCTATGCTCATCTCCTGTATTTCAGATATCATTCTAGAATACAACTTCAAAACAAAAGTTAATTGAACAAATTAACATATCACATAATATCCCGATATTATGACTGACCAACAAATAAGCTTAGGTAGGACACACTAGCGAAGGATTTACTCGTCTCTCCCCTCCTAGTTCTATTCCCCGATCTCCGCCAGAGATCATATCCCTAAGCTCTGATACCAAATATGACGCCCCCAAAATAGGTCCATTCCATCCAACCCATTTTGAGTCGCCAAATACATGGTACAGATAACAACTACAACTTTATTACAACAATTGTCGTGCAAAATACAACAACACATGCTATGAGTTCGGGTACAAATATATACAAAACTGTGACTCATGTCCCAACTTTGGATAGCACGTCACAATGACACCTTACATAAAGGTATAGTCAAAAACTATTTTAGAAATTAGAATCTTTGGGAAGTGCTCAAGGAAACCCTCGTACATGGGGGGCCATGCTTCTAGGTTACGATAGATATCATATGGCCACAGAATTATCCTTGGTTGACCCAATAGACTCCAAAGAAAAATGAGAAGAAAATGGAACAACAAGGAAAAGGGTGAGCTCAACTAGCCCAGTAAAGAATATTATGACTAATATAATATACAACAAATTATCGTTAGTCTTCAACAGGGAAAAATTTAATAGAATACAATAGACAACAAGTTTTAAATCAATATTTGCAGCGGAAATTAATAATTCATAGAAGAGTTACGTAGAGAATGAAATGTACGATTATCTATGAATTTAAAAGCCCATCATCAACATTTTATCCCTGTAACATCAATCAATAAATATCTTGAATCAAATAGTCATCTTTGCACTACAGGCCAAAGATATTCATCAGTTGGTCATGTTCACCTCAACACCTGTTCATCTTTGCACTACAGGCCAAAGATATTCAACAACATGTCATCTTTGCATTTTGAGCCAATGATATTCATCAACAATTCATCTTTGCACTACAGGCCAAAGATATTCATCAGTTGGTCATATTTGCACTACAGGTCAAATATATTCATCAACAGTTCATATTTGCACTACAGGCCAAATATATTAATATCTCAAAGAAATATATAATCATTTCAGAATTTATATAACCAATAATTATAACCATGTTGATCATTTCACCTTTGCACTTAAGCTAAAGATATTCAATTATAAATTCAATGGTCATGATCATACCAGTCACAATTCAACTTTTCACTACTGGACAAAGAGAACCCTAGTCATGATCATACCGATAATCTACCCATCTTTACACTCCAGTGAAAGAGAATTTCAACATCAGGGTTATAAAAATGTTACATATGATAATAAAATCAATATAATCAATACATAGTTTTAATCTCCAGAGTAATATTCATAAATCAACTATAATTTGGTTAGAAAAAAAATCAATTTTGTAGTGAATAGTACTCGTGAATAGTAACTCGTGAATAGTAATTCATGAATAGTAACTCATGAATAGTAACCCGTCGTGAATAGTAACTCGTGAATAGTAACTCATGTATAGTAACTCGTAAATAGTAACTCATGAATAGTAACTCGTGAATAGTAACTCGTGAATAGTAACTCATGAATAGTAACTCGTAAATAGTAACTCATGAATAGTAACTCGTGAATAGTAACCCCGACATGAAAAGATAAGAATTTCACAAGAAGAATCTTACCAATATTCCAGTATAATGATATTGAAAGAAATAATATCATTTTTAAAAAAAATAACATCCCTTATTATCCCTTACAATCCCTTACCTCAAAAGAGCAGTACTCCTGACTAGAATAACGCTGAACGAACTTGCACCGTATAGAAACACTCAAGATATCAAAATACTCACAAGAATACACTTGATAATATAGAGAGAGAAATAGAGAGAAAACTTCAGTTTCTGGTGTGATTTTCAATTCTAACCTAAGCACGTATTTATAGGAAATTGCTTAGAACACCAAAGTAGAAAATTGAATATAATAATATATTTATAACCAAATTTTTCTTAGCCCACCTTGACCATCTGAATTCAGCCATAACACATGTTAATGATGTCCACAAAATACAAAAAAAAAAACGTTTTTCTAAACAAAAATAATTAAAACATCCAAAAATCAATTATTTCGGAACTTCAGAACTTCAATAATTCATAATAAATAGCCCTTTTATCAGAAAATTCAAATCTCGCGAGTTTTTATAGGAAATTCAATTCTCTACAACTTTGTAGAAGAAAGTTTTTCCAAATTCTAAACAGAAATTGACCGAAATCCATAAACGGACGATTTTACAGTCAATAATAAATTTTCGGTCAAGAATTGTGTCCACCAACACACAAAACATGTGTTAATCATTTAATGCCACAAAAATACTCTTCCTCCTCATATACTCATATATTCCACATTCATTGTAAAAATATCACCATCAATATATTATTAAAATAATATATTTAAATGAATTATTTTATCAGAAAAAGATAAAATATTAATTTTCAACAATTGTCACATTAAAAATTTTCTCCATCTATATCCACATAAAATGAATATTTTCCTTATCATATAAATCAATAATTAATTATACACAAATAATATTACAGAATCACAGTACTGGCAACCAGGCCGTTCCCAGGAAAGAGGGGACTTTCCAATAAGGATCTCTTCCTTACTGGCGCGCAATTAGATGACCAAACCTCTCCTTAGACAGAACTTTCTAGACATTGTCAATAATGTTATCTAATAATATTATTCAGATAATATGAATTATTGCTCTGATAATAGAAAATACTGTGTAGTGACAATTATTAAAACAACAATAATATAAAATATCAAAGCAGCAATTATTGAATCAATAAAATAAAATATTGGACAGTAACTACTGTAACAATTATTGAGTAGTGCCTTCTTACGTAAGAATCAATAATTGGTGCAATACCGTGTGCTACTGTGCAACAACGCGTATTACTGTGTTTTAACCAGCAGGTATTCCAACAGTATTAACGGTAACAACTACGCCGTTAATTATAAAAACTCATTTTTTGTCATTATCTTCTTCCGACCGTTTTCCGTTATGGGGCCCACAAATAGCTGAGCCGTCGTACGAATATTCCCCGACAGAAAGAAAATTCCACGACCAAGCGAATATTCCCCGACAATAATGAATATTTTATAACCACTTGTGTATTCCGAAAAAAAATTCATATATCACCCTTAACTTTAATATTTATCAATTTAACCATTTACTAAATAGTAATTATAAGAAAAATTGAATACTTTTATTTCATAAAATTTGGGGTCTTACAATCTCCCCTCCTTATGAAATTTCGTCCTCGAAATTTACGTACCTGGTATTTCAAAGGGTTGAGAATACCTTGCTTTCATTTCAGATTCCATCTTTCCTGTCATCATAATTTCTTCTATGCTCATCTCCTGTATTTCAGATATCATTCTAGAATACAACTTCAAAACAAAAGTTAATTGAACAAATTAACATATCACATAATATCCCGATATTATGACTGACCAACAAATAAGCTTAGGTAGGACACACTAGCGAAGGATTTACTCGTCTCTCCCCTCCTAGTTCTATTCCCCGATCTCCGCCAGAGATCATATCCCTAAGCTCTGATACCAAATATGACGCCCCCAAAATAGGTCCATTCCATCCAACCCATTTTGAGTCGCCAAATACATGGTACAGATAACAACTACAACTTTATTACAACAATTGTCGTGCAAAATACAACAACACATGCTATGAGTTCGGGTACAAATATATACAAAACTGTGACTCATGTCCCAACTTTGGATAGCACGTCACAATGACACCTTACATAAAGGTATAGTCAAAAACTATTTTAGAAATTAGAATCTTTGGGAAGTGCTCAAGGAAACCCTCGTACATGGGGGGCCATGCTTCTAGGTTACGATAGATATCATATGGCCACAGAATTATCCTTGGTTGACCCAATAGACTCCAAAGAAAAATGAGAAGAAAATGGAACAACAAGGAAAAGGGTGAGCTCAACTAGCCCAGTAAAGAATATTATGACTAATATAATATACAACAAATTATCGTTAGTCTTCAACAGGGAAAAATTTAATAGAATACAATAGACAACAAGTTTTAAATCAATATTTGCAGCGGAAATTAATAATTCATAGAAGAGTTACGTAGAGAATGAAATCTACGATTATCTATGAATTTAAAAGCCCATCATCAACATTTTATCCCTGTAACATCAATCAATAAATATCTTGAATCAAATAGTCATCTTTGCACTACAGGCCAAAGATATTCATCAGTTGGTCATGTTCACCTCAACACCTGTTCATCTTTGCACTACAGGCAAAGATATTCAACAACATATCATCTTTGCATTTTGAGCCAATGATATTCATCAACAATTCATCTTTGCACTACAGGCCAAAGATATTCATCAGTTGGTCATATTTGCACTACAGGTCAAATATATTCATCAACAGTTCATATTTGCACTACAGGCCAAATATATTAATATCTCAAAGAAATATATAATCATTTCAGAATTTATATAACCAATAATTATAACCATGTTGATCATTTCACCTTTGCACTTAAGCTAAATATATTCAATTATAAATTCAATGGTCATGATCATACCAGTCACAATTCAACTTTTCACTACTGGACAAAGAGATCCCTAGTCATGATCATACCGATAATCTACCCATCTTTACACTCCAGTGAAAGAGAATTTCAACATCAGGGTTATAAAAATGTTACATATGATAATAAAATCAATATAATCAATACATAGTTTTAATCTCCAGAGTAATATTCATAAATCAACTATAATTTGGTTAGAAAAAGAAACCAATTTTATAGTGAATAGTACCCGTGAATAGTAACTCGTGAATAGTAACTCGTGAATAGTAATTCATGAATAGTAACTCATGAATAGTAACCCGTCGTGAATAGTAACTCGTGAATAGTAACTCATGTATAGTAACTCGTAAATAGTAACTCATGAATAGTAACTCGTGAATAGTAACTCGTGAATAGTAACTCAAGAATAGTAACTCATGAATAGTAACTCGTGAATAGTAACCCCGACATGAAAAGATAAGAATTTCACAAGAAGAATCTTACCAATATTCCAGTATAATGATATTGAAAGAAATAATATCATTTTTTTAAAAAAATAACATCCCTTATTATCCCTTACAATCCCTTACCTCAAAAGAGCAGTACTCCTGACTAGAATAACGCTGAACGAACTTGCACCGTATAGAAACACTCAAGATATCAAAATACTCACAAGAATACACTTGATAATATAGAGAGAGAAATAGAGAGAAAACTTCAGTTTCTGGTGTGATTTTCCATTCTAACCTAAGCACGTATTTATAGGAAATTGCTTAGAACACCAAAGTAGAAAATTGAATATAATAATATATTTATAACCAAATTTTCCTTAGCCCACCTTGACCATCTGAATTCAGCCATAACACATGTTAATGATGTCCACAAAATACAAAAAAAAAACGTTTTTCTAAACAAAAATAATTAAAACATCCAAAAATCAATTATTTCGGAACTTCAGAACTTCAATAATTCATAATAAATAGCCCTTTTATCAGAAAATTCAAATCTCGCGAGTTTTTATAGGAAATTCAATTCTCTACAACTTTGTAGAAGAAAGTTTTTCCAAATTCTAAACAGAAATTGACCGAAATCTATAAACGGACGATTTTACAATCAATAATAAATTTTCGGTCAAGAATTGTGTCCACCAACACACAAAACATGTGTTAATCATTTAATGCCACAAAAATACTCTTCCTCCTCATATACTCATATATTCCACATTCATTGTAAAAATATCACCATCAATATATTATTAAAATAATATATTTAAATGAATTATTTTATCAGAAAAAGATAAAATATTAATTTTCAACAATTGTCACATTAAAAATTTTCTCCATCTATATCCACATAAAATGAATATTTTCCTCATCATATAAATCAATAATTAATTATACACAAATAATATTACAGAATCACAGTACTGACAACCAGGCCGTTCCCAGGAAAGAGGGGACTTTCCAATAAGGATCTCTTCCTTACTGGCGCGCAATTAGATGACCAAACCTCTCCTTAGACAGAACTTTCTAGACATTGTCAATAATGTTATCTAATAATATTATTCAGATAATATGAATTATTGCTCTGATAATAGAAAATATTGTGTAGTGACAATTATTAAAACAACAATAATATAAAATATCAATGCAGCAATTATTGAATCAATAAAATAAAATATTGGACAGTAACTACTGTAACAATTATTGAGTAGTGCCTTCTTACGTAAGAATCAATAATTGGTGCTGTAAGACCCCGAATTTTATGAAATAAAAGTATTCAATTTTTCTTATAATTACAATTCAGTAAATGGTTAAATTGATAAATGTTAAAGTTAAGGGTGATATATAAATTTTTTTCAAAATACACAAGTGGTTATAAAATATTCATTGTTGTCGGGGAATATTCGTTTGGTCGTGGAATATTCTTTCTGTCGGGGAATATTCGTACGACGGCGCAGCTATTTGTGGGCCCCATAACGAATAACTGTCGGATGAAGAAAACGATAAATTTGAGTTTTTACAAATAACGACGTAGTTGTTACCGTTAACACTGTTGGAATACCCGGTGGTTAAAATACAGTAATACGCATGTTTGCACAGTAGCACACGGTTTTACACAGTATTTTTGAATTATTGATCCTTACGTAAGAAGGCACTACTCAATAATTGTTACAGTAATTACTGTTCAATATTTTATTTTATTGATTCAATAATTGCTACGTTGAAATTTTATATTATTGTTGTTCAATAATTGTTGCTGAACAGTATTTTCCATTATCAGATCAATAATTCATATTATTTGAATAATATTATTAGATAACATTATTGGCAATGACTAGAAAGTTCTGTCTAAGGAGAGGTTTGGTCATCTATTTGCGCGCCAGTAAGAAAAAATTCTTATTGGAAAGCCCCCTCTTTCTTGGGAACGGCCTGGTTGTCATAAATGTGATTCTGTAATATTATTTGTGAATAATTAATTATTGATTCATATGATAAGGAAATATTTATTTTATGTGGATATAAACGAGGGATATATTTTTGTGGTTAAAAATGAAGGAGTTAATGTTGAGGTTTTTATCAGTATTTTTGTCGGAATGGTGGTATTAAAAATCAGGGTTTTTGAGATATATTGCGGGGGTTATAATTTTTAATCCGACCGTTGGATCGTTGTGATTTTTGGATATGTTATACATATATAAGTTGAGTATATGTCCACAAATTTTGAACCGTTAAAAATGAACGTATGATTTATTATGAATTTTACGAGATGACTGGTTCAGAAATTGTTGAATTTTCGGAGTTTATCATTTTGGTGGAAAATTCTAGAATTGGTGGGCCCCACTTGTGGTTGGTGAAGAAATGTGCTGAATTATATTTCAAATGTGGTAGGTGGGAATAGTAGCAGGTAAAGCCATCAGGTTGCAGGTCAAACCTACCAAAATTTTCCTATAAATAGAGGGCTAAGTTAGAATTGAAAATCACACCAGAAACATAAGTTTTCTCTCTTTCTCTCTCTATATTATGAAGCATATTTTGTGAGTATTTAGATACTCTGTGAGTTTCTATTCATCAGTGCAAGTGTCCTTCAGCCTTATACCGATCAGAAGTACTGCTCTTTTGAGGTAAGGGATAGTAAGGGATTGTAAGGGATAGTAAGGGATAGTAAGGGATTTTAAGGGTTGTTATGATTTTCAGTTTCGTAATTTTTCTGAACTTCAAAAAATTCTGGAAAAATTTGAAATGATATTTTGATGAGTTTTATTGATTGTGTCCAAAAATGGTGATTTTTGGATGTATAGATTAAGAGTTATGAATTTTACGGGAAAAGACTATTTTAAAAGTAACCGCTTATAATTCCTTGTGGTTAACTCCAAAATTGATGAAATTTTTATTGGGAGTACATGTATATGATAGAAGTATACTCTGTAAATTTCAGAATTTTTAGACAAAAGTACAATTTTTGATAAATGTCTAAATATTCGGCTATTTTGGCCATATGAAAAATAGTAAATGACTTTTAAAAATTCTGAGAAAAATATATGTTCACTATGTGACTATATTATGCTAAATCCCAGAAAAGAAATATTTTTGGAACTGATTTGGTATTTTTCATGAAAATAGTCTAGCTATGAGTAAATGAATTAAATATGTTTTGTGAAGAAAAAAATTAGAAAATAGGATTTTATGGCTTGAGAATCCTATATGAGGTATATACAGATTTTTGATGAGGGTTTTGGTTATTGATGATGAAATTGTAAGAGTTGGCATTTTATGATGATTAAATGCATTGATTAGTAAAGTGTAAATAATTAAAATAAATTGTTTATAAGCTTAAGAAATGTTATTCTTTCAATATTATTATACCGAAATATTGGTATGGATTTTATTGTGGAATTTCTATCTTTTTGTGTCGGGTTTACTATTCACGAGTTACTATTTATGAGTTACTATTATATATGACATTTTTATAACCCTGATGTTGAAATTCTCTTTCACTGGAGTGTAAAGATGGGTAGATTATTGGTATGATCATGACTAGGGTTCTCTTTGGCCTGTAGTGCAAAGTTGAATTGTGACTGGTATGATCATGACCATTGAATTTATAATTGAATATCTTAAGCTTAAGTGCAAAGGTGAATTGATCAACATGGTTATAATTATTATTTATATAAATTCTGAAATGATTATATATTTCTTTGAGATATGAATATATTTGGCCTGTAGTGCAAATATGAATTGTTGATGAATATCTTTGGCATGTAGTGCAAAGATGGCCTGTTGATGAATATCTTTGGCCTGTAGTGCAAAGATGAACTGTTGTTGAATATCTTTGGCCCGTAGTGCAAAGATGGTTTGTTGATGAATATCTTTGGCCCGTAGTGCAAAGATGGATTTGTTAGTATGATTATAAACAGGAACTGTGATTTGGTATAACCATGATCTTTGATGTTTCAGGTAAAGACAGGTGATGAAAATATTCTTCGTCCTGGGTGCGAAGAAAAATTTATAGTCACAATTATGATTATGAGTTATTCATATGATTGTGGAAAGGAACTGTTGAGTGATGTTACATGGATAAAATATTGTTGGTGGATTTTTAACATGGAGAAGATAATAGACTTTATAGTCTATTTGACTCTTCTAATGGATTGCTCGTTCCGCTGCAACTATGGTTGAAATTTTTATCATTTACCATATGTTCTAAATCTCTGATTTATTGTTGATGAAGGCTATTGATAATTGAATTATCTTTAGTCATGATATTCTTTACTGAGCTAGTTGTGCTCACCCTTTTGCTTCACAATTCCTTTCAGGTAATAAGAGTGTAGCTGGGTCGAGCGAGGGTAACGGGGAAATAGAACGGTGGTCTCTAGCTGTGGATGTTCTCCCGAAGCAGTATAGAAAAGTTTATTTAGTAGTTATATTTGGTGAATCCAATAGGGTAAGGTGTACCCAACGTTGGAAGGGTGGTTTGCCACTATCATACAAGATGTCTAACGACATACAACCTCGTGTCATCATAAGACAGGGATGTGCTCATCCACTTGCTGAGTATATATACGAGCACTACCTATATAATCTTGGTGTTTATTTGAAGTATAATTCTCAATTAGAGACAGTAGAGATAATGATATGTCAAGAGAAGACTCACCATTGAGAAGAATATGATAGTAATCTTCTCATTTTTCTTTGGGGTCTACTGGGTCAACCAAGGATAATTCTGTGGCCATATGGTATCTATCATAACCTAGACGCGTGGCCTCCCATGTACGAAGGTTTTCTTGAGCACTTCCCAAAGATTCTAGTTTCTAAAACAGTTTTTGACTGTACCTTTATGTAAGGTACCTTTGTGAGGTGCTGATACATGATGGTGTCCAATGTCACATTTGGTATATATTTGTATCCAAACTCACAGCATATGTGTTGTTGTATTTTGTACGACAATTGTTGTAATAAAGTTGTAGTTATTTTCTGTACCATGTATTTGGCGACTCAGAATGGGTTGGATGGAATGGACCTATTTTGGGGTTGTCACAGGTGGTATCAGAGCTTGGGGATATGATCTCTGGCGGAGATCGGGGAATATAACTAGGAGGGGAGAGATGAGTAAATCCTTCGCTAGTGTGTCCTACCTAAGCTTATTTGTTGGTCAGTCATAATATCGGGATATTATGTGATATGTTAATTTGTTAAATTAACCCTTGTTTTGAAGCTGTATTCTAGAATGATATCTGAAATACAGGAGATGAGCAATGGAGAAATCATGATGACAGGGAAGATGGAATCTAAAATAAAAGCAAGGTATTCTCAACTCTTCGAAATACCAGGTACGTAAATTTCGGGGACGAAATTTTATAAGGAGGGGAGATTGTAAGACCCCGAATTTTATGAAATAAAAGTATTCAATTTTTCTTATAATTACAATTCAGTAAATGGTTAAATTGATAAATATTAAAGTTAAGGGTGATATATAAATTTTTTTCAAAATACACAAGTGGTTATAAAATATTCATTGTTGTCGGGGAATATTCGTTTGGTCGTGGAATATTCTTTCTGTCGGGGAATATTCGTACGACGGCGCAGCTATTTGTGGGCCCCATAACGAATAACTGTCGGATGAAGAAAACGATAAATTTGAGTTTTTACAAATAACGACGTAGTTGTTACCGTTAACACTGTTGGAATACCCGGTGGTTAAAATACAGTAATACGCATGTTTGCACAGTAGCACACGGTTTTACACAGTATTTTTGAATTATTGATCCTTACGTAAGAAGGCACTACTCAATAATTGTTACAGTAATTACTGTTCAATATTTTATTTTATTGATTCAATAATTGCTACGTTGAAATTTTATATTATTGTTGTTCAATAATTGTTGCTGAACAGTATTTTCCATTATCAGATCAATAATTCATATTATTTGAATAATATTATTAGATAACATTATTGGCAATGACTAGAAAGTTCTGTCTAAGGAGAGGTTTGGTCATCTATTTGCGCGCCAGTAAGAAAAAATTCTTATTGGAAAGCCCCCTCTTTCTTGGGAACGGCCTGGTTGTCATAAATGTGATTCTGTAATATTATTTGTGAATAATTAATTATTGATTCATATGATAAGGAAATATTTATTTTATGTGGATATAAACGAGGGATATATTTTTGTGGTTAAAAATGAAGGAGTTAATGTTGAGGTTTTTATCAGTATTTTTGTCGGAATGGTGGTATTAAAAATCAGGGTTTTTGAGATATATTGCGGGGGTTATAATTTTTAATCCGACCGTTGGATCGTTGTGATTTTTGGATATGTTATACATATATAAGTTGAGTATATGTCCACAAATTTTGAACCGTTAAAAATGAACGTATGATTTATTATGAATTTTACGAGATGACTGGTTCAGAAATTGTTGAATTTTCGGAGTTTATCATTTTGGTGGAAAATTCTAGAATTGGTGGGCCCCACTTGTGGTTGGTGAAGAAATGTGCTGAATTATATTTCAAATGTGGTAGGTGGGAATAGTAGCAGGTAAAGCCATCAGGTTGCAGGTCAAACCTACCAAAATTTTCCTATAAATAGAGGGTTAAGTTAGAATTGAAAATCACACCAGAAACATAAGTTTTCTCTCTTTCTCTCTCTATATTATGAAGCATATTTTGTGAGTATTTAGATACTCTGTGAGTTTCTATTCATCAGTGCAAGTGTCCTTCAGCCTTATACCGATCAGAAGTACTGCTCTTTTGAGGTAAGGGATAGTAAGGGATTGTAAGGGATAGTAAGGGATTTTAAGGGTTGTTATGATTTTCAGTTTCGTAATTTTTCTGAACTTCAAAAAATTCTGGAAAAATTTGAAATGATATTTTGATGAGTTTTATTGATTGTGTCCAAAAATGGTGATTTTTGGATGTATAGATTAAGAGTTATGAATTTTACGGGAAAAGACTATTTTAAAAGTAACCGCTTATAATTCCTTGTGGTTAACTCCAAAATTGATGAAATTTTTATTGGGAGTACATGTATATGATAGAAGTATACTCTATAAATTTCAGAATTTTTAGACAAAAGTACAATTTTTGATAAATGTCTAAATATTCGGCTATTTTGGCCATATGAAAAATAGTAAATGACTTTTAAAAATTCTGAGAAAAATATATGTTCACTATATGACTATATTATGCTAAATCCCAGAAAAGAAATATTTTTGGAACTGATTTGGTATTTTTCATGAAAATAGTCTAGCTATGAGTAAATGAATTAAATATGTTTTGTGAAGAAAAAAATTGGAAAATAGGATTTTATGGCTTGAGAATCCTATATGAGGTATATGCAGATTTTTGATGAGGGTTTTGGTTATTGATGATGAAATTGTAAGAGTTGGCATTTTATGATGATTAAATGCATTGATTAGTAAAGTGTAAATAATTAAAATAAATTGTTTATAAGCTTAAGAAATGTTATTCTTTCAATATCATTATACCGAAATATTGGTATGGATTTTATTGTGGAATTTCTATCTTTTTGTGTCGGGTTTACTATTCACGAGTTACTATTTATGAGTTACTATTATATATGACATTTTTATAACCCTGATGTTGAAATTCTCTTTCACTGGAGTGTAAAGATGGGTAGATTATTGGTATGATCATGACTAGGGTTCTCTTTGGCCTGTAGTGCAAAGTTGAATTGTGACTGGTATGATCATGACCATTGAATTTATAATTGAATATCTTAAGCTTAAGTGCAAAGGTGAATTGATCAACATGGTTATAATTATTATTTATATAAATTCTGAAATTATTATATATTTCTTTGAGATATGAATATATTTGGCCTGTAGTGCAAATATGAATTGTTGATGAATATCTTTGGCATGTAGTGCAAAGATGGCCTGTTGATGAATATCTTTGGCCTGTAGTGCAAAGATGAACTGTTGTTGAATATCTTTGGCCCGTAGTGCAAAGATGGTTTGTTGATGAATATCTTTGGCCCGTAGTGCAAAGATGGATTTGTTAGTATGATTATAAACAGGAACTGTGATTTGGTATAACCATGATCTTTGATGTTTCAGGTAAAGACAGGTGATGAAAATATTCTTCGTCCTGGGTGCGAAGAAAAATTTATAGTCACAATTATGATTATGAGTTATTCATATGATTGTGGAAAGGAACTGTTGAGTGATGTTACATGGATAAAATATTGTTGGTGGATTTTTAACATGGAGAAGATAATAGACTTTATAGTCTATTTGACTCTTCTAATGGATTGCTCGTTCCGCTGCAACTATGGTTGAAATTTTTATCATTTACCATATGTTCTAAATCTCTGATTTATTGTTGATGAAGGCTATTGATAATTGAATTATCTTTAGTCATGATATTCTTTACTGAGCTAGTTGTGCTCACCCTTTTGCTTCACAATTCCTTTCAGGTAATAAGAGTGTAGCTGGGTCGAGCGAGGGTAACGGGGAAATAGAACGGTGGTCTCTAGCTGTGGATGTTCTCCCGAAGCAGTATAGAAAAGTTTATTTAGTAGTTATATTTGGTGAATCCAATAGGGTAAGGTGTACCCAACGTTGGAAGGGTGGTTTGCCACTATCATACAAGATGTCTAACGACATACAACCTCGTGTCATCATAAGACAGGGATGTGCTCATCCACTTGCTGAGTATATATACGAGCACTACCTATATAATCTTGGTGTTTATTTGAAGTATAATTCTCAATTAGAGACAGTAGAGATAATGATATGTCAAGAGAAGACTCACCATTGAGAAGAATATGATAGTAATCTTCTCATTTTTCTTTGGGGTCTACTGGGTCAACCAAGGATAATTCTGTGGCCATATGGTATCTATCATAACCTAGACGCGTGGCCTCCCATGTACGAAGGTTTTCTTGAGCACTTCCCAAAGATTCTAGTTTCTAAAACAGTTTTTGACTGTACCTTTATGTAAGGTACCTTTGTGAGGTGCTGATACATGATGGTGTCCAATGTCACATTTGGTATATATTTGTATCCAAACTCACAGCATATGTGTTGTTGTATTTTGTACGACAATTGTTGTAATAAAGTTGTAGTTGTTTTCTGTACCATGTATTTGGCGACTCAGAATGGGTTGGATGGAATGGACCTATTTTGGGGTTGTCACAGGTGCAATACCGTGTGCTACTGTGCAACAACGCGTATTACTGTGTTTTAACCAGCAGGTATTCCAACAGTATTAACGGTAACAACTACGCCGTTAATTATAAAAACTCAATTTTTGTCATTATCTTCTTCCGACCGTTTTCCGTTATGGGGCCCACAAATAGCTGAGCCGTCGTACGAATATTCCCCGACAGAAAGAATATTCCACGACCAAGCGAATATTCCCCGACAATAATGAATATTTTATAACCACTTGTGTATTCCGAAAAAAAATTCATATATCACCCTTAACTTTAATATTTATCAATTTAACCATTTTCTAAATAGTAATTATAAGAAAAATTGAATACTTTTATTTTATAAAATTCGGGGTCTTACAGGAAAGCTATCCTTTAAGCAAGCTTTGTTCAAGTCCCGGTAATCCACGCAAACTCGCACCTTTCCTCCAGGTTTAGGTACGGGCACGATGTTGGATATCCACTCAGGATATGTAGACACCATTATGATGCCGGCTTGAAATTGTTTCACAATTTCTTCTTTCACCTTTAAACTCCATTCAGGTTTCAATCGTCTAAGTTTTTGCTTAACTGGCTTGAATCCCTCTTTGATGGGAATGCGATGAAGGACAATGTCAGTGGACAAACCCACAATATCTTTATGAGACCATGCAAACACATCCTAGAACTGGGTTAGTAGCATAACCATGTCATTCCATTGGTTTGGGGTAAGGTCTGAACCAATTTGGATTAACTTAAGGTTTTCTAAGGTTCCAAGTTGAAAGGAGTGGTTTGATCAAGGTTGGGTTTGGGTTTGTCTTTGACCCATTCTTGAATTTCTGGAGGCACCTCAATGTCATCGGGTATATCCACCAAGGCTGAATTCATCTCTACATCAAAGGTACAATCCTTGTGGAGAAAAGGCACCGTATCAGCAAGCACATGCACATCTAAATTCAGAGTCCTGAAACAAAATATGCTTTCACTTAGTATATATGAAATGTGTTGATCATACACAGTGTTAGCATATACTGGCAAAATAAACCGCTAATATTGTACAGAAAAGTAAGCAGTTATTATATCTATAGGGCAGAAAGAATTTCTGCCCGCTTTACCCTTGACGACCAATGAAAGGAATGCTGTTCCAATTGGCAAGAGCAAATTCCGGGTGAACCGCAGTGATAGAGGGATTATCATCATCCTCCTTGTCCCGAATGATAGCCATTACGTCTGGGCAATCATCGTCTGGGGTGTATCTGTTGGTATGCTCATCATGAACGATGATGCGTATGCCAGACATCATCCTGATGACGTCTTGCTTGATTCTTCATTCCTCTTCCTCCACTGCGGGATCTGGAACAAAGATTTCTTTCTCCTTCACCGGTACTGGCTTGGGAAATAACATCGCCATTATATTGGCTGGCACCTTTACGGGAGGTTGCGCGGACTCAGAGATTGAAGGTGAAGCTAAACGCCATATGGTTAAAGATGCAGGAATCTGCTGATGCTTATGAGGATTACTGTGACTAGAGCTGGCAGAATAGCCTAGTCCAGCTGTCCCAATTTGCTGGGTTAAGCGAATAGGGTATTTGACACCATGGCAATCTTTACCCAACCCTTGTCCCGGTTTATGACCCAATGACATCATTTCTTGCGTGGCCGACATTACCTCGGCAGAAATCTGGGGCTCGGGCAATGGCGTTCCAATAGCATGGTATTTGGTATTGCTTATTTCCAAAGCATGAAAACTAATTGGCTCAACATCCTTATTGGAATTGATGAGCGGCATGTCCCCATGCTGAGGAATCTCTGGTTCAGCATTGACTGTGACTAGGCTATTGTTGATGATGTATTTCAACTGTTGGTGAAGAGTGGAGGGGACTACCCCTGCCATGTGAATCTATGGTCGTCCCAAGAGTAGGTTGTATCCTGAATCTATCTTGAGCACATGGAAGGATACGCAGAATGTATGAGGACCAATCTCAATTGACAGCTCAACTACTTCGACTGAGTTACGGTGGGCTCCATCAAAAGCTTTGATGATGGTATGGCTACTCCGAATTCGATTGGGATTGATATTCATCTTCACCAATGTAGCATATGGGCAGATATTCAGAGAGGAACCTCCATCTATTAAAACTCCCACCACCATATATTTGGAGGACAAGACCGCAATGTGCAACGGTTTGCAATGACCGGTCCCTTCGGGTGGTATGTCATCATCAGTGAAGGATATCACATTGTTGTTAAAAATGTGATCAACCAGATGTTGAAACTTTTCCGTATCAACTGATGTCAGTAGATAGGCTTCTTCTAAAACCTTTAATAAGACCTTCCGATGATTCTCGAAAGTCAGGACCAAGTCCAAGATTGATATATGTTGTGGAGCTTCTTTCAAGATTAAAACCACCTTAGCTTCGTTATGACCCATATTACGGAGGAAATTTTCAATCCTCTCAATGGGTACTTTCCCCTTAGATTTGATGACAAGCTTTATTACCCGTTGGGGAAGATACAGTAGATTTTCCTTCGACACTACAGCAGTTGTATGTGAGGTGGATCCTTCACCTTCTCCATAATTCCACGGAACTTCACGCAAGCTAACAAAAGGATATTATGCTCTACACGGCAAGTTGATTAGCTCGGGAGCGGCCGCTTTCAAAGGATTGTTAATTCCCTTGAGTTGAATTACTGGTATGACAAGTGACTTGTTAACCCCATCACTTTCAGTGGATATGACTGCTACTACACTCTTCCACTTAGTAGGACACGAATCCTCACTTGCCCGTAACATAGTGTCGTTATCTGCCAGACGCAGTACGCCACTGTCGATTAAATTTTGAATAAGGTGGCGGAGTGCCCAACATTCTTCTGTGCTGTGATCGCAAGATTGAGAATGATATTAACATATTCCCTCAGAGTTGTATCGTCCTGAACGGGGATTGATTCGAGGTAGAAGGGAACTAATCCTTCCTTTATTGATTAACATATGAAGGATTTCTTCTATAGGTTGGCCCAAATAGGTGAATTTTCTTTTGTTGGTGAAATCCCGACGGGCCTTAGCATTCGCTCTATGCGTCACTTTGTCTTCCAGCATTCATTTTTTGAAAGTGAAGAGGGAATATTCATGACAATAGGTAGGAGACTGGCATGCTCCTGGCTGATTAGCTGACGAGTCACTTGATGCTGATAAGTCCCCAGTTCCGCCAATTGCTCAATTTGTTTACAAAGAGCTTTCATCTTTCGTTCCATTATGAATTGGAACTTGGCATAACCCCATCTGTCATCACCATCTTTGGGGGTTTGGGAGGATTCACAGCAGAAATTGGAATTCTGTCCATTGCTCCAATCGATCATATTAACCTTTTCTTCCTTGTGTTGAGGAAGAGGGTTGTCTTGAACATGAGGCTGATCGGGTTTGGTGACCACGATTTCACCGTTGTCTATCAGGTCTTGGATTTTATGTTTCAAGGCCCAACAATCCTGAGTATCATGTCCAGGTGCCCCGGCATGATAAGCACATTTCCAAGCAGCATTAAAACCCCGACCATTAGGGCTGGCTGGTGGAAGAAGATGCGTGATTTTCTTCTGCGTTGTTAGAAGATTGAGAATGTTCTCGAGGGTGTCCCCTAAGGGTGTGAATACTCGAGGTCATTTGACTTCTCCACCTTTTGGTACTGGAGGGTTTGAAGACTGTGCTTGAAAGGGAGTGTAATTTCTCCTCTGGATAGGCATGTTTTGCTTGCCTTTTTGACCCTGTAGTATCAGAGAAACATCCTCTTCTTTCTTTTTATGGACCCTCCGGGGGTTGTTCCCATAATTTCCAGATTGGATGTGATCAACAACCGCTTTGAGTGCAGCTAGGTCTTGAATCTTTCCGGATTTCAATCCCATTTCAGTCATCTCCGCATGTTTGACCATTTCAGAAAATGGTTTGCCGACGCCGGCTAAAACTCTTTCATAGAAAGGTGCTTCTTGTATGTCTATGAAAGTCATGACCATCTTTGATTCTGTCATGGAAGGACTAACTTGGGCAGCCAGACGTCTCCACCTCTGAGCATACTCTCTGAAAGACTCATTAGACTATTTCTTGATCTTGGTAATTTGATACCGATCAGGAGCCATTTGAGATTGAAAGTTGTATTGGGTAAGGAAAGCGTGTGCTAGCTCTTCCCAACTATGGATCTTTGAATTGTCTAATCTTGTGTACCACGAACGGGCTTCTCTAGTTAGACTTTTTTGGAACAATTTCATTCTGAGTTTTTCATCCTCTGTATAAGATCCAAGTTCTCCAATAAACACCTTTAGATGTGTGTAAGGATCTCTTAACCCGTCATATTTTTCAAAGTCAGGAGTCTTAAACTTTTCTGGATAATGAATACCAGGGAAAATACATAAATCAGCATATGAAACACTCCCGTGTGTTCCAATTCCTTTGATAGTGCGAAGAGTCTCTTCCATTTGGAGGACTTTCTTTTTGATGTCACCAGTGTCTGGGTCTCCAGTGGGATGGGCAACATCATGAGTTTTGTTGGTCGGATCCAACGCCAGTTCAGGTATTGTAACGACCTGGGTTCCTCCTTGTGTGGAGGATTCAGCATGTACGGGTATTTTCTGACCCTGTGTAGACTGGTGTAATTCTTTTAGTAGAACAGCCAAATCTGTAATCTGTTTGCTTAATCCATCGAATTCTTTGCGAGAAACTGGATTAAGTTCAGTCTGGTCGGATGACGACATGATTGACTGTAGGGCTGTTGCCTTTTTGGACTTTGAACGGGTGATAGGTCCGATTGATTCCCTGCAAAAGACTTGCATAGTTTAGTCTTTAGGGTGGATAATAACATGCGATGCGATGTGTCCAATTTAGGAATTTTATCCTGCAAAACGGATGTCAGTTGTTTATAGCATGTATGTGTACACATTTCTTCATATTTCTCATTACGTGGAGATAGATATGGAAAATAATTACAAGTATTTGTGCTTTACAAGTAATTTGAAATGAGAGCATGAAAAGACTTTCCTCCATTTTGGGTTTATCAGAGGCTGACCTATCTTAGGTTACTCTCGCGACTTTTTGGCATGAAGGTTCCCAAATCATCGCAATCTACTTGACGGGAAGTTAATCCGGTCTTTCAACTTGAGCGAATTTGGGTGGTGCCTTTCCTGAGCCTGGGAGAATCAGGCTTCTCACGAGTCCAGTAATCAAACACCGACGGGATAGCCTCCTGGTGGAGGGACCACACAACATACATTCACATACATCGCGTCTCACCGTATGACATGATGACATGTGTGAAGCGCTAATATCACAAGCAGTTTATAGTGCGAAGCACTAATATCACAAGCAATTTATAGTGTGAAGCACTAAGTAAGGAAATGCATTCGTACACATTCATCACAAAATGTAAATGCAACATCCACACACAAGCAGATAACAATTTTGAAAAAATTGTAATAGCGGCTTAAGTCCTCTTATTGAAGTCCCCAGCTGAGTCGCCACCTGTCGACGTCGGGATTTTTAATTGTCCCTTTCCGTTACTTGTTCTTTGGTGTTCTCATTTGAGGTGAGATTTGTTTGAAAAAACAAGTGAAAAAGGTCTGACATGTATAATGTCGACGATGGACTGTTAAGAGTCGCCAGTTGGTTTTTTAAATGGTTGTACCAACACAACCGAGAAAAGGTTTGCACATTGACCCAGTGATGTGACACTGCTAAACGGGTCAGTGAAACCGAGATTCATTAGGGTTTGGGGACTTGGTTATGCGGAGGGAAGGTGTTAGGCACCCCCGGACATCCGTGTTACCACAGTGACCGCCTCTTTCCAAGAAACTACTATCTGAATGTGTGTGTGTGGGTCAATGTGCTGTTATTTGGAAGTAGTACGAGGCCTCGTTCGCACCTATATACACAGGATTTGAATTTATGTAAAAATTTAATTTTAGCAAGATATGGCAGTGATGTTTTATAAAAGAGGTTTCAAACCCTGATGCTCAATAGTAATTGAGACCTTTTACACTCCCATTTTATTCCGTATTCGGCTGGATTGATTTTATTTGACAGATGCGAAGCATCCGTACGAAAATACTTTACAAAAAGGTGCTGAATTCCTCGTGGGTATGAAAACCATCTGAGGGAATCCAAACATCACAGATATAATTTACAAGCTGCTTACAGCTGAAAATGTCCATCACGGGAACCGAATCTAGATCCAATGGGATGAATCTGTGATCACATGATTCCTAAGCTCACATGATGCCGCAATTGATATAAACGCAGTAAGCAGGCATATATATATAAAAGCTGTAAATATATATATATATATATATATATATATATATATATATATATATATATATATATATATACAGACATGATCACCAACCACGAAGTACCTCCATGGGGGATCAGAAATGTAAATAAAGCAGTAAAAGCTATCAACCGCCACGGAGGAAACTCTAGGCGGGACAAAATATACAGAAAGCTGTAAAAACGATCAACCACCACGAAGTAAACTCCAGGTGGGACGAAATGTACAGAAAGCTGTAAAGACGGTCAACCACCACGAAGTAAACTCCAGGTGGGACGAAATGTAATATATATATATATATATATATATATATATATATATATATATATATATAAAAGCATATAAATGTACCGGATGTAAAATCCAGGCTCATCGAACAGAGTTCAACACACAGTTAATATATATAAATATATATATATTGGAAAGCAAGTAAACGCACCAAACCGAAGTTTAGGCTCATCGAACAAAGTTCGACATACAGTTATATATATATATATATATATATATATATATATATATATATATATATATATATATATATTAACTGTGTGTCGAACTTTTTTCGATGAGCCTAATCTTCGGTTTGCTGCGTTTACTCGCTTTCCTATATATATATATATATATATATATATATATATATATATTAAAGCAGTAAACACTTCAGACCGAAGTCTAGGCTCATCGAAAAAAGTTCAACACGCAGTTCATATATATAAATATATATATAGGAAAGCAAATAAACGCAACAGACCGAAGTCTAGGCTCCATCAAGGCATAACTCGATAATGTTAGTCCATATACATATATATATATATATAAATATATATGTATATACAAACTAAAAATAAATCACGGACCGAAGTCCGGGCAAAATATGCAACACGACTCTCAACGTGTGGAAGGGTGTGTGCAAAGATGAAGAGAAAGAACTCTAAAGTGTGTGAGAAGGCTTACAGTGGGCTGCCAAAGAAGACTTCTATATCTTTATAGTGAGTAAACACAGACTTTCGTAAGTACAAAAGGGCTATATATGAGCTCATAGGTGTTTAAAAGGGGAAAGTACACTGCTTGGGATGAGTGCAGAGCAAATTGGACAAGGCTTCCTCGCCGTTTTCTCTTACAAAATGGCCACCCCAAGCCCTCTATTTATAGAGGGTGGAGCCGCAGGTGTACCAGAGGCAACTCGAGTGGGCCCAGGTTTTTCGGCTCGGGTCGTCTCGAAGTACGTGCACTCGGGCACTGTAATGTCCATTCGAACTTTCAGAAGTGCAATCCGGGCATCCGTTTGAGGTATACAGGACCTATTTCGGACCGCCGTTGTCGAGAGTTGTACGATGGCATGGGATTAGAGTTTGTGAGAAGTCATTGAAGATGGGACGGTACCCTCCAGTCTTCAAGCTTCAACTTTCATCTGTTACCCCGCACAATAGTCACTCGGGATTGGTTAGTCTTGTGGGACATTGTTGCGTTGCTATGTTGAGACGACGTGGCATGACATCGTGTTAGTCAGATGATGATGTTTCCCCTCACCGGTGTTATCGCCGGATTGGGCTGATAAAGTAGGCGTTGCTCAGCTTCGTTGAGATTGGACTGCTGCAATTTGTTGAAGGTCCTCATTGTCATCTTTGAGGTGTGTCTGTCTTCCCGATGTTATCGCTGGGCTAGTACAGTGGATCTCGTTGTGAGCGCCGAGATTGAAGCTGGTTGCATTTGTAACAAGCATTTTCGGGGTTATCGCCGAAATTGCATTCCTTGGGGTTATCACCAAGGTTGGTGGCTATTCCCATGATTGGGACTGAGACTGGATACTAGAATGCCAAAGCAGACAAACCTACTACCTGATGGCTTTACCTGCTACTATTCACGCACACCAATTTTGAAATAAATTTTTAGCACATTTCTCACCAACCAAAAGTGAGGCCCACCTATTCTAGAAACTTTCCAAAATATTTTAAATTTAAACAATAATCAGCAACTTCAATAATTCATAATAAATTGCCCTTTTATCAAAAAAAAATACGAATTTTATGACCATTCCATAGGAAATTTAATTCTCTACAACTTTGTAGAAGAAAGTTTTCCAAATTCCAAACAGAAAATGCCTGAAATCCACATACGAACGATTTTTATTACCTCCATTCCTATAAAATACTGATAAAAGACCTCAGCAATAAATCCTTCATTTATATCCACATAAAAATAAATATTTTCTTATCATATAAATTAATAATTAATTATTCACAAATAATATTACAGAATCACAATACTGACAACCAGATCGTTCCCAGGAAAGAGGGGGCTTTTCGATAATGATTTCTCCTTACTAGCGCGTAATTAGGTGACCAAACCCCTTTCCTAGACAGAACTTCTTTAGACATTGCCAATAATGCTATCTAATAATATTATTCAAATAATATGAATTATTGATCTGATAATAGAAATATTGTGTGATGATTGGGTAATATACCCATAAATTGGATATGTTTGGGCTTAAATTATTGCGTTCTCAAGTTATTTAGAAGAATTTTTATTGTGTTTAGTTGTTATTTTGCAGATTCGGGAGCTGCAGGGACAAATTGGGGATTTTAAGCTACAAAATGGCATTGTGGTAATTTTCTGGGAGCCAGTGCCGGGGCGCTACCCTTAACATAAATGCCAGCGCCGGGGCGCTGGGTCGTGCTGTCAGTTAACCGGGACGCGCTTGACTTTTGGTTTGACTGCATTGTTGGTGGATTTTTGAAGTCAAATTAGATTTGGATTGCTAGGTTTATGAGAAGTGAAATATATAAAGGTTGTTTTAATTGAAAGAGGGATCGATCATTCACGATTGTAGGCTAAGCAAAAGAATTACTTGAAGACTAAGGATTGGCTCAAGAGTTTTTCTTCTTCTCCTTATTTTCAATTTATGTAATTCTTTAAGGATGATTTGCAAAAGATTGTTGGTTTTTATTTCCGTTATGAACTAATTCTTTAATTAAGATTTCAATTGAACCTTTTATGACTAAAATTAGTTATTCAATTTATTCCAAATATTTATGTTAAAGTGAATTGTTTATCTTTCCTTGTATTTATTGATTAATTATTTGGCCAGTAATTACCTTGTTATTCTAGAAGGAATTGAAAGAGGAATTCTAGGGTTAGAACTGGGCTTGATAACGTGTGACTTAGTTATTTGCACAGTGAATAATTAGGTTAGTGAATTGAATGAAAATATCTGGTCGCCGCATATAACACATAAGGAATTGGAACTGAAGGAGTTTAATGCAATTGTTTTGCATAGGAATATAGCAAGATTAGTCTGGATTAGATAGAAGTCAATTGATCACTTGGAAAAGGACTTTTGGCATTTGAGAATTCCTGTTAGAAATTCGTTAGGCATAATAATTGGGATAATTGGATAATTGATTTATAGTTCATAATTGGGGATATTGAAGTCTTGATCTTTGTTTATCTGAATACATTCGAATCATATTTTGTTTTATTTGATTTTATTGAGAATAATCCCTTTTAATTGTTTAATTTAGTTTTATTAATTCGGAAAATCACAATTTATGGTTGTTTAAATAAAATTGGATTGATATAGTGCTAGTAGTTGGAATTTATTAATTAGAATTCTCTGTGGGATCGACACTCTATCTTATCACTTTATTACTTGTTGACCGTGTATACTTGCACGTATTCATTGATTGAGGAATCGACCAATAAGTTTTTGGCTCCGCTGCCGGGGAGCTCTTTATTAATATTAATTCTATATTAGTTATAATCAATTCAGTCTTAATTTAAACGTTACTTATTTTTCGTCTTGTATTTGCAGGAATTCTTTGCGAGTGTATGCACACTAGATCAAGGGCTAAAAAGGAACTTTTTTCGTATACAGACGACATTGAAAGGAAGTTCCGAAAATTACGGTTGTCTAGTGAGGTTATACATTTGGAAGAAGAACTGGCATACCAGGAAATACCCGTGAACATGGTAGGGAACGAACATAAATCACTTAGGGATTACGCCATGCCAAATGTCACGGATATACAATCAAGTATAAGGAGGCCGACAATCAATGCGAACAGCTTTGAGATCAAACCGGGAATGATTCAGATGTTCAGAATACATGTCAGTTTGGGGTAGTTCGATAGATGATCCTAATGAGCATATCTTGAGCTTCTTAGAAGTTTACGACACCATCAAATTCAACAATGTATAGGAGGTTGCTACAAGGTTGAGGATGTTCCCGTTTACCTTGAAAGATAAAGCGCGAAGTTGGCTACATTCTTTGCCCCCTGGCTCAATCACAACTTGGGACGACTTAGCCCAAAAATTTCTAGCGAAATTCTTCCCACCAGTAAAGTCGGCAAAACTACGGAACGATATTCACACCTTTGCACAGTTCGATTCAGAATCGTTATATGAGGCATGGGAAAGATTTAAGGATATGCTCCGTAAGTGCCCACATCACGGAATTCCGCAGTGGATGCAGTTGGGAATATTCTGTGATGGTTTGCACGCATCCACAAGAGCCAGTATTGATGCAGCAGCAGGGGGAGCACTCATGTCTAATAATTTTGATGAGGCATATCAACTGTTAGAAATGATGGCCACCAACAACTATCAGTGGCCCATGACTAGGTCGAACCAACAGAAAACACCGAGAAAATTTGAGGTGGATCCAATGACAGCATTGGCAACACAAGTGGCTGCAATAGCTAAGAAAATGGAGACATGGAATCCACCATCTACGCAGCAAGTAGCAATGGTTTGTGAGTTGTGTGCTGGGAGTCATGCTACAGATCAATGTGCCATAAATCCAGAATCAGCTCAGTTCGTAGGGAGCTATAGTCATCTACCCATCCTTATTCGAATCAAAACGTTTATAATCCAGGTTGGAGAAATCATCCGGGATTTTTGTGGAGTAACAATCAAGCTCAAGCTCAAGCTCATAGGTAGCAAAACATATTCGGATTGCAAAATCAGACTCAACAACAACTAGAGAGGAAATCAAGTTTGGAAGAAGCCTTGGAAAAATTCATTAGAGCTTCTGAAAAAAGGAACGAGGAACAAGACAAAAAAATGAATCAAGTGGAACTGAATATGCAAAGCCAAGGTGCGTCGATAAAGAATCTGGAAAATCAAGTGGGGCAAATAGCACATGCACTAAACAACCGACCACTTTGAACACTCCCGAGCGACACAGAGAAAAACCCGGGCAGAGATGAGCATTGTAAGGCTGTAACTCTACGAAGTGGAAAGGATTTACAAGAGACAGTCAAGGATAAGGAAACAAGGAATAACGCATCAAGTGAAATAGAGAAAGTTGAGGACATCAGAAAACGGCCAGATGAAACCGTTGTGCAGAAAGAACCGGAACCAACCATCACAATGCCGCCCATACCGTATCCGTAGAGGTTTCAGAAATCCAAGTTGGATAAGAAGTTTTCAAGATTCTTGGATATTTTCAAAAAACTGCATATCAACATCCCCTTTGCCAAAGCCTTGGAACAAATACCGAGTTGCGCCAAGCTTATGAAGGAGGTTTTGTCGAGAAAAAGGAAATTGGGTGAGTTCAAGACAGTAGCATTAAACGAAGATTGCAGTGCAATTATACAGAATAAGTTACCTTCGATGCTCAAGGATCCAGGCAGCTTTAATATTTCATGCGAAATTGGAAATCAATTTTCAGGACGAGCATTGTGTGATTTGGGGGCCAGTATAAATTTAATGCCATTATCTGTCTACAGCCAGTTTGGACTTCAAGCTCCACGACCGATAAATATCAGTTTGCAATTGACAGATCGTTCGGTTACATATCCATGAGGTATTGTTGAGGATGTTTTAGTCAAAGTGGATAAATTCATCTTCCCTGTGGATTTCTTTATATTGGATTGTGAAGTAGATAGCAAAATTCCTATTATTCTTGGGCGACCATTCTTAGCAACTGGAAGAACGTTGATCGATGTGCAAAAAGGAGAACTTACAATGAGAGTTGAGGATCAACAGGTCACCTTTAATGTATTCAAGTCAATATCTTATTCGAAAGAAAAAGGTGAGTGTATGCGGGTGGATATCATGGAGGAATTAGTTAATCACAAGTTCAGTGGAAATTATTCGGAGGACCCGCTAGAATCAATTTTTCTCGGGATGGACGATGTTGGTATTGAAGATGATGTTGAGTATGTCAAATGGCTAGATTCATTATCTTTCTTCCGGAAGAGAAATCAACAATTCGACATCCTTGATAGGCCCGAAATGGAAGGTAAAAAGTGCAAACCCTCAATAGAAGAGCCACCGGTGTTGGAATTAAAACAGTTACCATCTCATCTGCAGTATGCTTATTTGGGGGAAGATTCTACATTACCAGTCATTGTTTCAACAGAGTTAACGGACACACAAAAAGAGAAACTGCTACGGGTTCTGTGAGAGTTCAAAACTGTAATTGTGTGGACTATAGCGGATATTCGAGGTATTAGCCCATCTTTCTGTATGCACAAGATTTTAATGGAAGAGGGGTCAAAACCAACCATTGAGATGCAAAGAAGGATAAACCCCATTATGAAAGATGTGGTGAAAAAGGAGATTATAAAGTGGTTGGATGCCGGTATTATTTACCCAATCTCAGACAGTTCATGGGTAAGTCCTGTACAGTGCGTACCAAAGAAAGGGGGTATGACAGTGGTAAAGAATGAAGCCAATGAGCTCATCCCTACGAGAACAGTTATAGGATGGAGAGTATGTATGGACTACCGTAAGCTGAACAAAGCCACACGAAAGGATCACTTCCCCTTGACGTTCATTGATCAGATGTTGGACAAATTAGCTGGACATCAGTTCTATTGTTTCTTGGATGGATACTCCGGATACAATTAAATTGCAATAGCCCCGGAGGATCAAGAGAAAACCACATTCACATGTCCATATGGTACGTTTGCATTCCGTCAGATGTCCTTTGGTTTATGTAATGCGCCGGTAACATTTCAACGGTGCATGATGGCGATCTTCTCAGATATGGTCGAACAGAATCTGGAGGTATTTATGGATAACTTTTCTGTGTTTGGTGATAGTTTCGACTTATGTTTGAAAAATCTAATTTTAGTGTTGAAACGATGCGTGGAGACTAACCTGGTGCTTAATTGGGAAAAATGTCACGTTATGGTGCAAGAGGAGATTATTCTGGGGCATAAGGTTTCTGCATCAGGATTAGAGGTGGATAGAGCAAAGATTGAGATGATTGAGAAATTACCTCCTCCATCATCTGTGAAGGGAATACGGAGCTTCTTGGGACATGCGGGTTTCTACAGACGCTTCATTAAAGATTTTTCCAAAATTTTGAAACCCTTATGTTCCCTCTTGGAAAAAGATATACCGTTCAAGATGGATCAGTCATGTATGGAGGCATTTGAGTTATTAAAGAAGAAATTGGTCTCTGCTCCAATTATTGTGGTGCCTGATTGGTCTTTACCGTTTGAATTGATGTGCGACGCCAGTGACTACGCAGTCGGGGCAGTATTGGAACAACGTCACGACAAGATTTTTCACATAATCTACTACTCCAGCAAGACGTTGACGGATGCCCAGTTGAACTACACAACCACCAAAAAAGAGTTACTTGCAGTGGTATTTGCCTTTGACAAATTCAGAGCTTATCTTATTGGCACCAAGGTAATTGTATACACTGATCATTCTGCCATTAAATATCTAATTGAGAAGAAGGATGCCAAACCGCGATTAATACGGTGGGAATTGTTGTTACAAGAATTTGATCTGGAGATCTGGGATAGAAAAGGTATCGAAAATCAGGTAGCGGATCATCTTTCTCGGTTGGAAAATGTGGAGGTACAGAAGGAAGACAACATATTGATCAATGAAAGATTTCCGGATGAACAACTTTTCCGAGTAACCACAATATTTCCTTGGTATGTTGACTATGTGAATTACGTGGTTACGAAAGTGTTACCACCGGATTTGACCTCACAACAACGAAAGAAGTTCACCCACGATGTGAAGCAATATTATTGGGATGAACCATTTCTATTTAAGGCTTGTGCAGATCAAATGATAAGACGTTGTGTGCCTCATGAAGAAATGAACAGCATATTAGACCATTGCAACTCCTCAGATTACGGAGGTCATTATTCCGGCGATCGAACAGCAGCAAAAGTATTACAATCGAGACTTTTTTGGCCTTCTCTATTAAAGGATGCTTACCTCTATGTGTTGAAGTGTGATCATTGCCAACGCATAGGCAATATCTCCAAGCGCAATGAAATGCCACTCAATACAGTTTTGGAGGTTGAGCTGTTCGACGTATGGGGAATCGACTTTATAGGACATTTCCCATCGTCTTTTAATAATCAATATATTCTGTTAGCAGTCGATTATGTTTCCAAATGGGTAGAGGCCGCAGCTTTACCTACGAATGATGCCAACGTTGTCCTCCGATTCTTAAAGAAATACATCTTCACACGATTTGGGACGTCGAGGGCGATAATAACTGATGAGGGAACTCACTTCTGCAATAAACAGTTCACAAAGTTGCTCACAAAATATGGGGTTCGTCATAAAATTGCAGCCTCGTATCATCCACAAACCAATGGTCAAGCGGAAGTCTCGAATCGTGAAGTCAAGAAAATTCTGGAAAAGCTGGTTAATCCGTCACGAAAAGATTGGTCCATGCGACTTGACGATGCTCGCATATCGAACAGTTTACAAGAATCCTATAGGCATGTCACCTTACAAGATGGTTTATGGAAAGGCGTGTCACGTCCCGGTTGAGCTAGAACACAGTGCACACTGGGCCATACAGAAACTTAACTTCGATCTATAAGCAGCCGGTGAGAAAAGGTTACTTCAGCTGAACAAGATGGACGAATTTTGATTTAATGCGTATGAAAACGCAAAACTCTACAAGGAGAAAGTAAAAGCCTGACATGATAAGAAAATTCTCGATCGAACATTTGAACCGGGCTAACAAGTATTACTGTTCAACTCAGGCTTGCGTTTATTTCCTGGGAAATTGAAATCCCGGTGGTCCGGGCCATTCGTGATTATATCTGTCTCTCCACACGAAAACATTGAGGTAGAAGAACCGAATTCAAAATGAAAATTAAAGGTAAACGGTCAACGACTTAAACATTACTGGAGTGGACCCATCGAATGTCAAGCTACAGTCATGTACCTCTCCGATCCAGTGACCAAATGAGCAACACCGAAAAGTCAGGCTGACGACTATAAACCAAGCGCTATAGGGAGGCAACCCCACGAGTTTTAGTAGTTTGTTTATTTTTAATTTTATTCTTTTTCTCTAATTTTGTTCATTAGAAACTAGTATACATGTTTTTCATAACAATCTTCATGCAATTCAGGTTTTTGTGTTCCCAAGTTAGTCGAAAGTTGAGATATGGGCTACCAACATTCTCTGGAGTCCAGCGCCCCGGCGCCAAGTTTCTATATGGAACCAGCGCCTCGGCGCTAGGGGTATTCAATAGCTTCTGGATACCAGTGCCCCGGCGCTGGAGTATAGTACAAATACTGCGCCCCGGCGCTAGAGGCGATCTTCAGACTCTGACGTCCAGCGCCCCGACGCCCTATCTAGGCCACACCACAATGCCCCGACGCTAAGGACGCGAATTAGAATCCTACTCAATTTCAAATACGCGGTTTTCCACTCCACCCCTTCCAACTTCCTCACACGATTCCACTCCTCATCTAGTAATTGATCCTTAAACTTCATATAACATCCTAATAACAAACACAACTCACACATCACATTGGGATTTCCTTTTCCAAAGCAATCTATCATCTCGATCGCAAAGGTATGTTACTCACTTACACTCCTTTGATGGTGCAATCAACTCTTGTTAATTATGAGATGGGTAAGCTATTTTGCATCCTCATTCATAGTTTCTACATCTACAATTCCGATTTTAATTCTTTTGATTTTAATTATGCACCACTTGTGGTCGAGATAACTTGAATATGTGGTGATTGAATACCATGGATGCGAATTGATAGACAACTAGTGTGATTCAAAACAAACTATGTATTGCACACAAGGTGTTCGATAAATTGCCTGACTTAGTGCTCATTGTTCAACAAGCGTACATTACCACAACCACACACGTTAAATATCATATGTCCACTGTCAACCATGTATCTCACTATAGTTGGGGGGGTGGAATCTTATTGTTGCACGTGTGTGATCATATTGCTTTACATGACCCATCTTTTGGGCATATCTTGTGATCTTGTGCAAATTGTAAAATTTGAATAATACGTGCATCTAATCGGTACAATTTTGCATGTCATGCGATTATGTGTCATGGGTACGTGTATCCCACCTAAATTTGTGTCGACTTCTACTAATTGTGAATTCAAATTTTTTGTAGAAAATTCTCAATGGCATCAAAGCGTCAACGCGGCGAAGGTTCAGGGACTGCCTCAGCCCCGCCGAAATTCAATAGCCTTCGGTTTGTGTGTGCCGCCGCCCAAGATCGCTACAATAAGATGGCAACCCGCTCTCTCATCCCCGAACGAGGTTTAAGGCCCGATCAATCCAAAGATGGGGAAATAACGGTGATGATTGCGGAGAGAAACTGGTTCTCCCTAACCGAACAACCTGACCCGGCAGTGATGGTAGTCGTGAAAGAATTCTATGCCAACGTTTCAGAACACGATCACTATGGAGTGTTTGTGAGGGGAAAGACAGTGGAATTCGGTGAAAAGGACATAAATGGGTGTTATCAACTGAATTTGGAGGATCTGAGCGATGAGTACGTCGGTATTTTGAGTCAAGGTCCAGACTATGAGAAAATAATCCGTGAGCTTTGCCAATCGGGCACCACATGGACAGTACATGAACGTGGCAGCATGACCTTCCCACATTCTCACCTCAGTTTATATGGGAAGGCGTGGTATGCCTTTATTTGTGCCAAACTCATGCCATGCACACGTGTGAGCCATGTCACCAAAGAGAGGGCGGCACTGCTATATTCCATCATTCAAGGCTTGTAAATAGATGTCGGTCACGTCATTCAGTAATCCATTCTCTGAGCGGCACGACGAAGGACCACAGGAGGATTACCCCATCCATCTTTAATTTGCGTGTTATGTGCCAAGTTTGGGGTAAAATTGAAATCAGATGAGATGATTCAAACGCCTATGCCAGTTTTGGACCATAAGTTGATAAGCAGGTATAAAGTGTGGAAAGGTAGGGAAAACCACCCTAGGGGATTGGGTTTCATAATTCCCCAAGTTAAAGCTACACAAGCCCCACCATCTCAAGCTCTACCTACTTATGGCCCATTCTCAGTAGCTCATCGTGGTGTGGTTCCTGAAGCGGTCCAGCGTGAAATAGACGGATGGTTCTATAATCTAGAATCCCAGAATGTCCGCCTGTCGAAACGACAATATGTTATATACAAATATTTGGTTAACCAGTTTGCAACCCAGAATGCCATGAACGCCCAACTGTACCCGGGCGTTAACCTTAGCCAGTTCCCTATTGCTCCTATTCTGCCAGTGTTTCCCCCTTTCGATCTAGAGATGAGCGAGGACGATGATGCTCCACCAGAGGAATAAGCTCGTCAGGGAAGTCTTATATTTTATTTTGCTTTATTTTTCGCGTGAGGACATTACTCTAGGTTAGTTTGGGGGTAGTTAATTTTTATTTGCAGTTGTAGTTTGTTAATAGTTTGTGGATTGGGATTGTTATTATTAGTTAAATATTGCATTTAGGATTGCATGATAATTCCAGCGTTTGATAGCACGTATGTTTGGGGCCAATGATGAAATTAAAATTGCATGAACAAGTCTAGTAAGAATTGTTGAGTTAGTGAGATGATTTTCTTGTCATGATTTAAATCTTTATCTGTTTGACACTGATATTATTAGGAAGGCACGCTTTGAAAAATGACCATGTTGGCTATGATAGTTTAAATGGATAGATAATAGAGTTCTAAAGGATGAATGCTAGTGAGATGAAGGAACAATTTGAATAGCTAGTGAAGACTGAATTGAGACATAAACTCAAGTTTGGGGGAAAAATATTTGGAGTATATAAGCTATGTAAAAAAAATAAAAATAAAATAAAACACCATGGCATGCTTGTCTAGTTTTGTGGCCTTTGTTACTTGAGTAAGTAAGCCCGATGGGATTATCTCTAAACCTAGCGCCCTAAGGTCTTAATGGCTTGGGAGTCGTTGGTCAAAAGCTCGTTAAGGTAGCACTGAAAAGCCTAAGGGAATAAGACAATGCATAGTCATGAGGAAAAAAAATAAAAAAAATAAAAAATAGAAAAGCCCCCGTTATAAAAAAAAAAGAGCATGAGTATTCCATTTTGACCCTTGAACTTTGGTAAGTGTTTGAATTCAGCCGAATCAAGATTATTTGATGAGTTCTCAAGTTTACGCTGTATGATACTTATTAAGAAAATAATTATCTTTCGTATTTTTGCCTTTCATGGGTTAGCATGGTTGTTGAACACACACTCACGGTATCAGTAATAACAGACTTAGATTCATTGATTGTTGGGGATATTATTGAGCTGCCTTAACATGATGTATTAGCATATTTTTGTGATTTTTCTGAGGCTTATGAATATATGGGTGATATTGGATTGCTGGTGTTAAGAACATTTAGATAGTTTACATTTGCATGGTGGTTAGTTTTTTATGTCTTGTGTTTTATTGCTTGAGGGCATGCAACGATTTAAGTTTGGGGGTATTTGATGATTGGGTAATATACCCATCAATCGGATATGTTTGGGCTTAAATTATTATGTTCTCAAGTTATTTAGAAGAATTTTTATTGTGTTTAGTTGTTATTTTGCAGATTCGGGAGCTGCATGGACAAATTGGGGATTTTAAGCTACAAAATGGCATTGTGGTAATTTTTTGGGAGCCAGTGTCGGGGCGCTACCCTTAGTATAAATCCCAGCACCGGGGCGCTGGGTCGTGCTGTCAGTTGACCGGGATGCGCTTGACTTTTGGTTTAACTGCATTGTTGGTGGATTTTTGAAGTCAAATTGGATTTGGATTGCTAGGTTTATGAGAAGTGAAATATATAAAGGTTGTTTTAATTGAAAGAGGGATCGATCATTCACAATTGTAGGCTAAGCAAAAGGATTACTTGAAGAATAAGGATTGGCTCAAGAGTTTTTCTTCTTCTCCTTATTTTCAATTTATGTAATTCTTTAAGGATGATTTGCAAAAGATTGTTGGTTTTTATTTCCGTTGTGAACTAATTCTTTAATTAAGATTTCAATTAAACCTTTTATGGTTATAAATTAGTTATTCAATTTATTCCAAATATTTATGTTAAAGTGAATTGTTTATCTTGCCTCGCATTTATTGATTAATTATTTGGCTAGTAATTACCTTGTTATTTTAGAAGGAATTGAAAGAGGAATTCTAGGGTTAGAACTGGGTTAAATAACGTGTGACTTAGTTATTTGCACAGTGAATAATTAGGTTTGTGAATTGAATGGAAATATATGTTCGCCGCATGTAACACATAAGGAATTGGAACTGAAGGAGTTTAATGCAATTGTTTTGCATAGGAATATAGCAAGATTAATCTGGATTAGATAGAAGTCAATTGATCACTTGAAAAAGGACTTTTGACATTTGAGAATTCCTGTTAGCAATTCGTTAGGCATAATAATTGGGATAATTGGATAATTGATTTATAGTTCATAATTGGGGATATTGAAGTTTTAATCTTTGTTTATCTGAATACATTCGAATCATATTTTGTTTTATTTCATTTTATTGAGAATAATCCCTTTTAATTGTTTAATTTAGTTTTATCAATTCAGAAAATCACAATTTATGGTTGTTTAAATAAAATTGGATTGATATAGTTCTAATAGTTGGAATTTATTAATTAGAATTCTCTGTGGGATCGACATTCTATCTTATCACTTTATTACATGTTGACTGTGTATACTTCCACGTATTCATTGATTGAGGAATCGACCAACACTGTGCAGTGACAATTATTGAATCAACAATAATATAAAATATCAATGTAGCAATTATTGAATCAATAAAATACAATACTGAACAATAATTACTGTAATAATTATTGAGTAGTGCATTCTTACGTAAGAATCAATAATCCAAAAATATTGTACAATACCGTGTGCTACTGTGCAACCACGCGTATTACTATATTTTAACCACTGGGTATTCCAACAATGTTAACGGTAACAACTACGCCATTATTTATAAAAACTCATACTTGTCGTTTTCTTCATCCGATAGTTTTCCGTTATGAGGCCCACAAATGGCTGCGCCATCATACGAATATTCCCCAACAGCAAGAATATTCCACGACCAAATAAATATTCCCCGACAACAATGAATATTTTATAACGACTTGCTTATTTTGCAAAATTTGCACATTTCACCCATAACCAAAGTATTATAACAAATTAACACCTTATTATTCAAAATAATAATGATAAGAAATTCAATTTTATTTATAAAAAGTTGGGGTCTTACATAAACTTTACTCTATATCTCATAACCCTTCCTACTATCAATACACAATGTTCAATTTGATTGTGTTAACTTTCGACTTATATCTCACTATATTTCTCCTTAGGTCACACTCGAAGTTCATTCAAGTGTTTAAGTCTTACTAGGACTCCTTATTGGTTTTGTACTAACCACATTTTATATCTTATAATGTTCACTTCAATTGAATTAAAACACTTTTTAAGTTCATTAACACTTGTCACGGTGTTTCGACGTTCATTCGTCATACGCCTAATTTATCTCTCTTGTGTATGCTTATACAACTTATCTAATACATCATTTATTAATGTTAAGCATCATTATACTTACTAACATTCACATTTATAACTTAAAACAACATCTTTTATCTTCAGAAGCACTACACTTGCATACGTGCATTTTCGACGCCCTCCGATTGCCTCCTAATACACATTAGTCCTAAAGATGACCATTTTTGACCCTTCTAAGGACCTCAAATTGAAATACTTAAAGAACAAAAGTTATAGGTCTATTCGTCCTTATTCTGGATCATCTAGAATCGCCTCAATCAGAGTCTGTATAAAAACTTTATGGTCGTTTTACCAAAATAGGTCAAAACAGTCACACCTGGCACACTATGGTCGTGGCTACCCCCATTTTCTTCACCATTCTAGCATGCCCGCATCATCTACCAGCGCCCAGATACGCGCCCGTGCTCCTGGCCAGCGCGCCTGCGCTTGGCTTCGCCCAGATTACAGTTTTCTTAATGTACATACTTTAAATCTTCATAACTTCTTCATCTTAAGTCAGAATTAGTTGGTTTTCGATTCGTTGAAATCGTTAAAGTCTTAGCTACTCATCTACAGAATAATTATAATATTTCAAAAACATTAACAAATCATTTTAAGGGTTCTAATTCAGTGTTCATGCTATATTTTCATGTTTTAAACATATTTAGCGAATTCATTCACTACGAATTCGTTTCTCGACCAAATTGGTCCGTTTAACTTTCGTTGTTTTCGTATTTAACTGTATTAACAATATCTAGCAAAAAATCACAGATTGCAATAAGTTTTAGTCATCAATTTTGTGACTCAAAAGCAAGTATTTTATTATACTTTTCTAGTAATTGAAGAACTTTGAATTCAAGAACATATATAACAGAAATGTTACCTTCTTAATGATTGAAATGCCAAAACTTGCTTCTAAGTTCAAATTACTTGCACTAATAGCAATCCATTCTTTATTTAGAACTTATCAGGATACTTAACAAACGTGAAGGAGAATAGAGGGTCTTCTATTTATAGGGAATTCATTACCCAGATAATTGTTTTGCCTCTAAGATAGAATCCAATGGAAGATGGAAGGAAATGATGGTTAAGGAGAAGTTGGTAGAAAATTGATACCAACTCTCATCATCTGCCTTCTTGATTTCAGTAGCAACAATAGGCTAGACTAATGGCCTAACATGACTAATAATTAAAGAGACATTGATATTGGGACAAGCTGTAAGAACCCAATTTTTTATAAATGAAATTGAATTTCCTCTATTTATTATTTTGAAAAGTAAGGGTTGATTTGATTAATGTGGTTAGTTATGGGTAAAATGTGCAAATATTTTAAATAAGCAAGTGGTTATAAAATATTTATTGTTGTCGGGGAATATTCTTTTGGTCGTGGAATATTCTTGCTGTCTGGGAATATTTATACGACAGCGCAGCCTTGTGTGGGCCCCATAACGGACAGCTATTGGATGAAGAAAATGACAAGTATGTGTTTTTATAAATAACGGTGCAGTTGTTACCGTTAACATTGTTAGAATACCCGATGGTTAAAACACAGTAATACGCGGTGTTGCACAGTAGCACACGGTATTGCACCAATTATTGATTGTTACGTAAGAAGGCACTACTCAATAATTGCTACAGTTTTTACTGTTTAATATTTTATTTTATTGATTCAATAATTTCTACGTTAATATTTTATATTATTGTTGTTTTAATAATTGTCACTACACAGTATTTCTCATTATCAGATCAATAATTCATATTAATTGAATAATATTATTAGATAACATTGTGGGCACTGTTTAAGAAAGTTTTGTTTATGAGAGGTTATTTAATTGCGTGCCAGTAAGGAGAAATCCTTATCGGAAGGCCCCTTCTTTCTTGGGAACGACTTGGTTATCATTATTGTGATTTTGTAATATTATTTATGAATAATTAATTATTGATTTTTATGAAAAGAAAAATATTTATTTATGTGGATATAAATGGAGAATTTTTAGAAAAGTGACAATTGTTAAAAATTGATATTTTATATTTTCTAATAAAATAATTCATTTAAATATATTATTCTATTACAATAATATAATAATGGAGATATTTTTACAATGAATGTATGATATATGAATAAATGAGGAGGAAGAGTATTTTTGTTACAATAAATACTAAAAACATGTTAAACAAGTTAGAGGGCCCTGTTTTTGACTAAGATGTGATTATAGCCTGCAAAATCGTCCGTATGTGTATTTCGGTCAATTTCTGTTTAGAATTTGAAAAAACTTAAAGCTACAAAGTTGTAGAGAATTAAATTTCTCATGGAATGGACATAAGATTTGAATTTTTCTGATAGAAGGGCTATTTATTATGAATTATTGAATTTTCAGAATAATTTATTTTTGAAGTTAAATTTGTTTTTAAGAAAAATGTTTTTATTATATTGGTGGGCCCCACTTGTATTGAAAATGTACTGAGTTCAGATTTTTCAAAGTGGGTGAAAAATTATTATAAATATTAATATTTTATTAAATTTTCTGCTTTGGTGTTCTAAGCATTTTACTATAAATAGGGTGCTTAGGTTAGAATTAAAAATCACACCAGAATCTGAAGTTTTCTCTCTCTATATTATCGAGCGTATTTTTGTGAGTATTTTAATACTTTGAGTGTTGCTATGTGGTGTAAGTTTCTTTCAGCATTATATCCGATATTCCAGTCAGAAGCACTGTCCTTTTGAGGTAAGGGTGTTATTTTTTTATAGATGATATTATTTCTTCCAATATCATTATGCTGAAATATTGATATGAATTTTATTGTGGAATTTCTACATTTTTGTGTCGGAGTAACTGTTCACGTATACGGCACTATTCACGAATACGACACTATTCACCGAAAAATAAAATTTTCTCTTCTTTGTCCCAAATGTCTATTTTTGGTACTATATTTGATTATATCCATGTTTTGATCTTTATTCTTGAATTTTACTCCACTATGGTATATTATGGGGTGTTTTTGAACATGGATAAACCGAAGAACGAATCCTTAATATTTGTTCTTTTGTCTCACTAGATTCGTTTTCTTTAAAATATTTTCATCATTCTCAGTCCTAAATAATGATATTACTGAATATCTTTGGCCTGTAGTGCAAAGATGAATGATTAACTGATGAATATCTTTGGCCCATAGTGCAAAGATGAACAGGTATTTAGATGAACATGACCAACTGGTGATACAAATGAATATCATTGGCCTGTAGTGCATAGATAAATATTTGATTCAAGATGTATATTGATTGATGTTACAGGGATAAAATATTGATGATAAACTTTTAAATTCATAGAAGATAGTAGATTTCATTCTCTACTTAACTTTTTTAATGAATTGTTATTTTCGCTGCGAATATTGATCTGAAACTTATTGTCTATTATATTCTATCAGATTTTTCCCTGTTGATGACTAACGATAATTTGTTCTATATTATCTTAGTAATAATATTCTTTACTGGGCTAGTTGAACTCACCCTTTTCCTTTTTGTTCCATTTTTTTTCTCAGGAAGCGAGAATATAGCGGAAAGTAGTCGGGGTGTGAAGTGATGTTACAAGGCAGTTGTTATAGTAGTCCTCACTATTTTGTAAATAGTGTATTAATAATTGTAATGAGGACTTATTTGAGTGTGGATATTGTCTAGAAGACAATATTTGTTTTTAAACTCACAATTTATGTGTTGTCGTATTTTACACGATAATTGTATTAATAAAGTTGTAGTTGTTTCTGTACCATGTATTTGGCGACTCAGAATGGGTGATGTATACCATTTTGGGGGTGTCACAGTTGGTATCAGAGCTTAGGGATATGGTCTCTAGTAGAGATCGGGGAATAGAACTAGGAGGGGAGAGACGAGTTAATCATTCGCTAGTGTGTCCTACCTAAGTTTATTTGTTGATTGGTCAGAATATAGGAATATTATGTGATGTGTTAATTTCTTTAATTAACCCTTGTTTTATGGCAGTATTTGAGAATGACAACTAAGAATGTTAATAATAGAGTAAGTGAGACCGTGGAGACACCTTTAATCACCAATCAGGAGAACGTGCAACGGGACAACAATGTTCCTCCTGTAAACAACACCACTGATCAGACGATGAACGATGGGATGCTTAGAAGCTTTTTGCAGTTCATGCAAAATCAGACGTGGGAGACTCGTGTAAAAAATATGGATGGAAATGATAACAACGCGCAGTTTGTCACAACCAAGCAGTTCAAAGAGTTGGGACCACCAGAATTATGGGGAAAGCCGGATCCGATTAAGGTGAAACCGTGGGTCAAGCAAATTACCAAGATATTCGATGTCTTGGGATGTACGCAGGAACAGAAGGTTCCATTCGCCACCTTTATGTTCCCTGGTGAGGCAGATTACTGGTGGGAATCTGTGAAGCGTACCCAGCCTATCGCACTCAACATGTTTTGGGAAATATTTCAGAAACTGTTCAATGATAAGTACTTTCCTGAAAGTATTCGTCATATGAAGGAGGTAGAGTTTATCATACTGGAACAAAACAACATGACGGTGTCCCAGTACGAGGCGAAGTTCATAGAGTTATTCAGGTTTGCACCTCATTTGGTAGAGAATGAGGAACGAATGACACGAATGTTTCTGAGAGGTCTAAGACCCGAGATTCGGTAATATCTTATCTCTCATAAATTTTCTTTATATTCAGATGTTGTAAACATGGCTCAATTATTAGAGCGAGATAGTGAGTATGTTCAACCGGGGGACCACAATCAGGGTCATACCGGTGATAGCAGTCATCGGAGCAATGATAACCAAAGGGGAGGAAAAAATACAGACAAAAGCGGTAACCCCTCTGGGGGTAATCGTGGCCATGATAATAGGAGAGGCAAGTCAAGTGAAAATTTTAAAAAGAGGAGATTCAACAATGACAATGTGAAGACGTCAGTACCAGTATCAACTGTTTCTAAGGGAAGAGAACGACCACCGGTCGTATGCTATAAATGTGGAAAAGAGGGACACATCAGCTCAAACTATCCACAACAGTTCAAGGTATGTTATAATTGTGGAAAGGAAGGACATATCGCTCGAGATTGTACTGTAGCGAAACCAAGTCCAGCGGGGATGGTGACTCCAAAGGCTGTCCCAGACAAGTCAAAGTCAGTGGTTCCTAAAGGATCGTTTGTCGTGACTGGCTAAAATACGATAAACCCGAACGAGGTGATCACGGGTAAGCTAATCATAATCTCCTGTGAAGTTTATACCTTACTAGATACCGGTTCTACCCATTCATTTATCTCTCCTGCTTGTACTCAACGTTTAAACTTGACTTCGGAGAAATTAGACTTTAATTTATCTGTGGAGACTCCGTTAGGAGAAACTTTCATTACATCCACTGTTTATAAATCTTGCTTGATCCAAGTTGGCACCATCACATTACCTGTGGATCTTATCTCTGTAAAGATACTTGCTTTTGATGTGATTTTAGGGATTGATTGGTTAACTACTCATCATGCCAAAATTGATTGTTTTCGTAAGGTTGTTAATTTTTATATTCCTAACCAACATGTTATGCGAATTCAAGCAACCAAACCACTAAAGTCAATCACTGTTATATCAAACTATAAAGCCATTCGTTTATTAAAAAACAGATGTCAAGCTTTCTTTGCCCATGTCATGGACTTGAACAAAAACACGTCAGATTTAAATAATATTTCTGTTGTTAGTGAATTTCCTGATGAATTTCCTGAAGAACTTCCCGGTCTACCCCCAGAATGTGAAGTTGAATTCTTTATTGATCTTGAACCTGGTACAAAACCCATTTCTAAAATTCCATATCAAATGGCTCCTATTGAACTTCAGGAGTTAAAGGTCCAACTACAGGAGTTGTTGGACATCGGTTTCATTCGTCCTAGTACATCTCCTTGGGGTGCTCCTGTTTTATTCGTAAAGAAGAAAGATGGGAGTATGCGACTTTGTATTGACTACCGAGAATTGAACCATGCCACCATCAAGAATAGGTATCCGCTACCTCGCATTGATGACCAGTTTGACTAATTGCAAGGAACACAATTCTTTTCAAAGATCGATTTTCGTTCTGGATATCATCAGCTAAATATTAAAACTAAGGATATTCTGAAGACTGCCTTTAGAACTCGGTACGGGCATTATGAATTCTTAGTAATGTCTTTTGGATTGACTAATGATCCTGCTGCTTTCATGGATATGATGAACCGATTATTCAAGGAATATTTGGATCAGTTCGTTGTTATCTTTATTGATGACATCCTCATATATTACAAAAGTCGTGAAGATCATGAGCACCATTTGAAGCTGGTACTTCAAAGGCTTCGTGAAAATAAGTTATATGCCAAGTTGAAGAAATGTGAGTTCTGGCTTGAGGAAGTAGCATTCCTTAGGCACGTGGTGTCAAAATATGGAGTATCTGTTGACCCGGTGAAGATTGAAGCAATACAAAGTTTGGAGCAACCGAAGTCGGTGACCGAAGTACGTAGCTTTCTGGGTTTAGCTAGCTATTATCGGAGATTCGTGAAAGGATTTTCTTGAATCGCTACTCCGTTAACTCAACTAACTCGGAAAGATACAAAATTTGTATGGAGCGAGGAATGCGAGAAGAGTTTTCAAGAGCTTAAAAGGAGACTCATTTCGGCACCTGTTCTGACAATACCATCTGGTTCGGATGGATTTGTTATCTACAGCGATGCTTTAGGCAAAGGGTTAGAAAGTGTTCTCATGTAACATGGGAAGGTCATAGCCTATGCCCTGTGACAACTCAAAGAATATGAGAGAAATTATCCTACTCATGATCTAGAGTTGGCAGCAGTCGTTTTCGCGTTAAAAATCTGGAGGCACTATTTATATGGGGAGAAAGTGGAGATATATTCGGATCATAAAAGCCACAAATATTTCTTCACCCAAAAAGAACTCAATATGCGGCAACGACGTTGGCTCGAGCTGTTAAAATATTACAACCATACCATTCAATACCATCCTACAAAAGCGAACGTGGTAGCTGACGCATTGAGTAGAAGATCATATGCAGGAACAAGTGCGATGTTGTCAACACAAAGGCCCATTTTATGTGATTTACAAAAAATGAAGATAGAATTCAAGACTCCGGGGACCCATGCGATGATGTCAAGTATACGCATAGAACCAACTTTAATCGATAAAGTTAAAGTTGCTCAAGCCACAGACCCAGAGCTGATGCGTATAAAGAAGAAAGTGCAAGAAGGTGCTATTTTGAAAGTAAGAATCTATGAAGAAGGAATACTTCGAGTCCACTCTAGACTTTGTGTTCCTAACGATTCTAATTTGAAGTACAAAATCATGATGAAGGCACACAACATACCGTTTGCAATTCACCTTGGAAGTACCAAAATGTATCGAGATCTTCGACATACATTTTGGTGAAGCAATATGAAGAGAAAGATTGCAAAGTTTATCTCGAGGTGTTTAACTTGTTAACGTGTAAAGGCAGAGCATCAAGTACCAAAGGGTCCATTACAACCACTAGAGATTCCAAAATGGAAGTGGAAACACATTACCATGGATTTCGTTACGGGTCTTCCCAAGGTTTCTCAAGGCATAGATGCGATTTGGGTTATTGTTGATAGATTAACCAAGTCTGCTTATTTTTTGCCGATACGGGAGACTTATTCCCTTGAACGTCTTGCTCGTATATACATAAATGAGATTATGAGATTGCATAGCATGACAGTATCCATAGTTTCATATCGTGACCCAAGATTCACTTCACGATTTTGGGTTAGCTTGCAGAAAGCTATGGGCACGAATTTACGATTCAGTTCAGCATACCATCCTCAAACGGACGGACAATCAGAGAGGACTATTCAAACTCTTGAAGATTTATTAAGACTCTGTGTTCTAGACTTCAAAGGGAGTTGGGATAAGTATTTACCATTAGTGGAATTCTCCTACAACAACAGTTATCAGGCAAGTATAGGTGTGGCTCCATTCGAAGCATTGTATGGACGAAAGTGTCGCTCTCCAGTATGTTGGGATGAGGTGGGTGAAGCAACATTGTTGGGACCAGAGTTGGTACGTATGACTACAGAAAAAATCCAAATGATTCGACAACGTATACAAACGGCACAGGATCGACAAAAGAGTTATGCGAATCTTCATCGAAAGGACGTAGAATTTAGTATTGGGGATCATGTATTGTTGCGAGTTGCTCCGTGGAAGGGAGTTACAAGATTTGGGAAGAGAGCAAAGCTCAATCCACGATTTATTGGTCCATTTCAGATTCTTGACTGAGTAGAAAATGTGGCCTATAGACTCGTGTTACCTCCAAGCATGTCTCGTGTTCATAATTTTTTTTACATATCTGTTCTTCGTAAATATGTGAAAGATACAAACCACATTATTGAGTTAGAACCAAATGAGATAGCTAAAGACTTAATATACGAGGAGGTACCTGTCAAGATATTGGATAGGAAGGAGCATGTCCTACGCACAAAGGTTATACCACAAGTCAAAGTTTTGTGGAGGAACCATGTTATTGAGGAAATGACCTGGGAGTTGAAAACGGAAATGAAAGCGAGGTATTCTCACCTTTTCAAAACACTAGGTAGGTACGTCAATTTCGAGGACGAAATTTCATAAGGAGGGGAGGTTGTAAGATCCCAACTTTTTATAAATGAAATTGAATTTTCTCTATTTATTATTTTGAAATAGTAAGGGTTGATTTGATTAATGTGGTTAGTTATGGGTAAAATGCGCAAATATTTTAAATAATCAAGTGGTTATAAAATATTCATTGTTGTCGGGGAATATTCGTTTGGTCGTAGAATATTCTTCCTGTCGGGAAATATTCGTACGACGGCGCAGGCTTGTGTGGGCCCCATAACGAAAAGCGATTGGATGAAGAAAACAACAAGTATGAGTTTTTATAAATAATGGCGTAGTTGTTACCGTTAACACTGTTAGAATACCCGATGGTTAAAATACAGTAATACGCGGTGTTGCACAGTAGCACACGGTATTGCACCAATTATTGATTCTTACGTAAGAAGGCACTACTCAATAATTGCTACAATTTTTACTGTTCAATATTTTATTTTATTGATTCAATAATTGCTACGTTAATATTTTATATTATTGTTGTTTCAATAATTGTCACTACATAGTATTTCTCATTATCAGATCAATAATTCATATTAATTGAATAATATTATTGGATAGCATTATTGGTAATGTCTAAGGAAGTTTTGTCTAGGAGAGGTTATTTAATTACCCGCCAGTAAGGAGAAATCATTACTGGAAGGCCCCCTCTTTACTAGGAACGACCTGGTTATCATTATTGTGATTCTGTAATATTATTTGTGAATAATTAATTATTGATTTTTATGAAAAGAAAAATATTTATTTATATGGCTATAAATGGATGAATTTTTAGAAAAGTGACAATTGTTAAAAATTGATATTTTATCTTTTCTGATAAAATAATTTATTTAAATATATTATTATATTACAATAATGTATTAATGGAGATATTTTTACAATGAATGTGTGATATATGAATAAATGAGGAGGATGAGTATTTTTGTTACAATAAATACTAAAAACATGTTAAACATGTTAGAGGGCCCCGTTTTTGACTAAGATGTGATTATAGCCTGCAAAATCGTCCGTATGTAGATTTCGGTCAATTTCTGTTTAGAATTTAGAAAAACTTAAAGCTACAAAGTTGTAGAGAATTAAATTTCCTATGAAATGAAAATAAGATTTGATTTTTCTGATAGAAGGACTATTTATTATGAATTATTGAAGTTTCGGAATAATTTATTTTTGAGGTTAAATTTTTTTTTTTAAGAAAAACGTTTTATTATGTTGGTGGGCCCCACTTGTATTGAAAATGTGCTTAGTTCAGATTTTTCAAAGTGGGCGGAAAATTTTTTATAAATATTAATATTTTATTAAATTTTCTGCTTTGGTGTTCTAAGTAATTTCTTATAAATAGGGTGCTTAGGTTAGAATTAAAAATCACACCAGAATCTGAAGTTTTCTCTCTCTATATTATTGAGCGTATTTTTGTGATTATTTTGATACTTTAAGTGTTGCTATACGGTGCAAGTTTTTTTTAGCATTATATCCGATATTTCAGTTAGAAGCACTGTCCTTTTGAGGTAAGGGATGTTATTTTTTTATAGATGATATTATTTCTTCCAATATCATTATGATGAAATATCGATATGAATTTTATTGTGGAATTTCTACCTTTTTGTGTCTGGGTTACTATTCACGTATACGGTACTATTCACGTATACGTCACTATTCATGAATACGACACTATTCACCGAAAAATAAAATCTTCTCTTCTTTGTCCCAGATGTCTATTTTTGTTACTATCTTTGATTGTATCCATATTTTGATCTTTGTTCTTGAATTTTACTCCACTATGGTATATTATGGGGTTTTTTTGAACATGGATACAATATATTCAGTTAAACCCATTATTCCCTATCACACATAAATATCACAATGATTAATTAATATCAATCATTTATTCCCTTTCTATTAATTCTCTTTTAATAATTCCAGTTAAACCTTTAGTCTGGTTTTACTTTAATACTCATGCCACACAAGGCTCATTTATACTTGCTTAATAATTTACACCATTCAAGCTTATAGCCTTATATTATAACTATTCACATCACATTATGTTATTTTTAACATCTCATCTTATTTTTATACATGAAGCAAATTTTATTGCATTACTTTGTATGCTTTTACAACACATGTAATTAATTGCACATAACAATTAATAATAATAATCACTAGTCCATCACATTACTTCATCATTTCCCCACTAATGTAATTGAACAAATCCTTAGTCCATCATTATGCCACACTAGGCATATCCCACAATCTTATTTTAAGCTCATTACCACATTTTAATATTCCTTTAATATAAAGTTTGTGTGACACACTTTACCTTAATGCTAAATTATTTAGCTTACTTAAATAATTATACACTTATAATATGTATAACATTTACACTTAGAATAATTAATATCTACTCTATTAATTATTTAATTTATACACTATATGTATAATTATTCAATTGTCCCAAGACAACTTCTTCCATCTTTACATTTAGCCATATCTTAAGTGCTAATATAATCCCTCCATCTCTAACAAATAATGATTTATAATTATATTGGTTCTCTTCTTTTATTAATCACTTCTCTTTCAAACATTAACCCTTTTTATATATTACAATACTATGTAATATATTAAAAATATCAAATATTAATTAACATATTTCTTTCATCCTCTTATGCCAAAACACATATTTTAATTCACCGTCTTATGTAAGTGAATCAACTCTTTCTCATTCCACACTACTGCCACACAAGGCTATATAATATTCTATAATATAACTTGATTAACCAACCTTCATTCTAGGTTAATAAACTAACTCTTATTCAAATCATGCTTTGCTATCTCAATCCATTTATGGACAGTTGGAACATGAATTATGATCTTTATTACAACATATTAGTCACTAATATATACATTTTATAGTTCAGATTACACAAATTCATCCTGAACTATCTACAGACCGGTGCGGCCGCGCTGGTCTTAGGCTTGAGAGTGGAGCGGTCGCGCCACTTCAAGTTTGTACGCAGACATGTTATGCTTAAACAGAAACATAACTTAACTCACAAATTCTTTAACATGCTCCCTATATGCTAACTTATTATACTAACCAAAAATCAATCTCCTTTTTGACTTTACAATATCAATTACTATATTCTTCACAAATTTTAGAGATTAAACTTCAAGTTCAAACTCTTCTTTCTTTAATAGTTTAATTAACTATAAATTCTCATATATAATTTCTTCCCACACAATCCCAAATTCCAAATTATATAACACATATATGCATTCATATTTGAACCCCACATATCTCATAATAAGAATTTTATTTACTAAACTCTTATTTTAATAACTTTTGAATTTTTGGGTTATCGCACTATACAACTACATACATCTCACCTGCTTAATAGTCAAGCATCATTTCTTTATACAGTCATTAAGTGTCTCCTCAAAATTAATAAATACATTCATTTATTTATTCCTCATGTCTAAAACCTAACATTCACAACACCTGCTTATAACATAAACAAGGCTAACGTATAATAGATTATCCATAGAGGAAAATATAACTCCACATCTTTGCCTCTTACACAATTTAATACATAATTACATCACTGTTGACACCCAAAATTTGTGCATTTTCTTCTAATAGTGGCAGGACGGCAAAAACGTCATTTCACCCTAAGGCCAAGAGGTCTAAGCCAATATTATGGACCCAAGAACTAGTATTCGCAGTCTCCATAATGATTGTCGACGTCAGGATTTATTTGTGTCCCTTTCTGTACTTGTCTTTTGAGGTTCTCATTTTGGGTGAGTTTTGTCTGAAAAGACGAGTTTGAAAAGGTCTAACATGTAAATGTCGACGATTTGACTTTTAGAGTCGCCAGTTGGTAGATTTGAAATGGTTGTACCAACTCAAGAGATTTTGAAAAGGTTTGCACAAAGACCCAATGGTTGGACACTATTTAATTGGTCTTGGAAAGTGAGATTCGTTAGGGTTCGAGGCTTGATTAAGCGGATGGAAGCTTTTAGGCACCCCCGACTTCGGTGAAAACACGGTTATCGCCACTTTTCAATTAACATTTTATCTGCGTTTGTGTGTGTGTGAGTTGGGCCTATGTGCGTTTATCTGGAAGTAGTGTTATACCTCATTTTCACCTATATACAAAGGGTTTGACTTATGTATAAAAGTTCAATTATAACAAGATATAGCAGTGAAGTTTTGGAAAACATGTTTTCAAACTCTTATGCTCAATAGTAATTGAGGCTTTTGATACTTCTATTTTATTATGTATTCGACTTGATTGCTTTTATTTTCGAGGTGCGAGGCATCTTCGTGAAAATAAGATACATAGCAGTGCCGAACTCCTTCTTGGCATGATAGCCATCCAAGGATATCCAGACACTATAGTTAATTTGCAAGTTGGTTGTAGCTGAGAAATGTTCATCGTGGGAACCGAATCTAGATTCACAAGCTGAATCTTCAATCTCATGGCTCCTAGGCTCACATGATAGATTAATATGTACAAAAGCTAGAAAAAGAACTAGATTTGAGTAAATCTAAACCATTCTAGCTTCAACGGTTCCAGTTTAGTCACTTTTGAACCGATCAAAGTTCAAAGTAGCCAGATTTAGGAAAATCTAGTCTACAGACTGGAAAGTTAAATATTTACATTATGAAAGCAGTTAAAGGAAATATATATAAAAGTGGTATATATATATATATATATATATATATATATATATATATATATATAAAAGTTGTAAAAGGCCATGAAGTAAACTCCAGGCCAGACAGAAATGTAAATATATATATATAAGAAATAAAAAGCCACGGATCAACAATTCGGGCGTACCCACTCGAAGAGACTCTCAACGTTAGTATATATATAAATATAAGAGTAATAGAAAGCTTAAAAATCTAAAAAATCTTACAGTGGGCTGCCAAGAAGACTTCAGATAGCTTTTGACGCCTGAAAACTTAGTTTCCACCTGTTAAACTTCAGTATGTTACAGAACACGAGCTTACAAGTGTTTAGAAAGAAGAATCACTCAGTTTAGAGCACTCTAGTATGGGTTACAGACTGAAATGGACAGAGTTTTCTCTCGTTTCTTCTTTTTTTTTTCAAATGAGCTGCCAAGAGGTCATATTTAAAGACTAGATGGCCGTGGGTCTATCTGCGACTGTCCGGCCTGCCCGGAACTATGTGGGTCCTATCGTCTTGAAGTACGTGCATTCGAGGTACGCGTTGTCTACTCGAACCATTATAACTTTCAATCTGGGCATCCGATAAAGGAGTGATGCACCTTTTTGGAATGTTGTTGTCGAGAGCTACACAATGACATGTGATTAGAGGTTGTACAAAGCCGGGAAGATGGGTCCATGACCAGATCTCTAAGTCTTCACAGTCTATCTATTGTATTGTCTTGTGCAGTTATCACTCGGGATTTGAGCTATGGTTCTTGTGGGACATCCGTGTACGCAGTTTGAGCTGAGCTGTGGTGAGACAACGTGGATGTGATGTTGAGGTGGGAAAATGATGATTTTTCCCCCATCGGGGTTTTCTTCGACTTTGGAGCAGTGGTAGCAGTCGTTTCTTAGGGTTATCTTCGAGATTGGGCTACTGTTGATTCTGAAAGTCCGTAGGGTTATCTCTAAGGTTGGATTAACCTCTCAGGGTCCGAAACTCGAACTGTATCCCTCAAGGTTATCTCCGAGGTTGAAACTTGATCTCCCAGGGTTGTCTCCGGGGTTAAAACTGATATGACTTCCAGGGTTATCTCTGGAAGATGATTCTTCCTTCCTGTAGGGTTAGTAACAAGAACACAAAATTTTGAGTGTCTACAGATGCCCCTCTTTATCATATTCATGCGATGTAATGGCATGGATAGGATAAAGACAACTAGGCACTTAAAATATGATAAGATAAGCATGATGTAAATGCAATGCAACATGATATAACGTTATGATGAATGTTTTTTGTTGGAATGATTTCCAACGAGATGTTATAACTGCCCGCCCCTGTTGCTTCTGTTGGGGGATGGAGTTGTCAATGATGGTCGTGTTGAACCGCTTTGATTTCTACTCGATGGGTAGTTTACAAAGCTTTCATCACCAGAACCTCCTGATGCTATGCTGGGGTTATCGCCAACGATTTGAAATGCCCATCAGTGCTATCTAAGCCTGATTTGCTGACAAGTTATAGAGATGTCTTCGAAATCCTTGGAGTGGAGGTTTCTCCATAATTGAGACCACATGATGTTGACATTGGGGTTATCACCAAAGTCCTTAATCCTTTGGAAAGGCTTTCCACCGAAGATGTTCTTCTCTTTTGCTAGCGACTCTAGGGAAATTGCATTCTGTTTGTTGGGGATCTGTATAACAGATTCCATCATCGGTCCTCCCCGATGAGGATGGTTTTTCGTGCTTTGTATCATCAGGTTTCTCTGACGCTTCGCTGGAGTTATCGCCAATGGTTTGTAATGTCAAGGATGCCTGACCCTCGTTGAAGTAGCTTTCAACGGCTGGCATCATCGAACTAATTTCGATGCTTCACTGGAGTTATCACCAACAACTTGTAATATCAGGGCTGCCTAATCCAACGGCTTAGGATGTTCAAAATCTTCGTTGGGGATGTATTTTTGACGAGAGATACTCTCGATGAGTTTGTATGCTTTAGATTGCAATCATAACCCCATGTTGATGGCATCGGACATTCGCGATGTGTTGACAAGGGCTGCTTTCAATAGCTTTTATCATAAGCTTTCTAAACCCTGTATCTGGGTGAATACCAATATGTAGACCCGTAGTTTGGTCTCTGAAACAAGGATTTCAGGCTTTTCCGCTTAATCGCGTAGCATCTTTTTACTTGATTTGACTTTTCAGCTTCTGGGACCTCCTTTGTAACTCAAATGTGATCCAGCCAGAGGGGGTGGGGACCACCCAGGGTAGCCACAGGTAGACCCGTGGGTACCGTGAGTTGACACGCGGTTGTCGTGAGTTAACCCACAGCCACCCGTGGGTTATAACTCACCTCATATCCCTTTCACAAGTCATTTTCAAGTTGAAACCACACAGAGAATCTAAGATTTCTTCTTCAGATCTACTGAGTTTAGGCTGCTTTATGCAAAATCCATCACCGTACAATTGTTTTGCGCTATCCTGGTAACATTTACATGTTTTCTTTTCCAGTTTTGACCATTAGAAAGTGAGATATCATATAGAATGTTTCAAAACACATAGTAGTGAATATGCATGCTCATATGACTTGAAAAACATTATTCAACGTAGTAAATGTTAGTATTTTACCATACTGAACGTATTGATGTGAAAAAAATTTCTTTTAAAACAGTCAATTCAGCACCCTTTTCTGCTATTTTTCATCCTATTTGAGGATAAATGAGCAAAGGTTTTGAAGTAAAGTAATCCTGGTAATTAGGCGACCCTTATGGATATGACTTTGATGTTTTTTCATGCATATAAGATGTTTCAGACTTTGAGTTAGTGCGCTACTGAATGACCACTTAGTCATGCGTATGTGCATGTGGATAGTCCTTTTTACAAAGGAGACTCTGGCAAAAAAAATTTCGTGAGTCCAAGCATTGAATGATCATGCATTTTTAACTCTACTGCAGATGTATGTTAAAGTAATGTATGCATGCATATAGCTATGAACTGATTTTAATGAGCTCTAGGTTAGAATTTACCACACCCTTTCTGAGGTGATTTGAAGACTTTTGTCTAGATATATGGATCCAGACCAGCCGAGTAGCTCCCGTAGGATCTCTTTAAGTGTGAGGAGGAGAGCTTTAAATGTTCCTCGGCCTCGCCCAGCCTGACAGCCTCTTTTGTTGACTGAGTCAGTGATTCGTCCTATCCGGGTTGAGAGATCGGATGTTGAGGACGAGGAGGAGGATGTACCTGTTGTGGATCCTGCTCCTTCTTCTTCCATTCCTTGCAGGGAGCTTCCAACTATAAATGTGACGATTATTCAAATCAACAAAATATTATTCAAATCTGACGTATTTTTGTTCAAGTCCATGACATGGGCTAAGAAAGCTTGACATCCATTTTTCAATAACCAAATGGCTTTATGGCTTGATATGAAAGTGATTGACTTTAATTGTTTGGTTGCTTGAATTCGTACAACAGGTTGGTTACGAATATGAAAACTAACAACCCTACGAAAATAATCAATTTTAGCATGATGAGTGATTAACCAATCAATCCCTAAAATCACATCAAATGCAAGTATTTTCAAAGAAATAAGATCACAGGTAATGTGATGGTGCCAACCTGAATCAAGTAAAATTGATAAAAAGTGGATGTAATGAAAGTTTCTCGTAACGGAGTTTCAACAGATAAGTCAAAGTCTAATTTCTCAGGAGTTAAGTGTGACGCCCCCAAAATAGGTATCCAACACCCATTCTGAGTCGCCAAATACATGGAATAAAAAGCAATCTATAACTTCAATAATACAATTGTCGTGCAAAATACGACAACACATAATGTGAGTTTAAATACAAATATTATCTTCTAGACAATATACACACTCAAATAAGTCCTCATTACAATTATTCAAACACTATTTTACAAAAATAGTGAGGACTGCTAAAACATCTTTCTAGAACCATCACTTCATACCACGACTAGTTCCTGCTATGTTCTCACCTCCTGAGAAGAAAAATGGAACAAAAAGGAAAAGTGTGAGCTCAACTAGCCCAGTAAAGAATATTATGACTAAGATAATATACAACAAATTATCATTACTATTCAACAGGGAAAAATCTGATAGAATATAATCGACAACAAGTTTTAGATCAACAACTGCAGCGGAAACAGCAAACCATTTGAAGAGTCAAGTACAGAATGAATTATACTATCTTCTAAGATTTAAAAGTCCATCATCAATATTTTATCCCTGTAACATCAATTAATAATCATCTTTAACCAAATATTCATCTTTGCACTACAGGCCAAAGATATTCATTTGTATCACCAGTCAGTCATGTTCATCTCAACACATGTTCATCTTTGCACTACAGGCCAAAGATATTCATCAGGTAATCATACATCTTTGCACTACAGACCAAAGATATTCAGTAGTATCATCATTTAGGACTGAGGATGATGAAAAATATTTTAAAGAAAACGAATCCAGTGAGATAAAAGAACAAATATTAGGGATTCGTATTACAGTTTATCCAAGTTCAATAATACCCCATAATAACCAATTTTGAAGCAGAATTCAAAAATAAAGATCAAAATATGGATACAATCAAAGATAGTAACCATAATAGACAACTTGGACAAAAAGAAGAAAATTTTATTTTTCGGTGAATAGTGCCGTATTCGTGAATAGTGTCGTATACGTGAATAGTAACGTATACATGAATAGTAATCCCGACACAAAAAGTTTCAAATTTGATAAAAAGTTCATATCAATATTTCGGCATAATGATATTGAAGAAATATCATTTAAGAAGAAGATAATATCCCTTACCTCAAAATATCAGTACTTCTGGTCGGAATACCGGTATAAGGCTGAAAGAAACTTGCTCTGATGAATAGAAACTCTCAAAGTATCTAAATACTCACAAAATACACTCAATAATCTAGAGAGAAAAAGAGAGACAACTTGTTTCTGGTGTGATTTTCAATTCTAACTTAGCCCTCTATTTATAAGAAAATGTTAGCACGCCGAAGCAGACTTATCCTGCAACCTGATGGCTTTACCTGCTACTATTCAAGCCTACCACATTTGAATAAAAATCTCAACACATTTCTTCACCAACCAAGAGTGAGGCCCACCAATTCTAGAATTTTCCACTAAAATGATAAACTCCGAAAATTCAACAATTTCTGAACCAGTCATCTCGTAAAATTCATAATAAATCATACGTTCATTTTTAACGGTTCAAAATTTGTGGACATATACTCAACTTATATATGTATAACATATCCAAAGATTACCACAATCCAACGGTCGGATTAAAAATTATAACCCCCGCAAAATATCTCAAAAACCCTAATTTTTAATACCTCCATTCCGACAAAAATACTGATAAAAACCTCAACATTAACTCCTTCATTTTTAACCACAAAAATATATCCCTTATTTATATCCACATAAAATAAATATTTCCTTATCATATGAATCAATAATTAATTATTCATAAATTTTATTACAGAATCACATTTATGACAACCAGGTCGTTCCCAGTAAAGAGAGGGCTTTCCAATAAGGATTTCTCCTTACTGGCACGCAATTAGATGACCAAACCTCTCCTTAGACAGAACTTTCTAGACATTGTCAATAATGTTATCTAATAATATTATTCAAATAATATGAATTATTGATCTGCTAATGAAAAATACTGTGCAGCAACAATTATTGAAACAACAATAATATAAAATATCAACACAGCAATTATTGAATCAATGAAATAAAATATTGAACAATAACTACTGTAACAATTATTGAGTAGTGCCTTCTTACGTAAGAATCAATAATTGGTACAATACCGTGTGATACTGTATTTTAACCACTGGGTATTCCAACATTATTAACGGTAACAACTACGCCGTTTATTTATAAACAACTTATACTTTTCGTTTTCTTCATCCAATCGCTTTCCGTTATGGGGCCCACACAAGGCTGCGCCGTCGTACGAATATTCCCCGACAGCAAGAATATTCCACGACCAAACGAATATTCCCCGACAAAATGAATATTTTATAACCACTTGCTTATTTTGCAAAAATTTGCACATTTCACCCATAACCAAAGTATTATATCAAATTAACCCCTTATTATTCACAATAATATTTAGAGAAAATTTGATTTTATTCATTAATAAGTTGGGGTCTTACATTAAATTCAAACGTTGAGTAAAGGTAGGAGAGATAAAAGAATGGGTAGAACCGGTATCTAATAAGGTATAAACTTCGAAAGAGTTTATGATTAGCTAACCCGTGATAACTTCATTTGGGTTCCTCGCGTTTTGGGCAGTCACGACAAACGCTCTTTCAGGAACCGCTGACTTTGACTTGTCCGGGACAGCCTTGGAGTCACCATCTCCGCTGGACTTGGTTTCGCTATAGGACAATCTCGAGTTATATGACCGTCTTTTCCACAACTAAAACATACCTTGGAAGGCTATGAACAGTTTGGACTTATGTGTCCCTCCTCTCCGCATCTGTAGAATCTAACTGGCGATCTTTCTCCTCCCCTAGAATTTGTTGCTGGTGCTGCTACCGACGTCTTTCCGTCATTGTTAAATCTTCTCTTTTTGAAATTTCCACTTGACTCACCTTTCCTATTATCTTGGTCATGATTACCACCGAAGTGGTTATCATTTTTGGCATGATAATTTCCTCCACGATGATTATCATTGTCCCGATGGCCGTTGCCACCGATACAATTATTATCGTGTTGTTGGTCGCCCGGTTGAACAGACTCATTAGCTCGCTCTAATAATTGAGCCATGTTCACAACATCTGAATATAGAGAAAATTTGTGAGAAATGAGGTATTAACGAATTTCTAGTTTCAAACCTCTCAGAAATATCCGCGTCATACGTTCCTCATTCTCTACTAAATGAGGTGTAAACCTGGATAACTCCACGAACTTAGCTTCGTACTGGAATACAGTCATGTTGTTCTGTTCCAGTCTGATAAACTCTACCTCCTTCATATAACAAATACTTTCAAGAAAGTGCTTGTCATTGAACAGTTTCTGAAATGCTTCCCAAGACATATTGAGTGCGGCAGGCTGGGTACGCTTCACAGATTTCCTCCATTAATCTGCCTCACTACGGAACATCAAGGTGGCAAATGGAACTTTCTGTTCCTCCGTGCATCCCAAGACATCAAATATCTTGGTAATTTGCTTAACCCACTTTTCTGCCTTGATCGGATGCGGCTTTCCCAAAAACTCTAGTGGCCCCAACTCTTTGAACTGCTTGGCTGTGACAAGTCGTACGTTGCTATCATTTCCACCCTTATTTTGTACACGAGTCTCTCTCGCCTGATTTTGCATGAACTGTAAAAAGCTTTTAAACATCCCATCATTCATCGTTTGAATGGTGGTGTTGTTTACAGAAGGAATATTGCCTTCCTGATGCACATTATCCTGGTTGGTGATTAGAGGTGTCTCAACGGTCTCATTCACTCCCTTGTTAACATTTTCAGCTGTCATTCTCAAATACTGTCACAAAACAAGGGTTAATTAAACAAATTAACATATCATATATTAACCCTATGCTCCGATTAACCCATTAAATACAAAATAAGCTTAGGTAGGACACACTAACGAAAGATTTACTCGTCTCTCCCCTCCTAGTTCTATTTCCCGATCTCTGCCAGAGATCATATCCCTAAGCTCTGATACCAACTGTGAGTCCTCCAAAATAGGTCCACACAACCCATTCTAAGTCTCCAAATACATGGTACAAAAAATAACAACAACTTCATTATTACAATTGTCGTGCAAAATATGACAACACATATGTTGTGAATTTAAATACAAATATTGTCTTCTAGACAATATCCACACTCAAATAAGTTCTCATTAAAATTATTGATACACTATTTTACAAAATAGTAAGGAATACTAAAACAACTATCTTGAACCATCACTCCACACCCCGACTAGTTCCCGCTATATTCTCGCCTCTTAAGAAGAAAAATAGAACAAAAAGGAAAAAGGTGAACTCAACAAGCCCAGTAAAGAATATTATAACTAAGATAATGTACAACAAATTATCCTTAGTCTTCAACAGGGAAAAATCTATTAGAATATAATATACAACAAGTTTTAGATCAATATTTACAGCGAAAATAATAATTCATTAGAAGAGTTACGTAGAGAATGAAGTCTACTATCTTCTATGATTTAAAAGTCCATCATCGATATTTTATCCCTGTGACATCAAACAATATACATCTTGAATCAAATATTCATCTTTGCACTACGGGCCAAAGATATTCATCATGTAATCGTTCATCTTTGCACTACAGGCCAAAGATATTCAGTTATATCACCATTTAGGACTGAGAATGATGGAAATATTTTAAAGAAAACGAATCCTGTGAGATAAAAGGACAAATATTAGGGATTCATACTTTAGTTTATCCAAGTTCAAAAATACTCCATAATAATCAATTGTGGAGCAAAATTTAAGAATGAAGATCAAAATATGGATACAATCAAAACTAGTAACCATAATAAACAACTTGGACAAAGAAAATAAAATTTTATTTTTCTGTGAATAGTGTCGTATACGTGAATAGTATCGTATACGTAAATAGTAACTCTGACACGAAAAGGTAAAAATTCTACAAGAAAAATTATACTTCATGAATAGTACTCGTGAATAGTATCGTATTCGTGAATAGTGAAGTATACATGAATAGTGACGTATACGTAAATAGTAACCTCGACATGAAAAGGTAAAATTTTCATAATAAAATTCTTACCAATATTTCGGTATAATGATATTGAAAGAAATAATATCATTTCCGAGAAAAATAACATCCCTTACCTCAAAAGAATAGTACTTCTGGCTAGAATATCAAATATAACGCTGAAAGAAACTTGCACCGTATAGCAACACTCAAAGTATCAAAACACTCATAAAAATACACTCGATAATATAGAGAGACAAAACTTCAGATTCTGGTGTGATTTTCAATTTTAACTTAAGCATCCTATTTATAGGAAAATGCTTAGAACACCAAAGTAGAAAATTTAATAAAATAATAATATTTATTAAAATTTTTCACGCCCACCTCTTGAAATCTGAATTCAGCACATTTACAACACACGTGGGGCCCACCCAATTGCAAAAAATGTTTTTCTTAAAATAAATATTTTAAACTCCAAAAATGAATTATTCTGGAACTTCAATAATTCATAATAAATAGCCCTTTTATCAGAAAAATTCGAATCTTTATAAAAACTGATACTTGTCGTGTTAATGGTAACAACTACGCCGTTATTTATAAAAACTCATACTTGTCGTTTTCTTCATCCGCCGTTATTTATAAAAAACTTATACTTGTCGTTTTCTTCATCCGATAGTTTTTCGTTATGGGGGCCACAAATAGCTGCGCCGTCGTACGAATATTCTCCGACAGCAAGAATATTCCACGACCAAACGAATATTCCCCGACAACAATGAATATTTTATAACCACATGCTTATTTTGTAAAATTTACATATTTCACCCATAACCAAAATATTATATCAATTTAACACCTTATTATTCAAAATAATAATTAGAGGAAATTTGATTTTATTTATAAAAAGTTAGGGTCTTACAACCTCCCTTCCTTATGAAATTTCGTCCTCGAAATTGATGTACGTACCTGGTGTTTTAAAAAGGTGAGGGTACCTCGCTTTCATTTCTGATTCCAACTCCTAGGTCATTTCCTCAATAGCATGGTTCCTCCATAAAACTTTGACTTGTGGTATAACCTTTGTGCATAGGACATGCTCCTTCCTATCCAAGATCTTGACAGGTACCTCTTCATACGTTAAATCTTCAGTTATCTCGTATGGTTCTAATTCAATAATGTGATTTGGGTCTATCACATATTTACATAACATCGATACGTGAAAAACGTTATGAACACGCGACATACTTAACAGTAAAGCGAGTCTATAGGCCACAGTTCCTACTCGGTCGAGAATTTCAAATGGACCAATAAATCGAGGGTTGAAATTTCCTTTCTTTATCTACTCTTGCTTCTTGAATAACACATTCTTGTACCTTCTTCTTCATACGCATCATCTCCGGGTCTGTAGCTTGAGTAGCTTTAACTTTATCGATTTAAGTCGATTCTACGCGTATATTTAACATCATCACGTGGATCCCTAGAGTCTTTATGTAAGACCCCGAATTTTATGAAATAAAAGTATTCAATTTTTCTTATAATTACTATTCAGTAAATGGTTAAATTGATAAAAGTTTAAAGTTATGGGTGAAATATGAATTTTTTTTCAAAATAAGCAAGTGGTTATAAAATAATCATTGCTGTCGGGAAATATTCGTACGACGGCGCAGCCATTTGTGGGCCCCATAACAGAATAACTGTCGGATGAAGAAAACGACAAATTTGAGTTTTTACAAATAAACGGCGTAGTTGTTACCGTTAACACTGTTGGAATACCCGGTGATTAAAATACAGTAATACGCGTTATTTGCACAGTAGCACACGGTATTGCATAGTATTTTTGAAATTATTGATTCTTACGTAAGAAGGCACTACTCAATAATTGTTACAGTAATTACTGTTCAATATTTTATTTTATTGATTCAATAATTGCTACGTTGAAATTTTGTATTATTGTTGTTCAATAATTGTTGCTGCACAGTATTTTCTATTATCAAATCAATAATTCATATTGTTTAAATAATATTATTAGATAGCATTATTGGCAATGACTAGAAAGTTCTGTCTAAGGAGAGGTTTGGTCATCTAATTGCGCGCTAGTAAGGAGAAATCCTTATTGGAAAGCCCCCTCTTTCCTGGGAACGGCCTGGTTGTCATAAATGTGATTCTGTAATATTATTTGTGAATAATTAATTATTGATTTATATGATAAGAAAATATTTATTTTATGTGGATATAAATGAGGGATATATTTTGTGGATAAAATGAAGGAGTTAATGTTGAGGTTTTTATCAGTATTTTTGTCGGAATGGAGGTATTAAAAATCAGGGTTTTTGAGATATTTTGCGGGGGTTATAATTTTTAATCCGACCGTTGGATCGTAGTAATATTTGGATATGTTATACATATATAAGTTGAGTATATGTCCACAAATTTTGAACCGTTAAAAATGAACGTATGATTTGTTATGAATTTTACGATTCAGAAATTGTTGAATTTTTGGAGTTTATCATTTTGGTGGAAAATTCTAGAATTGGTGGGCCCCACTTGTGGTTGGTGAAGAAATATGCTGAATTATATTTCAAATGTGGTGGGTGGGAATAGTAGCAGGTAAAGCCATCAGGTTGCAGGTCAAACCTACCAAAATTTTCCTATAAATAGAGGGCTAAGTTAGAATTGAAAATCACACCAGAAACATAAGCTTTCTCTCTTTCTCTCTATAGATTATTGAGTGTATTTTGTGAGTATTTAGATACTTGGTGAGTTGCTATTCATCAGTGCAAGTTTCCTTCAGCCTTATACCGATCAGAAGTACTGCTCTTTTGAGGTAAGGGATAGTAAGGGATAGTAAGGGATAGTAAGGTATAGTAAGGAATTTTAAGGGTTGTTATATTTTCCAGTTTCGTAATTTTTCTGACCTTCAAAAATTCTGGAAAAATATGAAACGATATTTTGATGAGTTTTCTTGATTGTGTCCAAAAATGGTGATTTTTGGATGTATAGATTGAGAGTTATGAATTTTATGAGAAAAGACTATTTTAAAAGTAACAGTTTATAATTTCTTGTGGTTAACTCCAAAATTGATGAAATTTTTATTGGGAGTACATGTATATGAAAGGAGTATACTCTGTGAATTTCAGAATTTTTAGATAAAAGTATAATTTTTGATAAATGTCTAAATATTCGGCTATTTTGGCCATATGAAAAATAGTAAATGACTTTTAAAAATTCTGAGAAAAATATATGTTCACTATGGGACTATATTATGCTAAATTCCAGAAAAGAAATATTTTTGGAACGGATTTGGTATTTTTCATGAAAATAGTCTAGTTATGAGAAAATGAATTAAATATGTTATGTGAAGTAAGAAAATTGGAAAATAGGATTTTATGGCTTGAGAATCCTATATATGAGGTATATGCAGATTTTTGATGAGGGTTTTGGTTATTGATGATGAAATCTTAAGAGTTGGCATTTTATGATGATTAAATGCATTAATTAGTAAAGTGTAAACAATTTAAATAAATTGTTTATAAGCTTAAGAAATGTTATTCTTTCAATATCATTATACCGAAGTATTGGTATGAATTTTATTGTGGAATTTCTACTTTTTTTAGTCGGTGTTACTATTCACGAGTTACTATTCACGAGTTACTATTCATGAGTTACTATTCACGAGTTACTATTCACGACAAAATTGGTTTCTTTTACTAACCAAATTATAGTTGATTTATGAATATTACTCTTGAGATTAAATCTATATGTTGATTATATTGATTTTATTATCATATATAACATTTTTATAACCTTGATGTTGAATTTCTCTTTCACTGGAGTGTAAAGATGGGTAGATTATTGGTATGATCATGACTAGGGTTCTCTTTGGCCTGTAGTGCAAAGTTGAATTGTGACTGGTATGATCATGACCATTGAATTTACAATTGAATATCTTTAGCTTAAGTGTAAAGATGAATTGATTAACATGGTTATAATTATGGTGTATATAAATTCTGAAATGATTATATATTTCTTTGAGATATGAATATATTTGGCCTGTAGTGCAAATATTAATTATTGAGGAATATCTTTGGCCTGTAGTGCAAAGATGAATTGTAGATGAATATCTTTGGCCAGTAATGCAAAGATGAACTGTTGATGAATATCTTTGGCCTGTAGTGCAAAGATGACTTGTTGATGAATATCTTTGGCCCGTAGTGCAAAGATGAAATTATTAGTATGATTATGAACAAGAACTGTGATTTGGTATAACCATGATGTTTGATGTTTCAGGTGATGAAAATTATCTTCGTCCTAGATGAGAAGAGGAATTTAGAACTACAGTTATGATTATGAGTTATTCATATGATTGTGGACCAGAATTGTTGATTGATGTTACAGGGATAAAATATTGTTGGTGGATTTTTAACATGGAGAAAATAATAGACTTTATAGTCTATTTGACTCTTCTAATGGATTGCTCGTTCCGCTGCAACTATGGTTGAAATTTTTATCATTCACCATATGTTCTAAATCTCTGATTTATTATTGATGAAGGCTATTGATAATTTAATTATCTTTAGTCATGATATTCTTTACTGAGCTAGTTGTGCTCACCCTTTAGCTTCACAATTCCTTTCAGGTAATAAGAGTGTAGCTGGGTCGAGCGAGGGTAACAAGGGAATAGAACGGTGGTCATCATTTAGTAGTTATATTTGGTGAAGAAAATAGGGTGAGGCGAACCCAACGTTGGAAGGGTGTTTTGTCACTATCATACAAGATGTCTAATGACATACAACCTCGTGTCATCATAGGACAGGGTTGTGCTCATCCACTTGCTGAGTATATCTATGGGCACTACCTATATAATCTTGGTGTTTGTTTGAAGTATAATTCTCAATTTGAGACAGTGGAGATAATGATAAGTCAAGAGAAGACTCACCATTGGAAAGAATATGATAGTAATCTTCTCGTTTTTCTTTGGGGTCTATTGGGTCAACCAAGGATAATTCTGTGGCCATATGATATCTATCATAACCTAGACGCGTGGCCTCCCATGTACGAAAGTTTCCTTGAGCACTTCCCAAATATTCTAATTTCTAAAATAGTTTTTGACTATACCTTTATGTAAGGTGTCATTGTGAGGTGATGTCCACGGTTGGAACATGAGTCACATTTGGTATATATTTGTATCCAAACTCACAGCATATGTGTTGTTGTATTTTGCACGATAATTGTTGTAATAAAGTTGTAGTTATTTTCTGTACCATGCATTTGACGACTCAGAATGGGTTGGGTGGAATGGACCTATTTTGGGGTTGTCACACTTTAACTCTATCTCCATCACTTGTAAGTTTTACGAAATGGGTCTTCATGTTAAAAACATCGCACTCGTACCCGCATGCGATCTTCTACTCAATGCTTCAGCTACCACTGTTGTAAGACCCCAACTTTTATAAATAAAGATGAATTTTCTATAAATATCATTTTTGAATATTATGGAGTTAATTTGATATAATGTTATAGTTGTGGGTAATATTTATAAATTTTGCAAAGTAAGCAAGTTGTTATAAAATATTCGTTTGGTCGGAGAATATTCTTTTTGTCGGGGAATATTCGTACGACGGCACAATCATTGGTGGACCCCACAACGGAATTATTGTCGGATGGAGAAAACGACAGAATTATCTTTCTATAAAAATAACGGCGGAAATTTTACCATTGTTACTGTTGAACTACTCGGTAGTAAAAGTACAGTAATACGTGTGGTTGCATAGTAGCACACGGTATTGATTATTAATGCTTATGTGAGAAGTCACTCAGTTTGATTCTATTATTGTCAGTTAATAATATGAATTATTTAGCGATAATGACGTTTTGTTTTATTCGTATTATTAACGTAATAAAACAGAAACATCTTTTTATATAAAACAAAATACTTTATTAAAGTTATTCTATAAATAGAATATATTTTATTTTATTTAAAAGATTTTTCTTTAAATATGGACCGTCAGATTAAAGTAATCAATCTGGACCGTTCATGGATTAGTTACTATGCATTCTATTTTTCTATAAATAGCAGCTCATTCCTTCATTATTTCTTACGAATTCACTGAACTCTAGAGAGAGAAACTATAGAGAGAAACTATAGAGAGAGAGAAGAAGAGTATTCTGCTACTTAACTACTTCCTTACTTCAGCTCTTCTTTAAAACGGTAAGGGGTGTTATTCTTTCTTATTCATGAAGAGAACTGTTATTCCATTTCTTATTATTCTGTTGGAATAACCTGTATATGCGGTCTACCCTATACTTGGTGACATTCTTCTATTATTCTGTTGGAACATCCTGTCTGTGTGTTTTACACCGGACCTGGTTCCGTTTTTATTATTATTCTGTTGGAACATCCTGTCTGTGTGTTTTACACCGGACCTGGTTCCGTCTTTATTATTATTCTGTCGGAATATCCTGTCTGTGTGTTTTACACCGGACCTGGTTCCATTATTTATTATACTGTTCTTTATTATTCTGTCGGAATATCCTGTCTGTGCGTTTACGCCGGACCTGGTTCCATTATTTATTATTCTGTCGGAATATCCTGTCTGTGCGTTTATGCCGGACCTGGTTCCATTATTTATTATTCTGTTGGAATAACCTGTTTGTGCGGTCTATCGCATGCATGGTGATTTTTTTTGTTATTCCATTCTTTATTGTACTCAGTTGGTTAAGTTTTGACTTCTATACTCCATGAAATTTGTGAAATATCCTTGATAATTGCGTTTCATCCAGTATCTATTCATGAAAATATTCTCCTGATCATTCTTGAATTTTACTCCACAAAGTAGTATCATGTTGACAATTTGGACGTTGTTAATTCTTGGATAAATTAATTCTTGAACTTGTTTTATTGAATTCTTATATCATTGTCATCATCCTCATGTTTATATTCTGTTGAAAGTCATCTGTGGCCTGTAGTGCATAGATGGACTTGGTATGATTATGACCAGGGATTATTCGGTGTAATCATGACCGTAATGTTACGAATGATGTGGTAAAAGTCCTCATTGGCCCGTAGTGCATTGATGGACAGTTGTTGGCATGATCATGACCATTAATGAATATACGAATATCCTTGGCCGTAGTGCAGGGGTGATTCGATGATGTGGATTATTTTATTAAGCTGAGTCTCAGCGATCAAAGTGTTGGAAAATCTTTTAAATCATAAAAGATAGTAGAGTTTATTTTCTACTTGACTCTTTTAATGGATTGCTTGTTCCGCTACAGTTAAACTTGATGTCTATTATATTTTATCAGTTTAACATTGTTGAAGGCTAATGATAATTTATTCTGCATTATCTTAGTCATAATATTTCTTACTGGGCTAGTTGAGCTCACCCTTTCTTTCACTGTTCTCTTCAGGAAATGAGAACGTAGCTGGGACAAGTCGGGGTACGGAGTGATGGTCCGAATGATAGTATTAGTTAGTAGTCCTCACTATTCTATGTAATGGTGTGTTAATAAATGTAATGAGGACTCTTTTTGAGTATGAATACTCTCTAGAAGATAATATTTGTATTCAAACTCACAGTTTATGTTTTGTCGTATTGTACCGACAGTTGTATTATTAAGTTGTATTTGTATTCTGTACTATGTATCTGACGACCCAAGATGGGTGATGTATACCTAATTTTGGGGGCGTCACAGTTGGTATCAGAGCTTAGGGATATGATCCCTGGCTAAGATGTGAGAATAGAACTAGGAGGGGAGAGACGGGGAATTCCTTCGCTAGTATGACATACCTAAGTTTATTTGCATGGTATTTAATTGGTCGGTCATAATATAAGGATAATATATGACATATCAATTAATTTTTATTTTGTGGCAGTATCTGAAAATGGCATCTGAGAATGTTGAGAATAGCAATGGAGCACAGACGACTGATGATTCACCACATATCACTAATCAGGATAATGTGCATCAGGAAGGTGACAATCCTCATGCAAACAACAACACTGACCAAATGATGAATGATCAAATGTTCAGAGGCTTTATGCAATTCATGCAACAACAGGTGAAAGCGGCTCCTGTCCACAACGTAGGTGGAAATACTGGAAACTCTCAGGCGGTCACCGCTAAACAGTTTAAGGAGCTGGGACCACCGGAGTTTAAGGGAGAACCCAAACCACTTGTAGCTGAAACATGGATAAAGCAGATCACCAAGATATTTGATGTCTTGGGTTGCTCCGAGGAGCAAAAGGTTCCCTTTGCCGCCTTTATGTTGCGAGGAGAGGCAGATTACTGGTGGGAATCGATAAAGCGTACTCAACCTGCCGCACTGAAGATGTCTTGGGAGAAGTTTCAAGATCTGTTTAACGACAAATACTTTCCCGAGAGTATTCGTCACATGAAGGAGGTGGAGTTCATCAAATTGGAGCAGAATAATATGACCGTGTCGCAGTACGAGGCAAAATTTGCGGAGTTATCCCGGTTTGCGTCCCACCTGGTGGATAATGAAGAAAGAATGACGCGGATGTTTTTAAGAGGTTTGAAGCCGGAGATACGTCAACATCTTGTTTCTCATAAACTGTGTTTGTATTCAGATGTTGTAAATAGGGCTCAGTTGGTGGAGCGCGATAACGAGATAACGCAACCAAAAGAGAGCAGCCGGCAAAATGATAATACCAGTGAGAGCAGTCATCGAAGCGGTGACAACAAGCGTGGAGGGAATCAACATGCCAGAAATGGTAACCACTTCGGTGGTAATCAGGGCCAAAACAATAAGAATGGACATTTTAAGAAGAGGAGATTCAACAATGATGGAAAGATGTCAGCACCAGCACCTGTCGTTAAGGAAGGAGAACGACCACCTATCATATGTTTCAAATGCGGAGGGGAGGGGCACATCAGTCCAAACTGCGCGATGCCGTCCAAAGCATGTTATAATTGTGGAAGAGAAGGTCATTTAGGCCGATTTTGTCGTTTACCGAAGACAAATTCAGCTAGGATGGAGGCACCAAAGGCCGTCCCAGAAAAGTCAAAACCGGTTGTGCAAGGGAGAGCGTTTGTTGTGACCTCCCAGAACGCAAGGAACCCGAATGAGGTCATCACGGGTAAGCTTATCATAAACTCTAACGAAGTCTATACTTTATTTGATACCGGTTCAACCCATTCTTTTATTTCTCCTACTTGCGCTCATCGATTAAATTTTATTCCGGAGAAATTAGACTTTGACTTAGCAGTTGAAACTCCATTGGGAGAAACCTTCATTACATCCACGGTTTATAAGTCTTGTTTGGTTCAAGTTGGTACCCACACATTACCTGTCGATCTTATTTCATTAAAAATACTTGCATTTGACGTGATTCTAGGGATTGATTGGTTAACTACTCATCATGCAAAAATTGATTGTTTTCGTAAGGTTGTTAGCTTTCATATTCCTAATCGACCTATTATGCGAATTCAAGCAACCAAACCATTAAAATCAATCGCTGTCATCTCAAGCCATAAAGCTATTCGTTTATTGAAAAACGGATGTCAAGCTTTCTTAGCTCATGTCACAGATCTAAACAAAAATACGTCAGTTTTGAATGATATTTCTATTGTTAATAAATTCCCTGACGTATTCCCTGAAGAACTTCCTGGCCTACCCCCAGAGCGTGAAATTGAATTTTGTATCGACCTTGAACCCGGTACAAAACCCATTTCCAAAGCCCATATCGAATGGCTCCTATTGAACTTCAGGAGTTAAAGACCCAACTGCAGGAATTGTTAGACATTGGTTTTATTCGTCCTAGTACTTCTCCTTGGGGTGCTCCTGTTCTGTTCGTGAAGAAGAAAGATGGAAGTATGCGACTTTGTATTGATTATCGGGAGTTGAATCATGTCACCATCAAAAACAGGTACCCATTGCCACGTATTGATGACCTGTTTGACCAGTTGCAAGGAGCACAATTCTTTTCAAAGATCGATCTTCGTTCTGGATATCATCAGCTGAAGGTTAGAACTGAGGATATTCCAAAGACGGCTTTTAGAACTCGGTACGGGCATTATGAATTCCTAGTCATGTCCTTTGGATTGACTAATGCTCCTGCTGCCTTCATGGATATGATGAACCGGGTATTCAAGGAATATTTGGATCACTTTGTGGTCGTCTTTATTGATGACATCCTTATTTATTCCAAAAGCCGTGAAGATCATGAGCAACACTTGAGGCTGGTACTCCAAAAGCTTCGTGAATACAAGCTTTATGCCAAGTTGAAGAAATGCGAGTTCTGGCTGGAGGAGGTAGCATTCCTTGGGCACGTAGTATCAAGTCGTGGAATATCAGTTGACCCGGCAAAGATTGAAGCTATTCAAAGCTGGGAGCAACCTAAATCAGTGACCGAGGTACGTAGCTTTCTTGGTTTAGCTGGTTATTATCGGAGATTCGTGGAAGGATTTTCTCGAATCGCTACTCCATTAACTCAGCTGACTCGGAAAGATACAAAGTTTGGTTGGAGCGAAGAATGTGAGCAGAGTTTTCAAGAACTCAAGAGGAGACTCATTTCAGCACCTGTTCTAACAATACCATCTGGCTCGGAGGGATTTGTCATCTACAGTGATGCTTCGAGCAAAGGGTTGGGATGTGTTCTCATGCAACATGGAAAAGTCATAGCCTATGCATCAAGACAACTCAAGGAATATGAGAGGAATTATCCTACTCATGATCTAGAGTTGGCAGCTGTTGTCTTTGCACTTAAAATTTGGAGGCATTACTTGTATGGGGAGAAAGTGGAGATCTTTACGGATCATAAAAGCCTCAAATATTTCTTCACTCAAAAGGAACTCAACATGCGACAACGACGTTGGCTTGAACTGTTGAAAGATTATGATCATACCATTCAATACCATCCTGGAAAAGCGAACGTGGTAGCTGACGCATTGAGTAGAAGATCATATGCGGGTACAAGTGCAATATTAACAACGCAAAGACCCATTTTGTGTGACTTGCAAAGGATGGAGATAGAGTTGAAGACTCCAGGGACCCATGTGATGATGGCGAATATACGAGTAGAACCGAATTTAATCGATAAAGTTAAAGCTGCTCAAGCTACAGACCTGGAGCTGATGCATATGAGGAAGAAAGTGCAAGAAGGTGTTATGCCGGAAGCAAGAATCGATGAAGAAGGAATACTTCGAGTCAACTCCAGACTTTGTGTTCCTAACAACCCTGATTTAAAGTATGAAATCATGATGGAGGCGCACAACACACCGTTTGCAATCCATCCTGGAAGTACCAAAATGTATCATGATCTTCGTCATACATTTTGGTGGAGCAATATGAAGAGAGAGATAGCGTTGTTTATCTCAAGGTGTCTAACTTGTCAACGAGTCAAAGCGGAGCATCAAGTACCAAAAGGTCCATTGCAACCACTTGAAATTCCAGAATGGAAGTGGGAGCACATTACCATGGATTTCGTTACCGGTCTTCCAGGGTTTCTCAAGGTATTGATGCGATTTGGGTCATTGTTGATAGATTGACCAAGTCTGCTCATTTCTTACCGATACGAGAAACTTATACACTTGAACGTCTTGCTCGTATGTACATAAACGAGATTGTAAGACTGCATGGTATGCCAGTATCCATAATTTCTGATCGAGACCCAAGATTCACTTCACGATTTTGGGTTAGTTTACAAAAAGCTATGGGCACGGAGTTACGATTTAGTTCAGCATATCATCCTCAGACGGACGGACAATCAGAGAGGACTATTCAAACTCTTGAAGATCTATTAAGACTCTGTGTCTTTGACTTCAAGGGAAGTTGGGACAAGTTCTTACCATTGGTGGAGTTTTCCTACAACAACAGTTATCAAGCAAGTATTGGCATGGCTCCATTCGAAGCATTGTATGGAAGAAAATGTCGTTCTCCAGTATGCTGGGATGAGGTGGGCGAAGCAACGTTGTTGGGACCGGAGTTGGTACGTATGACTACAGAAAAGATTCAAACGATCCGACAACGTATAAAAACCTCACAAGATCGACAAAAGAGTTATGCTGATCTTCATCGAAAGGACGTGGAATTTGATGTAGGAGATCATGTGTTCTTACGTGTTGCTCCATGGAAAGGAGTTACGAGATTTGGAAAGAGAGGAAAGCTAAATCCTCGATTCATCGGTCCATTTTTAATCCTCGATCGAGTAGGAACTGTGGCTTATAGACTCGCTTTACCGCCAAGTATGTCTCGTGTTCATAACGTTTTTCACATATCCATGTTACGCAAATATGTGGAAGACCCGAACCACATTATTGAGTTAGAACCGGACGAAATAGCGGAGGATTTGACGTATGAAGAAGTTCCTGTTCAAATCTTGGATAAGAAGGAACATATTCTACGCTCCAAGGTTATACCTCAAGTCAAAGTTTTGTGGAGAAACCACGATGTTGAGGAAATGACTTGGGAGTTAGAATCAGAAATGAAATCAAGGTATCCTTACCTCTTCGACATACCAGGTACGTACCCTAATTTCGAGGGCGAAATTTCATAAGAAGGGGAGGTTGTAAGACCCCAACTTTTATAAATAAAGATGAATTTTCTATAAATATCATTTTTGAATATTATGGAGTTAATTTGATATAATGTTATAGTTGTGGGTAATATTTATAAATTTTGCAAAGTAAGCAAGTTGTTATAAAATATTCGTTTGGTCGGAGAATATTCTTTTTGTCGGGGAATATTCGTACGACGGCACAATCATTGGTGGACCCCACAACGGAATTATTGTCGGATTGAGAAAACGACAGAATTATCTTTCTATAAAAATAACGGCGGAAATTTTACCATTGTTACTGTTGAACTACTCGGTAGTAAAAGTACAGTAATACGTGTGGTTGCATAGTAGCACACGGTATTGATTATTAATGCTTATGTGAGAAGTCACTCAGTTTGATTCAATTATTGTCAGTTAATAATATGAATTATTTAGCGATAATGACGTTTTGTTTTATTCGTATTATTAACGTAATAAAACAGAAACATCTTTTTATATAAAACAAAATACTTTATTAAAGTTATTCTATAAATAGAATATATTTTATTTTATTTAAAAGATTTTTCTTTAAATATGGACCGTCAGATTAAAGTAATCAATCTGGACCGTTCATGGATTAGTTACTATGCATTCTATTTTTCTATAAATAGCAGCTCATTCCTTCATTATTTCTTACGAATTCACTGAACTCTAGAGAGAGAAACTATAGAGAGAAACTATAGAGAGAGAGAAGAAGAGTATTCTGCTACTTAACTACTTCCTTACTTCAGCTCTTCTTTAAAACGGTAAGGGGTGTTATTCTTTCTTATTCATGAAGAGAACTGTTATTCCATTTCTTATTATTCTGTTGGAATAACCTGTATATGCGGTCTACCCTATACTTGGTGACATTCTTCTATTATTCTGTTGGAACATCCTGTCTGTGTGTTTTACACCGGACCTGGTTCCGTTTTTATTATTATTCTGTTGGAACATCCTGTCTGTGTGTTTTACACCGGACCTGGTTCCGTCTTTATTATTATTCTGTTGGAATATCCTGTCTGTGTGTTTTACACCGGACCTGGTTCCATTATTTATTATACTGTTCTTTATTATTCTGTCGGAATATCCTGTCTGTGCGTTTACGCCGGACCTGGTTCCATTATTTATTATTCTGTCGGAATATCCTGTCTGTGCGTTTATGCCGGACCTGGTTCCATTATTTATTATTCTGTTGGAATAACCTGTTTGTGCGGTCTATCGCATGCATGGTGATTTTTTTTGTTATTCCATTCTTTATTGTACTCAGTTGGTTAAGTTTTGACTTCTATACTCCATGAAATTTGTGAAATATCCTTGATAATTGCGTTTCATCCAGTATCTATTCATGAAAATATTCTCCTGATCATTCTTGAATTTTACTCCACAAAGTAGTATCATGTTGACAATTTGGACGTTGTTAATTCTTGGATAAATTAATTCTTGAACTTGTTTTATTGAATTCTTATATCATTGTCATCATCCTCATGTTTATATTCTGTTGAAAGTCATCTGTGGCCTGTAGTGCATAGATGGACTTGGTATGATTATGACCAGGGATTATTCGGTGTAATCATGACCGTAATGTTACGAATGATGTGGTAAAAGTCCTCATTGGCCCGTAGTGCATTGATGGACAGTTGTTGGCATGATCATGACCATTAATGAATATACGAATATCCTTGGCCGTAGTGCAGGGGTGATTCGATGATGTGGATTATTTTATGAAGCTGAGTCTCAGCGATCAAAGTGTTGGAAAATCTTTTAAATCATAAAAGATAGTAGAGTTTATTTTCTACTTGACTCTTTTAATGGATTGCTTATTCCGCTACAGTTAAACTTGATGTCTATTATATTTTATCAGTTTAACATTGTTGAAGGCTAATGATAATTTATTCTGCATTATCTTAGTCATAATATTTCTTACTGGGCTAGTTGAGCTCACCCTTTCTTTCACTGTTCTCTTCAGGAAATGAGAACGTAGCTGGGACAAGTCGGGGTACGGAGTGATGGTCCGAATGATAGTATTAGTTAGTAGTCCTCACTATTCTATGTAATGGTGTGTTAATAAATGTAATGAGGACTCTTTTTGAGTATGAATACTCTCTAGAAGATAATATTTGTATTCAAACTCACAGTTTATGTTTTGTCGTATTGTACCCGACAGTTGTATTATTAAGTTGTATTTGTATTCTGTACTATGTATCTGACGACCCAAGATGGGTGATGTATACCTAATTTTGGGGGCGTCACAACTGTCGACGTCGGAATTTTTAATTGTCCCTTTCCGTTACTTGTTCTTTGGTGTTCTCATTTTAGGTGAGATTTGTTTGAAAAAATAAGTGAAAAAGGTCCGACATGTATAATGTCGACGATTGGACAATAAGAGTCGACAGTTGATTTTTTAAATGGTTGTACCAACACAACCGATAAAAGATTTGCACATTGACCCAATGATGTGACACTGTTAAACGGGTCGGTGAAACCGAGATTCATTATGGTCCGGGGACTTGGTTATGCGGAGGGAAGGTGTTAAGCACCCCCCGACATCCGTGTTACCACGGTGACCGCCTCTTTTCAAGAAACTGTTATCTGAATGTGTGTGTATGGGTTAATGTGCTATTATTTGAAAGTAGTGCGAGGCCTCGTTCGCACCTATATACACAAGGTTTGAATTTTATGTAAAAATTCAATTTTAAGCAAGATATGACAGTGATATTTTTTATAAAAGAGGTTTTTCAAACCCTGATGTTCAATAGTAATTGAGACCTTTTACACTCCCATTTTATTCTGTATTCGCCTGGATTGATTTTATTTGACAGATGCGAAGCATCCGTATGAAAATAGTTTACAAAAAAGGTGTTGAATTCCTCGTGGGGTATGAAAACTATCTGAGGGAATCCAAACATCACAGATATATTTACAAGCTGCTTACAGCTGAAAAGGTCCATCACGGGAACCGAATCTAGATTCAGAGGACTGAATCTGTGATCACATGATTCCTAGGCTCACATGATGTCGCAATTGATCTAAACGCAGTAAACATGCATATATATAAAAGCTGTAAATATATATATATATATATATATATATATATATATATATATATATATATATATATATGTATACATACATGATCACCAACCACGAAGCACCTCCATGGGGGATCAGAAATATAAATAAAGCTGTAAAAGCTATCAACCGCCACGGAGGAAACTCCAGGCGCGACGAAATGTACAGAAAGCTATAAAAACGATCAACCGCCACGAAGTAAACTCCAGGTGGGACGAAATGTACAGAAAACTGTAAAAACGGTCAACCACCACGAAGTAAACTGCAGGTGGGACGAAATGTATATATATATATATATATATATATATATATATATATATATATATATATATATATATATATATAAAGCATATAAACGCATCGGATGTAAAATCCAGGCTCATCGAACAGAGTTCGACCACAGTTAATATATATAAGTATATATATATTAAAGCACGTAAACGCTCCGGATGTAAAATCCAGGCTCATCGAACAGAGTTCGACCACAGATAATATATGTTAGTGTATATATATATTAAAGAAGGTAAACGCTCCAGACCGAAATCTAGGCTCATCGAATAGAGTTCGACCACAGATAATATATATAAGTATATATATATATATATATATATATATATATATATATATATATATATATATATATATATATATTGACTAACAGTATCGAGTTATGCCTTGATTGAGCCTAGACTTCGGTCTGGAGCATTTATTTACTTTCATATATATATATATATATATATATATATATATATATATATATATATATATATATATATATATAGACTGAAATGAAACCATGGACCAAAGTTCGGGCAAAAGCAAGCAACACGACTCTCAACGTGTAGAAGGGTGTGTGCAAAGATGAAGAGAAGGACTCTAAAGTGTGTCAGAAGGCTTACAGTGGGCTGCCAAAGAAGACTTTTGTATCTTTAGAGTGAGTAAACACAGACTTTTGAAGGTACAAAAAGGCTATATATGAGCTCACAGGTGTTTAAAAGGGGAAAGTACACTGCCTGGGATGAGTGCAGAGCAAATTAGGCAGGGCTTCCTCGCCGTTTTCTTTTACAAAATGGCCACCCCAAGCCCTCTATTTATAGAGGATGGAGCCGCTGGTGTACCTGCTGCTGCCCGAGGTGCCCCGGGCAGTGTGGGTCCCACCGTGTCGAAGTACGTACACTCGAACAACGCGCTGTTCGCTTGGTCGCTCATAACTTTCAATCCGGGAGTCCGATGGAAGCGTGCCATATCATTCCGGAAAGCTCTTTTCGAGAGCTACACAATGGCATATGATTTGCCCTTTTTTGATTCCAAAAAGATGGGTCCATGACTGAAATAGCATTTTTGGGTTTCCGTAAGGCAGTCCGTTGAGTCGTTTTGCATAGTTTGCGCTCGAAAGTTAAGATATGGTTCTTGTGGGACTTCTATTAAAGCATTTTGAGTTAAAATGAGTGTATTTGATTTGCAGTGAAGTTGAGTTGGCAAAATGACCATTTTTCCCCTCCCAGGGTTATCTCCGATTTTTGCGCAGTTGTAGCAGTCGTTTCTCAAGGTTATTTCTGAGGTTGACTTGATGTTGACTTTCACTGTCCTCAGGGTTATCTCTAAGGTTAGCTTGACCTCCTGGGGCTATGTCTAGGCTTTGATCTTGATCCTCCGGGGTTACCTCTGAGGTTGAAACTGACTTTCCCGGGATTATCTCCGGGATTGGAAACTGGATCTCTCGGGGTGATCTCCGGAGTTTGAAGTTGATGTCGTAGTCCTCCAGGGTTATCTTTGGAGTGTGAAAAAGATATTTTTGCCCTCCTGCATGGTTAGTAACAGGAGAAGAAAATTTCGAGTGTCTACAACCACATTTGCTTTTCCAGGATAGTATTGAATGTTATGGTCGTAATCTTTCAACAGCTTGAGCCAACGTCGTTGTCGCATATTGAGTTCTTGGAAGCTCTTCTCAGATTCTTCGCTCCATTCGAATTTTGTATCTTTTCGAGTCAGCTGAGTTAATGGAGTAGTGATTTGAGAAAATCCTTCCACGAATCTTTGATAATAACGAGCTAAGCCTAGAAAGCTACGTATTTCGATTACTGACTTAGGTTGCTCTCAACTGTGACTCATATCCCAGTCTTGGATAGCACGTCACAATGGCACCTATCAATTTACCACCGCATGAATATGACGTCCCCTACGGAGAGTCTGGCTTCAGTGCATTCTATAAAGGAAGTCACCAGATAGAGGCTAGGGTACCAACTCCTGTAGTTAGGTTTTTAACTCCTAAAGTTTAATAGGAGCCATTTGATATGAGATTTTAGAAATGGGTTTTGTACCGGGTTCAAAGTCGATACAAAATTCAATATCACGCTATGGGGGTAGGCCAGGAAGTTCTTTAGGAAATACTTCAGGAAATTTAATCAACAGAACATTATTCAAATCTGACGTATTTTTGTTCAAGTCCATGACATGGGCTAAGAAAGCTTGACATCCATTTTTCAATAAACAAATGGCTTTATAGCTTGATATGACAGTGATTGACTTTAATGGTTTGGTTGCTTGAATTCGTACAATAGGTAGGTTAGGAATATAAAAACTAACAACCCTACAAAAATAATCAATTTTAGCATGATGAGTGGTTAACCAATCAATCCCTAAAATCACATCAAATGCAAGTATTTTCAAAGAAATGAGATCATAGGTAATGTGATGGTGCCAACCTGAATCAAGCAAAATTGATAAATAGTGGATATAATGAAAGTTTCTCGTAACGGAGTTTCAACAGATAAGTCAAAGTCTAATTTCTCAAGAGTCAAGTTCAAACATTTAGCACAGATAGGAGAGATAAAAGAATGGGTAGAACCGGTATCTAATAAGGAATAAACTTCGCTAGAGTTTATGATTAGCTAACCTGTGATAACTTCGTTCGGGTTTCTCGTGTTTTGGGCAGTCACGACAAACGCTCTTCTAGGAACCGCTGACTTTGACTTGTCCGGGACAGCCTTTAGAGTCACCATCCTCGCTGGACTTGGTCTCGCTACAGGACAATCTCGAGTTATATGATCGTCTTTTCCACAACTAAAACATACCTTGGAAGGCTGTGAATAGCTTGGACTTATGTGTCCCTCCTCTCCGCATCTGTAGCATCTAACTGGAGTTCTTTCTCCTCCCCTAGAATTTGTTGCTGGTGCTGGTGCTGCTACCGACGTCTTCCCGTCATTGTTGAATCTTCTCTTTTTAAAATTTCCACTTAACTCACCTTTCCTATTATCTTGGCCATGATTACCACTGAAGTGGTTATCATTTTTGGCATGATAATTTCCTCCACAATGATTATCATTGTCCAATGGCCATTGCCACCGGTACGATTATTATCGTGTTGTTGGTCCCCCAGTTGAACAGACTCATTATCTCGCTCTAATAATTGAGCCCTGTTCACGACATCTGAATATAGAGAAAATTTGTGAGAAATGAGGTATTAACGAATTTCGAGTTTCAAACCTCTCAGAAACATCTGCGTCATACGTTCCTCATTCTCTACTAAATGAGGTGCAAACCTGGATAAGTCCGCGAACTTAGCCTCGTACTGGGACACAGTCATGTTGTTCTGTTCTAGTCTGATAAACTCTACCTCCTTCATATGATGAATACTTTCAGGAAAGTACTTGTTATTGAACAGTTTCTAAAACGCTTTCCAAGACATATTGAGTGCGGCAGGCTGGGTACGCTTCACAGATTCCCACCAGTAATCTGCCTCACCACGGAACATAATGGTGGCAAATGGAACCTTCTATTCCTCCGTGCATCCCAAGACATCAAATATCTTAGTAATTTGCTTAACCCACGTTTCTGCCTTGATCGGATGCGGCTTTCCCAAAAACTCTGGTGGTCCCAACTCTTTGAACCGCTTGGCTATGACAAGCCGCGCGTTGCTATCATTTCCACCCGTATTTTGTACACGAGTCTCCCTCGTCTGATTTTGCATGAATAGTAAAAAGCTTCTAAACATCCCATCATTCATCGTTTGATTGGTGGTGTTGTTTACAGGAGGAATATTGCCTTCCTGATGCACATTATCGTGGTTGGTGATTAGAGGTGTCTCAACGGTCTCATTCACCCCATTGTTAACATTTTCAGCTGCCATTCTCAAATACTGTCACAAAACAAGGGTTAATTAAATAAATTAACATATCACGTATTAACCCTATGCTCCGATTGACCCATTAAATGCAAAATAAGCTTAGGTAGGACACTAACGAAGGATTTACTCGTCTCTCCCCTCCTAGTTCTATTCTCCGATCTCCGCCAGAGATCATATCCCAAAGCTCTGATACCAACTCTGAATCCCCCAAAATAGGTCCTCACAACCCATTCTGAGTCGCCAAATACATAATACAAAAACTAACTACAGCTTCATTATTACAATTATTGTGCAAAATACGACAACACATATGTTGTGAATTTAAATACAAAATATTATCTTCTAGACAATATCCACACTCAAATAAGTCCTCATTACAATTATTGATACACTATTTTACAAAATAGTGAGGACTACTAAAACAACTATCTTGAACCATCACTCCACACCCCGACTAGTTCCCACTATATTCTCGCCTCCTGAGAAGAAAAATAGAACAAAAAGAAAAAGGGTGAGCTCAACTAGCCTAGTAAATAATATTATGACTAAGATAATATACAATAAATTATCATTAGTCTTAAACAGGAAAAAATCTGTTAGAATATAATAGACAACAAGTTTTAGATCAATATTCATACTGGAAATAACAATTCATTAGAAGAGTTAATTAAAGAATGAAGTCTACTATCTTCTATGATTTAAAAGTTCATTATCGATATTTTATCCCTCTGACATCAATCAATATACATCTTGAATCAAATATTTATCTTTGCACTACGGGACAAAGATATTCATTTGTATCCCCATTTGGTCATGTTCATCTCAACACCTGTTCATCTTTGCACTACGGGCAAAGATATTCATCATGTAATCGTTCATCTTTGCACTACAGGCCAAATATATTAAGTTATATCACCATTTAGGACTGAGAATGATAAAAATATTTTAAAGAAAACGAATCTAGTGAGATAAAAGGACAAAGATTAGGGATTCGTATTTTAGTTTATCCAAGTTCAAAAATACTCCATAATAATCAAGTGTGTAGCAAAATTCAAGAATGAAGATCAAAACATGGAAACAATCAAAGCTAGTAACCATAATAAACAGCTTGGACCAAGAAAAGAAAATTTTATTTTTCTGTGAATAGTGTCATATTTGTGAATAGTGCCGTATACGTGAATAGTATCGTATACGTGAATAGTAACCTCGACACGAAATGGCAAAAATTCCACAAGAAAAATCATACTTCGTGAATAGTACTCGTGAATAGTATCGTATTCGTAAATAGTGACGTATACGTGAATAGTGCCGTATACGTGAATAGTAACCTCGACATGAAAAGGTAAAATTTTCATAATAAAATTCTTACCAATATTTCGGTATAATGATATTGAAAGAAGTAAAATCATTTACAAAAAAAATAACATCCATTACCTCAAAAGAATAGTACTTCTGGCTAGAATATCAGATATAACGCTGAAAAAAACTTGCACCATATAGCAACACTCAAAGTATCAAAATACTCACAAAAATACACTCGATAATATAGAGAGAGAAAACTTTAGATTCTGGTGTGATTTTCAATTCTAACTTAAGCATCCTATTTATAGGAAAATGCTTAGAACACCAAAGTAGAAAATTTAATAAAATAATAATATTCATTAAATTTTTTCACGCCCACCTCTTGAAATCTGAATTCAGCACATTTACAACTGTAACGACCCCAAAAATCATACCATTTAAAATCTCAACTTCGGTCGTTAACCATACATTCAACCTCTAATTTTACATCATTATTCGACATTAAAAATTACTAAAATTGTGGAAAATTTAAAAATTTTGTACATTTCCTTCTTTATTGCCCTAAATCGCAACATTTACATTACATCTCTTCGATTCAAATATATATCATAAATCGTTATAATAAACTGACTATACAAAGTCTTACATCATAAATAGATATCCATATACACTAGATAGCTCAATTTACAATTTAACAACATTTACATTCAAAATATTACATACATTTCTCATAAAACATAAGTAATCTTCGTGAATATAGATCTCTATAACTCACTTAGCACATATCCTTACCTTAATTCCTTGACCTGCAAAAGTGGTTATTTGTAAGAGTGAACTCGACAGCCCAACAAAATCTAACAGTTTTCATGCATCACATAGTACATAATAACATGCTCGATATACATCTCACTAAAGTAACATGGCATGCATGCTTTTAATTCACATAGCAAATATCAAGATTGAGTTCCTTACTCAATCATCATTCTTTAGCCAAAATAATGCAGTCATATATTGACTTTAATATTTCATCATTTCAACATATATAACATATCATGCAATTTAAAATAGTTCATTAAGTCCACGTAGAAAATAGGAACCGAAAGACTTGCCTTGATCGTTGTTTACCAATAACAGTTTAACAGCTTCCAGTTATCTGCACTTCACGTGCCCTTCTTGTTGCTTAAGAAATCGTTGTTAACAACAGACAAATTCTCTCACCCGCCTTCCTCAAGCTCTGACAATTTTCTCTCAAACTCTCTGAGAACTCTTTTCTTTCTTCTCTCAGTTTAGCAAATAATTCAAAGGCGTAAACTGATACTCAAGCCAATTATTAATATGCGTATTATAAAATAAAACCTATATACCATTTTAAAACGTATGAAAATGAACACTACACTTATTACACTAATAAGTTATCAGTTACCCAAAATATATATATTACTTATATTTTATTTATTTAATTTATATTATTAATAAATCAAATAAAAAATATTCAAAAGCCATAAGGCTCCGTTTGGCAAAATTCTTTAAAATTAAAGAATTAATATCCTTAAACTTTGTTTGGATAAAACTAAATTAAACTCCTTTAATTTATTTTAATAACTCTTTATAATATAGTTATTTGTCACACTTTATTTAATAAATTAAATAAAATATTATAATAATTCATTTAATCAATATAAACTCTCTAATTTAATTATTAAATGAAATTAGATTACTATTTCAAAATAATTACTTTCTTTAACTCATTAATTATTTATTAAACAAATAATTAACCAAATCAAATCAAATCAATTAAACAAATATTTATTCAACGATAAACACATCCATTAAGTATTTATATATTTCAATAAATATTTAAATATTTAATTAAAAAAATCTGGATTGTTACATCATTCCCTCCTTACAAGGATTCTGTCCTCAGAATCACAACTCAAACCACTCATTCGTTACAATCTTCCCTACTTACAAAGATTCTGTCCCCAGAATCGAAGACACAAATTAAACAAATAACTCGGAGTAATCTTTCATCATTTTATCTAAATATAGATTTTATATTTCCTACTACATTCATTACCTAACAAATTCTAGGTTTCATTTCATAACTTTCACTTGAACTCAATTATATTCTGAGTATTATATTCTTAACCCATTCATTTCCTTTTCTAAGGATCGCTATCATAAACACTCGGGATATTACAATAACACACGTGGGGCCCACCAAATTGCAAAAACGTTTTTCTTAAAATAAATATTTTAAACTCCAAAAATCAATTATTTCAGAACTTTAATAATTCATAATAAATAGTCCTTTTATTAGAAAAATTAGAATCTTATATCCATTCCATAGGAAATTTAATTCTCTACAACTTTGTAGAATTTTTTTTTTCAAATTCCAAACGAAAAATGAACGAAATCCACATACGGATGATGTTGCAGGCTATAATCAAATTTTAGTCAAAAACGGGGCCCACTAACATGTTTAAAATATTTTTAGCATTTATTATAACAAAAATATTCTTCCTCCTCATTTATTCATATATCACACATTCATTATAAAAATATCACCATTATTATATTATTTTATTATTACATTATTCATTTATAATGTAATATAATAATATAATTGAATGAATTATTTTATCAAAAATGATAAAATGTCAATTTTTAATAATTGTCACTTTTCTAAAAATTCCTCTATTTATATCCACATAAAATAAATATTTTCCTTGTCAGATATATCAATAATTAATTATTCACAAATAATATTACTGAATCACAATAATGATAACTAGGTCGTTCTCAGGAAAGAGGAGGCCTTCCGGTAAAGATTTCTCCTTATTGGCGCGCAATTAAATAACCTCTCCTAGACAAAACTTCCTTAGACATTGTCAATAATACTATCTAATAATATTATTCAAATAATATAAATTATTGATCTGATAATTTGAAATACTCTGCAATGACAATTATTGAATCAACAATACAAAATATCAACGCAACAATTATTGAATCAAGAAAATAAAATATTGAACAGTAATTACTGTAACAATTATTGAGTAGTGCCTTCTTACATAAGAATCAATAATTGCTGCAATACCGTGTGCTACTGTGCAACACCGCTTATTACTTTGTTTTAACCACCAGGTATTCCAACAGTGTTAATGGTAACAACTACGCCGTTATTTATAAAAACTCATACTTGTCGTTTTCTTCATTCGCCGTTATTTATAAAAAACTAATACTTGTCGTTTTCTTCATCTGACAGTTTTCCGTTGTGGAACTCACAAATGACTGCGCCGTCGTACGAATATTTCCCGACAGCAAGAATATTCCACGACCAAACGAATATTCCCCGACAACAATGAATATTTTATAACCACTTGCTTATTTTACAAAATTTGCACAATTCACCCATAACCAAAACATTATATCAATTTAACACCTTATTATTCAAAATAATAATTAGAGGTATACAAAAGTTGGGGTCTTACAATTGGCATGAAGAAGCAAGGGAAAGCTATTCGGACATCTTTTGGACTAAACACTAGTACAAAGTAGTAAATAGACAACACTTAAACAACAACGTTGTGGTATTTTTTTCCACAATATTTTTTAACAAAACGTTGTAGATATATATGAAAAAGCGTTATCTAATTAAAAGGGAAATTTTTGATTTTAAATAGATAACGTTTTTTTTTAAAAAAACGTTATCTATGTCAAAAATACGGAGGTTAAAATAAATCGGGTGGAGCTTAAATCTTTATTAATTTATAGAGTTTGCTTTTCTTTTTTAATGTTTCATTCGTGTTTTCTCGCTCATAGACATCCTTCTTGTAAGACCCCAACTTTTATGAATAAAGAATAATTTTCTCGAAATATATTTTTGAATATTATGGTGTAGATTTGATATAATGTTATAGTTGTCGGTAATATTTACAAATTTTACAAAGTAAGCAAGTGGTTATATAATATTCGATTGATCGGGGAATATTCATTTTAACAGGGAATATTCGTACGACGGCACAATCATTGGTGGACCCCACAACGGAAGTATTGTAGTAGTTAAAATACGATAGAATTATCTTTTTATAAAAATAACGGCGGAGGTGTTATCGTTAAAACTGTTGAACTACCCGGTAGTAAAAGTATAGTAATACGCGTTGTTACATAGTAGCACACGGTATTGATTATTGATGCTTACGTGAGAAGTCACTCAGTTATACTCAATTATTGCTACAGTAATTGCTGCATCATATCTCTCATATTATTGATTCAATTATTGTCACAGTATCATCTGCGTAATATGATATATTATTAAATCAATCATTGAGACGACAAAGTTATTCATATTATTATTTGAAATATTGGCAATGTCTAGAAGTTCTGTCAATGAGAGGTTTGGTCACCTAATTGCGCGCCAATAAAGAAAAATCCTTATCGAAAAGCCCCCTCTTTCTTGAGAACGACCTGGTTGTTTAATATTGTGAATTATAATATTAATGATGAATAAGTTCGTGTTAATTAAAGATAAAATTGATAGTTCCATTGTGTGAAAATTATTAGTGTTAGTAGAAATCGATATTTATTTCAATAATAATTTATGTCTGGAGGTTATAATGACCAATCGGGTATTCGGGGCACTTTCGTGTCGGAGTACTATTCACGGGTTACTATTTATCCTATTACTATTTACTCTAGTATTGTTTACTTGGGTATATGAGACATTTTTCGTGTCGGGATACTATTCACGGGATACTATTTCCGAAGTACTATTCACGGGATACTATTCACCCAAAAAATATATTTCTTTTCGGTCCAAATTATTTTTGAGTACAATATTATTTCATGAGAAGATGTGATAATTTTTCAGACAATTGGTTGAAATTATAATAGTAAATCAATATGGATCGTTGGTTTAAAGTTTTAATAGTAACTTGTCCATTCGGTTTTCCAAGAGTTACTTGTCCCTTCAGTTTTCCAAGAGTTACTTGTCCCTTCGATTTTCCAAGAGTTACTTGTCTCTTCGGTGTTCCAAGAGTTAATTGCCCCTTCGTAAATAGTAGTTGTCTCTTCAATATTACCAGGAGTCATTTTGACCCTTCATTAAGACCAAGAGCTACTTTTAGTTCTTCTATAAATAGAAGCTCATTCCTTCATTATTTCTTACGAATTCACTGAAATTCTAGAGAGAGAAACTATAGAGAGAAAGAAGAAAAGTATTCTGCTACTTTACTACTCCAGTATTCAGTTTTTCTAAGGTAAGGGATATTATTTGTTGTACTCGTAAGGGATATTATTTCTTTCGTATTCATGAAGAGAGCTATTGTTATTTTATTCTTTATTATTATGTTGGAATAATCTGTTTATGCGAAGTACTGCATACATATTGAAATTCTTCTGTTAATCCATTCTTTATTATTCTGTTGTAATAATCTGTCTATGCGGTCTATCGCATGCCTGGTGAATTCTGTTGATATTCTATTCTTTATTATTCTGTTGGAATATCCTGTTTGTGCGGATTACGCATAACCTGGTTCCATTCTTTATTATTCTGTTGGAATATCCTGTCAGTGTGGATTACGCATGACCTGGTTCCATTCTTTATTATTCTGTTGGAATAACCTGTCTGTACTGTCTATCGCATGCATGGTGAATTCTTCTGTTATTTCATTCTTTATTATTCTGTTGGAATAACTTGTCTATGTGGATTACCACATGCATGGTGAATAATCCTTCGTATTCATTCTTTATTAAATTGTGAAAATAATATGTCTACGTGGATTACCGCATGGCGGGCAAAAATCCATTTGCAGTTTCATATATCCTATTATACTCAGTTGGTTAAAGCTTTAACTTCTATACTCCATGAAATTAGTGGAAAATCCTTGATATTTGCGCTTCATCCAGTATCTTTTCATGGAAATATTCTTCTGAGCATTCTTGAATTTTACTCTATAAAGCAGTATCATGTTGACAATTTGGACGTTATTGGTTACTGGATAAATTAATTTATAAATCTTTAAAATTTATTCTTCAACTTGTTTTATTGAATTATTATGTCATTGTCATCATCCTCATGCTTATATTATGATGAAAGTCATCTTTGGCTTACGTGCATAGATGGACTTGGTATGATTATGACCAGGGGTTATTCGGTATAATCGTGACCGTAATGTGACGAATGATGTGATAAAAGTCCTCATTGACCTGTAGTTCATTGGTGGACAGTTGTTGGTATGATTATGATCAGAGATTATTTGATATAGTCATGACCATTGATGATTACATGAATATCCTTGGCCGTGGAGCAAGGATGATTCGAGTTTATTTATTAAGATGAGTCTCAGCGATAAAGTTGATGAAAAACTTTTTAAATCATAGAAGATAGTAGATTATATACTTTACTTGACTCTTCTAATGGATTGCTTATTCCGCTGTAGTTTTTGATCTAAAACTTATTGTCTATTATATTCTATCAGTTGTTATACTGTTGAAAGCTAATGATAACTTATTCTGCATTATCTTAGTCATAATATTTCTTACTGGGATAGTTGAGCTCACTCTTTTGCTTTTATTGTTCTCTTCAGTAAATTAGAACATAGCTGGGACTAGTCGGGGAACAGAGTGATGGTCCTAGATGGTGCATTAGTAGTTCTCACTATTCTGTGAAATAGTGTGATAATAAATGTTATAAGGACTCCATTGAGTGTGGATATTGTCTAGATGACAATATTTATATTAAACTCACAGCCTATGTTTTGTCGTATTTTACACGACTGTTGTATAATTAGTTTGTATTTGTATTCAGTACCTTGTATCTGGCGACCCAAGATGGGTAATGTATACCTATTTTGGGGGCGTCACAGTTGGTATCAAAGCTTAGGGATATGATCCTTGGCTGAGATGTGAGACAAGAACTAGGAGGGGAGAGATGGGAAATTCCTTCGCTAGTATTACCTAACTAAGTTTATTTGGTATTTAATTGGTTGGTCAGAGTATAGGGATAATATGTGATATGTTAATTAACCCTTGTTTTGTGGCAGTTTTGGAAAATGGCATCCGAAAATGTTGAGATAAGCAATGAAGCACATGAGATCGTGGAGTCACCACAGATCAATACCCAGGATAATGTGCAACATGAAGACAATAATCCTCAGGTAAACAATAACACCGATGAAATAGTGAACGATGGAATGTTCAGAGGCTTTATGCAATTCATGCAACATCAGGCGAGAGCGACTCCTGTTCAAAATACAGGTGGAAACACTAACAACTCTCGAACGGTCACCGCTAAGCAGTTCAAGGAGCTGGGACCACCGGAGTTTTTTGGAGAGCCAAAATCACTTAAGCCGGAGACGTGGATAAAGCAGATTAACAAGATATTTGATGTCTTGGGATGCTTCAAGGAGGAAAAGGTTTCCTTTGTCACCTTCATGTTGCGAGAAGAGGCAGATTACTGGTGGGAATCTGTAAAGCGTACTCAACCTGCCGCACTGAAGATGTCTTGGGAGAAGTTCCAAGAACTGTTCAACGATAAGTACTTTCCTAAAAGTATTCGTCACATGAAGGAGGTAGAGTTCATCAAGTTTGAGCAAAATAATATGACCGTGGCGCATTATGAAGCTAAGTTTACCGAGTTATCTCGGTTTGCGTCCCACTTAGTTGATAATGAGGAGAGAATGATGCGGATGTTTCTGAGAGGTTTGAAACTCAAGATACGTCAATACCTAATTTCTCATAAATTGTGTTTGTATTCAGATGTTGTGAATATAGTTCAGTTATTGGAGCGCGATAATGAGTCAACCCAACCAAGAGAGAGCTGCCGACAAGTCGATAATACCAGTGGTAGCAGTCATCGAAGCGGTGACAACAAGCGTGGAGGGAATCAACATGCCAGAAATGGTAATCACTTCGGTGGTAATCATGGCCATGACAATAAGAGTGGACATTTCAAGAAGAGGAGATTTAACAATGATGGAAAATCGTCAGCACCAGCACCTGTTGTTAAGGAAGGAGAACGACCATCGGTCGTATGTTATAAATGTGGAGGGGAGGGACATATCAGTCCAAACAACGTGATGCAGTCCAAAGCATGTTACAATTGTGGAAGAGAAGGTCACCTAGCCCGATTTTGTCATTTACCGAAGACAAGTCCAGCTAGAATGGAGGCACCAGAGGCCGTCCCAGAAAAGTCAAAGCTGGTAGTGCAACGGAGAGCATTTGTCGTGACCTCCCAGAAAGCAAGGAACCCGAACAAGGTCATCACGGGTAAGCTTATCAGAAACTCTAGCGAAGTATATACCTTATATGATACTGGCTCTACTCATTATTTTATTTCTCCTACTTGCGCTCAACGTTTAAATTTAACTCCGAAGAAATTGGACTTTGACTTATCGGTTGAAACTCCGTTGGGAGAAACCTTCATTACGTCCACAGTTTATAAGTCTTGTTTGATTCAAATCGGTAACCGCACATTACCTATCGATCTTATTTCTTTGAAAATACTTGCATTTGATGTGATATTAGGGATTGATTGGTTAACTACTCATCATGCTAAAATCGATTATTTTCGTAAGGTTGTTAGCTTTCATATTCCTAACCAACCTATTATGCGAATTCAAGCAGCCAAATCATTAAAATCAATCACTATCATCTTAAGCCATAAAGTTATTCGTTTATTAAAAAACAGATGTCAAGCTTTCTTAGCTCATGTCACAGATCTAAACAAAAATACGTCAGTTTTGAATGATATTTCTATTGTTAATAAATTTCCTGACGTATTTTCTGAAGAACTTCCTGGCCTACCCCCAGAGCGTGAAATTGAATTTTGTATCGACCTTGAATCCGGTACAAAACCTATTTTTAAAGCCCCATATCGAATGGCTCCTATTAAACTTCAGGAGTTAAAAACCCAACTATAGGAATTGTTTGACATTGGTTTCATCCATCCTAATACGTCTCCTTAGGGTGCTCCTGTTCTATTCGTGAAGAAGAAAGATGAAAGTATGCGACTTTGTATTGATTATCGGGAGTTGAATCATGTCACCATCAAAAATAGGTACCCGTTGCCTCGCATTGATGACCTGTTTGACCGGTTGCAAGGCGCCAAATTCTTTTCAAAGATTGATCTTCGTTCCAGATATCACCAATTGAAGATTAAAACCGATGACATTCCAAAGACGGCTTTCAGAACTCAGTACGGGCATTATGAATTCCTAGTCATGTCTTTTGGATTGACTAATGCTCCTGCTGCCTTCATGGATATGATGAACCGAGTATTCAAGGAACATTTGGATCACTTTATGATCGTCTTTATTGATGGCATCCTCATATGAAGATCATGAGCAACACCTGAGGTTGATGCTCCAAAAGCTTCGTGAAAACAAGTTATATGCCAAGTTGAAGAAATGTGAGTTATGGTTTGAGAAAGTTGTATTCTTTGGGCATGTGATATCAAATCATAGAATATCTGTAACGGGACGAATTGTTTGAGTTGTGATTCTGAGGACAGAATCCTTTTAAGAGGAGAAAGATGTGACAACCGAGATTTTGTAATTGATTTTAATATTTATTGGAGTGAATAAATATTTTTCGATGAATTAATTATTAGATTAAATAATTATTTAATGAAATTATGGTAGATTAATTTAATTACATGTGTTGTATTTATTAAATTGATGTGGACAATTTTATTATTCGATGCATATATTTATGTGAGTTTATTATATTAAAAGAAATATTTAATAAGCTTAATGTTATTTTAATTAAATAAATTATTAATTAGAGATTTAATAAATTGACATTATTATTAAAGGAGAAATTTAATTATGTGACTATGTGAATTAATGAGAAATTATTATAATTTATTTAAAATAAATTAAATAAGAGATTGATTTATTTTACAAGGAGTGTGACATTATTTAAACTATATGATAAAAGGCTTTATTAAATTAATTGATTTTAAATCCCTTTCTTGTTAGCCAAACATGGCACTAAGGGGAGTTGGAGGCAGTTAACCTGTAAGACCCCAACTTTTATAAATAAAGATAAATTTTCTATAAATATCATTTTTGAATATTATGGAGTTAATTTGATATAATGTTATAGTTGTGGGTAATATTTATAAATTTTACAAAGTACGCAAGTTGTTATATAATATTCGATTTGTAAGACCCCGAATTTTATAAAATAAAAGTATTCAATTTTTCTTATAATTACTATTAAGTAAATGGTTAAATTGATAAAAAGTTAAAGTTAAGGGTGATATATGAATTTTTTTTCAAAATACACAAGTGGTTATAAAATATTCATTGTTGTCGGGGAATATTCGTTTGGTCGTGGAATATTCTTTCTGTCGGAGAATATTCGTACGACGGCGCAGCCATTTGTGGGCCCCATAACGAATAATTGTCGGATGAAGAAAACGATAAATTTGAGATTTTACAAATAACGGCGTAGTTGTTACCGTTAACACTGTTGGAATACCCGGTGGTTAAAATACAGTAATACACGTTATTGCACAGTAGCACACGGTATTGTACAGTATTTTTAAAATTATTGATTCTTACGTAAGAAGGCACTACTCAATAATTGTTACAGTAATTACTGTTCAATATTTTATTTTATTGATTCAATAATTACTACGTTGAAATTTTATATTATTGTTGTTCAATAATTGTCACTGCACAGTATTTCCCATTATCAGATCAATAATTCATATTATTTGAATAATATTATTAGATAGCATTATTGGCAATGTCTAGAAAGTTCTGTCTAAGGAGAGGTTTGGTCATCTAATTGCGCGCTAGTAAGGAGAAATCCTTATTGGAAAGCCCCCTCTTTCCTGGGAACGACCTGGTTGTCATAAATGTGATTATGTAATATTATTTGTTAATAATTAATTATTGATTCATATGATAAGGAAATATTTATTTTATGTGGATATAAATGATGGATTTATTTATGTGGTTATAAATGAAGGAGTTAATGTTAAGGTATTTTATCTGTATTTTTGTCGGAACGGAGGTATTGAAAATTAAATTAGTGTTTTTGAGATATTTTGCGAGGGTTATAATTTTTAATTCGACCGTTGGATCGTTGTAATTTTTGGATATGTTATAGATATATAAGTTGAGTATATGTACACAAATTTTGAACCGTTAAAAATGAACGTATAAATTGTTATGAATTTTACGAGATGACTGGTTCAGAAATTGTTGAATTTTCGGAGTTAATCATTTTGGTGGAAAATTCTAGAATTGGTGGGCCCCACTCTTGGTTGGTGAAGAAATGTGCTGAGATTTTTATTCAAATGTGGTGGGTAGGAATAGTACCAGGTAAAGCCATCAGGTTGCAGATTAAGTCTGCTTCGGCGTGCTAACATTTTCCTATAAATAGAGGGCTAAGTTAGAATTGAAAATCACACCAGAAACAAGTTTTCTCTCTTTCTCTCTCTAGATTATTGAGTATATTTTGTGAGTATTTAGATACTTTGTGAGTTTCTATTCATCAGTGCAAGTTTTCTTCAGCCTTATACCGATCAGAAGTATTGCTCTTTTGAGGTAAGGGATAGTAAGGGATTTTAAGGGTTATTATATTTTTCAGTTCGTAATTCTTCCGACCTTCAGAAAATTCTAGAAAAATTTGAAATGATATTTTGATGAGTTTTATTGATTGTGTCCAAAAATAGTGATTTTTGGATGTGTAGATTAAGTGGTATGAATTTTACGGGAAAAGACTATTTTAAAAGTAACCGCTTATAACTCCTTGTGGTTAACTCCAAAATTGATAAAATTTTTATTGGAAGTATATCTATATAATATCAGTGTACTCTGTAAATTTTGAAATTTTTGGATAAAATTATAATTTATGATAAATGTCTAAATATTCGGCTGTTTTGGCCATATGAAAATTAGTAAATGAGTTTTAAAAATTCTGAGAAAAATATATGTTCAATATGGGACTATATTCTGCTAAATCCCAGAAAAGAAATATTTTTAGAACTGATTTGATATTTTTCATGAAAATAGACTAGTTATGAGTAAATGAATTAAATATGTAATGTGAAGTAAGAAAATTGGAAAATAGGATTTTATGGCTTGAGAATCCTATATGTGGTATATGCAGATTTTTGATGAGGGTTTTGGTTATTGATGATGAAATCTTAAGAGTTGACATTTTATGATGATTAAATGCATTAATTAGTAAAGTGTAAACAATTTAAATAAATTATTTATAAGTTTAAAAAATATTATTCTTTCAATATTATTATACCGAAATATTGGTATGTATATTATTGTGGAATTTCTACCTTTTTCATGTCGGGGTTACTATTCATGAGTTACTATTCACGAGTTACTATGCATGGGCACTATTCACGACAAAAATTAGTTTCTTTTTCTGACCAAATTATTGTTGATTTATGATTGTTGCTCTCGAAAATAAATGCAGTTGTTGATCATATTGTTTTTATTATAATATATAACATTTTTATAACCCTGATGTTGAATTTCTCTTTCACTTGAGTGTAAAGATGGATAAATTATTGGTATGATCGTGACTGAGAAATGTCTTTGGCCTGTAGTGCAAAGATGAATTGTTAACTGGTATGATCATGACCATTGAATTTATAATTGAATATCTTTAGCTTAAGTGTAAAGATGAATTGATTAACATGGTTATAATTATTGTTTATATAAATTCTGAAATGATTATATATTTCTTTGAGATATGAATATATTTGGCCTATAGTGCAAATATGAACTGTTGAGGAATATTTTTGGCATGTAGTGCAAAGATGAGTTGTTGATGAATATCTTTGGCTCGTAATGCAAAGATGTCCTGTTGTTGAATATCTTTGGCCTGTAGTGCAAAGATGACTTGTTAATGAATATCTTTGGGCCGTAGTGCAAAGATGAATTTATTAGTATGATTATGAACATAAACTGTGATTTGGTATAACCATGATCTTTGATGTTTCAGGTGATGAAAATTATCTTTGTCCTGGATGCGAAGAGGAATTTAGAATTACAATTATGATTATGAGCTATTCATATAATTGTGAAAAGGAACTGTTGATTAATGTTACAGGGATAAAACATTATTGGTGGACTTTTAATGTGGAGAAGATAATAGACTTTATGGTCTATTTGACTCTTCTAATGGTTTGCTCGTTCCGCTGCAACTATGGTTGAAATTTTTTCTCATCTACCATATGTTCTAAATCTCTGATTTATTACTGTTGAAGGCTATTGATAATTTAATTATCTTTAGTCATGATATTCTTTACTGGGCTAGTTGTGCTCACCCTTTTGCTTCACAATTCCTTTTCAGGTAATAAGAGTGTAGCTGGGTCGAGCGGGGGTAACAAGGGAATAGAACGGTGGTCTCTAGCTGTGGAGTTCTCCCTAAGCAGTATAGAAAGGTTCATTTAGTAGTTATATTTGGTGAATCCAATAGGGTGAGGCGAACCCAACGTTGGAAGGGTGTTTTGCCACTATCATACAAGATGTCTAATGACATACAACCTCGTGTCATCATAAGACACGGTTGTGCTCATCCACTTGCTGAGTATATCTACGAGCACTACCTGTATAATCTTGGTGTTTGTTTGAAGTTTAATTCACGATTAAAGACAGTGAAGATAATGATAAGTCAAGAGAAGACTCACCATTGGGAAGAATATGATAGTAATCTTCTCGTTTTTTTTGGGGTCTATTGGGTCAACCAAGGATAATTCTGTGGCCATATGATATCTATCATAACCTAGACGCATGGCCTCCCATGTACGAAGGTTTTCTTGAGCACTTTCCAAAGATTCTAATTTCTAAAACAGTCTTTGACTATACCTTTATGTAAGGTGCCACTGTGAGGTGCTATCCACGGTTGGGACATGTGTCACACTTGGTATATATTTGTATCCAAACTCAAAGCATATATGTTGTTGTATTTTTGCACGATAATTGTTGTAATAAAGTTATAGTTATTTTCTGTACCATGTATTTGGCGACTCAGAATAGGTTGGATGGAATGGACCTATTTTGGGGTTGTCACAGTTGGTATCAGAGCTTAGGGATATGATCTCTGGCGGAGATCGGGGAATATAACTAGGAGGGGAGAGATGAGTAAATCATTCGCTAGTGTTTCCTACCTAAGCTTATTTGTTGGTCAGTCATAATATCGGGATATTATGTGATATGTTAATTTGTTCAATTAACCCTTATTTTGAAGCTGTATTCTAGAATGATATTTGAGATGCATGAGATGAGCAATGGAGAAATTATGATGACAGGGAAGATGGAATCTAAAATAAAAGGAAGGTATTCTCAACTCTTTGAAATACCAGGTACGTAAATTTCGGGGACGAAAATTCATAAGGAGAGGAGATTGTAAGACCCCGAATTTTATGAAATAAAAGTATTCAATTTTTCTTATAATTACTATTAAGTAAATGGTTAAATTGATAAAAAGTTAAAGTTAAGGGTGATATATGAATTTTTTTTAAAATACACAAGTGGTTATAAAATATTCATTGTTGTCGGGGAATATTCGTTTGGTCGTGGAATATTCTTTCTGTCGGGGAATATTCGTACGACGGCGCAGCCATTTGTGGGCTCCATAATGAATAACTGTCGGATGAAGAAAATGACAAATTTGAGATTTTACAAATATCGGCGTAGTTGTTACCGTTAACACTGTTGGAATACCCGGTGGTTAAAATATAGTAATACGCGTTATTGCACAGTAGCACACGGTATTGCACAGTATTTTTGAAATTATTGATTCTTACGTAATAAGGCACTACTCAATAATTGTTACAGTAATTACTGTTTAATATTTTATTTTATTGATTCAATAATTGCTACGCTGAAATTTTATATTATTGTTGTTCAATAATTGTCACTGCACAGTATTTCCCATTATCAGATCAATAATTCATATTATTTGAATAATATTATTAGATAGCATTATTGGCAATGTCTAGAAAGTTATGTCTAAGGAGAGGTTTGGTCATCTAATTGCGCGTTAGTAAGGAGAAATCCTTATTTGAAAGCCCCCTCTTTCCTGGGAACGACCTGGTTGTCATAAATGTGATTATGTAATATTATTTGTGAATAATTAATTATTGATTCATATGATAAGGGAATATTTATTTTATGTGGATATAAATGATGGATTTATATATGTGGTTATAAATGAAGGAGTTAATGTTAAGGTATTTTATCTGTATTTTTGTCGGAACGGAGGTATTGAAAATCAAATTAGTGCTTTTGAGATATTTTGCGAGGGTTATAATTTTTAATTCGACCGTTGGATCGTTATAATTTTTGGATATGTTATAGATATATAAGTTGAGTATATGTACACAAATTTTGAACCGTTAAAAATGAACGTATGATTTGTTATGAATTTTACGAGATGACTGGTTTAGAAATTGTTGAATTTTCGGAGTTAATCATTTTGGTGGAAAATTCTAGAATTGGTGGGCCCCACTCTTGGTTGGTGAAGAAATGTGCTGAGATTTTTATTCAAATGTGGTGGGTAGGAATAGTACCAGGTAAAGCCATCAGGTTGCAGGTTAAGTCTGCTTCGGCGTGCTAACATTTTCCTATAAATAGAGGGCTAAGTTAGAATTAAAAATCACACCAGAAACAAGTTTTCTCTCTTTCTCTCTCTAGATTATTGAGTATATTTTGTGAGTATTTAGATACTTTGTGAGTTTCTATTCATCAGTGCAAGTTTTCTTCAGCCTTATACCGATCAGAAGTACTGCTCTTTTGAGGTAAGGGATAGTAAGGGATTTTAAGGGTTATTATATTTTTCAGTTCGTAATTCTTCTGACCTTCAGAAAATTCTAGAAAAATTTGAAATGATATTTTGATGAGTTTTATTTATTGTGTCCAAAAATAGTGATTTTTGGATGTGTAGATTAAGAGGTATGAATTTTACGGGAAAAAACTATTTTAAAAGTAACCGCTTATAACTCCTTGTGGTTAACTCTAAAATTGATAAAATTTTTATTGAAAGTATATCTATATAATATCAGTGTACTCTGTAAATTTCGGAATTTTTGGATAAAATTACAATTTATGATAAATGTCTAAATATTCGGCTGTTTTGGCCATATGAAAAATAGTAAATGAGTTTTAAAAATTCTGAGAAAAATATATGTTCAATATGGGACTATATTCTGCTAAATCCCAGAAAAGAAATATTTTTAGAACTGATTTGATATTTTTCATGAAAATAGACAAGTTATGAGTAAATGAATTAAATATGTTATGTGAAGTAAGAAAATTGGAAAATAGGATTTTATGGCTTGAGAATCCTATATGTGGTATATGCAGATTTTTGATGAGGGTTTTGGTTATTGATGATGAAATCTTAAGAGTTGACATTTTATGATGATTAAATGCATTAATTAGTAAAGTGTAAACAATTTAAATAAATTATTTATAAGCTTAAGAAATATTATTCTTTCAATATTATTATACCGAAAAATAAGTATGTATATTATTGTGGAATTTCTACCTTTGTCATGTCGGGGTTACTATTCATGAGTTACTATTCACGAGTTACTATTCATGGGAAAATTGGTTTCTTTTTCTGACCAAATTATTGTTGATTTATGATTGTTGCTCTCGAAAATAAATGTAATTGTTGATCATATATATAACATTTTTATAACCCTGATGTTAAATTTCTCTTTCACTTGAGTGTAAAGATGGATAAATTATTGGTATGATCGTGACTGAGGAATGTCTTTGGCCTGTAGTGCAAAGATGAATTGTTAACTGGTATGATCATGACCATTGAATTTATAATTGAATATCTTTAGCTTAAGTGTAAAGATGAATTGATTAACATAGTTATAATTATTGTTTATATAAATTCTGAAATGATTATATATTTCTTTGAGATATGAATATATTTGGCCTATAGTGTAAATATGAACTGTTGAGAAATATCTTTGGCATGTAGTGCAAAGATGAGTTGTTGATGAATATCTTTGGCTTGTAATGCAAAGATGTCCTGTTGTTGAATATCTTTGGCCTGTAGTGCAAAGATGACTTGTTGATGAATATCTTTGGGCCGTAGTGCAAAGATGAATTTATTAGTATGATTATGAACATAAACTGTGATTTGGTATAACCATGATCTTTGATGTTTCAGGTGATAAAAATTATCTTTGTCCTGGATGCGAAGAGGAATTTAGAATTACAATTATGATTATGAGCTATTCATATAATTGTGAAAAGGAACTGTTGATTAATGTTACAGGGATAAAACATTATTGGTGGACTTTTAATGTGGAGAAGATAATAGACTTTATAGTCTATTTGACTCTTCTAATGGTTTGCTCGTTCCGCTGCAACTATGGTTGAAATTTTTTATCATCTACCATATGTTCTAAATCTCTGATTTATTACTGTTGAAGGCTATTGATAATTTAATTATCTTTAGTCATGATATTCTTTACTGGGCTAGTTGTGCTCACCCTTTTGCTTCACAATTCCTTTTCAGGTAATAAGAGTGTAGCTGGGTCGAGCGGGGGTAACAAGGGAATAGAACGGTGGTCTCTAACTGTGGAGTTCTCCCTAAGCAGTATAGAAAGGTTCATTTAGTAGTTATATTTGGTGAATCCAATAGGGTGAGGCGAACCCAACGTTGGAAGGGTGTTTTGCCACTATCATACAAGATGTCTAATGACATACAACCTCGTGTCATCATAAGACACGGTTGTGCTCATCCACTTGCTGAGTATATCTACGAGCACTACCTGTATAATCTTGGTGTTTGTTTGAAGTTTAATTCACGATTAAAGACAGTGAAGATAATGATAAGTCAAGAGAAGACTCACCATTGGGAAGAATATGATAGTAATCTTCTCGTTTTTTTTGGGGTCTATTGGGTCAACCAAGGATAATTCTGTGGCCATATGATATCTATCATAACCTAGACGCATGACCTCCCATGTACGAAGGTTTCCTTGAGCACTTCCCAAAGATTCTAATTTCTAAAACAGTCTTTGACTATACCTTTATGTAAGGTGCCACTGTGAGGTGCTATCCACGGTTGGGACATGTGTCACACTTGGTATATATTTGTATCCAAACTCAAAGCATAAATGTTGTTGTATTTTGCACGACAATTGTTGTAATAAAGTTGTAGTTATTTTCTGTACCATGTATTTGGCGACTCAGAATAGGTTGGATGGAATGGACCAATTTTGGGGTTGTCACACGATTGGTCAGGGAATATTCATTTTAACAGGGAATATTCGTACAACGGCACAATTATTGGTGGACCCCACAATGAAATTATTGTCGGATTGAGAAAATGACAAAAATATTTTATTAAAAATAACGGCCGAAGTTTTACCATTGATACTGTTGAACTACTCGGTAGTAAAATTACAGTAATACATGTGGTTGCATAGTAGCACACGATATTGATTATTAATGCTTATGTGAGAAGTCACTCAGTTTGATTCAATTATTATCAGTTAATAATATGAATTATTTAGCGATAATGAAGTTTTGTTTTATTCGTATTATTAACGTAATAAAACAGAAATATCTTTTTATATAGAACAGAATACTTTATTAAAGTTATTCTATAAATAGAATATATTATATTTTATTTAAAAGATTTTTCTTTAAATATGGACCGTCAGATTAAAGTAATCAATCTGGACCGTTCATGGATTAGTTACTATGCATTCTATTTTTCTATAAATAGCAGCTCATTCCTTCATTATTTCTTACGAATTCACTGAACTCTAGAGAGAGAAAACTATAGAGAGAGAGAAGAAAAATATTCTGCTACTTAACTACTTTCTTATTTCAGTTCTTCTTTAAAACGGTAAGGGGTATTATTCTTTCTTATTCATGAAGAGAACTGTTGTAATTCTATTTCTTATTATTCTGTTGGAATAACCTGTAAACGCGGTCTACCCTATACTTTGTGACATTCTTCTATTATTCTGTTGGAACATCCTGTCTGTATATTTTACACCGGACCTGGTTCCGTCTTTATTATTATTCTGTTGGAACATCCTGTCTGTATGTTTTACACCAGACCTGGTTCCGTCTTTATTATTATTCTGTTGGAACATCATGTCTGTGTGTTTTACACCGGACCTAGTTCCGTCTTTATTATTATTCTGTTGGAATATCTTGTCTGTGTGTTTTACACCGGACCTGGTTCCGTCTTTGTTATTATTCTGTTGGAATATCCTGTCTGTGCATTTTATGCCGGACCTGGTTCCATTATTTATTATTCTGTTGGAATAACCTGTCTGTACGGTCTATCGCATGCATGGTGATTTATTTTGTTATTCCATTCTCTATTATACTCAGTTGGTTAAGTTTTGACTTCTATACTCCATGAAATTTGTGAAATATCCTTGATAATTGCGTTTCATCCAGTATCTTTTCATGAAAATATTCTTCTAAGCATTCTTGAATTTTACTCCACAAAGCAGTATCATGTTGACAATTTGGACGTTGTTAATTCTTGGATAAATTAATTCTTGAACTTGTTTTATTAAATTCTTATATCATTGTCATTATCCTCATGTTTATAAAATGTTGAAAGTCATCTGTGGCCTGTAGTGTATAGATGGACTTGGTATGATTATGACTAGGGATTATTCGGTATAATCATTACCGTAATGTTACAAATGATGTGGTAAAAGTCCTCATTGGCCCGTAGTGCATTGATGGACAGTTGTTGGCATGATCATGACCATTAATGAATACACGAATATCCTTGGCCGTAGTGGAGGAGTGATTCGATGATGTGGATTATTTTATTAAGCTGAGTCCTAGCGATAACATTGTTGAAAAACCTTTTAATTCATAGAAGATACTAGATGTTATTTTCTACTGGACTCTTTTAATGGATTACTTGTTCCGCTGCAGTTAAACTTGATGTTCGTTATATTTTATCAGTTTAACATTGTTGAAGGCTAATGATAATTTATTATGCATTATCTTAGTCATAATATTTCTTACTGGGCTAGTTGAGCTCACCCTTTCTTTCACTGTTCTCTTGAGAAAATGAGAATATAGCTGGGACGATTCGGGGAACGGAGTGATGGACCTGATGATAGTATTAGTAGTCCTCACTATTCTGTTAAATAGTGTGAAAATAATTGTAATGAGTACTCCTTTTGAGTTTGTATAGTCTCTAGTAGACAATAATTGTATTCAAACTCACAGTTATGTTTTGTTGTATTGTACACGACAGTTGTATTAGTAAGTTGTATTTGTATTCTGTACCATATATCTGACGACCCAAGATGGGTGATGTATACCTAATTTTGGGGGCGTCACAGTTGGTATCAGAGCTTAGGGATATGATCCCTGGTTAAGATGTGAGAATAGAACTAGGAGGGGAGAGATGGGGAATTCCTTCGCTAGTATGACCTACCTAAGTTTATTTGCATGGTATTTAATTGGTCGGTCAGAATATAAGGATAATATATGACATATCAATTAACTTTTGTTTTGTGGCAGTATCTGAAAATGACATCCAAGAATGTTGAGAATAGCAATGGATCACAGGCGACTGTTGATTCACCACATATTAATAATCGGGATAATGTGCATCAGGAAGGCAATAATCCTCATGCAAATAACAATACTGACCAAATGATGAATGATGGAATGTTCAGAAGCTTTATGCAGTTCATGCAACAGCAGGCGAGAGCGGCTCCTGTCCAAAATGTAGGTGAAAACATTGAAAACTCTCGGACGGTCACCGCTAAACAGTTCAAGGAGCTGGGACCACCGGAGTTTAAGGGAGAGCCAAAACCACTTATAGCGGAAACATGGATAAAGCAGATCACCAAGATATTTGATGTCTTGGGATGCTCCGAGGAGCAAAAGGTTCCCTTTGCTGCCTTTATGTTGCGAGGAGAGGCAGATTACTGGTGGGAATCGATTAAGCGTACTCAACCTACCGCACTGAAGATGTCTTGGGAGAAGTTCCAAGAGCTGTTCAATAACAAATACTTTTCCGAAAGTGTTCGACACATGAAGGAGGTGTAGTTCATCAAATTGGAGTAGAATAATATGACCGTGTCGCAGTATGAGGCTAAATTTGCTGAGTTATCCCGGTTTTCGTCCCACGTGGTGGATAATGAAGAGCTAATGACGCGAATATTTTTGCGAGGTTTGAAACCTGAGATATGTCAACATCTTATTTTTCATAAACTGTGTTTGTATTCAGATGTTGTGAATAGGGCTCAATTAGTGGAGCGCGATAACGAGTCAACGCAACCAAAAGAGAGCAGTCGACAAAATGATAATACCAGTGAGAGCAGCCATCGAAGCGGTGACAACAAGCGTGGTGGGAATCAATAGGCCAAAAATGGTAACCACTTCGGTGGTAATCAGGGCCAAAATAATAAGAATGGTCATTTCAAGAAGAGGAGATTCAACAATGATGGAAAGACGTCAGCACCAGCACCCGTTGTTAAGGAAGGAGAACGACCACCTATCATATGTTTCAAATGCAGAGGGGAGGGGCACATCAGTCCAAACTGCGTGATGTCGTCTAAAGCATGTTATAATTGTGGAAGAGAAGGTCATTTAGCTCGATTTTGTTGTTTACCAAAAACAAGTTCAGCCAGGATGGAGGCACCAAAGACCGTTCCAGAAAAGTCAAATCCGGTAGTGCAAGGGAGAGCGTTTGTTGTGACCTCCGAGAAAGCAAGGAACCCGAATGAGGTCATCACGTGTAAGCTTATCATAAACTCTAACGAAGTCTATACTTTTTTTAATACCGGTTCTACCCATTCTTTTATTTCTCCTACTTGCGCTCATTGATTAAATTTGACTCCGGAGAAATTAGACTTTGACTTATCTGTTGAAACTCCATTGGGAGAAACCTTCATTACATCCACGATTTATAAGTCTTATTTGGTTCAAGTTGGTACCCACACATTACCTGTCGATCTGATTTCATTAAAAATACTTGCATTTGACGTGATTCTAGGGATTGATTGGTTAACTACTCATCATGCAAAAATTAATTGTTTTCATAAGGTTGTTAGCTTTCATATTCCTAATCGACCTATTATGCGAATTCAAGCAACCAAACCATTAAAATCAATCATTGTCATCTCAAGCCATAAGCTATTCGTTTATTGAAAAACGGATGTCAAGCTTTTTTAGCTCATGTCATGGATCTAAACAAAAATACGTCAGTTTTGAATGATATTTCTATTGTTAATAAATTCCCTGACGTATTCCCTGAAGAATTTCCTGACCTACCCCCAGAGCGTGAAATTAAATTTTGTATCGACCTTGAACCCGGTACAAAACCCATTTCCAAAGCCCCATATCGAATGGCTCCTATTGAACTTCGGGAGTTAAAGATCCAACTGTAAGAATTGTTAGACATTGGCTTTATTCATCCTAGTACTTCTCCTTGTGGTGCTCCTGTTCCATTTGTGAAGAAGAAAGATGGAAGTATGCGACTTTGTATTGATTATCGGGAGTTGAATCATGTCACCATCAAAAACAGGTACCCATTGCCACATATTGATGACCTGTTTGACCAGTTGCAAGGAGCACAATTCTTTTCAAAGATCGATCTTCGTTCTGGATATCATCAGCTGAAGGTTAGAACTGAGGATATTCCAAAGACGGCTTTCAGAACTCGGTACGGGCATTATGAATTCCTAGTCATGTCCTTTGGATTGACTAATGCTCCTGTTGCTTTCATGGATATGATGAACCGGGTATTCAAGGAATATTTGGATCACTTTGTGGTCGTCTTTATTGATGACATCCTTATTTATTCCAAAAGTCATGAAGATCATGAGCAACACTTGAGGCTGGTACTCCAAAAGCTTCGTGAATACAAGCTTTATGCCAAGTTGAAGAAGTGCGAGTTCTGGCTGAAGGAGGTAGCATTCCTTGGGCACGTAGTATCAAGTCGTGGAATATCTGTTGACCCGGCAAAGATTGAAGCTATTCAAAGCTGGGAGCAACCTAAATCAGTAACCGAAGTACATAGCTTTCTCGGTTTAGCTGGTTATTATCAGAGATTCGTGGAAGAATTTTCTCGAATCGCTACTCCACTAACTCAGCTGACTCGAAAAGATACAAAGTTCGGTTGGAGCGAAGAATGTGATAAGAGTTTTTAAGAACTCAAGAGGAGACTCATTTCAGCACCTGTTCTAACAATACCATCTGGCTCGGAGGGATTTATCATCTGCAGTGATGCTTCGAGCAAAGGGTTGGGATGCGTTCTTATGCAATATGGAAAAGTCATAGCTTATGCATCAAGACAACTCAAGGAATATGAGAGAAATTATCCTACTCATGATCTAGAGTTGGCAGCTGTTGTCTTTGCACTTAAAATTTGGAGGCATTACTTGTATGGGGAGAAGGTGGAGATCTTTACGGATCATAAAAGCCTCAAATATTTTTTCACTCAAAAGGAACTCAACATGCGACAGCGACGTTGGCTTGAACTATTGAAAGATTATGATCATACCATTCAATACCATCCTGGAAAAGCGAACGTGGTAGCTGACGCATTGAGTAGAAGATCATATGCAAGTACGAGTGAGATATTGTCAACACAAAGGCCCATTTTGTGTGACTTACAAAGGATGGAGATAGAGTTAAAGACTCCAGGGACCCATGTGATGATGGTGAATATACGAGTAGAACTGACTTTAATCGATAAAGTTAAAGCAGCTCAAGCTACAGACCTGGAGCTGATGGGTATGAGGAAGAAAGTGCAAGAAGGTGCTATGCCGGAAGCAAGAATCGATGAAGAAGGAATACTTCAAGTCAACTCCAGACTTTGTGTTCCTAACAACCCTGATTTAAAGTATGAAATCGTGATGGAGGCGCACAACACACCGTTTGCAATCCATCCTGGGAGTACCAAAATGTATCATGATCTTCGTCATACATTTTGGTGGAGCAATATGAAGCGAGAGATAACGCTGTTTATCTCAAGGTGTCTAACTTGTCAACGAGTCAAGGCGGAGCATCAAGTACCAAAAGGTCCATTGCAACCACTTAAAATTCCAAAATAGAAGTGGGAGCACATTACCATGAATTTCGTTACCGGTCTTCCTAAGGTTTCTCAAGGTATTGATGCGATTTGGGTCATTGTTGATAGATTGACCAAGTCTGCTCATTTTTTACCGATACGAGAAACTTATACACTTGAACGTCTTGCTCGTATGTACATAAACGAGATTGTAAGACTGCATGGTATGCCAGTATCCATAATTTCTGACCGAGACCCAAGATTCACTTCACGATTTTGGGTTAGCTTACAAAAAGTTATGGGCACAGATTTACGATTTAGTTCAGCATATCATCCTTAGACGGACGGACAATCAGAGATGACTATTCAAACTCTGGAAGATTTATTAAGACTCTGTGTCCTTGACTTCAAGGGAAGTTGGGACAAGTTCTTATCATTGGTGGAGTTTTCCTACAACAACAGTTATCAAGCAAGTATTGGCATGGCTCCATTCGAAGCGTTGTATGGAAGAAAGTGTCGTTCTCCAGTATGCTGGGATGAGGTGGGTGAAGCAACGTTGTTGGGACCGGAGTTGGTACGTATGACTACAGAGAAGATTCAAACGATTCGACAACGTATAAAAACCTCACAAGATCGATAAATGAGTTATGTTGATCTTTATCGAAAGGACGTGGAATTTGATATAGGAGATCATGTGTTCTTACGTGTTGCTCCATGGAAAGGAGTTACGAGATTTGGAAAAAGAGGAAAGCTCAATCCTCAATTCATCGGTCCATTTTTAATCCTCGATCGAGTAGGAACTGTGGCTTATAGACTCGCTTTACCGCCAAGTATGTTTCGTGTTCATAACGTTTTTCACATATCCATGTTACGTAAATATGTGGAAGACCCAAACCACATTATTGAGTTAGAACCGGACGAAATAGCGGAAGATTTGACGTATGAAGAAGTTCCTGTTCAAATCTTGGATAAGAAGGAACATATTCTACGCTCCAAGGTTATACCTCAAGTCAAAGTTTTGTGGAGAAATCACGATGTTGAGGAAATGACTTGGGAGTTAGAATCTGAAATGAAGTCAAGGTATCCATACCTCTTCGACATACCAGGTACGTACCCTAATTTTGAGGGCGAAATTTCATAAGAAGGGGAGGTTGTAAGACCCCAACTTTTATAAATAAAGATGAATTTTCTATAAATATCATTTTTGAATATTATGGAGTTAATTTGATATAATGTTATAGTTGTGGGTAATATTTATAAATTTTACAAAGTACGCAAGTTGTTATATAATATTCGATTGGTCGGAGAATATTCATTTTAATAGGGAATATTCGTACAACGGTACAATCATTGGTGGACCTCACAACGGAATTATTGTCGAATTGAGAAAACGACAAAAATATTTTATTAAAAATAACGGCGGAAGTTTTACCATTGATACTGTTGAACTACTCGGTAGTAAAAGTACAGTAATACGTGTGGTTGCATAGTAGCACACGGTATTGATTATTAATGCTTATGTGAGAAGTCACTCAGTTTGATTCAGTTATTGTCAGTTAATAATATGAATTATTTAGCGATAATGAAGTTTTATTTTATTCGTATTATTAACGTAATAAAACAGAAATATTTTTTTATATAAAACAGAATACTTAATTAAAGTTATTCTATAAATAGAATATATTATATTTTATTTAAAAGATTTTTCTTTAAATATGGACCGTCAGATTAAAGTAATCAATCTGAACCGTTCATGGATTAGTTACTATGCATTCTATTTTTTTTATAAATAGCAGCTCATTCCTTCATTATTTCTTACGAATTCACTAAGCTCTAGAGAGAGAAACTATAGAGAGAAACTATAGAGAGAGAGTAGAAAAGTATTCTGCTACTTAACTACTTCCTTATTTCAGTTCTTCTTTAAAACGTTAAGGGGTGTTATTCTTTCTTATTCATGAAGAGAACTGTTGTTATTCCATTTCTTATTATTCTGTTGGAATAACCTGTATACGCGGTCAACCCTATACTTGGTGACATTCTTCTATTATTCTGTTGGAAAATCCTGTCTGTGTGTTTTACACCGGACCTGGTTCCGTTTTTAATATTATTCTGTTGGAACATCCTGTCTGTGTGTTTTACACCGGACCTGGTTCCGTTTTTGTTATTATTCTGTTGGAATATCCTGTCTGTGCGTTTTACGCCAGACCTGGTTCCATTATTTATTATTCTGTTGGAATAACCTGTCTGTACGGTCTATCGCATGCATGGTGATTTATTTTGTTATTCCATTCTTTATTATACTCAGTTGGTTAAGTTTTAACTTCTATACTCTATGAAATTTATGAAATATCCTTGATAATTGTGTTTCATCTAGTATCTTTTCATGAAAATATTCTTCTAAGCATTCTTGAATTTTACTCCACAAAGCAGTATCATGTTGACAATTTGGACGTTATTAATTCTTGGATAAATTAATTCTTGAACTTGTTTTATTGAATTCTTATATCATTGTCATTATCCTCATGTTTATAAAATGTTAAAAGTCATCTGTGGCCTGTAGTGCATAGATGGACTTGGTATGATTATGACCAGGGATTATTCGGTATAATCATGATCGTAATGTTACAAATGATGTGGTAAAAGTCCTCATTGGCCCGTAGTGCATTGATGGACAGTTGTTGGCATGATCATGACCATTAATGAATACACGAATATCCTTGGCCGTAGTGCAGGGGTGATTCGATGATATGGATTATTTTATTAAGCTGAGTCCCAGCGATAACAGTGTTGAAAAACCTTTTAAATCATAGAAGATAGTAGATGTTATTTTCTACTTGACCCTTTTAATGGATTGCTTATTCCGCTGCAGTTAAACTTGATGTTCGTTATATTTTATCAGTTTAACACTATTGAAGGCTAATGATAATTTATTCTGCATTATCTTAATCATAATATTTCTTACTGGGCTAGTTGAGCTCACCCTTTCTTTCACTGTTTTCTTCAGGAAATGAGAATATAGCTGGGACGAGTCGGGGAACGAAGTGATGGACCAGATGATAGTATTAGTAGTCCTCACTATTCTGTTAAATAGTGTGACAATAATTGTAATGGGGACTCCTTTTGAGTTTGTATAGTCTCTAGTAGACAATAATTGTATTCAAACTCACAGTTATGTTTTGTCGTATTGTACACGACAGTTGTATTAGTAAGTTGTATTTGTATTCTGTACCATGTATCTGACGACCCAAGATGGGTGATGTATACCTAATTTTGGGGGCGTCACATAACCCATGACTGGGTAACTGACCACCAATGCGTCAGTTGTTCATTATTTAGTATACATCTTCTCTGTTAATTATTATTATTGCCTAAGTCTAGAAAGTAAAAACAGAGAGAGAGTTTGAGAAATTTTGAGAGAGATTGGGAGAAATTCTGTAATTGAAATAGAGAGAATTGTTATCCTTGTTCATCTACGCTTTGGGTAATTCTCTTCAACCAAATTCTTATTTTATGTCTTTTAAGTTTCATGAATATGGCTTAAAGTCTTCTGTGAATCTCTGCAAATTTGGAAAGTTGTGTTAGGGATATATGTAATAATTCGAGTAGTGGCATGTTTTATATATATATATATATATATATATATTGCATAATTCTATATCATCAGTTTCATAAAATTTTACAGTATACGATTACAGAATATGTTATATGGCCATATGGCCTTATACGTGATATTGATACGTCAATCATATATTATCCCTAAAAAATTTTCCACTTGTATGTGATTATGCATGCTAAAACGAACAAAAAGAATTTTGAATGGTTGGATATGGTTGTATAACGAATTCGTGGCGTTGAATTTTAGGAATTTATGTTCAATACTTCAAGAACATCAAGAACAGTACAATTTGCATATTTTAATTCTTTGATTGTGTGTTTTAATGGGTTAAAATCACTCTATAAACATTGGGTATTGATTATATATTAATTCTAACATGTGGATATGTTTAATTTGGGAAAATAATGATCATGTAATGTTTAATTCGCTGAACTCTATGTTCTTCGCGAACTGGGAATCAAATTCTGGAGTGTCGAGCTGCGGCGCCAACTGCAGAACTGATGTCCCGCGCCGCAGCACCACTGCGCCGCAGTGCCAACCCCAGCACTGATGCGCCGCGCCACAGCTCCATGTACCAAGGCGCAGCGCCAAGACCCAGTACAAAAGTGGCGCCGCAGCGCCACTTAGCAGAATGTCCAGAAAATGTTTTTTTTAATGTTCAAGTATAGAAATGAGTTAGTAACCTAGTCTAATGAATATAAAAGCTTGTTAGACATATAATGAGACATTAAAATGAGTTTTACCAAGTCAAGAAGACAATTACATGTTATTTGAATCGTTGATTATGTAATTAACTTGCTGTTCGTGTAGTATTATATTATGTGAAAACAAGTATGATAATTTGACTAAATATAGCCATGAATTCGAAATTAGACAAAGAATAACTTATGATGTTTAGTACGTTATTATTGACTGGTATTGTGAACATAATTGATATGTAGGATTTAATTCAAATAACGAGTTAATTAACTGTAATCTACGCACGAGACAAGTTTTCTAACCCTACTTATTATCCTTATATAAGTTGATTAATTCACCTTTTTATATTGAGCAAGTTCTCATTATTATTGATCAAGTCTGTTTTGTATATTAAAGTTTATAAATCTTTCAAGCATGATGCTGTTATACAATACTTATTCTATTGTATACCTTTTGAGATTCTATTCAATTAAGTTATCAATTATTGTTAAACATTATTAGACTAGCAAACCCTTATTGATTCGACTAGTCCATAGTTGATGAGCATTCTAAATTTCAGAACCCTTGATGAATTATCCAAACCAAACTTCCTTTGGTGCGAACTCCGATGTCAAACTGAGATGAACAACCCTTTAATAGGGGATTATTTAAGCTTTAGCGTTAAGATATTGTGCACAGTATGGTACTAAGGGTTGATCCCCCTATGTACGAGAAGAAGAGTCTATAGTCTTATGATTGTTAAAGGTTTCAAGTATAACCCTTGATAACCTATGATATATTTCAAGGTCTTATGACCCTCAGAATTTCTTTTGATTCTTGTTATTCATTCTTGATTCAAAAGATGAGCTTTTATATTCAAAGTTATTATTTCTCTCACATGTTTTTGTTCATTTTTATATTGTTTTACTTGTGGGCAATCGTGATCACCCTTGCGTAATAATAACCTTGCAGTTAAGAACGAAAGAGCAGACGAACCTTCCACTAGTAAAGGCAAGGGCAAGCTTAGCAAGTAATGAAGATTGATTATTTATGTGGTTATGTAATGATAAGTAGAATTGATGTTACTTAAGACTTATTTGTTTATATTTCCGCACAGACGATTTAAGGTTAGAGTAACCTGGGATTTATTTATTATGTAGTTGATGTAACCCCATAAGGGGAGATTTATTATTATTTCTATCTATTGCGTGGTTTGCATTTATTTATGGGTAGATAGATGGATGATGTTTGTACAGTGAACACCAAATCCTGTGGAAATGGAAGTACCGAATTTTGGGGTGTCACAGGTTGGTATCAAAGCTGTAGGATATGAACATTAGGTGGGGGAACAACCTTAGGTAGTAGCCTTGTAGGAGATCGAGAACATAGTGGTGGTAAACTCCTATCGAGTTCTAAGAAATGAATTTCTAAATTCATTGAAGATAATAAAAGACTTTATGTGTTTATGTGTTAAATTATGTGCTCACTAGTACGACTTAGTGACTAAAACTTAAAACTATGTTGTTAGGATGTCAGATGTTGGAGGAGCTAGTCGAGCTAGGGAGGAGGAACCCCGAGTGCCTATTGAGGAGGAACCCCAAGACATTCATGTTGTCAAGGAGCAGTTGATTCAGAGGGAGCCATCTCCGTTGATCACAGTTGTTGGTCAGGAGGATGAGCCTGAGACTGATCCAGAGGAGGATCCTAAGGAAGAAGAGGAAGAAGAGGAGTTCCCACCGAACTCCATTGATGCTGAGATGTTGATGCACTTTATGATCGTAACATAGAGTTGCAGGATACTGTTCAGGATTTGACTGAGCAGGCGGTTAGTCAGTAGATTACCGTCGAGCAGAAGGATAGGGAGATTGTGACTCTTCACACACGTGTGGGAAACGTGGAATGGGATTTGGTTCACGAGAAGGGTCAAAACGAGGAGAAGTCCACAGAAATAGAAAAATTGAAGAAGGATCTGAAAGAGAGCTCAGAGAGGCTTGCCATAGCAGAGGAGGGCTGGGTAAGAGAATCACGTCGTGCTGATCTTGCAGAAAGGGATTGTCGTGTAAAAAAGGCTAAGCTTGGGGAGACATACTCTACACTTAATAACGCAATGGATGAAGCCCAGAATCGAGTTTTGAGGTACCCAATCCAGTTTGAAGGTCTACCATCGTACATGTTGGATCACAAGACGATGTCTTGCATCATAGAAGAGGAGCGTAGCAAGGCTATTCGGAGCCTTAACAGACAGTGATAGTATTAGTATTAATTATATGAAAACTATTTGGTAGTTAATGATGTAAATTCTGATGTGTTTATAAACAAAGGAATATTTTGATGTTTTAAATCATGTAGATTCTTTATCTTGGGATAGTTGATGTAAATAGCAGTGATGCTATCTTATGATGTTAAAACTTTTGAATTGAATGAAATGTCAGAGTTTATTTGAAGTAATGTGTTAAGTGAATTATGATTAAATATTCTAGTTAAGCCTTAATTGTTTGAAGGATTGAATAAAGACCTAATAAGCGTATATTCTTAACAGAAATATGCCGCCTAGAAGATAAAACCGTCAACCAGCTCATGAAGAGTCAACGAATAATAACAATAACGCCAATGTTAATTGTAACAACCCGATATTTTATATATAAATAAATCAAAAATTTTGTGTATAAATTTTTTTTTATTTTAAGGATGAGGATTTGTACAAGATAAGGTGTATATGTATTTATGTGATAAATAAAAATATATTTATTACATGAATGTTTACAAATAATTTTATTTTAGAATTATTGATTTTTATAAAGTATATTCTTATAATAATTAATTTAAAGTAGAAATGTTTTTATTAACTATGTTCCATGAAAGTATAATCATATATTATTTAAATAATATATGAAGTGATTTTTAGAATAATTATTTTATTATATGGATTATAGTACAGATTATTTAGTTAATTATTTTACCTTAATTATTAAGGTTAAATATGAAGGATAAATCAAATATGAAATCCAAACCCTAATTTTGAATTTTTATCAAGGAATAAGAATAATAATATATATTATTATTTGTCAGTGTTATAAATATGTATGTTGCGTGTGTAAGGTAAATTTGTGGAACTGTTTTAGCATATCGTGATAACCCTTAGGATTATTTTAATAAACCCTAATTGGATAGTCAAATAAGATTGTAAGATTTTAAGTAATTACTTTAGGTTATGAATGTCATATATTATTAATTTTAAATCTAAGTATGGAAAACCTTAATTAATTAAGAACCCTAATTAATTAAGAAACCTAATTACTAAATTTGGGAAACCCTAATTTAAAACTCGATTATAAATTCGAGACTGTTAGATAACTGTGTTATGCGATTTATGTGTATATTATTTAATCCTTTGATTAATTAGGTAAACTCTAATTAATAGTTAGAAATATTAAATTTCTAGAAATCCTAATATTTATATTTGAAACCCTAATATTTAAATTATAATTAAACCCTATTTGATTTGAAACCCTAATTCGAAGGCCATGTACGTCTCTATGAATTTGTTAAATTGTTATGTAATCGTGATAATGTGATTAACGATCGAAGTTATAGATATTAACTCAAATTAGAAAAACCCTAATTTTGAAAATAATAAATAATATTTTTAAACCCTAATTTTTATATTAACCCTAATTGCTATTGTAAGCCCTATTTATTAAATTAGTAATCTTAATGATAATTTGTGAAACTTAAACCTAAATTTTATGTTTATGAAATTAGGAAAACCTAAATTTATTTAGAAATCCTAATTGATAATTTTAGAAACTAAATTGTTAATTATTTTTAAATCCTAATTTTGGAAAGCCTAAACTTTTGTTAAAATGGCTCAAACCCTAAACCCTAAGAGTTTGCCATGATTACCTTAATGCCATTAAATTGAAAAATCAAATGACAAGTTTACCCTTATTACATAATTGAAGCTAACTTGTCCAAATTGCTAAGATGGGAGTTGGTGACCTACTATACCAAACCCATGTGACTTAAAGCAACTGAAATCAGCCTTATATTGATAGCAATATCAGATCATTCATTGCACCAAATGATTATATAAGTTATAAGAGAGAGAAAGTAGCTAAACTTGGTCCATTTCTTTCCAAATCTCTCACCAACTCTCTCTATCTCAAAACCCACGAATTTATATAGTATTTCAGTCCCAAAACACAGCCCCACTAACACCAATAGCAAATCAGTAGCCTAGATCAAAGAATTGTCCAAGAAAGGTATAAACTCTAACCAAGAAATTCGATCTTGATCCTCTGTTAGATGTTGTATTTTTGTGTTAGAACATGTTGTATGTAGTAGGTTTTGATGATCTGGGTTGGTATTTAGTGGATCCATAACATTTAAATACACGAAATTGGTGTTTTCAAAAATTTGGAAATTTTGAATTTTGAGTCTGACAGTCAAATGTCAGTCATTATAGATCTTTGTATGTTATGTGTTTTTGTTGTTTAAAGGTTTAATTTTGTAGTATGATGTGAGCTCTTTAATCTAGAACTTGATTCAGAGTTAGATCTGTTGTAGATTGTAAGTTATTCATGGTCAAAGGTCGTTGACCGACCGTGACTTTCTAAAATCTGGGTAACCCAAAATGCGTTTTGCAGCGTCTGACAAGCATTTGTAACTTCCATATCTGTCAGTGTTTAGGTGTTTTGATTATGTTTTTGTATCAAGTTTGTACCCTGTTATATGGGCTTCTGACCCATTACTTTATATTCCTGAAACAACAAATATGTTGGACGTAGTGAATGGTCAAAGTTGCTCATCTGTTCACGATGACACTTTTCTGGAATTTCCAGAAAGTGTATGAACATCGTTTCTGACTTTGTTTGACCTTACCGAATCTGGAGAATTAGATGTTATTAAACTGATATGTTGTTATGAAACTGTTATATGACATGTGTACTAGCGATTTAGACCTTAATAACATCAATGTGATGGCCAGATCTTGGAGAGAATCGAGCCACAAAGTAAGCAGTCAAAGCTGTCTGGGTTTCTGGGTAACCCAGAAAGCCCAGAAGCTTCTGACAGCTGCTTTGGGACTTCGAATCTTGCTGGATCGTTATGTTATAGCTCTGGTGTTGTGTGATAATTGTAGTGTTACATAAAGACTACAAGATGCAAGTCTAAGTTGGCCCAGAAACATGATAATCAGAGAATTAAACGTGGTCAAAATAAGAACCTTGTGCGCTGACTGTCAGTGTTCTTGAGCCTCAAGAACACAAACAGCGACACTTAGTGTCGCTAAAGGCCAATAGCGACGGTTTCTTTTATTTTTATTTTCTGAATTTCTGAAAAATCATTAAAAATAGAAAATAAATTCTAAAAATTACAAAAATGGTTTTAAAAATTATTTTAAATTGTGAAAAATAACTTTTAATTATTTGGGACATTTTTTCATTAATATTTATAATTATTTGAATATTAATGATATTTAATTTATTTAATTAGTGTATTAAATAAATTAGAGAAAAATAATTTTAATGTTATAAAAATTATTTTAACTAAGAATAAAGTGTTTTAAAATATTTTTAAGTTATAAATGTAACTTTTAATATTTTGTGATGAAATTTCATTAATAAATTAATATTAATGATAGTTAAGTTATTTAATAAATGTATTAAATAAATTATGAAAAATAGAATTAATGATTTAAAAATCATATAAAAATGATTTAAAGGTTATAAAAATATTTTAAATTATAAAATATAACTTCTGATATTTTATCATGAAAAATATTAATATTTTAATATTAATGATATTAGATTTATTTAATACTCATATTAAATAAATTAGTTTAAAAATGATTTTTATATTAGAAAAATTATTTTAAATGAAAATAAAGTGTTTAAAGATATTTTAAGTTATAAATTATAACTTTAGATATTTAAAGGAAAATTTCATTAATAATTTAATATTCAATGATATTAGATTTATTTAATAATTATATTAAATAAATAGTTTAAAAATGGTTTTATTTATTTAAAAATCATTTAAAAAGGATATAAATGAATTAAAAATATTTTAAGTTATAAAAAATGACTTTTAATATTTGATAAATAATACATTAATACTTTAATATTAATGATAATTATTTAAAAATGATTTTTATTCTGTTAAAAATCATTTAAGGGTAATAATAATACTTTAAAAGTATTTTGAGTTATTATAAATAACTTTAACATTTTGGCAGTGGTTTCATTAATAGATTAATGTTAATTAAATATTAATGATAATAGAATTGTTTAATATTTAAATCATTTAGTAATGATTCTGGTGTTTGAAAATTCATGATTTATTATAATAAATGTTTAAAAATTATTATAAGCCATTTAAAAATAATATGACCGATACTTACAGATATTGAACTGCAAGATAGAGTCTTAGACTCGATAATTACTCGTTAAAGTCGTCGGTACACCGTCATGTTTCAGAAATTGATCTGGACTAGTATAAGTTGTCTATATATGTGTTTGTTTGTGATTCAGTGACTGTTGGATATGTGTGACAATGTGATTAAGTTACGTGATGACTGCAATAAGCAGTGCTATGTGTTATAGTATGTTGTTCTAATCAGTAAAATGATTTTATGAATGATAGGTTGTGATATAAAAGATAAAACTAAGTTGCGTATTGTAAGCAGCAGACCAGGAAAGTATCTTACCTTTACATTTTCTTTATGCAATGGACATGAGTAAGAATGTTTTTAAACTATATTATTACTGTACAGATTATTAACCTTATATTATATACGCTCATTGAATATCAACATGTTAGTATCTGATAATTCAGATATATATTCTGTTCGTTAATTTCTATAAATGGTTATACAAGTGTCCCCACTTGGATAATCATAGTATTTAATCACATGTTGATATACCTTAGTCAATTACTTGTATACATATATGTTGAATTATAGATTATTGTTGAACAAGATAAAACCTTTGATTTGGAGCCCAGACAAGTATGAACATCCCTACACGGGAAAACTTTTATACGCTCAAGGCGGACAGAGTGAACGATCTTATCGTTCTTATAATGTAGTATTGATCAATATAGGGTCTATGGGATGTACACCCTCGTGCCCGTAAGCTATGACGGTTTGCAGATGAATTTCTGTCTAACCTTATCGAAAATGAAAACAATGTTCATTATATGTCACCATAACCCTAGTTATAGTCAATATGTAGTTTTAAAAATTTGAAATAGAGTTGTTATGTTATTATTATCGGTTCAGAATACTTCACAACTATTGACTTGTTGTAGAAGGGTATTATAAAGAAAACATTTAAATCCTTTCAGCTATATATATATATATATATATATATATATATATATATATATATATATATATATATATATATATTGCTATTACTTGCTGGGCACTCAAATGCTCATCCTTGCTTAAATTAAATATTTTCAGTTAGGCATGAACAACTCGAAGGTTCAGACAATAACAAGTGAAAAAGGAAAGCAAACAGAACGTGTTTAATGTTATTTTTTTGTAATAGTTAAACTGTATTAAGATAATGATATGTATTATATATCATGTAAAGAATATAGTAAATGTTACGTACTTGAGATTAGACTCTGATAAATATAAGTTAAGTTTGATATGTATATTATCGTTATTATTATTAGTATTATTCCGCTCATAGAAATAGTATCATGAAGAACCGAGTTCGGGTTTCAAGTACCTGAGTTTGGGGTCTTCACATTAATCCCGTCCAACAATTAGTGAACTTACTAGCTGGAGCAATGAATAATCAACCTCAAGCTCCACTGAATATAACGTTCAAAGATTTCAAGGCGGTGGGACCGCCAGAGTTTAAAGGTTCCATGAACCCGATCGAAGCTCAGACTCGGGTTATGGAGATGGAGAAGATTTTTGAGGTCGCAAGAGTCAGAGAGGACCAGAAGACCGCGTTTGCAACGTTTATGCTAAAATCTAAAGCCAATTTTTGGTGGCAAGCAAACAAAGTTCGTGGAGGAGAAGGTATGATTACCTGGGAGAGGTTCAAGAAGATATTTTTCGAGATGTATTTCCCGACTACCTCGCAGAACCAATTGGAGGTTTAGTTTCTGGAATTGAAGCAAGGGAATATGTCTGTATCAGATTATGCGGCTAGATTTAACGAATTGGCAAGGTTCGCCACATATCAAGTGCATACCGATGAGAGGAAGGCAAGACGTTTCGAACAAGGACTGAAGCCGTGGTTGTATAGTAAGGTGTCGATGTTTCAGTTGAAGACATTCGTCGGGGTACTAGAGAAGGCCATACTCGCTGAGGGTGGAAGCGATGCAGTAACGAAGTACAATCAGGATCAAAAGAAGAAGAAGAATGAAAGTGAAGGAAATAACAAGGCTGGTGGGAGTAGCACTGGGGGTAGCCATAATCAGAAGAAGAAGTGGTCTGATAACTCGTCAGCTGGAAGTCAGCAAGGAGGGCAGAAGAAGAAGATCGAAGCGTGCTCAACCTGCGAAAAAGTTCATTTGGGAGTTTGCATGAAAGGAAAGCGAGTGTGCTACAATTGTGGTCAGGAAGGCCACATAGCACCAAACTGTCCTAACCCAAAGAAGGGTGCCTGCTTCACTTGTGGTTCAAAGGATCATCTTGCAAGGGATTATCCTAAAAAGGGGTCTGGAGGAATGAGTTTAGGAGGAAATAAAGGGAATACCGGTAGAAGCACTCTGACTATCGCAGCCCAACTGCAACCAACCGACCGACTGCCAGAACATTCAACATGACAGTGCAGGACGTAGTGCAGTCTCGCGATGTGGTGTCAGGTATCATTCCGATCAATAGAGTTAATGCTTACATATTATTTGATTCGGGTGCTACTTGTTCATTTATATCCGATGACTTTGCTAAGAATTTAGAATTGCCTAAGGACGAGTTAGAATTCCCCATGAACATAAAAATTGCGAATAGAGAAATAATCCCTGTTAAATACGTGCATAAGAACTGTAGCATGGATATTAAGGGTAATATCATGAACGTAGATCTTATCCCTATTCGACTTGGGGAATTTGACGTTATCTTGGGAATGGACTGGTTATTCAATTATGGGGCGGTAATTGATTGCCAAAAGAAGCGTATTAACCTTATGACTCCGTCAAAGGTTGTGTTTTATGGTAGCAAGTCGTCTAGACAAGCGAGTTGTCTGACGGTGATGCAGGCCAGGAAGTTGTTACGACAAGGATGTGTAGGATATTTAGCTTACATAGTTGACAGTCGTAAAGAGAATCCAAAAATAGATGAGATACCAGTAGTGCGAGATTTCGCAGACGTATTTCTGGACGATTTGCAGGGACTTCCTCCAGATAGAGCAGTTGAATTTGTGATCGATTTGGCACCAGGAACGGCTCTAATATCGAAGGCATCGTACTGAATGGGCACCGGTAGAGATGAAAGAATTGATGGTCCAACTACAAAAATTACTGGATAAGAAGTACATTCAACCAAGCGTATCACCGTGGGGAGCGCCGATGTTATTTATAAAGAAGAAGGATGGAACGATGTGGCTCTGCATTGATTATAGAGAACTGAATAAGGTCACGATTAAGAATAGATATCCATTACCGAGGATCGATGATCTGTTTGATCAATTGAAGGGAGCGAAATACTTTTCCAAGATAGGTTTGAGGAGTGGTTATCATCAACTGACGGTGAGACTAGAGGATGTACCGAAGACAGCGTTCAGAACACGATATGGTCACTACGAATTTTTAGTAATGTCGTTTGGTTTAACGAATGCTCATGCAGCATTTATGGGACTAATGAATGGTGTGTTTAAGCCGCTTTTGGACAAGTTCGTAGTGGTATTTATAGATGATATTTTGGTATATTCAAAAACCAAGGAAGAACATGAAGAGCATTTGAATTAACGTTGGAAGTGTTGAGAAAAGAGAAGTTGTATGCTAAGTTTTTGAAATGTGAATTCTGGATTGAAAGAGTATAATTTCTTGGACATGTGATCGATAGGGACGGAATTTCGGTGGATCCCTCTAAAATCGAAGCTGTGATTAACTGGGATCAGCCGAAGACGCCGTCGGAAGTAAGAAGTTTTCTTGGATTGGCAGGTTATTACAGAAGGTTCATTCAAGACTTTTCCAAGATCGCAACTCCGTTAACGAATTTGACTCGAAAAACTGTGAAATTTGTTTGGACAGAAAAGTGTGAGGAAAGCTTTCAAGAATTGAAGAAGAGGTTGAGTACAACACCTGTGTTGTCTCTTCCGGACGATACAGGAAATTTTGTGGTTTATAGTGATGCGTCACATAAGGGACTTGGTTGTGTGCTTATACAGAACGGTAGAGTCATTGTGTATGCGTTATGATAACTGAAAGATTATGAGAAGGGGTATCCGACCCATGACTTGGAGTTAGCTGCAGTGGTTTTCACTTTGAAAATCTGGAGGCACTATCTCTACGGGGAGAAGTGTGAAATATATACAGACCATAAGAGTCTGAAATATATTTTCACACAGAAAGAATTAAATATGCGCCAAAGAAGGTGGTTGGAGTTAATTAAGGACTACGACTGTGAGATTTTATACCATCCGGGTAAGGCAAACGTGGTTGCTGACTCCTTAAGTAGAAAGGGTCGAGAGAAGTTGATGATGTTGACCGCTCAGAAGGAATTGATTTCAGCAATGGAGAAGTTGGAGTTAGAAGTGAAGTATCCTATGGAAATTGATGAGAAACTGTTTCAAATGCAATCTGGTACAACCCTACTGGATAAAGTTAAGGAGGCTCAACTTCAGAATGATGAATGCAAAAAGGTGATAATAAAGATATCTGAAGGAACTGAACCAAGATTTAGGATGGATAAAGAAGGAATACTGAGATTCGAGAACATAATTTGAGTACCGCCAGTACTAGAGATTAAGGAAGACATTTTGAGCGAGGCTCATAGTTCACGATATTCGATTCACCCTGGTAGTACCAAGATGTATCAAGATCTTCAACAACATTTTTGGTGGCCGAATTTGAAACGTGATGTTGTAGAGTGTGTTTCCAAGTGTCTGACCTGTCAGAAAGTAAAAGCAGAACATCAGAGAGCAAGTGGATTGCTACAACCATTGGATATCCCAGAATGGAAATGGGAACATATTACAATGGACTTCGTGGTTGGCCTTCCGACGACTCAGAAAGGCTACAACGTAGTATGGGTTATCATTAATCGACTGACAAAATCCGCACACTTTCTTCTGATCAAAATCATATTTAACTTAGATTAGTTAGCGAGACTATACGTAATAGAGATTGTTTCGAGGCACGGGGTACCGGTGTCAATTTTTTCCGATAGAGACCCGCGCTTTACATCGAATTTCTAGAAACGTCTTCAGGAATGCATGGGTACTCAATTACGAATGAGTACAGCATACCACCCTCAAATAGACGGACAGAGTGAAAGAACGATTCAGACATTAGAAGACATATTAAGATCTTGTATAATGGACTTTAAAGGAAATTGGGATGATCATCTACCGCTCGTAGAGTTTGGTTACAACAACAGTTACCACGCTAGTATAGGCATGCCGCCTTACGAAGCGTTATACGGCAGAATGTGCAGAACTCCACTTTATTGGTTTGAAGTTGGCGAAAGACAATTGCTAGGGCCAGAATTGGTACAGCAGACTGTAGAAATAGTCAAAGTGATCCGAGCACGACTGGTGGCAGCTCAAGATAGACAGAAGAAATACGCTGATCCACACCGTAAGAATGTTGAATTTGAACCGGGTAGTTACGTGTTCTTAAAGGTCTCTCCCTGGAAGGGAAAGATTAGGTTTGGAAAGAAAGGAAAATTGAGCCCAAGATTCATTGGACCCTTTGAAGTTCTGAGAAGGGTCGGAGAAGTTGCTTATGAGGTAGCCTTACCTCCAGCTTTTCCATGTCTCAGTCCTACTAACCCTATAAACTCGATTACAAGCACGTCATTGAATATGAACCCCTACATTTCAACAAAAACTTATCTTACGAAGAAATTTCTGTTCAAATTATCGACCGAAAAGAACAAGTTCTGAGAAGTAAAGTAATACCTTCTGTTAAGGTAATTTGGAGGAACCACAACGCTGAAGAAGCTACGTGGAAACTCGAAGAGAATATGATGAAGAATTATTCTCATTTATTTACTTAGATTGTTATAAGCGATTCTGCGGACAAAATCTTTGTAAGGGGGGGGGGGAGAATGTGACGGGACAAATTGTTTGAATTGTGATTCTGAGGACAGAATCCTTTTAAGAGGGGAAAGATGTGACAACCGAGATTTTGTAATTAATTTTAATATTTATTGGAATGAATAAATATTTTTCGATGAATTAATTATTAGATTAAATAATTATTTAATGAAATTATGGTAGATTAATTTAATTACATGTGTTGTATTTATTAAATTGATGTGGAGAATTTTATTATTCGATGCATGTATTTATGTGAGCTTATTGTATTAAAAGAAATATTTAATAAGCTTAATGTTATTTTAATTAAATTAATTATTAATTAGAGATTTAATAATTTGACATTATTATTAAAGGAGAAATTTAATTATGTGACTATGTGAATTAATGAGAAATTATTGTATTTTATTTAAAATAAATTAAATAAGATATTAATTTATTTTACAAGGAGTGTGACATTATTTAAACTATATAATAAAAGGCTTTATTAAATTAATTGGTTTTAAATCCCTTTCTTGTTAGACAAACATGGCACTAAGGGGAGTTGGAGGCAGTTAACCCATGACTGGGTAACTGACCACCAATGCTTCAGTTGTTCATTATTTAGTATACGTCTTCTCTGTTAATTGTTATTATTGCCTAAGTTTAGAAAATAGAAACAGAGAGAGAGTTTGAGAAATTTTGAGAGAGATTGGGAGAAATTCTGTAATTGAAATAGAGAGAATTGTCATCCTTGTTCATCTACGCTTTGGGTAATTCTCTTCAACTCAAATTCTTATTTTACGTCTTTTAAGTTTCATGAATATGGCTTAAAGTCTTCTGTGAATCTCTGCAAATTTGGAAAGTTGTGTTAGGGATATATGTAATAATTCGAGCAGTGGCATGTATATATATATATATATATATATATATATATATATATATATATATATATATTGCATAATTTCATATCATCAGTTTCACGAAATTTTATAGTATACGATTACAGAATATGTTATATGGCCATATGGCCTTATACGTGATATTGATACGTCAATCATATATTATCCCTAAAATTTTTCCACTTGTATGTGATTATGCATGCTAAAACGAACAAAACGAAATTTGAATGGTTGGATATGGTTGTATAACGAATTCGTGGCGTTGAATTTTAGGAATTTATGTTCAATACTTCAAGAACATCAAGAACAGTACAATTTGTATATTTTAATTTTGTGATTATGTATTTTAATGGGTTAAAATCACTCTATAAACATTGGGTATTGATTATATATTAATTCTAACATTTGAGTATGTTTAATTTGGGGAAATAATGATCATGCAATGTTTAATTCGTTGAACTCTGTGTTCTTCGCGAACTAGGATTCAAATTCTGGAGTGTCGCGCCCCGGCGCCAACTCCAGAACTGATGTCCCGCACCGCAGTGCCAACCCCAGCATTGATGCCCCGCGCCGCAGTGCCACAGCACCTTGTACCAAGCCGCAGCGCCATGGCGCCGCAGCGCCGAGACCCAGTACAAAAGTGGCGCCGCAGCGCCACTTAGCAGAATGTCAACAAAATATTTTTTTTAATGTTCAAGTATAGAAATGAGTTAGTAACCTAGTCTAATGAATATAAAAACTTGTTAGACATATAATGAGACATTAAAATGAGTTTTACCAAGTCAAGAAGACAATTACATGTTATTTGAATCGTTGATTATGTAATTAACTTGTTGTTCGTGTAGTATTATATTATGTGAAAACAAGTATGATAATTTGACTAAATATAGTCATGAATTCGAGATTAGACAAAGAATAACTTATGATGTTTAGTACGTTATTATTGACTGGTATTGTGAACATAATTGATATGTAGGATTTAATTCAAAGAACGAGTTAATTAAGTGTAATCTACGCACGAGGCAAGTTTCATAACCCTACTTGTTATCGTTATATAAGTTGATTAATTCACCTTTCTTCATTGAGCAAGTTCTCATTATTATTGATCAAGTCTATTTTGTATATTGAAGTTTATAAATCTTTCAAGCATGATGCTGTTATACAATACTTATTCTATTGTATACCTTTTGAGATTTTATTCAATTAAGTTATCAATTATTGTTAAACCTTGTTAGAGTAGCGAACCCTTATTGATTCGACTAGTCCATAGTTGATGAGCGTTCTAAATTTCAGAACCCTTGATGAATTATCCAAACCAAACTTCCTTTGGTGCGGACTCTGATGTCAAACTGAGATAAACAACTTTTTAATACGGGATTATTTACGCTTTAGCGTTAAGATATTGTGCACGGTATGGTACTAAGGGCTGATCCCCCTAAGTATGAGAAGAAGAGTCCATAGTCTTATGACTGTTAAAGGTTTCAAGTATAACCCTTGATAACCTAGGACATAGTTCAAGGTCTTATGACCCTCAGAATTTCTTTTGATTCTTGTTATTCATTCTTGATTCAAAAGATGAGCTTTTATATTCGAAGTTATTATTTCTCTCGCATGTTATTATTTATTGTTATATTGTTATACTTGTGGGCAATCGTGCTCACCCTTGCGTAATAATAACATTACAGTTAAGAACAAAAGAGCAGACAAACCTTCCACTAGTAAAGGCAAGGGAAAGCTTAGCAAGTAATGAAGATTGATTATTTATATGGTTATGTAATGTTAAGTAGAATTGATGTTACTTAAGACTTATTTGTTTATGTTTCCGCACAGATGATTTAAAGTTAGAGTAACCTGTGATTTATTTATTATGTAGTTGATGTAACCCCATAAGGGGAGATTTATTATTATTTCTATATATTGCATGGTTTGCATTTATTTATGGGTAGATAGATGGATGATGTTTATACAGTGAACACCAAATCCTGTGGAAATGGAAGTACCAGATTTGGGGGTGTCACAATATCTGTTGACCCAGCGAAGATTGAAGCAATTCAAAGCTGGGAGCAACCAAAGTCAGTGACTGAAGTACGTAACTTTCTCGGCTTAGCTGGTTATTATCGGAGATTCGTGGAAGGATTTTTTCGAATCGCTACTCCATTAACTCAGCTGACTCGAAAAGATAAAAAGTTCTGTTGGAGCGAGGAATGTGAGAAGAGTTTTCAAGAACTCAAGGGAAGACTCATTTCAGCACCTATTCTAATAATACCATCTGGCTCGGAGGGATTTGTCATCTACAGTGATGCTTCAGGCAAAGGGTTAGGATGTGTTTTCATGAAACATGAAAAAGTTATAGCCTATGCCTCGCGACAACTCAAAGAATATGAGAGAAATTATCCTACTCATGATCTAGAGTTGGCAGCAGTCGTTTTTGCACTTAAGATTTGGAGGCATTACCTATATGGAGAGAAGGTGGAGATCTATACGGATCATAAAAGTCTCAAATATTTCTTCACTCAAAAGGAACTCAACATACGGCAACGAAGATGGCTTGAACTGTTGAAAGATTACGATCAAACTATCCAATACCATCCTAGAAAAGCGAACGTGGTAGTTGACGCATTGAGTCAAAGGTCATATGCGGGTACGAGTACGATATTGTCAATGCAAAGACCCATTTTGTATGACTTACAAAGGATGGAGATAGAGTTCAAGACTCTAGGGACCTATGTGATGATGGCAAATATACCAGTAAAACCGACTTTAATCGATAAAGTTAAAGCTGCTCAAGCTACAGACCTGGAGCTGATGCGTATGAGGAAGAAAGTGCAAGAAGGTGCTATTCCGGAAGCAAGAATCGATGAAGAAGGAATACTTCGAGTCAACTCCAGACTTTGTGTTCCTAACGATTCCGACTTGAAGTATAAAATCATGATGGAGGCGCACAACACACCGTTTGCAATCCATCCTGGGAGTACCAAAATGTATCGTGATCTTTGACATACATTTTGGTGGAGCGATATGAAGAGAGAGATAGCGGGGTTTATCTCAAGGTGTCTAACTTGTCAACGAGTCAAGGCAGAGCATCAAGTGCCAAAAGGTCCATTGCAACCACTTGAAATTCTAGAATAGAAGTGAGAGCACATTACCATGGATTTCGTTACTGGTCTTCCCAAGGTTTCTCATGGCATAGATGCGATTTGGGTCATTGTTGATAGATTGACCAAGTCTGCTCATTTCTTACCGATACGAGAAACTTATACACTTGAACATCTTGCTAGTATGTACATAAACGAAATTGTAAGATTTCATGGTATACCAGTATCTATAGTTTCTGATCGAGACCCAAGATTCACTTCAAGATTTTGGGTTAGTTTGCAAAAAGCTATGGACACGGATTTATAATTTAGTTCGACATATCATCCTCAAACGGACAGGCAATCAGAAAGGACTATTCAAACTCTTATAGATTTATTAAGACTCTGTGTCCTTGACTTCAAGGGAAGTAGGGACAAGTTCTTACCATTGGTGGAGTTTTCCTACAACAATAGTTATCAAGCAAGTATTGGCATGGCTCCATTTAAGGCGTTGTATGAAAGAAAGTGTCGTTCTCCAGTATGCTGGGATGAGGTGGGTGAAGAAATGTTGTTGGGACCGGAGTTGGTACGTATGACTACGAAAAAGATTCAAACGATCCGACAACGTATAAAAATCTCACAAGATCGACAAAAGAGTTATGCTGATCTTCATTGAAAGTACGTGGAATTCAATATTGGAGATCATGTGTTGTTACGTATTGCTCCATGGAAAGGAGTTACGAGATTTGAAAAGAGAGAAAAGCTCAATCCTCGATTCATTGGCCCATTTTTAATCCTCGAGCGAGTAGGGACTGTGGCCTATAGATTCGTCTTACCGCCAAGTATGTCTCGTGTACATAACGTTTTTCACATATCTATGTTACGTAAATATGTGAAAGACCCGAACCACATTATTGAGTTAGAACCAGACGAGATAGAGGAAGATTTAACGTATAAAGAGTTACCTGTTAAAATCTTGGATAAGAAGGATCATATTCTATACTCCAAGGTTATACCTCAAGTCAAAGTTTTGTGGAGAAACCACGATGTGGAGGAAATGACTTGGGAGTTAGAATTTAAGATGAAGTCAAGGTATCCTCATCTCTTCGACATACCAGGTATGTACCATAATTTCGAGGACGAAATTTCATAAGAAGGGAAGATTGTAAGACCCAACTTTTATGAATAAAGAATAATTTTCTCCAAATATATTTTTGAATATTATGGTGTGGATTTGATATAATATTATAGTTGTGGGTAATATTTATAAATATTGCAAAGTAAGCAAGTGGTTATATAATATTCGATTGGTCGGGGAATATTCGTTTTAACAGGGAATATTCGTACGACGGCACAATCATTGGTGGACCCCACAATGGAAGTATTGTCGTAGTTAGAAAACGACATAATTATCTTTTTATAAAAATAACGGCGGAGGTGTTACCGTTAAAACTGTTGAACTACCCGGTAGTAAAAGTACAGTAATACGTGTGGTTGCATAGTAGCACATGGTATTGATTATTGATGCTTACGTGAGAAGTCACTTAGTTGTACTCAATTATTGCTATAGTAATTGCTGCATCATATCTCTCATATTATTGATTCAATTATTATCACAGTATCATCTGCATAATATGATATATTATTAAATCAATAATTGAGACGACGAAGTTATTCATATTATTATTTGTAATATTGACAATGTCTAGAAGTTCTGTCAAGGAGAGGTTTGGTCACCTAATTGCGCGCCAATAAGGAGAAATCCTTATCGGAAAGCCCCCTCTTTTCTGGGAACGACCTGGTTGTTAAATATTGTGAATTATAATATTAATGATGAATAAGTTTGTGTTGATTAAAGATGAAATTGTTAGTTCCATTATGTGGGAATTATTAATGTTAGTAGAAATCGATATTTATTTCGATAATAATTGATGTCTGGAGGTTATATTGACCAATCGGGTATTCGGGGCACTTTCGTGTCGGAGTATTATTCACGAGTTACAATTCACGGGTTACTATTCACCTTATTACTATTTACTCTAGTATTGTTCACTCGGGTATTTGGGACACTTTTCGTGTCGGGGTACTATTCACAGGGTACTATTCTCGAAGTACTATTCACAAGATACTATTCACCCAAAAAATATATTTCTTTTTGGTCCAAATTATTTTTGAGTACAATATTATTCCATGAGAAGATGTGATAATTTTTCAGATAGTTGGTTGAAATTATAATAGTAAATCAATATGGATCGTTGGTTTAAAGTTTTAATAGTAACTTGTCCCTTCGGTTTTCCAAGAGTTACTTGTCCCTTCGATTTTCCAAGAGTTACTTATCCCTTCGGTTTTCCAAGAGTTACTTGTCTCTTTGGTGTTCCAAGAGTTAATTGCCACTTCGTAAATAGTAGTTGTCTCTTCAATATTACCAGGAGTCATTTTGACCCTTCGTTAAGACCAAGAGCTACTTTCAGTTCTTCTATAAATAGAAGCTCATTCCTTCATTATTTCTTACGAATTCACTGAAACTCTAGAGAGAGAAACTATAGAGAGAAAGAAGAAAAGTATTCTGCTACTTCACTACTCCAGTATTCAGTTTTTCTAAGGTAAGCGATATTATTTGTTGTACTCGTAAAGGGTATTATTTCTTTCGTATTCATGAAGAGAGCTTCTGTTATTCCATTCTTTATTATTATGTTGGAATAACCTGTTTATGCGAAGTACCGCATACATGGTGAAATTCTTCTGTTATTCCATTCTTTATTATTCTGTTGGAATAACCTATCTGTGCGGTCTATCGCATGTCTGGTGAATTCTGTTGATATTCCATTCTTTATTATTCTGTTGGAATATCCTGTCTTTGCGAATTACGTATGACCTAGTTCTATTCTATATTATTCTGTTGGAATATTCTGTCAGTGCGAATTACGCATGACCTGGTTCCATTCTTTATTTTTATGTTGGAATAACCTATATGTGCGGTCTATCGCATGCATGGTGAATTCTTTTGTTATTCCATTCTTTATTATTCTGTTGGAATAACCTATCTATGTGGATTACTACATACATGCTGAATGATCCTTCATATTCATTCTTTATTAAATTATAGAAATGATCTGTCTACGTGGATTACCGCATGGCAGGCGAAAATCCATTTACAGTTTCATATATTCTATTATACTCAGTTGGTTAAAGCTTTGGCTTCTATACTCTATGAAATTAGTGGAATATCCTTGATATTTGCACTTCATCCAGTATCTTTTCATGGAAATAGTCTTCTGAGCATTCTTGAATTTTACTCTACAAAGCAGTATTATGTTGACAATTTGGACGTTATTGGTTCCTGGATAAATTAATTTATAAATCTTTAAAATTTATTCTTGAACTTGTTTTATTGAATTATTATGTCATTGTCATCATCCCCACGCTTATATTGTGATGAAAGTTATCTTTGGCTTACGTGTATAGATGGACTTGGTATGATTAAGACCAGTGATTATTCGGTATAATCATGATCGTAATGTGACGAATGATGTGGTAAAATTCCTCATTGGCCTGTAGTTCATTGGTGGATAGTTGTTGGTATGATTATGACCGGGGATTATTCGGTATAGTCATAACCATTGATTATTACATGAATATCCTTGGTCGTGGAGCAAGGATGATTCGATTTTATTTATTAAGCTGAGTCTCAGCGATAAAGTTGATGAAAAACTTTTTAAATCATAAAAGATCGTAGATTTTATACTTTACTTGACTCTTCTAATGGATTGCTTATTCCACTGCAGTTTTTGATCTAAAACTTGTTGTCTATTGTATTCTATCAGTTGTTATACTGTTGAAGGCTAATGATAACTTATTCTGCATTATCTTAGTCATAATATTTCTTACTGGGCTAGTTGAGCTCACCCTTTTGCTTTCATTGTTCTCTTCAGGAAATGAGAACGTAGCTGGGACTAGTCAGGGAACAGAGTGATGGTCCTAGATGGTGCATTAGTAGTCCTCATTATTTTGTGAAATAGTGTGATAATAAATGTAATAAGGACTCCATTGAGTGTGGATATTGTCTAGATGACAATATTTGTATTAAAACTCACAGCCTATGTTTTGTCGTATTTTACACGACTGTTGTATAATTAGTTTGTATTAGTATTCAGTACCTTGTATCTGGCGACCCAAGATGGGTGATGTATAGCTATTTTGGGGGCGTCACACTTCTCCATCAAATATCACCCTCCGCCCTCGCCTCTCTTCCTTCTTTCTCATCCCTCCGCCTGCACCCTCTCGGTTCCGCCGCCGCCAACTTTCGCCATCTAGTTAACTCACGAGTGCCTGATCAACATCTTCTCCAGGTTTACCTTGGAACAAAGATGGCGATGAGCTATGTTCGTCTGTAAATCTTGGCTACAGGCCGCCGGAGACCCATGTCTCAACACCGTATTCTTCCTTGAACCCCAATTCGACTAGGCCACCGAGTCACTACGCTGGTGGGACCCGAGTTTCGAGAAAAAAATCGACACCATGCTCCGATCTGCTGTCAATTGGAGCGATGACTGAACGATTCGAACCCTAACTGGTCTAATCGTCCCACAAAGGAGATGATTTTGCTCAACGGTTGAGATTTTGAGCACTGGCTTGTTATTGTGGAGAAACCTGAGGGTGAACCCACAAGAGATGAGATCATCGATAGTTACATCAAAACCCTAGATAAGGTTATCGGGTGGTATTTATTTCTAGAATTTTTTTGGGTATTTTTTTGGTATATCTGATGATTGGAAAGTTTGATTATTAATTTTATGCTTTATATCTGTTCAGATGGGTGCGAATATTGTAGTGAAACAGTTTCCTATCCGTTAAGACATATTGTGTATGGAATATTAAATGACAAAAGAAGTGTTAATAAAATTATTTGTAAAATGTTTGATTCTGTTTATGAATTGTTATTTGATTTGCTAGTTTTATGTTTGTATCTTTTTAAAATTGTTATTTAATGTTCTTGCTAAGTTAATTCCATTTGATGTCTTTTTAAGATTTAGATGTCTGATTTACAATGAAATTGAGAGGAAAGTGCATGTAATGCTAAAATGCCTTTCATTGTGATATTTGTACTTCCATAGGACACAGAGGTTTCAATTTATTAGCTACTTATTTTAGAATAAATTATTCATTATCTGAATTTCGTCTGAAGGTACCATGTCCAGCTAAAATTGACAATGCCAAGAAGGGAACTTTGACCTACATTACTATTGTTGTTTTGGTGTCTTTTTTGGTTAGAATTTTGTTAAGTTTTCTGTTTCAATTGAATATCCAAGTCACTTCTTTTCCTATAAGGACACAAGAAATATCTGCAAGAGAGACATACTTGCTGAAATGGAAACAAGTGATAAGATTGTTGATATATGCTTTATTAGAGCATATGCTTTATTTTTATATGCATTTTCCATGTCCTTTGAGAGCAAGTATTACATATTTTAAAATTTTTGACTTTCCTGCACACCTACCATGTCATCCATTAGGTCATTTATCTCCTCATTGAGTGTCGATGGGAGTGTGGCTAATAATGAGGGCAATGCTTTCCATTTAATTGGTGCGACTCGCTCTTTGGATCAGAGCTCATACCAGCACAAACGAAGGTGCTCTGCAAAGGGAGATTTTTGATATTTTTGTGCATATTAGTCTTACCTGATTCATATTATTGTGCTTGGTTAGATTCAATGAGTTTCTGTTTATATAGCATTTATTATGGACTGGTGTTGCATTGCCATCCGCTAGGTTAAAAGGTGGGTGGCTATATATAATTACTTGATGGGGTGGTGACCCCGTAAGTTTTGTCTGCAAACAGAAGTCTTTACTTAAGAAAGTCCTCATATTTTTCCCTTCATAATCAATTCAAATTTTTATGTGTGGGTTCAATCTAATTTTTATGTGTGCATTCCCTTTCAAGTTCCAAGATAAGCCAGAGGTTTATCTTGCCATCTGTTATACCAGTCTGTGGTTACTTTTCTAGACAGAAATGGGGCATGGTTTATTGATGCTAAAATTATATGTCAATGGTCATAGCTACAATCTTGAACTGATCTTGTAGTCAACTCCTATTGGGGAACCCTGGTTAGATGCTTCTACTTACTAAATAACTTTTTTTGTTTTTTCCTTTCTTATTTCATTAATTCGATTTCTGGTAAAGATGATGGTGTGACGCCCCCAAAATTAGGTATACATCACCCATCTTGGGTCGTCAGATACATGGTACCGAATACAAATACAACTTACTAATACAACTATCGTGTACAATACGACAAAACATAACTGTGAGTTTGAATACAATTATTGTATACTAGAGACTATACAAACTCAAAAGGAGTCCTCATTACAATTATTGTCACACTATTTAACAGAATAGTGAGGACTACTAATACTATCATCTGGTCCATCACTCCGTTCCCCGACTCGTTCCAGCTATATTCTCATTTCCTGAAGAGAACAGTGAAAGAAAGGGTGAGCTCAACTAGCCCAGTAAGAAATATTATGACTAAAATAACGCAGAATAAATTATCATTAGCCTTCAACAGTGTTAAACTGATAAAATATAACGAACATCAAGTTTAACTGCAGCGGAACAAGCAATCCGTTAAAAGAGTCAAGTAGAAAATAAAATCTACTATCTTCTATGATTTAAAAGGTTTTTCAACACTGTTATCGCTGGGACTCAGCTTAACAAAATAATCCACATCATCGAATCACCCCTGCACTACGGCCAAGGATATTCTTTAGTATCACGACCATAATTATCCATGCACTACGGGCCAAGAATATTTGTGTATTCATTAATGGTCATGATCATGCCAACAACTGTTCATCAATGCACTACGGGCCAATGAGGACTTTTACCATATCATTTGTAACATTACGGTCATGATTATACCGAATAATCCCTGGTCATAATCATACCAAGTCCATCTATGCACTACAGGCCACAGATGACTTTCAACATTTTATAAACATGAGGATGATGACAATGATATAAGAATTCAATAAAACAAGTTCAAGAATTAATTTATCCAAGAATTAACAACGTCCAAATTGTCAACATGATACTGCTTTGTGGAGTAAAATTCAAGAATGCTTAGAATAATATTTTTATGAAAAGATACTGGATGAAACGCAATTATCAAGGATATTCCACTAATTTCATGGAGTATAGAAGTTAAAACTTAACCAACTGAGTATAATAAAGAATGGAATAACAAAAGAAATCACCCGGCATGCGATAGACCACACAGACAGGTTATTCTAACAGAATAATAAATAATAGAACCAGGTCCGGCGTAAACGCACAGACATGATATTCCGACAGAATAATAAATAATGGAACCAGGTCCGGTGTAAAACACACAAACAGGATGTTCCAACAGAATAATAACAAAACGGAACCAGGTCCGGTGTAAAACACACAGACAGGATGTTCCAACAGAATAATAGAAGAATGTCACCAAGTATAGGGTAGACCGCGTATACAGGTTATTCCAACAGAATAATAAGAAATGGAATAACAAAAGTTCTCTTCATGAATAAGAAAGTATAACACCCCTTACCGTTTTAAAGAAGAACTGAAATAAGGAAGTAGTTAAGTAGCAGAATACTTTTCTTCTCTCTCTCTATAGTTTCTCTCTCTAGAATTCAGTGAATTCGTAAGAAATAATGAAGGAATGAGCTGCTATTTAAAAATGGAATGCATAGTAACTAATCCATGAACGGTCCAGATTGATTACTTTAATCTGACGGTCCATATTTAAAGAAAAATCTTTTAAATAAAATATAATATATTCTATTTATAGAATAACTTTAATAAAGTATTCTGCTTTATATAAAAAGATGTTTCTGTTTTATTACGTTAATAATACGAATAAAACAAAACTTCATTATCGCTAAATAATTCATATTATTAACTGATAATAATTGAATCAAACTGAGTGACTTCTCACATAAGCATTAATAATCAATACCGTGTGCTACTATGCAACAACACGTATTACTGTACTTTTACTACCGAGCAGTTCAACAGTATCAATGGTAAAACTTCCGCCATTATTTTTAATAAAATATTTTTGTCGTTTTCTCAATCCGACAATAATTCTGTTGTGGGGTCCACCAATGATTGTACCGTTGTACGAATATTTTCTGTTAAAACGAATATTCCCCGACCAATCGAATATTATATAACAACTTGCGTACTTTGCAAAATTTATAAATATTACCCACAACTATAACACTATATCAAATTAACTCCATAATATTCAAAAATGATATTTATAGAAAATTCATCTTTATTTATAAAACTTGGGGTCTTACAACCTCCCCTTCTTATGAAATTTCGCCCTCGAAATTAGGGTACGTACCTGGTATGTCGAAGAGGTAAGGATACCTTGACTTCATGTCAGATTCTAACTCCCAAGTCATTTCCTCAACATCGTGGTTTCTCCACAAAACTTTAACTTGAGGTATAACCTTGGAGCGTAGAATATGTTCCTTCTTATCCAAGATTTGAACAGGAACTTCTTCATACGTCAAATCCTCCGCTATTTCGTCCGGTTCTAACTCAATAATGTGGTTCGGGTCTTCCACATATTTACGTAACATGGGTATGTGAAAAATGTTATGAACACGAGACATACTTGGCGGTAAAGCGAGTCTATAAGCCACAGTTCGTACTCGATCGAGGATTAAAAATGGACCGATGAATCGAGGATTGAGCTTTCCTCTCTTTCCAAATCTCGTAACTCCTTTCCATGGAGCAACACGTTAGAACACATGACCTCCTATATCAAATTCTACGTCCTTTCGATGAAGATTAGCATAACTCTTTTGTCGATCTTGTGAGGTTTTTATACGTTATCGGATCGTTTAAATCTTTTCTGTAGTCATACGTACCAACTCCGGTCCCAACAACATTGCTTCAACCACCTCATCCCAGCATACTGGAGAACGACATTTTCTTCCATACAATGCTTCGAATGGAGCCATGCCAATACTTGCTTGATAACTGTTGTTGTAGGAAAACTCCACTAATCGTAAGAACTTGTCCCAACTTCCCTTGAAGTCAAGGACACAGAGTCTTAATAAATCTTCTAGAGTTTAAATAGTCCTCTTTGATTGTCCGTCCGTCTGAGGATGATATGCCGAACTAAATCGTAAATCCATGCCCATAGCTTTTTGTAAACTAACCCAAAATCGTGAAGTGAATCTTGGGTCTCGGTCAGAAACTATGGATACTGGTATACCATGCAGTCTTACAATCTCGTTTATGTACATACGAGCAAGACGTTCAAGTGTATAAGTTTCTCGTATCGATAAGAAATGAACAGACTTGGTCAATCTATCAACAATAACTCAAATCGCATCAATACCTTGAGAAACCTTAAGAAGACCGGTAACGAAATCCATGGTAATGTGCTCCCACTTCCATTCTAGAATTTTAAATGGTTGCAATGGACCTTTTGGTACTTGATGCTCCGCTTTGACTCGTTGACAAGTTAGACACCTCGAGATAAACATCGCTATCTCTCTCTTCATATTGCTCCACCAAAATGTATGATGAAGATCATGATACATTTTGGTACTTCCAGGATGGATTGCAAACAGTGTGTTGTGCGCCTCCATCATGATTTCATACTTTAAAGCAGGGTTGTTAGGAACACAAAGTCTAGAGTTGACTCAAAGTATTCCTTCTTCATCGATTCTTGCTTCCGGCATAGCACCTTCTTGCACTTTCTTCCTCATACGCATCAGCTCTAGGTCTGTAGCTTGAGCAGCTTTAACTTTATCGATTAAAGTCGGTTCTATTCGTATATTCGCCATCATCACATGGGTCCTTGGAGTCTTTAACTCTATCTTCATCCTTTGCAAGTCACACAAAATGGGCCTTTGTGTTGACAATATCGCACTCTGATAAGTGGATTTTATATACACGAATCGATATTCATTTCAAGTTTAAATTAGTATTTATTTTCATATTTTGTGTTCGTTTTTACTTGTTTCATGTTATTTTATGTGTAGGGTGGTCATGGGTGCAATTGGTATGAAAAGGCGGTCTTTTTGGAGCAAAAGTGAATAAAATTGGAACTTAAGGATTTTTGAAGTCAGTGCACTAGCCCGCCGGGGCGGGCCTGTTTTACACTATACCCCCCGTCGGGGCGGGGGTCCTATTTCCTGAACTGTCCTGTTCTGTTTCGACTTCTGATAGGGCGCGGTTTGTGGGCTTGGCTGGTGCGTTTTGGACTCTAATAAAAGGAAAATTCGTCCAGATGTCAAGGGGGCTGGCTACCACTTAGAAAAACAACAATCCTATAACACAAAGGCAAGATTTTCAGCGCGAATTCAAGGAATTGAAGAGCGAGCATTGGAGGAGTAATTTTCAGAGATTGTCATGATAGTTGCAAATTGAGGCTACGTGAACGGGTTTTTCTATAATTCTTCTTCTCTTTCATTTGTTTGTAATTGGGATGATGTTTTCAACAAATTATTCAGTTTTTAATTCATTCGTTATGAACTAATTTATTTATTAGACTTGTGATGGATCTTTGAGCGTAACGATGATTCTATAACTTTGATTTCTAATTTAATAAGATATTTTCAGTTTTTCTATGCTAATTTGTGCGTGAATTTATGAATTGCCTGATCAACAGTTCTTTGTGGATTTGAAAGGAATCGAGAGAGGAGATTCGAATCTAGACCTAGTTAATATAGCATGTGTCATAAATTATGTCGATAGCATATTTGTAATTATTGTTAAGGTAGAGATACGCTTGACATCTCATGTAATCGTATAGAGAGCTTAAGCTTCAACCTTTTTGATTGCAGTTCACATAGAGATATAGTGAGTTGGTTAAATTAGGTGTTTAACGGATTTCTATCTTAATTGTGGATTGATGTTAATATGGTATTAGTGCATCGAGAGGTGGCTCTTACTACGTTCGTGTTCTTGATTAATAAACTGGAATATTGAGTTGAGTTGGAATAAAGGTTTGAAAATCAGAGTGAGGCTTAGGGTGAAATCATAAGTCTAATTCTCCATTAATTGTTTGAAAAATTCTGGATTTCATTATTGGTGATTGTTTTTGTGATAATTTAATTATTCATTAATTTAGTTGCTTTTAATTAGTTACTTTGAAAACCATTGAATTGATTAGTTTAATAAAATTAGGGTTAATATAAAATTGATAATTGTGAAGTTAAGATTCTTGGTATTTTGTCCTCGTGGGAACGATACTTTATTCATTACTATATTACTTGTTGACCACGTACACTTGCGTGTTTTGTGCGTATTGATTTTACTCAACAAGTTTTTGGCGCCGCTGCCGGGGACAATTTAGCCAAGATTTTAATATTTGTTTTTACAATATCAGTTTAATTAGTCCTGTTTTTACTTAAACATTTTTTTTTATTTTTGTTTTCTCTATTTCAGGTTTTCGACATCGGTTTATGCAAACACGGTCTAAACATCCAGACTTGCTACCTTTTGAGGACGACATTGACAGACGCTTTCAAAAGTTGAGTAAGTGGATTGAGGAAACGAGAACCGAATTTGAAAATTCTGATAAGGAAGGAATGATGGCTGCCGAAGACCAGAAAGCGTTGAGGGATTTTTCCACACCTAGGGTGACTGATCTGCAGTCAAGCATTACTAGGCCGGCAATTGCTGCGAACACTTTTGAAATAAAGCCTGGGACTATTCAAATGATGCAGAATTCATGTCAGTTTGGGGGAATGGCACACGACGATCCAAATGAGCACTTGCTCAGTTTTCTGGAAATGTGCGACATGTTCAAGTGCAACGGGGTGTCGGACGAGGCAGTAAGACTTTGCTTGTTCCCATTTACCTTACGGGACAAGGCGAAGAGTTGGTTACACTCTTTACCGCCGGGTTCGATCACTACGTGTGAGGATTTGGCTCAAAAATTTCTTGCCAAATCTTTCCCACCGGCAAAGACTGCAAAAATGAGAAGTGACATCACATTGTTTGAGCAACAGAGTGGAGAGTCACTATATGAGTCATGGGAGAGATATAAAGAATTACTCAGGAAGTGCCCACATCATGGTTTGCCCAAGTGGCTACAAATGAACACCTTCTATAATGGGCTACATGGAAATATCAGAGTAAGTATTGATGCGGCATCGGGGGTGCATTCTTGGCTAAGAGTTACGAGGATGCTTACAATTTGATAGAAACAATGTCGGCAAATAACTACCAGTGGCCCACATCAAGAATGACACATGCAAAGGCGGCTGGGATCTTGGAAATAGATGGAGTAACATCTATACACGCAACCATTTCTGCACTATCCATGAAGTTTGATAAGATGAATGAGACGGTGAAGACGTTAGCAGGGGCTCAAACTCAACAAGTTCAGCAGGTTATGGCAGTATGTGAATTATGTACGGGGGATCATCTGATAGCGCAGTGTGCAATAAATCCAGCATCCATTCAGTATATAGGCAACTACAATAGAAATCCACAAAATACATACCAAAATACCTACAACCAGGGGAATAGGAACCACCCAAACCTCTTGTGGAGCAATAATCAGCAAAATCAAGCTCCACGACCATCATATCCCCCTGGATTTCATAGTCATCCACAATAGATTCAATAGCAGGACAGGAAATCCGATGATGAGGAATCCTGGGCAAGGTACAGAACTAGCACCAATTTGGCTTTGAAGAATCAAGCTATTGCTATCAAGAATATAGAGAATCAGTTAGGGCAAATTGCGTTGGCATTGAATAGTAGACCACATGGAACATTACCTAGCGACACAGAAAGAAATCTGAAGGGTAATCATGAGCAATGTCAGGCAGTTATGTTGAGAAGCGGAAAACACCTCGGTGGGATTAGTGCAGAAAATTCAGCAACACCGGAGGAAAAAGCCGACGACAGTAATGCAGTAGAGGGGAACAAATCAGAGGAACCAAAGCTAAACAGTAAGCCGATTGTTCATCCTCCACCGCCATTTCAGCAGAGAGTCCAAAAATAGAAGTCCGATAAGCAGTTCGGGAAATTTTTAGATGTGTTCAAGAAACTCCAGATTCACATTCCATTTGCAGAGGCCCTGGAGAAAATGTCGAGTTAGGCGAAGTTTATGAAGGGAATTCTGTCAAGGAAGAAGAATTGGGAAGACTTCGAAACAGTAGCACTAACAGAGGAGTGCAGTGCAGTGTTACAGAAAAAGCTTCCACCTAAACTTAAAGACCCGGGAAGCTTTACTATCCCGTGCACGATCGGGAAGATGTCATTTAACAAATGCCTATGTGATTTGGGAGCAAGCATAAATCTGATGCCATTATCAGTATATTCAGAATTGGGTTTGCCCGCGCCAAAACCTACGAATATTTCATTACAGTTGGTGGATAGGTCAGTCACATATTCGAGAAGCATTGTAGAGGACATTTTGGTAAAAGTGGACAAGTTTATATTTCCTGCGGACTTTATCATACTGGATTTCGATGAAGATAAGAACATCCCGATCATCCTAGGAAGACCTTTCTTGGCCACAGGAAGGACACTCATAGACGTGCAAAAAGGAGAACTTACAATGAGGGTCCAAGATCAAGAAGTAAAATTCAATGTGTTTAAGGCCATGAAATATCCTACGGACGAGGAAGAGTGTAATCGAATGGACTTAATTGAGCAGATTACCAGCGAAGATATGAGCAAGAGTTTAAGCAATGATCCGTTAGAAACAACTTTACTGGGGGATGAGGAAAAAGACGACCCGGAATTTGTGGACTTATTACAGATGCTAGACTCATTGCCACGAGTTAGCCGATTCAGAGCACCGGTTGAACCTCTACACACCGAGGATACAGTTGTAGAAAAATTGAAACCATCATTGGAGGAGCCACCGACATTGAAACTTAAGCCACTCCCTAAACATCTCAGGTATGCGTATTTAGGCGATTTAAATTCTTTACCAGTAATTATTTCTGCTACACTTAACGAATTGCAGGTAAAAAAGTTGTTGAGGGTGCTTCGGGATGACAAATCAGTAATTGGATGGACGATTGCAGATATAAAAGGCATTAGCCCGTCATTTTGCATGCACAAGATTCTGATGGAGGGTAATGCAAGCCCATCGGTGGAGCATCAACGTCGACTTAACCCAATCATGAAGGAAATGGTCAAGAAGGAAATTCTGAAATTATTGGATGCCGGAGTCATATATCCAATTTCCGACAGTCAATGGGTAAGTCCGATTCATTGTGTGCCGAAGAAAGGGGGACTGACAGTAATTCAGAATGAGGAAAATGAGTTAATTCCAACAAGGACGGTAACAAGTTGGAGGGTGTGCATTGATTATAGGAGATTGAATAAGGCAACCCGGAAGGACCATTTCCCCCTACCTTTTATCGATCAAATGTTAGACAGGTTAGCGGGACATGAGTTTTACTGCTTATTGGATGGATATTCGGGATATAATCAGATTGCTATCGCTCTTGAGGATCAAGAAAAGACAACATTCACTTGCCCCTACGGCACCTTTGTATTCAGGAGGATGTCATTCGGACTGTGTAATGCACCGGCAACTTTCCAGCGGTGTATGCTGGCTATTTTTTCGGACATGGTGGAGAAAAATGTTGAAGTATTCACGGACGATTTCTCGGTCTATGGAAGAACTTTTGACACCTGCTTAGAGAATCTGGTCATGGTATTGCAGCGTTGTAAGGACACCAACCTCATACTAAATTGGGAAAAATGCCACTTCATAGTTAAAGAGGGCATAATATTGGGACATAAGGTGTCGGCTCAAGGATTGGAGGTGGACAAGGCAAAGTTGGAAACGATCGAGAAACTACCTCCACCGAGCTCAGTTAAGGGTATTCGTAGTTTTCTGGGGCATGCTGGATTCTACCGGAGGTTCATAAAGGACTTCTCTAAGATTGCAAAACCTCTATGCAGTCTTTTAGAGAAGGATAAGACTTTTAGCTTTACTGCGGAATGCAAATCCGTGTTTGAATTATTGAAGAAGAAGTTAACTACAGCCTCCGTGATAATCGCACCAGACTGAAAAATGCCATTCGAACTCATATGTGATGCAAGCGACTATGCGGTTGGGGCTGTTTTGGGCCAAAGACGAGACAAGGTGTTTCACGCCATATACTATGCAAGCAAAACACTAACTGAAACTCAAATGAACTACACTACTACGGAAAAGGAATTGCTTCCAGTAGTATACGCGTTCGACAAATTCTGGACATATTTGATCGGGACTAAGGTAATAGTCTACACAGACCACTCGGCGATTCGGTACTTAATAGCGAAAAAAGACGCTAATCCACACCTTATCCGATGGATTCTCCTACTTCAAGAGTTTGATTTAGAAATTAAAGATAGAAAGGGGACGGAGAATCAAGTTGCCGACCATTTATCAAGACTAGAAAATCCGTAGAAAACGAATAAAGATAGAGGCGTGATTAATGAGACATTCCCGGATGAGCGGTTATTTGGGGTGCATGCAGAATTTCTGTGGTATACAGATTTCACGAATTATGTGGTAAGCAAGATTCTTCCCCCAGATCTCACACGACAACAGAAAAAGAAGTTTCTTCCCGACGTCAAGTGGTACATGTGGGATGAGCCGTATTTGTTTAAACAATGCGCCGATAAGATGGTGCGACGATGTATTCCATACAGTGAAATCCACACCATACTACAAGAATGCCATTCATCGGCGTACGGTGGACATTACAGAATTGAGCGCACTGCATCGAAAGTTCTTCAATCCGGGTTTTATTGGCCTACGTTGTTCAAAGATGCCCACCAATTTGTGAAAACATGTGATAGAAGCCAAAGGGTGGGAAACATATCGAAACGGAATGAGATGCCCCTACAAACAATTCTGGAAGTGGAAATCTTTGATGTATGGGGCATTGATTTCATGGGACCATTTCTGTCGTCTTTGAGAAATCAGTATATTCTGCTCGCGGTGGATTACGTATCTAAATGGGTTGAAGCTGCAGCATTGCCATCTAATGATGCCAAGGTGGTCCTCAATTTTCTACAGAAAAATATTTTCACGAGGTTTGGCACGCCAAGAGCAATAATTAGTGATGAAGGAAGTCACTTCTGCAATAAGTCGTTTACAGCTCTTTTGGCTAAGTATGGGGTCAATCACAAAGTGGGTACAGCGTATCACCCTCAAACTAATGGGCAGCCGAGGTATCGAACAAAGAAGTTAAGAAAATTCTGGAGAAAGTCGTAAATCCGAGTCGAAAAGATTGGTTACTTCGATTGGACGACGCATTATGGGCGTACCGGACTGCATACAAAACACCAATCGGGATGTCACCTTATCAACTCTTGTACGGAAAGGCATGTCACTTACCGGTAGAGCTACAGCACAAGGCTTATTGGGCAATACAGAAATTGAATTTCGATCAAGCCGGAGTGGGAGAAAAGAGGCTACTCCAACTTAATGAGCTCGACGAATTCCGCCTCCAAGCTTACGAGAATGCCAAGCTTTACAAAGAAAAAATTAAAAAATGGAACGACCAGAAAATTGTGCAACGAACATTCGAGCCGGGTCAAGCAGTCCTCCTGTTCAATTCGCGGCTGCGTTTGTTCCCCGGAAAGCTTAAGTCAAGATGGTCGGGACCGTTTACTATAAAACGAGTATTTCCTCATGGCGCCATTGAACTCTACAGTCGCAATCCGCTAGAAACGTTCAAAGTCAATGGTCAACGGATAAAACACTACTGGGGTGGCGAGTCGAATTGGGATGCCGACAACATCATCCTCGCCGATACTCAGTAAAACAGGGAGTAGTCAGGCTGAACGACTTAAAATCAAGCGCTAATTGGGAGGCAACCCAATATTTCTTTATATTTCATATTTCACATTTAATTTGTTAGGATATAGTTATGAAGTAGTAGTTAGGACTTGTCAATTATTAAGTTTGCTAAAATTCTCTAAAAAATACTAAAAATCTATCAAAACTCCAAGTCATCATTAATTTAACGTATTGCTTGTTTTTGGTTTCAGGAGAGGTCAAACACGACTTAGAGCAACAAGGCCTACGCAATGGAGGGAAATTGGAAAATTTTTCATCTCCAAAATTTTGGACCAAAAATTTTAGCAGGGGACTAGCCCGCCGGGGTGGGCCTGTTTGGCCTAGCACACCCCGCCGGGGCGGGGGTCCTGATTTTTGGGCAGACAAGTACTTTAAAACCGCACGCCCTAGCCACTTTCCCCTCACTTAACAACTATTGCTACTTCAATTTTTTTCTCTCCTCACCATAACCCACGATCCTTACCTACTATCACCACCATTACCACCACCTAAATCATTCTACCCACCTTCTACCCCATATCCTCCACACTATGTCAATCACATTCACCACCTTCTCCACCCTATATCACTCTATATAAACCCTAACTCCTATTTCCAATATACCAATTCCATTACACCCGAATTCTTCAAGCAATTGGGCTACACACACTTAAGGGTAAGTTACATAGCATTAACATCAAGCTTTCGTCTTCTCTCTCCTGACAGTCCATAGAAATAAGCTAAGTTTGGGGGGATCAGAACGAGCTGTGCACGCCAAGTGTTTGACAGATTGACTGAAACAAGTTTTCGAGAGAGGAAGTGGTTACTAGCAAGAGTTCACTGCTAACACGCCATGGCATCTCAATCAACACCTAAACACCAACAGGGGGCGAGTTCAAGTTTCGCTCCACCGACACGAATTTATGACCGCCGAAAATTCAGAAGTGCCGCCGCCGCCGATCGGTGCGACTATATGGTTACCAAGGCTCTTACACCGGAGCGGGGGCTGGCTCCCGAGGGAAATGATGGGGAGATGATGCACCAAATTTATCAGCAAGGGTGGTTACAGTTAACGGCAGAGCCCGAGCCCGCCGTTGTGAATGTCATCAAGGAATTCTATGCGAACGCCGAGGACAAGGCACCATTCAAGGCCTTCGTGCGGGGTCGAACGGTCCCATTCAGTGCTAATGCAATCAATACATATTATCAGCTGAGGGTGCCCCACCAGTGCCAGTATGCCTATATGCGGGATTTCGACCCCGACTTTGAGGAGGTTATTCAAAACATGACTAAGCCAGGTACTACTTGGATAAAGGGTAGAAAGGGAGGCACAGTGTTTCATAGCAAGGACTTAAGTCGGTACGGAAAAATCTGGTATGCCTTCCTCTGTGCTAAATTGCTACCGTCCACGCACACCTCGGATGTGACTAAGGAAAAGGCACTTCTCCTGTATGCCATCGTGCAAGACTTCCTCATCGACATCGGGGCAATTATCGATTTTTCTATTAGACGATGTCTCCGGGGCAACTTTTCTGGCTGCTTACCACACCCATCTCTCATATGTGGGTTGTGTCGTCAAGCCAGAGTGCGTTGGTCCGATGATGAACCTACTATGATGCCGGTGCAACTCTTAGATACTCGGATGATAGCGCGGTACTTAGTATGGCCCGGCGGCTAATCGCATCCTAGAGGTCTAGGATTTGTTTTTCCATCAGCTTTGGAGGATGAGGCGGAAGCTGAAGATACTTCGGAGGACGAGGATGACACAATGGGTGGTCAAGGAACCGAGCAGGATCCGCAGCCTGAGGCTTTTTCTAGTACTCAGTTCCTTGAGTTACAGCACCAAATGACTGCACAGCATAGGGTGACAAGCCGGGAAATGCGGCGATTGGCGATGCGCCAAGATCACATGTTTGATGCCATGAACGCATCTTTCACCTCATTGAATACAACACTCCAAAGTTTCAACCCGGCGGCTCAAATTCCATATCAACAACCCGGTCCATTACCTCGATTTCCTCTTAGTGATTCTGATGAGGATGCGCACCAACCACCACCTCAGACTTAAACAGTTTCAGGGAAGTCCTCTTGCCTTATATTTTTATCCAATGAGGGCATTGTCTTATTTAAGTTTGGGGGAGTTATATTTGTTTAGTTACATGCATGCTGGTTTATAAATTTTATTTTGCATATTAGTTAGGAGTTTGCATTGTTTTCATATATCGAAAAAAAAGAAAAAAAAATTTGTTTGCATATGTCTAATGGTGTCGCATTCTACAGGTTATTCTGGCCAATGACGAGATTGTAAACAAGTTAACCAATATAGTATAGATTATTAGAACTGTGATATAATTAATGTTATGAATCGATTCTTGGATTTGTTTGAAACTATTATAAAAAGGGTAGCACTAATAACATCTTTGTTGACCGGTTAGTTCAAATTGATACATAAAGGGTTTCTAAAGGATAGTGCTAGCGTGAACCAGGAAATGACAAGGATAGGCAGTGAAGGCTTGAATTAGGAAATAACCTAAGTTTGGGGGAATATATGTGGGATATATAAGCTTTGGAAAAAAAATTGTAAAAAAAAAGAAAAGAAAAGAAAAAAAAAAGAATGCAATATGTTGAGTCTTGTGGTGGGTTGAGGTGAAGCACTCCCCATAAACACAAGCGTGAGATGGAGCGTAAAACGCACTCACCAACCATCTATAAAAAAAAGGAGATAAGAAAAAACGGGAAAAGTGCAAAAAAAAAAGCCCCCGTATGAAAAGAAAAGAAAAAAAAATTGAAGAAAAAGGAAGTATAAGTGTCCTGCATGTACCCTTGAATTTGGTTAAGTTTAATTTTAGTTGAATCGTGCCTATTTTTGAGATTTTTAAGTTTGCACTGTATAATTCCTTCTAAGAAGTTGTTTGTGTATTAAATTTGGGTCAATATCAGTTATCTTAGATGTTGATCACACACGCACGCTATACCAGTGATAATTGTTCAAGAATTGAGAATTAATATGTAAGCATGGATTAGTTTTGATAATTTGTATTGTAAAGTTGCTTGTTTTCTCTGAGGCTGATGGGATAAATCAGTTTATGCGATGTTGTTGGATTTTATTTGATTTTAGGCATTTAGATTGTTATTGCATTTTATTGCATTGCATGTAGTTTGTTTGTGCTCGTGGACTAGCACGATTTAAGTTTGGGGGATTTTGTTAAGTGGATTTTATATACACGAATCGATATTCATTTCAAGTTTAAATTAGTATTTATTTTTCATATTTTGTGTTCGTTTTTACTTGTTTCATGTTATTTTATGTGTAGGGTGGTCATGGATGCAATTGGTATGAAAAGGCGGTCTTTTTGGAGCAAAAATGAAAAAAATTGGAACTTAAGGATTTTTGAAGTCAGTGCACTAGCCCACCGGGGCGGGCCTGTTTTACACTATACCCCCCGCCCGGGCGGGGGTCCTGTTTCCTGAACAGTCCTGTTCTGTTTCGACTTCTGCTAGGGCGCGGTTTGTGGGCTTGGCTGGTGCGTTTTGGACTCTAATAAAAGGAAAATTCGTCCAGATGTCAAGGGGGCTGGCTACCACTTAGAAAAACAACAATCCTATAACACAAAGGCAAGATTTTCAACGTGAATTCAAGGAATTGAAGATCGAGCATTGGAGGAGTAATTTTCAGAGATTGTCACGATAGTTGCAAATCGAGGCTACGTGAAGGGGTTTTTCTATAATTCTTCTTCTCTTTCATTTGTTTGTAATTGGGATGATGTTTTCAACAAATTATTCAGTTTTTAATTCATTCGTTATGAACTAATTTATTTATTAGACCTGTGATGGATCTTTGAGCGTAACGATGATTCTATAACTTTGATTTCTAATTCAATAAGATATTTTCAGTTTATCTATGTTAATTTGTGCGTGAATTTATGAATTGCCTGATCAACAGTTCTTTGTGGATTTGAAAGGAATCGAGAGAGGAGATTCGAATCTAGACCTAGTTAATATAGCATGTGTCATAAATTATGTCGATATCATATTTGTGATTATTGTTAAGGTAGAGATACGCTTGACATCTCATGTAATCGTATAGAGAGCTTAAGCTTCAACCTTTTTGATTGCAGTTCACATAGAGATATAGTGAGTTGGTTAAATTAGGTGTTTAACGGATTTCTATCTTAATTGTGGATTGATGTTAATATGGTATTAGTGCATCGAGAGGTGGCTCTTACTACGTTCGTGTTCTTGATTAATAAACTGGAATATTGAGTTGAGTTGGAATAAGGGTTTGAAAATCAGAGTGAGGCTTAGGGTGAAATCATAAGTCTAATTCTCTATTAATTGTTTGAAAAATTCTGGATTTCGTTATTGGTGATTATTTTTATGATAATTTAATTATTCATTAATTTAGTTGCTTTTAATTAGTTACTTTGAAAACCATTGAATTGATTAGTTTAATAAAATTAGGGTTAATATAAAATTGATAATTGTGAAGTTAACATTCTTGGTATTTTGTCCTCGTGGGAACGATACTTTATTCATTACTATATTACTTGTTGACCACGTACACTTGCGTGTTTTGTGCGTATTGATTTTGCTCAACACACTCGTACTTGCATATGATCTTCTACTCAATGCGTCAGCTACCACGTTCGCTTTTTCAGGATGGTATTGAATGGTATGATCATAATCTTTCAACAGTTCAAGCCAACGTCATTGTCGCATGTTGAGTTCCTTTTGAGTGAATAAATATTTGAGACTTTTATCATCCGTAAAGATCTCCACCTTCTCCCCATACAAGTAATGCCTCCAAATTTTAAGTGCAAAGACAACAGCTGCCAACTCTAGATCATGAGTAGGATAATTCCTCTCATATTCCTTGAGTTGTCTTCATGCATAGGCTATGACTTTTCCATGTTGCATGAGAACGCATCCCAACCCTTTGCTCGAAGCATCACTGTAGATGACAAATCCCTCCGAGCCAGATGGTATTGTTAGAACAGGTGCTAAAATGAGTCTCCTCTTGAGTTCTTGAAAACTCTTCTCACATTCTTCGCTCCAACTGAACTTTGTATCTTTCTGAGTCAGCTGAGTTAATGGAGTAGCGATTCGAGAAAATCCTTCCACGAATCTCCAATAATAACCAGCTAAACCAAGAAAGCTACGTACTTCGGTCACTGATTTAGGTTGCTCCCAGCTTTGAATAGCTTCAATCTTTGCCGGGTCAACAGATATTCCACGACTTGATACTACGTGCCCAAGGAATGCTACCTCCTCCAGCCAGAACTCGCATTTCTTCAACTTGGCATAAAGCTTGTATTCACGAAGCTTTTGGAGTACCAACCTCAAGTGTTGGTCATGATCTTCATGACTTTTGGAATAAATAAGGATGCCATCAATAAAGACGACCACAAAGTGATCCAAATATTCCTTGAATACCCGGTTCATCATATCCATGAAGGCAGCAGGAGCATTTAGTCAATCCAAAGGACATGACTAGGAATTCATAATGCCCGTACCGAGTTCTAAAAGCCGTCTTTGGAATATACTCAGTTCTAACCTTCAGCTGATGATATCCAGAACGAAGATCGATCTTTGAAAAGAATTATGCTCCTTGCAACTGGTCAAACAGGTCATCAATACGTGGCAATGGGTACCTATTTTTGATGGTGATATGATTCAACTCCCGATAATCAATACAAAGTCGCATACTTCCATCTTTCTTCTTCACGAATAGCACAGGAGCACCCCACGGAGAAGTACTAGGACGAATAAAGCCAATGTCTAACAATTCATGTAGTTGGATCTTTAACTCCTGAAGTTCAATAGGAGCCATTCGATATAGGGCTTTGGAAATGGGTTTTGTACCGGGTTCAAGATCGATACAAAATTCAATTTCACGCTCTGGGGGTAGGCCAGGAAGTTCTTCAGGGAATACGTCAGGAAATTTATTAATAATAGAAATATAATTCAAAATGACGTATTTTTGTTTAGATCCATGACATGAGCTAAGAAAGCTTGACATCCGTTTTTCAATAAACGAATAGCTTTATGGCTTGAGATGACAACGATTGATTTTAATGATTTGGTTGCTTGAATTCGCATAATAGGTCGATTAGGAATATGAAAGCTAACAACCTTATGAAAACAATCAATTTTTGCATGATGAGTAGTTAACCAATCAACCCCTAGAATCACGTCAAATGCAAGTATTTTTAATGAAATCAGAATGACAGGTAATGTGTGGGTACCAACTTGAACCAAACAAGACTTATAAACCGTGGATGTAATGAAGGTTTCTCCCAATGGAGTTTCAACAGATAAGTCAAAGTCTAATTTCTCTGGAGTCAAATTTAATCGATGAGAGCAAGTAGGAGAAATAAAAGAATGGGTAGCACCGGTATCAAATAAAGTATAGACTTCGTTAGAGTTTATGATAAGCTTACCCGTGATGACCTCATTCGGGTTCCTTGCTTTCTGGGAGGTCACAACAAACGCTCTCCCTTGCATTACTGATTTTGACTTTTCTGGGAAGGCCTTTGGTGCCTCCATCCTGGCTGAACTTGTTTTTGGTAAACGACAAAATCGAGCTAAATAACCTTCTCTTCCACAATTACAGCATGCTTTAGATGGCATCGCGCAGTTTGGACTGATGTGCCCCTCCCCTCCGCATTTGAAACATATGATAGGTGGTCGTTCTCCTTCCTTAACAACGGGTGCTGGTGCTGACGTCTTTCCATCATTGTTGAATCTCATCTTCTTGAAATGACCATTCTTATTGTTTTGGCCCTGATTACCACTGAAGTGGTTACCATTTCTAGCCTGTTGATTCCCACCACGCTTGTTGCCACCGCTTCGATGACTGCTCTCACTAGTATTATCATTTTGTCGACTGCTCTCTTTTGGTTGCGTTGACTCGTTATCGCGCTCCACTAACTGAGCCCAATTCACAACATCTGAATACAAACACAATTTATGAGAAATAAGATGTTGACGTATCTCAGGTTTCAAACCTCCAAAAATATTCACGTCATTCGCTCTTCATTATCCACCAAGTGGGACGCAAACCGGGACAACTCAACAAATTTAGCCTCATACTGCGACACGGTCATATTATTCTGCTCCAATTTGATGAACTCCACCTCCTTCATGTGACGAACACTTTCGGGAAAGTATTTTTCATTGAACAGCTCTTGGAACTTCTTCCAAGACATCTTCAGTGCGGCAGGTTGAGTACGCTTAATCGATTCCCACTAGTAATCTGCCTCTCTTCGCAACATAAAGGCGGCAAAGGGAACCTTTTGCTCCTCGGAGCATCCCAAGACAACAAATATCTTGGAGATCTGCTTTATCCATATTTCCGCTATAAGTGGTTTTGGCTCTCCCTTAAACTCCGGTGGTCCCAGCTCCTTGAACTGTTTAGCGGTGACCGTCATAGAGTTTTTAGTGTTTCCACCTACATTTTGGATAGGAGCCGCTCTCGCCTGCTGTTGCATGAACTGCATAAAGCTTCTGAACATTCCATCATTCATCATCTGGTCAGTGTTGTTGTTTGCATGAGGATTGTCACCTTCCTAATGCACATTATCCTGATTATTGATATGTGGTGAATCAACAGTCGCCTGTGCTCCATTGCTATTCTCAACATTCTCGGATGCCATTTTCAGATACTGCCACAAAACAAAAGTTAATTGATATATCATATATTATCCTTATATTCTGACCGACCAATTAAATACCATGCAAATAAACTTAGGTAGGTCATACTAGCGAAGGAATTCCCCGTCTCTCCCCTCCTAGTTCTATTCCCACATCTTAGCCAGGGATCATATCCCTAACCTCTGATACCAACTGTGACGCCCCCAAAATTAGGTATACATCACCCATCTTGGGTCGTCAGATACATGGTACAGAATACAAATACAACTTACTAATACAACTGTCATGTACAATACGACAAAACATAACTGTGAGTTTGAATACAATTATTGTCGACTAGAGACGATACAAACTCAAAAGGAGTCCTCATTACAATTATTGTCACACTATTTAACAGAATAGTGAGGACTACTAATACTATCATCTGGTCCATCACTCCGTTCTCCGACTCGTCCCAGCTATATTCTCATTTTCTGAAGAGAACAATGAAAGAAATGGTGAGCTCAACTAGCCTAGTAAGAAATATTATGACTAAAATAACGCAGAATAAATTATCATTAGCCTTCAACAGTGTTAAACTGATAAAATATAACGAACATCAAGTTTAATTGCAGCGGAACAAGCAATCCATTAAAAGAGTCAAGTAGAAAATAAAATCTACTATCTTCTATGATTTAAAAGGTTTTTCAACACTGTTATCGCTGGGACTCAGCTTAACAAAATAATCCACATCATCAAATCACCCCTACACTACGGCCAATGATATTCTTTAGTATCACGACCACAATTATCCATGCACTACGGGCCAAGAATATTTGTGTATTCATTAATGGTCATGATCATGCCAACAACTGTCCATCAATGCACTACGGGCCAATGAGGACTTTTATCATATCATTTGTAACATTACGGTCATGATTATACCGAATAATCCCTAGTCATAATTATACCAAGTCCATCTATGCACTACAGGCCACAGATGACTTTCAACATTTTATAAACATGAGGATGATGACAATGATATAAGAATTCAATAAAACAAGTTCAAGAATTAATTTATCCAAGAATTAACAACGTCCAAATTGTCAACATGATACTGCTTTGTGGAGTAAAATTCAAGAATGCTTAGAATAATATTTTCATGAAAAGATACTGGATGAAACGCAATTATCAACGATATTCCACTAATTTCATGGAGTATAGAAGTTAAAACTTAACCAACTAAGTATAATAAAGAATGGAATAACAAAAAAAATCACCCAACATGCGATAGACCGCACAGACAGGTTATTCTAACAGAATAATAAATAATGGAACCAGGTCCGGCGTAAACGCACAGACAGGATATTCTGACAGAATAATAAATAATGGAACCAGGTCCGAGGTCCGGCATAAACGCACATACATGATATTCCGACAGAATAATAAATAATGGAACCAGGTCCGGTGTAAAACACACAGACAGGATGTTCCAACGGAATAATAACAAGACGAAACCAGGTCCGGTGTAAAACACACAGACAGGATGTTCCAACAGAATAATAGAAGAATGTCACCAAGTATAGGGTAGACCGCGTATACATGTTATTCTAACAGAATAAAAAGAAATGGAATAACAAAAGTTCTCTTCATGAATAAGAAAGAATAACTCCCCTTACCGTTTTAAAGAAGAACTGAAATAAGGAAGTAGTTAAGTAACAGAATACTTTTCTTCTCTCTCTATAGTTTCTCTCTCTAGAGTTAAGTGAATTCGTAAGAAATAATGAAGGAATGAGCTGCTATTTATAGAAAAATGGAATGCATAGCAACTAATCTATGAACGGTCCAGATTGATTACTTTAATCTAACGGTCCATATTTAAAGAAATTTTTTTTAAATAAAATATAATATATTCTATTTATAGAATAACTTTAATAAAGTATTCTGTTTTATATAAAAAGATGTTTCTGTTTTATTACGTTAAAAATACGAATAAAACAAAACTTCATTATCGCTAAATAATTCATATTATTAACTGACAATAATTGAATAAAACTGAGTGACTTCTCACATAAGCATTAATAATCAATACCATGTGCTACTATGTAACCACACGTATTACTGTACTTTTTCTACCGAGTAGTTCAACAATATCAATGGTAAAACTTCCGCCGTTATTTTTAATAAAATATTTTTGTCGTTTTCTCAATCCGACAATAATTCCGTTGTGGGATCCACCAATGATTGTGCCGTTGTACGAATATTTCCTGTTAAAACGAATATTCCCCGACCAATCGAATATTATATAACAACTTGTGTACTTTACAAAATTTATAAATATTACCCACAACTATAACATTATATCAAATTAACTCCATAATATTCAAAAATGATATTTATAGAAAATTCATCTTTATTTATAAAAGTTGGGGTCATACAGATGGCGTGAAGAATTCAATGGCACACATTATTACTAACTATGAGATACATATATAAATACACACACACACATAAAAGCTTTTATATATATATATATATATATATATATATATATATATATATATATATATATATATATATATATATATACTATTCCATCTATAGCATAATTAATGTGTCCTAAATTATGTTGCTGAGGTGATTGTAGTTTGTGTACTTGTTGAAGGGGAGAAAGAGGTATATAAAGTGTTTATGACCAATGTTTTTTTATTGTGGTGCTAGATTGATAGGATGAGCATTGAAAATCTATGCCAAGACTATTGTGAAATATGTAGAAGACTGAACATACCACTTGAAGAAGCTTCTGATAACTTTTGGTGTCTATGAGTGTTGATTCGATCTCCATTTCTGACAAGGTCCTGCAATAAAAGAAGTTACACTGGTTTACTGTAAGTGTTCATCTGTATGATGGTCTATTCTCTATCATATATGATTAGAAGTTTTACTAATTTATATATATGCTAGCATCATGTGTGTGTCACTACACGCGGAAGATATTCCCTTCTTGCAAACAACTGTAAATTGAATCAATTTTTTACTTTAGATAACTAAAAAGTCTATTGAATATGTGACATTTAGTCTGGTATATAGTACAAGTCATAGAGTAGGCATGTTCTTTACTCAAGACAGGTTTATATAAATTCCTCTCTTAAATTTATATTGCTATTGGGACTGGAATATCTCATTGACATTTCCTCAAAAACATGCATTGTACCGGTCTGTTTATGCATCTTTTAGCACAATGACATAATGGTATTTACATATTTTCATTTTGAAGTTTTACTTATCCAACTTATACAAATTTGACTGTTAGGGAACTATTTCTTTAGTTACAGGTATGTGGTCTATTAGCGACTTACTAATGCCATATTATGTTCATGGCCTTAATCAGCAGATGCCTTTGCTTCATGGTGTGACGGATGGTTTTGGTTCACATCTGCAACGGTGCCAACTTTATGCAACTCCATTGTCTAGACTGAGATTACTTATGATCTGTCACATGGCTGAGCCAGAGGAGATTCTAATTGTTGAAGATGAAAATGGGAATATTATCCGTGAAACTATGAAGGACAATGATGTCCTCGTGTAGTATAAGGTGTTCATTCTTACTTGTTTGAAAAAATGAAAGGAAAATAGGTGTTCTATCTGTATATGTCAGGTCGGTGATTTAATCCATTCTTTTAGCTTGGATAGTTTGGTATATATTTTGTGGATGCAGTAATGTGAAACTGTAAATGAATGGTATTATTGGGATGTATTTTGAATGGTTGATACATTTTAGCTTTAAATTTAAATGAGAATTTAGACCTTTTAGCTATATATCATGGCATTAGCATATTGCAGGTACATTGGTAATGTAGGTGAACCACAACCTTTTTTTTTCTTTTTTTTAATCTACAACATTTTAAAAATGTTGTGTAAATGTGCCTAAATGTTGTCTGATATATTAAACTACAACATTTTTAGCCAGAAAACGTTGTGGAATCATACCTTCTACAACGTTTTCAAGTATCTACTAATTTAAGGAAAATAATTCTACAACATTTTTTTCTTAAAAAACGTTGTATAATGTGTCTAACTACAACGTTTTAAAAACGTTGTGTAAGGGTGTCAAATAGATGACACCCTTAACCACAACGTTTTTTTGATTGAAACTACAACGTTTTTTTCGCGTTATCAATTTACTGTTTTGTAGTAGTAAAAATACGCAAGCAAATGCAAGAAGGGAAGATTGAAGGACTTTTAACACCAAGTTAGATGCATGTTCTTGGCTTGGAACTTGGATTTTATTGTAGATCTACTTTTTAGCTTTCTGGAACATCTGGAATCGTCCCAATCGGAGTTTAGATGTGAGAGTTATGACCTTTTATCAACAAAGATCAAAGCTAAGAGCTGTCATGCTTGCCATTTACATAGCATCTACTTCAAGCCCGATTTCAACATTGATCCAATCTGAATCTTTCAATTCTGAAAGAATGACCGTTGTAGATCTCGTCGACATCTTCAATTTGATAGGTGGCAGGCCCCGTAACTCCTCCCGGATCAAAAGTTATGGCCATTTTACCAAAGAACATTGTAGTAGAAAAAGGACCCCCGTCGGGGTGGGCTTTTTGTGAAGGAAACCCCTGTCGGGGCGGGGGCACAAGCTGGAAAATCGTAGGCATACCAGTCGAGGCGGGCTTATCAGTGCAAAAACCCCAGCCGGGGCGGGGGTACGGGCCAGAACAAGTTTTTGACGCGTTTTGGATCGAATTTTGATACCTCTTGACTCCAATTTGGATTGGGTTTGCTCCTAACCTAAAAATTAGACTTGTAACCTAAAAATACATGATGGGAGGCATAAAATAAATATAGTTAATTAGATTAGATTATAGTACATTAGATCAAAACCCTAGTTTTTATTAGTTTTGGAGATTGAAGCAACTTGAAAACCATTGAAGATCAAGAGCAAGAGCTTGAGGAAGATGGGGATTTGCTGACAACAGATTTATTTTTAACTCTAATCTTATTCTTATCTTTCAATGTTTATTCAAGTGTGGATTCTTAGTTTTAATTCAATGAACTAATTCTTTATTTGAGATTACAATGGATCTTATTGTGTAGTTTATTTTAATATGCTCCACTATCAATTATTATGTTCTATTGTGAGGATTGTCTATTGTGATTTGGACTTAATTGTTTAATTGATTAGCCATCAATTACCGTGATAATCTATATGAACTCGAGAGATGAAGTTTAGATTTAGATCTGATCATGATAGCTTGTCTTTGTGATTTTTGCATAGATGGAATTCATGATTCGTGTTTAGGATAGAGATATGTCTTTACGCCATATGTAATCTTATAGAGAACTTGTGCTTTAAATCCTTTTTAATTGTAATTCACATAGAGATGTAGTGGATTAGTTAATTAGGGTGTCTTGCTTAATTCTATCATCTGTAGATTTAAGTAAGTATGTGTATTATGCATCGAGATGTGATTTTATCTACTTTAGTGTTCTTGATTAACAATTCAGGATATAAAATAATTGATGAGGAGTGTGTTAACTTAAATGAAACAATAAGTGAAGTTGTGATCTTAAATATCCGTAATCTGATTTTTAATTAGTGGTAATTAGAATTAGTGTAATTAAATAATTTAATTCATAATCTTAAATTGATTGTTTAAATGAAATTAGTTTGGTTAAGAGTTAATATTTGGTAATTTATATTAACAATTCCTCGTGGGAACGATACTCTACTTTCACTTTATTACTTGTTGACCACGTATACTTGCGTGTTATGTGTAATTAGATTTTACCCAACAAGTTTTTGGCGCCGTTGCTGGGGAATTAGTTTAATATTTTTTTTACCAATATTAGCTTCAATCAAATTAGTCTTAATTTAAACATTTTTTTTCTTTTTATTTAATTCTCTCTCTATTTTTCTTTCTTTTCAGGTACCATGGATGGATGCAATTATCAATGGCCATACACAAATATGACTCCACCAAGGGACACAGGAATTGATGGACTTGCATTGTCAGCACAGATTGAGACACTTTCGAGGAAGTTGGACGCTTTTTCAGCACAACGTCGTCAAAGTGTGGCGGTTACTTGTGATTATTGTGCTGGAAATCAACCGAGTCATCAATGCACCGTCAGTTTTGAGCCGGTACCATATAGTGGTGATTACCTCAACAACTATGCTGAGCCTAACTATCACCGAGATTGGGGGTATCACCCAAATTCTTCAGGAAGCTATATTTATGATGACCAATATTACGCTCCAAATCCATCATACACACCAGAATTTTCATGTCCACCTCCATTGCCACAAGAAAAAAAGTCAAATCTGATGGATGTAATATTGAAGGGCATAACAGACCTAGAGGAGATGACAATTAGCCAAGAGCTGTCAACCCAAAATTTTAATAATCGGATGGAACAACTCGTCACTTCTTCAACCAATGATCCTCAATACATGGCTTCCGAGACTGAAACAGAAAATTCAAGGCTGGGGGAATTATTGTCCAAGTTCATAGCAGATGAGGAGAAGATGAGTAATCAAGCGAGGTCAATTCAAAATCTTACGGATCAGATAGAGCAAATGACCAAAGCCATAAGCAACCATCCTCCAAACATTTGGCTTTATGACATGGATGACGAAATTGACGGAGAACCCGAACCAAATCTGCGACTAGATGAGCCACAAGATATCGAAGTGTGGAGACAATTGGGGATAATGAAATATAGGTCGACGAAGATCGAAATGGGTCTCCACCAAAGATCAAAGAGTCAGTCAAATTTGCAAAATCATGCTCACTTGGCAGTCATGTCGTCATTAAAGCTCTTGATGACATGAGAGCGAGTACAATTTTGAATCCATGGTGGGATGAGAAAGAGAAGATAGACGAAGAGCACATTTTGTGTGACAAGCTTCCATACCCCAAAGTGATCACATACACAATAGAGAAAACACCTAGCTGTGGGACGTTCTTGATTGAGATCATACAAAATCAGAGCATGCTAGGTGACTTTGATGCATTGGCCATCGCCTGTGGGAACCTCCAAAAGGTCAATTTATTACTGATGGATGGAGGGTTCCTCAACTTTCGAAGAGGAATTGAATAGCGTTGACCAGGCAAAGTCTGGCTGAAGGACTATAAATCAAGCGCTTATTGGGAGGCAACCCAAGTTTAATTTTTTTTTTTTAGGTTTCATATTAGTTGATAGATTTTTTTTCATTTTTTTATAGGATCTAACAAGCTTGCTTCTATCATATTCACAGGTTAGTCAAGTCCAACTCAAGTGTGATGCCCGATTTATTCTAATATGTCTGGCCTATTCTTCAGACTTAGCAGATAAGGAAGAAAATCCTGTATTTTCAGGGAAGTCCTCTACTTTAATTTTTTTTCCCATTCTTAGTCATTGGGGACAATGTTTGTTTTAAGTTTGGGGGTATTTATCATGTTTAGTATTTACTTGGGCAATATTTTGATGGAATTTGATTTTGGCCAATGATAAGTGGGTGGTTGATGTTGTTAACTCTTAGAAAATTGATGAGCATGCTTAGTCTATATTTCAACTCATTAGTTGGTTTCACAATACTTGCGAAATTTTTGAAAATTTTTACTCATATCCATTTGTTTAGCCAGTTGGGATTGAAATTGTTTGGCTAAATGCTTATGAAAGATACCATTGCAACTTCATAAATCTTACTTGAGCATCATTCGAAGTGAAAATTAGGCACTCACATAAGTTTGGGGGAAATCTTGTGGTATTTTTGTAAAAAAAAATTATTGAAACCTTCCCGAGTTGAATAATTGAATTTTGTGGTGGGTCGAGAGGGAGCGTAAAACGCACTCCCCATAAACACAGGCACGAGATGGAGCGTAAAACGCACTAGTTCAATGAAAAGTGGAAAGCGAGATGGAGCGTAAAATGCACTCGTTCAATGAAAACTAGAAAGTGAGATGGAGCGTAAACCGCACTCACTAAATAGAGAAAAGAAAATATATATGTTTGAAATACTTGGGAAGGGTTCATATGTGCTTAAATGTTTAAATATCATGTTAATCCTTAAGAAACAATTTGTGCTATATCTATATTAGCGGTGATTGATGTGATAAGAAGTTTTGAAAGTCGTTTTTGGAAATCTTTTATGAGTATTGGTTGATCTAATATAAATCATGACTTATTTGAACATATGGATGCACACACGCACTTAAAGGATCATGAGTAGATGTGATGCTAATGAAAGTTGTTAAAATTTTAGACATGACATTGTTTTGAAATTTTCTGCGGGTTATTATTTGAGGTAACCTTTGAGGCCATTGTTCAAATTCATATTGATTTCATTGTTTAAGTGGATCATTACTAAAGAAAGAATCTGTCTAATTTATGTTTTTGCTTGAGGACAAGCAAATGTTTAAGTTTGGGGGTATTTAATAAGTAGGTTTTATACCTACTTCTCCGATATCTGTTACTTGAATTAGTTGCTCAAACTCATGTTTCCTAGTTACTTTTCATTTATTTTATGTTTATTTTGTAGATTATATGCTTGGGAGTTGTGTGAGAGACTATTGGAATAAAAACGCAAGAAAAAGGCGACTATTGGCATGAAGAAGCAAGGGAAAGCAATTCGGACATCTTTTGGACTAAAATACGCAAGCAAATGCAAGAAGGGAAGATTGAAGGACTTTTAACACCAAGTTAGATGCATGTTTTTGGCTTGGAACTTGGATTTTATTGTAGATCTACTTCTTAGCTTTCCAGAAGATCTTGAACTGTCTCAATCGGAGTTCGGATGCGAGAGTTATGGCATTTTTATCAACAAAGATCAAAGCTAAGAGTTGTCATGCTTGCCATTTACATAGCGTCAACTTCAAGCCCGATTTCCACCTTGATCCAATTCGAATCTGTCAATTCTCAAAGAATGAAAGTTGTAGATCTCGTCGATATCTTCGATTTAATAGGTGGCAGGCCCCGTAACTCCTCCCGGATCAAACGTTATGGTCGTTTTACCATAGGATATTGCAGCAAAAAAATTCCAGGAAGGACCCCCGACGGGGCAGGGTATTTAAGCCTATTACCCCCCGCCGGGGCGGGGGTACGAGCCAGAACACGTTTCTGATGCGTTTTGGGTCAAATTTTGATACCTTTTTGACTTCAAATTGGATTGAGTTTGTTCCTATGCTAAAAATTAGACTTGTAACCGATAAATACATGATGGGAGGCATAGAATAAAGAGATTTCCATTAGATTAGATTAGGACCAAAACCCTAGTTCTTATGAGATTTGAAAATTGAAGCAACTTGGAGACCATTGATGATTCAAAGTAGAAGCAAGGAGAGAGCATCAAATCTACAGACAATAGATTCTATTTTCTTATCTTCTTCTATCTTTGTCTTTTAATGTGTATTCAATTGTGGATTCTTAGTTTTAATACAATAATCATGAACTAATTCTTTGTTATAGATTACAATGGATCTTATTGTGTAGTTTATTTTAATATGCTTCGCTATCAATTATTATGTTCTATTGTGAGGATTATCTATTGTGATTTGGACTTAATTGTTTAATTGATTGACCATCAATTACCGTGATAATCTATATGAACTCGAGAGATGAAGTTTAGATTTAGATCTGATCATGATAGCATGTGTTTATGATTTCTGCATAGATGGAATTCATGATTCGTGTTTAGGATAGAGATATGCCTTTACGCCATATATAATCTTATAGAGAACTTGTGTTTTAAATCCTTTTTAATTGTAATTCATATAGAGATATAGTGAATTAGTTAATTAGGGTGTCTTGCTTAATTCTATCATCTGTGGATTTAAGTAAGTATGGGTATTATGCATCGAGAGGTAGTTTTATCTGCTTTAATGTTCTTGATTAACAATTTAGGATAGAAAATAATTGATGAGGAGTGTGCTAACTTAAATGAAGCAATAAGTGAAGTTATGATCTTAAATCTCCGTAATCTGATTTTAATTAGTGGTAATTAGAATTAGTGTAATTAAATAATTTAATTCATAATCTTAAATTGATTGTTTAAATAAAATTAGTTTGGTTAAGAGTTAATATTTGGTGATTTGTATTAACAATTCTTCGTGGGAACGATACTTTACTTTCACTTTATTACTTGTTGACCACGTATACTTGCGTGTTGTGCGTAAGTAGATTTTACCCAACAATAATATATATGAAATCGAGAGATGAAGTATAGATTTAGATCTGATCATGATAGCATGTGTTTGTGATTTCTGCATAGATAAAATTCATGATTTGTGTTTAGGATAGAGATATGCCTTTACGCCATATGTAATCTTATAGAGAACTTGTGCTTTAAATCCTTTTTAATTGTAATTCACATAGAGATATAGTGGATTAGTTAATTAGGAATCTTGCCTTATTTTATCATCTGTGGATTTAAGTGAGTATGAGTATTATGCATCGAGAGGTGGTTTTATCTACTTTAGTGTTCTAGATTAACAATTCAGGATAGAAAATAATTGATGAGAAGTGTATTAATTTAAATGAAACAATAAGTGAAGTTGTGATCTTAAATTTTCGTAATTTTAATTTAACTAGTGGAATTTAATAGTAGTTTAATTATATAATTTGAAATTCATTCTCTTAAATAAGATTGAGTTTGTTACGGGTTAGTACTTGGTGATTTTTATAAACAATTCCTCGTGGGAACGATACTCTACTTACACTTTATTACTTGTTGACCACGTATACTTGTGTGTTGTGCGTAACTAGATTTTACCCAACAAGTTTTTGGTGCCGTTGCCAGGAAATTAGTTTAATATTTTTTTTGCCAATATTAGCTTCAATCAAATTAGTCTTAATTTAAATATTTTTTCCCCTTTCTTTTTATTTAATTCTCTTCCTATTTTTCTCTCTTTTCAGGTACCATGGCTGGATACAATTATCAATGGCCATATACTAGTATGACTCAACCAAGGGACACAAGAATTGATGGACTCAATGCATTTTTTGCATTATCGGCACAGCTTGAGACAATTTCGAGAGGTTGGATGTTGTTGCAGCCCAACGTAGTCGGAGGAAAGTGCTACTTTGTAAATATTATGCTGGTAATCATCCGAGTTATCAATGCACCGTCAGTTTTGAGCCGGGACAACATGGTGGTGAATACCTCAACCAGTATGCATATACTAATTATCATCAAGCTTGGGGGTATCACCCGAATTCTTCATGGAGCTACATTTATGATGATCAATATTACGCTCCAAATCCATCATACACACCGAAACTTTCATGTCCACCTCCACTGCCAAAAGAAGAAACGCCCAATCCGATGGATGTTGTGACGCCCCCAAAATAGGTATACATCACCCATCTTGAGTTGCCAAATACATGGTACAAAATTCAAATACAACTTAATAATACAACTGTCGTGTAAAATACGACAAAACATAAACTGAGAGTTTTAAAAAGAATATTGTCTTCTAGACAGTATTCAACTCAAATGGAGTCCTCAATACAATTATTATAACACTATTTCATAGAATAGTGAGGACTACTAATGTTATCATCTGGACTGTCACTCCATTCCCCGACTCATAGAATAGTGAGGACTACTAATGTTCTCATTTCCTGAAGAGGACAATGAAAGCAAAAGGGTGAGCTCAACTAGCCCCAGTAAGAAATATTATGACTAAGATAATGCAGAATAATTTATCGTTAGCCTTCAACAGTGTTAAACTTATAAAATATAACAAGCATCAAGTTTAACTGCAGCGGAACAAGCAATCCATTAGAAGAGTCAAGTAGAGAATAAAATCTACTATCTTCTATGATTTAAAAGGTTTTTCATCACTTTTATCGCTGAGACTCAGCTTAATTAATAATCCACATCATTAAATCACCCCTGCACTACGGCCAAGAATATTCTTTAGTATCACGACCACAAATTATCCATGCACTACGGGCCAATGAGGACTTTTACCACAACATTTGTAACATTACGATCATGATTATACCGAATAATCCCTGGTCATAATCATACCAAGTCCATCTATACACTACAGGCCACATATGACTTTCAACATAATATAAACACGAGGATGATGACAATGATATAAGAATTCAATAAAACAAGTTCAAGAATAAATTTTTAAAGATTTATAATTTAATTTATCCAGAAATCAATAACGTCCAAATTGTCAACATGATACTGCTTTGTGGAGTAAAATTCAAGAATAATATTATACCAAAAATAATTTGGATCGAAAACGAATCAATTTTTATCATGAATAGTACCCCGGGTGAATAGTACTCGAGTGAATAGTATCCCGTGAATAGTACTTCGGGAATAGTAACCCCGTGAATAGTACTCCGGCATGAAAAAGTTAAAACTTATCAAGAATGCTCAGAATAATATTTTCATGAAAAGATATTGGATGAAGCGCAAATATCAAGGATATTCTACTAATTTCATGGAATATAGAAGCTAAAATTTTAACAAACGAGTATAGAATTCGAAATCTGAAATGAAATAATATTACTTACATACTACTGAGTATGGAAGAAAATTTTATTTCAAACGAATATTGAACAAAAATAACATCCTTTACGAATACGAAAGAATAATACCCCTTACCTTAGTAGGAGATTGGATACTGAAATAGTGTAGTAACAGAATACTCTTCTTCTTTCTCTCTGATTCTTTCTCTATAGAATTCTCTTGTGAGTCGTAGTGAATTGGTGAGAATGAAAGAAGAAATAAGCTTCTATTTATAGAAGATTTCTAGCTTAGCCCTTGTAATGTGAAGAAGCAAGTGGCTTGATGACTGGTCATGTGAAAAGAAAAGTGGTTTGACGCCTGAAATGTGAAATAACAAGTGGTTTGATGCTTGTAATGTGAAACGACAATTGGTCGACTCCTGTAATGTGAAACGACAATTGGTCGACGCCTGTAATGTGAAACGACAAGTGGTTTGACGTTTGGTAAAGTCAATTACTATTGGCGAAAGTGACTCTTAGATGATGACATATGGTCCCCCATACAATAAACCAAACTTACCACAAACGTCTCATAATAGACTTCTTATTTATATCAAAGATTGAATAAATAGTACCACAAATCATTTTATCAACACATTTTTAATCTTCCAACAATTATTCATCATTAATATTATAACTAACAATATTTAACAACCATATTATTCCCAGAAAATAGGGGGCTTTCCGATAAGGATTTCTCCCTATTGGCGCGTAATTAGGTGTCCAAACCTCTCTGCAACAGAACTTTCTATACATCGTCAATATTGTAAATAATAATATGAATAACTTTGTCGTCTCAAGTATTGATTTAATAATATAAAATATTATGCAGATGATACTGTGACAATAATTGAATCAATAATATGAGATACTATGCAATAATTACAGTAGCAATAATTGATTATAACTGAGTGGCTTCTTACGTAAGCATCAATAATCAATACCGTGTGCTACTATGCAACCACGCGTATTACTGTATTTTTACCACCGGGTATTTCAACAGTTAACGGTAAAACTTTCGCCGTTATTTTATAAAAAAAAAAATTTTGTCGTTCTCTAACTCCGACAATAATTCTGTTGTCGGGTCCACCAATGATTGTGTCGTCGTATGAATATTATCTGTTAAAATGAATATTCCCCGACCAACCGAATATAATATAACAACTTGCGTACTTTGCAAAATTTATAAATATTACCCACAACTATAACATTATATTAAATTCACTCCATAATATTTAAAAATGATATTTATAGAAAATTCATCTTTATTCATAAAAGTTGGGGTCTTACAGATGTAATGTTGAAGGGCATAACAGACCTTGAGGAGATGAGGATTAGCCAAGAGCTGTCAACCCAAAATTTTAATAATCAGATGAAACAACTTATCACTACCTCAACCAATGGTCCTCAATACATGGCTTCCGAGATTGAAACAAAAAATTCAAGGCTGGGGGAATTATTGTCCAAGTTCATAGAAAATGAGGGGAAGATGAGTAATTAAGCGGGGTCAATTAAAAATCTTACGGATCAGATAGAGCAAATGACCAAAGCCGTAAGCAACCTTCTTCCAAACACTTGGCTTTATGACATGGATGACGAAACTGACGGAGAACCCGAACCAAATCTGTGACTGGATGAGCCACAAGATATCGAAAGTGTGGACACAATTGGAGATAATGAAATAGAGGTCGATGAAGATCTAAATGGGTCTCCACCAAAGATCAAAGAGTCAGTCAGATTTGCAAAATCATGCCCACTTGGTAGTCATGTCGTCGGTAAAACTCTTGATGACATAAGAGCGAGTACAATTTTGAATCCATGGTGGGACGAGAAAGAGAAGATAGACGAAGAGCCCATTGTGTGTGACAAGCTTCCATGCCCCAAAGTGATCACATGCACAATGGAGAAAACACCTAGTTGTGGGACGTTCTTAATTGAGATCATACCAACTCAGAGCATGCTAGGTGACTTTAATGCATTGTCTATCGCCTGTGGGAACCTCTAAAAGGACAATTTGTTACTGATGGATGGAGGGTTCCTCAATTTTCAAAGAGGAATTGGATAACGTTGACTAGACAAAGTCTGGCTGAAGGACTATAAATTAAGCGCTTATTAGGAGGCAACCCAAGTTTAATTTTTATTTTTAGTTTTTGTTAGGTTTCATATTAGTTAATAGATTTTTTTTCATTTTTTTAGGATCTAACAAGCTTGCTTCTATCATATTCACTTGTTAGTCAAGTCCAACTGAAGTGTGATGCCCGATTTATTCCAATGTGTTTGGCCTATTCTTCAGACTTAGCAGACAAGGAGGAAAATGATGTATTTTTAGGGAAGTCCTCTACTTTAATTTTTTTTCTTTCTATCTTAGCCATTGAGGACAATGTTTATTTTAAGTTTGGGGGTATTTATCATGTTTAGTATTTACTTGGGCAATGTTTTGATGGAATTTGATTTTGGCCAATGATAAGTGGGTGGTTGATGTTGTTAACTCTTGGAGATTTGACGAGCATGCTTAGTCTATATTTTAACTCATTAGTTGGTTTTCAAATTACTTGCGAAATTTTGGAATTTTTTTAACACATATCCATTTGTTTAGCCAGTTGGGATTTAATTTTTTTTTTGACTAAATGCTTATGAAAGATACCATTGCAACTTGAGAAATCTTATTGGAACATCATTCGAAGTGAAAATTAGACACTCACATAAGTTTGGGGGAAATCTTAGGGTATTTTTGAAAAAAAATATTATTGGAACCTTCCCAAGTTGAATAATTGAATCTTGTGAAGGGTCGAGATGGAGCGTAAAACGAACTCACTAAATAGAGAAAAGAAAATATGTATGTTTGAAATACTTAAGAAGGGTTCATATGTGCTTAAATGTTTAAATATCTGGTTGATCCTCAAGAAAAAATTGTGCTATGTCTATATTAGCGGTGATTGATGTGATAAGAAGTTTTGAAAGTCGTTTTTGAAAATCTTTTATGAGTATTGGTTGATCTAATCTAAATCATGACTGGTTTGAACATATGGATGCACACACGCACTTAAAGAATCAAGAGTAGATGTGAATCTAATGAAAGTTGTTGAAATTTTAGACATGACATTGTTTTAAAATTTTCTACGGTTATCATTTGTTGTAACCTTTGAGGCCATTGATCGAATTCATATTGATTCATTGTTTGGGTGCATCATTGCTAGAGGATGAATTTTTCTAAATTGTGTTTTTTCTTGAGAACAAGCAAAGGTTTAAGTTTGGGGGTATTTGATAAGTAAGTTTTATACCTATTTATCTTGTATCTGTTACTTGAATTAGTTGCTCAAACTCATGTTTCTTAGTTACTTTTCATGCATTTTGTGTTCATTTTGTAGATTATATGCTTGGGAGCTGTGTGAGCGGCTATTGGTATGAAAAAGCAAGAAAAAGGCAACTATTGCCATGAAGAAGCAAGGGAAAGCAATTCAAACATCTTTTGGACTACAATACGCAAGCAAATGCAAGAAGGGAAGATTGAGGGACTTTTAACACCAAGTTAGATGCATGTTCTTGGCTTGAAACTTGAATTTTATTGTAGATCTATTTCTTAGCTTTCCAGAAAATCTTAAACCTTCCCAATCAGAGTTCGGATGCGAGAGTTATGGCCTTTTTATCAACAAAGATCAATGCTAAGAGTTGTCAAGCTTGCCATTTACATAGCATCTACTTCAGGACCGATTTCCACCTTGATCCAATCCGAATCTGTCAATTCTCAAAGCATGAAATTTGTAGATCTCATCGATATCTTCGATTTGATAGGTGACAGGCCCCGTAACTCCTCCAGGATCAAAAGTTATGGTCGTTTTACCATAGGACACTGCAGCAAAAAAATAACCCCCGCCGGGGCGGGCTTTTTGTGAAGGAAGCCCCCTCCGGGGCGGGCGTACAAGTTGGAAACCAGTAATCATGCCAGCCGAGGTGGGCTTATCAGTGCAAAAACCCCAGCCGGGGCGGAGGTACAGGCCAAAACAAGCTTTTGACGTGTTTTAGGTCGAATTTTGATACCTTTTTGACTCCAAATTAGATTGGGTTTGCTCCTTGCTCCTGAGCTAAAAATTAGACTTGTAACCTATAAATACATGATGGGAGGCATAAAAAAAAGATATTCCATTAGATTAGATTAGAGTAGATTAGATCAAAACCCTAGTTTTTATTAGTTTTGGAGATTGAAGCAACTTGGAGACCATTAAAGATCAAGAGCAGGAGCTTGAGGAAGATGGAGATTTGCTGACAACAGATTTATTCTTCACTATAATCTTATTCATATCTTTCAATGTTTATTCAAGTGTGAATTCTTAGTTTTAATTCAATAAATTAATTCTTTATTTGAGATTACAATAGATCTTATTGTGTAGTTTATTTTAATATAATTCGCTATCAATTATTATGTTCTATTGTGAGGATTGTCTATTGTGATTTGGACATAATTATTTAATTGATTGGCCATCAATTACCTTGATAATCTATGTGAAATCAAGAGATGAAGTATAGATTTAGATTTAATCATGATAACATGTGTTTGTGATTTTTGCATAGATGGAATTCATGATTCGTGTTTAGGATAGAGATATGCCTTTACGCCATATGTAATCTTATAGAGAACTTGTGCTTTAAATCCTTTTTAATTGTAATTCACATAGAGATATAGTGGATTAGTTAATTAGGGTGTCTTGCTTAATTCTATCATCTGTGGATTTAAGTGAGAATGGATATTATGCATCGAGAGGTGGTTTTATCTGCTTTAGTGTTCTTGATTAACAATCCAAGATAGAAAATAATTGATGAGAAGTGTATTAATTTAAATGAAGCAATAAGTGAAGTTGTGATCTTAAATTTTTCATAATCTTAATTTAACTAGTAGAATTTAATTGTAGTTTAACTATATAATTTGAAATTCATTCGTTTAAATAAGATAGAGTTGGCTATGGGTTAGTACTTGGTGATTTTTATTAAACAATTCCTCGTGGGAACGATACTCTACTTACACTTTATTACTTGTTATCCACGTCTACTTGCGTGTTGTGCGTAACTAGATTTTACCCAACAACGTACTCCCGTGTATAAGGGAGATCAGGTCTGCGTAGTTCTAACCTAGCGTGAAAAGGTTGAAAGTTATATATGGTGAAAGGGTTTTATTTTTGTTTGTTTTTGCAAAGGTTAGGTCGGACCATAAATGGTTGCCTACGTACTCCCGTGTATGGGGGAGATCAGGTATGCATAGTTCGTCCCTGGTGGGATGAAAACTAATGTGGTTAAAAATGTTTTGAAAACCTGAATTGACTGATGGATTGATGATCCAAAACCAGGATGCTGGTTTGCAGGTATATTCAGACATAATACCTATTTACGGTGTCTGAGTTGATGAGTTGGGGAAATTCTTCGCCATTCATTTCTTGCAATCTGAGGGCTCCTTCTATCAATACCTCCTTGATAATGAACGGGTCTTCCTAGTTTTGGGCGAATTTTCCTTTAGATTGATCTTGGTTGTCAAGGACTTTCTTCAAGACCAAGTTATTTCGTTTGAACTGCTATAGCCAGACTTTCTTGTTTTAGGATCGAGTGATCCTCTGTTGATATAATTGACCATGAAAAATGGTTGTGGCCGGCCTTTCATCTATCATAGATAATTGGTGGTACTGATCTTGTAACCATTGGTCTTCCTCCATTTGAGCATCTATAAAAACTCTCAGGGATTCCATTTCTACCTCTATGGGGAGCACTGCCTGCCATAGGTTAATAAATAGGGGGTTGCCCCAATGGAAGTGCGCATTGACATTTTGTAGGCTAATAAAGTCAGAGGCAACAAGTCAGGCCATCCTTTGTGATTAGCGGACATCTTTTGCATGATCTTTTTGATGTTCTTATTAGCCGCTTCAACAGAACCATTCATCTTTAGACGATAGATGACGGAGTTGAGATGCTTGATGTGGAATTTGTTGCATAATTCTTCCATTATTTGGTTGTTAAGGTTTTTGGCATTGTCTAATACAATCACCTCAGGTTGTCTGTATCGACAAATGACATTGTTTCTGATGAAACCAATGATCACCTCTTCGGTAACTTTGGGGAAAGTGGCCGCCTCTACCTATTTGGTGAAGTAGTCGATCATTGTGAAGATAAATCGATGGCCATTGAAGACTTTGGGCTCGATTGGCCCGATCACATCCATTCCCCTCATTGAGAAGGGCCATGGTGAACTCATATTATGGAGTTCCCTTGGACGGGCGTGGATAGCATGTCCATGAATTTGACATTGGTAACATCTCCTGACGTGATCATCATAGTCAACTTTGAGAGAGATCCAATAATGCCCTGCTCTTAAGATCTTCTTGACAAGTAGAGGACCGCTCATGTGTGGGCCACATAGTCCACCATAAATTTCATCCATAAGTATCTGGGCTTGGTCTTTGTCTAAGCATCTTAGAAGGCCTAGTCCCACATCTCTTTTGTAGAGTGCGTCTCTGCTCAGATAAAATTTTCTGGCCATTCTATGGATCCGCTTTCTTTCAGCTTGACTCACCCCAGTGGGCGTACATCCATCTCGCAAGTATTCCTTGATGGACTGGTACCAAGGGTGTTGGATGGGAGGCAATTCATCTGATACTTCTCCAATGTAATTCCCATAGGATGGGCCTTTTAGCTGGAAAATTTGATATTTAGAATGCTTCCCTTTTTAGATATGTTGATCAAGGAGTCCAAAGTTGTTAATGCATCAGCAAAGTCATTCCTATTTCGAGAAATGTGGAGGAAGGAAATTTCTTCAAACTCTGAAACAATCTGGATAACTTACCGATGGTAAGGCGGCAAATGTAATTCTTTGGTGTGATAGACCCCAGTGGTTTGCTTGATTACCAGCTCAGAATCTCCAAAGACAGTTAACCATTTGACGCCCATGGATTGGGCTATCTTCAACCCTATTATACAGCCTTCATACTCAGCTGTGTTGTTGGTGCTGACAAATTGTAATTTGATAGTGACGGGATATTGTTCTCCCAAAATAGATACCAGAACTGCTTCTACTCCGACACCTTCCATGTTTATAGCTCAATCAAAATACATCTTCCATGACTAGACTGTATCCTCCTGATGGTGTTGCTAAATTGTCATTACCCCTTCATTGGGGAAATATATTTCCAAGGGTTTGAAATCCCCTGATGGCAATGCGGCCAGTTGATCCGCAATTCCTGGACCTTTGATAGACTTTTGCGTCACGTAGATGATATCGAATTGCTGGAGGATCAACTGCCATTTTGACAGTCCATAATTCAACATGGGTTTGCTGAATACGTATTTGAGAGGATCCAGGCGGGATATGAGATTGGTTGTGTGACCATGGAGATAATGTTGTAATCTCATGGAAACCCATGCTAATTCACAACAAGTCTTTTCAATCAAGGTATACTTGTGCTCACTGATGCTGAATCTTTTGCTGAGGTAATAGATAGCTCTTTCTTTGCCTCTATCGTCTTTCTGTCCCAACATGCAGCCCATAGCATTGTCATTGATTGACAGGTATATAAGCAGGGGAATGTCATCCCTTGGAGGTACCAAGATAGGAGCTTTGACCAATTTCTCTTTGATGGAAAGGAAGGCTTTTTGACACTCTTCGTTCCATTTCTTGGAGAAATTCTTCCTTAATAACTTAAAGATGGGCTCACTGGTTGCTGTAAGTTGGGAGATGAATTTGCTTATGAAGTTGATTCTTCTCAGAAATTCCTGTATTTCCCAATCTGTTTGGGACACGGGCATCTCAGTAATGGCTTGAATTTTTATAGGATCCAGCTCAATGCCTTTGTGGCTCATTAGAAATCCCAGCAACTTGTCTGACTTGACGCCGAAGGCACACTTGGCTGAATTTAGCTTCAAGTTATACTTGCGTAACCGGTTGAAGAGCTTTTTGAGATGATCTATGTGGTCTTCTTCCCTTCGGGATTTGACAATGATGTCGTCCATATAGACTTCTATCTCTTTATGCATGAAATCATGGAAAAGAGCCATCATGGCTTACTGATAGGTAGCTCCGGCATTAATGAGGCCGAATGATAATCGTCTGTAGCAAAAGGTTCCCCAAGGAGTGATGAATGATGTCTTCTCCCGGTCCTCTTCAGCAACCATGATTTGGTGGTATCTAGCAAAGCAATCAGCAAAGGAATACATATCATACTGAGTTGTATTGTCAATGTGTATGTGGATAAATGGTACCGAGAAGTTGTCTTTGAGACAAGATTTATTCAAATCCTTGTAATCCACGCATACTCGTACCTTCCCTCCGGGTTTAGGTACGGGAATTATGTTGGATAGCCACTAAAGATATGTTAATACCTTGATGATGCCAGCTTTGAATTGTTTCACAATTTCTTCCTTAACTTTCAAACTCCAATTAAGTTTTAATCGCCTAAGCTTCTGTTTGACCGGCTTAAATCCCCCTTTCGTGGGTAGGTGATGAATGACGATATCATTTGACAAATCGATCATGTCTTCATGAGACTATGCAAACACATCCTAAAATTGGGTTAATAAAGTAACCATGTCATTCCTTTGGGTTGGGGTAAGGTCCATGCCAATCTGGATTTGTTTGGGGTTTTCTGAGGTTCCGAGGTTGAAGGAGGTAGTTTGATCAAAGTTTAGTTTGGGTTTATCTTCGACCCATTCTTTAATCTCCCCATGCACCTCATAGTCCTCTTGCTCAATCTCCATCCAGTCGGAGTCCAACTTTATATCAAAGTTGTCGTCATTGTGAGGAATTGGCATTCCATCAGCAAGTTTAGACAAATCTAACTCTTGAGTCCCTTTTCGGCAAATGCAAGGAGTGATGCTCCAATTGCCGAGGGTCAAGTCTTGATGGACGGCTGTGATGAAGGGGAGGTTATCATCCTCCTCCTCTTGAATAATGACCATAACATCTGAGTAGTCGTTATCTGAGATATCCTTGTTCATACCCTCGGTATGCACCAGGAAGTAAATCTTTGATAACCGTCTCTTATGTCTTGTTTGCACCTTTGATTCTTTTCTTCAATATTTGGGTTTGAAATTAGGACTTCTTTCCCACTAGACGATCTGGGCTTAGGAAACATCATACATGCCACGGAGACAAGAATTTTCCTTAGAGGCCATACAAAATCTGCATCTGTAGGTTTAGGAAATAAAATCGTAGATGAAGGAACCAGTGTATGCTTTTATGGGTTCCTATGACTTAACCTAGAGGAATAGCCTAGTCCGGCTTTCCCGGTCTGGCTGGGAATTTGAATTGGGCTTTTGATTCCTTACTAATTCTTTCCTAACCCTTGTCCTGGCTGGAAACCCAAGGATATCATCTCTTGACTGGATGACATTACCTCGGCAGAAACTCTGGGTTTCAAAGCTAGAGTCCTAATGGATTGATAGTGAGTGTTACTCACCTTAAGGGCTTAGAAGCTGACAGGCTCAACTTCTTTATTGAAACTGATTAGAGGCATATCACTTTGGACAGGATATTCTGGTTCAGCATTGACAGTGACCAGATTACTGTTGATGATATACTTGAGCTATTGATGAAGAGTAGATGGGACGACTCCCGCCATATGGATCCAAGGTCTTCCCAACAGTAAATTATATCATGTAGTGATTTTGAGCACTTGAAAGGATATGTAGAATATATGTGGACCAATTTCCACTAGTAATTCAACCTCTCCTACAGCATCTTGCAGAGACCCATCAAAGGCTCTGATGACTATGTGGCTGCTTCAGATCCGGTTGGGATTGATCTTCATTCTTTCTAATGTGGTGTATGAGCTGATGTTTAGGGATGATCCTCCATCTATTAGCACACCTCCGACCACATATCCGGAAGACATCACTGCTATGTGTAGTGGCTTGCAATGGCTCGTCCCTTCGGGGGGTATGTCATAATCAGTGAAGGATATCACATTGCTGTTGAAAATGTGATCTACCAGATGATGGAACATATTAACATCCACCGTCTTTGGCAAGTGGTCTTCTTCTAAAATCTTTATTAAGACCTTCCGATGATCTTCTGAAGAGAATACCAAGTCCAGAATAGATATCTATTGAGGTGCTTCTTTCAAGCTTCGCACCACCTTGGCTTCATTATGTCCCATCTTGCGAAGGAATTCTTCGATTTTCTCCTTGGACACCCTTAGATATGATGACTGGCTTCATCACTCGTGGAGGGAGATATAACAAATTTTCCTTGGATACCGCAGTAGTTGTGTTTAATGTTGATCCTTCAACCTCTCCATAGTTCCATGGGACTTTCTTAAGGCTGGTGATAGGATATTGCGGCCTGAATGGTAATACCAGTGGTTTCGGTGCAGCAACCTTCAAAGGGTTTTTAACTCCTTTGAGCTTAATTGTTTGAATTTTAAGGGGTGTTGCAGCCAAGTTTCCCTCAGAGGATATGACTGCTATGATCTCCCTCCATATTTGTGATCCTAAAGGAAATGTATTTCCACTCTCAAGTGATACGGTGTCATTGTCTGCCATTTGCAGGTCACTGCTGTCAATTATATTTTGGATAAGATGACGAAGTGCCTAACATCCTTCAATGTTGTGACCACAAGTATTGGAGTGGTATCGACAGACCCCGGTAGCATCAAATCTTTTTGAATGTGGATTGACTGGGGGTAGCAGTGCTGTGATTTTTCCCTCATTGATCAATATCTGCAAGATTTCTTCCATCGGTTGGCTCATTTGGGTGAACTCCTTTTTGTTGGCAAAGTCCCGACGGGCTTGGGCTCTTGCTTTTCTTGCAAGCTTTTCTTCCAAGGTTTCATTTTCTTGGGTCTGTGGTGGATTCTTTGTGATAAGGGAGATGAGACTTGTGTGCTCCTACCTAAATAACTGTCGTGTGACTTGGTGCTGATGTATCACCAGTTCTGCCAGTTGATTGACCTATTCATCGATAGACTTCAACTCCCATTCTATCATGAACTTGAACTCCGAATAATCCCACTTGTCGAAATTATCTTTGTTGGTTTAGGGAGAACCACCCACATATTTGATGTACTTGGAACTCTCTCCACTGCCTCTATTGATCATGTTAACATCCTCTTCCTTGTGTTGAGGGAGAGGGTTATCTTGAACATGTGGTTGTTTGGGCTTTGTCACCACGACCTCACCACTATATATTAAGTCCTGGATTTTATGCTTAAGAACCCAACAATCTTGGGTGTCGTGGTCTGGAGCTCCAAAATGATAAGCACACTTCTTACTTGTATTAAAGCCATTTCCACTTGGACTGGCTGGTGGAAGAAGATGAGTGATTTTCTTCTGAGCTGTCAGAAGTTTGAAAATGTCTTCCCATGAGTCCCCTAAGGGCGTGAACACTCTTGAACGTTTGACTTATCCACTATTTGGGAAGGGAGGATTTGAGGATTGTGCTTGAAAAAGGGAATAGTTTCTCCTTTGAATAGGCAAGCTTTGATTGCCTTTTTGAGTTTTCCGTTGCAATATCAAGGAGACATCCTCTTTTTTCTTCTTATAGACTCTCCGGGGGTTGTTCCTATAAGTTCCATATTGGATATGCTCAACTACGGCTTTTAAAGTGGCGAGCTCTTGAATCTTCCTAGATTTTAACCCCATCTTTGTCATTTCTCTGTACTTGATCATTTTTTAGAATGGTTTTCCTATACCTGCTAGGACCCTCTCATAAAATGGAGCTTCTTTAATATCTATGAAGGTCATCACCATCTCAGTCTCTATCATGGATGGGATTACTTGAGCAGCCAGACGCCTCCATCTTTGGGCATACTCTCTGAATGACGAATTTATTTGCTTCTTGACTTTGGTTATATAATTTCTGTATGGAGCCATCTGAGTTTGAAAGCTGTACTGATTGAGGAAAGCATGGGCTAATTCCTCCCAGCTGTGGATTTTAGAGTTATCCAATCTGGTGTACCATACTCTGGCTTCTCCAGTTAGACTTTTCTAAAACAACTGCATCCTCAGCTTTTCATCCTCGGTATAGGATCCAAGTTCTCTAATGAACACTTTTAAGTGAGTTTAGGGATCTCCCAATCCATCATATTTCTCAAAATTGGGAGCCTTGAATTTTTTCGGGTAATGAACCCCGGGGAAGATACAAAGGTCTGAATAGGTAACGCTTCTATGCGTTCCAGTCCCTCTAATGGACGGAATGGTCTCTTCTATTTGTTGAACCTTCTTCCGAATATCACTGGTGTCTTGATCTTCTTTAAGATGGGTGATTTTAGGGGTTTTGTTGGACTTCTCAGTCTGAGACTCAAGTATTAGGACTTCTATGTCCGGACCCTAGATTCCTCCCTGTGCAGAGGATTCTGTTTGAATGGGTATTTATGGACCCTGAGTTATTTGTTTAGTTCTTTCAGAAGAACAGCCAACTCTGTTATTTGATTCCTTAATCCTTCGAACTCCTCGCGAGAAATAGAAGTAGGATCAGGCTGGGCACTTGTAGCCATGTCTGACAGTGTGACAGTGGGCTTAGTTTAGTCTGGGAAAACATGGAGATGTTAAATGCTATGCAATGTGTCCATTTTTTAGGAGTGTTTTAATGTTCTCACGCAAAACGGATGTCAGTCGTTTTAATGACAGGATAACATAACAGGTCTTGATATGAAAAAAGGAATGCATATTTACATATTCCTTTATATTTTCCATTACATTGAGATTGACATGGAGTTTGAAATTATAGGTAATTGAAAGGGGAAGGTATAAAGAGACTTCCCTTCGCATTTGGTTTATCAGAGGCTAACTTATCTTAGGCTACTTTCTCAGCTTTTCGGCATGAAGGTCCCCAGATCATCGCAATTTACTAGATGGAAAGTTAATCTGATCTTTCAACTGGAGCGAATCTGGGTGGTACCTTTCCTGAGCCTCGTGGGATTAGTCTCCCTTGAGTCTAATAATCAAACATCGACAGGTTTTCCTTTTGGTGGAGGAATCACACAACAAACATTCACACACATCGCGTTTCACCGTATGGAAATGATGACATCTTTGAAGCACTAATATCACAGGCAGATATGGTGCGAAACACTAAAGTGCAGTAAATAAATCATTGGTATACAACCATCTAATGTAAATGCAGTATTTACACATAAGTAGATAAAATTTTTTGAAAAGCTTGAATAGCGGCTTAAGCCCTTTTACTGGAGTCCCCAGCCGAGTCGCCACCTGTCGACGTCGGGATTTATTTGTGTCCCTTTCTGTGCTTGTATTTTGGTGTTCTCATTTTGGGTGAGTTTTGTCTGAAAAGACAAGTTTGAAAAGGTCCGACGTGTAAATGTCGACGATTTGACTTTTAGAGTCGCTACTTGGTAGATTTAAAATGGTTGTACCAACTTAACCGATTTTGAAAAGGTTTGCACAAAGACCCAATGGTCGGACATTGCTTAACTGGTCATGGAAATCGAGATTCATTTTGGTTCGGGGGCTTGATTAAGCGGAGGGAAGGTGTTAGGCACCCCCCGACTTCCATGAAAACACGGTTACCGCCACTTTTCAATTAACTTTTTATCTATGTGAGTGTGAGTTGGTCCTAATAGCGTTTATCTGGAAGTAGTGTTATGCCTCGTTTCCACCTATATACAAAGGGTTTGACTTATGTTTAAAAGTTCAATTTTAACAAGATATAGCAATGAAGTTGTGGAAAATAGGTTTTCAAACCCTTATGTTCAATAGTAATTGAGGCCTTTGATACTTCTATTTTATTATGTATTCGACTTGATTGCTTTTATTTTCGAGATGCGAGCCATCTTCGTGAAAATAAGATACATAGCAGTGCTGGACTCCTTATGGGCATGATAGTCATCCAAGGATATCCAGACATCGTAGATAATTTACAAGTTAGCTACAGCTGAGAAATGTCCATCGTGGGAACCGAATCTAGATTCACTGGCTGAATCTTCGATCTCATGGCTCCTAGGCTCACATGATAGATTAATATGTACAAAAGCAAGAAAAATAACTAGATTTGAGTAAATCTAAACCATTCTATATTCAACGGTTCAAGTTTAGTCACTTTTAAACCGGTCAAAGTTAGAAGTAGCCAGATTTAGGCAAATGTAGTCCACAGACTGGAAAGTTAAATATCTACATTATAAAAGCAGTTAAAGCAGATATATATAAAAGCGGTAAATATATATAGGTCTATATATATAGACGATCAACTGCCATGAAGTAAACTCCATGAAGGATTTGAAATGTAAAATATATATATATATATATATATATATATATATATATATATATATATATATTTCTATTTGGCCTAGAGTTTACTTCGTGACCTTTTACAGCTTTTATATATATATATATATATATATATATATATATATATATATATATATATATATAAGTGGTAAATGACCACGAAGTAAACTTCAGGCCTGACAAAAATGTAAATATATCTATATATATAAGCAGTAACGCTCCGGATATTCTATCCAGGCTCAATCGAGTTTCGAGTTCGAATATATATATATATATATATATATATATATATATATATATATATATATATATATATATATATATATATATATATATAAGCAATAAAAAGTCACGGATCAACGATCCGGGCGTACCCACTCAAAGAGACTCTTAACGTTAGTATATATATAGATATAAAAGTAATAGAAAGCTTAAAAATCTGAAAAATATTACATTGGGCTGCCAAGAAGACTTCAGATAGCTTTTGACGCCTGAAAAGTCGGTTTCCATCGGTTAAATTTCTATACGTTATAGAACACGAGCTTACAAGTGTTTAGAAAGAAGAATCACTCAGTTTAGAGCACTCTAACAGGGGTTACAAGCTGAAATGGATAGAGTTTTATCTTATTTCTGTTTTTTTTAAATGAGATGCCAAGAGCTCATATTTAAAGACCAGATGGCCGCGGGTCAACCCGCGGCAGCCACGGATCTACCTACAGCTGCCCCGAGCCATGCGGGTCCCATCATCTCGAAGTACGTGTACTCAGGCTAAGCGTTGTCTGCTCAGACCTTCATAACTTTCAATCTGGGCATTCGATAAAAGATTGATGTACCTTTTCGGAATGTTGTTGTCGAGAGCTACACAATGACATATGATTAGAGGTTGTACGAAGCTGGGAAGATGGGTCCATGACCAGATCTCCAAGTCTTCAAAGCCTATCCATTCTGTTGCCTTGTGCAGTTTTCACTCGGGATTTGATCTATAGTTCTTGTGGGACATCTCTATACGTAATTTGAGCTGAACTGTGGTGAGGTGACGTGGATGTGATGTTGAGGTGGCAAAATGACGATTTTTCCCCCATCGGGGTTATCTCTGGCTTTGGTGCAGTGGTAGCAGTCGTTTCTTAGAGTTATCTCCGAGATTGGGCTGCTGTTAATTCTGAATGTCCTCAGCATTATCTCAGAGGTTGGCTTGACCTCCCGGGGTTATCTCCAAAATTTAGACTGTATCCCTCGGGGTTATCTCTGAGGTTGAAACTGGATCTCCCGGGGTTGTCTCCGGGGTTAAAACTAATATGACTTCCAGGGTTATCTATTGAAGACGATTCTTCCTTCCTGTAGGGTTAGTAACAGGAACGCAAATTTTTGAGTGTCTACAATGACCTTCGAGCAATAGACTACGAAAGTTAAGACAAGCGACTAGCATATATTTGCCAAAGGAGGGGTTTTCCACTTTTTCTCGATTTTCCCAAACCTAGAATCTATCAAACTTGATGCCCTTGTGTAGCTCTCAAAAAGAGCCTTCCGAAATGTTATGGCATGATTGATAACTCTTCCTGGTTTGAATTTTATGGACATTCTAGCACACAGTACGAAAAAATGACGTTACGATACGAGAATCGTTATAGGTGGGCCCCACCCTAGGCTAGCTACAAGTGGATCGATGGCTACCACAGATGGACCTGTGACAGGCACATGATGCCTATATATATAAGGTATGTTTTGTTGATTTTTTTTTAGAAAAGGGGAGGCATTTGTAGAGAGAATATGTGGTATTTAGAGAGACAAATAGGGAAAGGACGATAAAATTCTCTCTAGATGCAATCTAGATCTAGTTTTTTCATCAAATCTCTAATAAAATTGAGTCAATCCGTCTATTTTAAAGCTCAATGAAGAAGCATTCATCATTTCCCAAGGTGAAATATTCCACCTTTATATAAATTTAGCATATATCTAGCCTAGATTTTGGTTATTTTGTAAATTATTGTGCTTGAGCTTTGATTGTTGTGAATTAATTTTTTTGTTTGAGGCTCTCTAAGCATCCTAGATCATATCTGCGATGTATGAATACTATTTGTGGGATTATGGATGATTAGAGAGGATTTCTCACTTATTCAATCTCCTCCTAATTATTGATGATATCCTTTTTGTGCTTTATCAAGTTTACTTTGATTAGACTTTTTTTTCTTATTATTTTTCTTGGAAGTTTGTTTTAATTGATTCCTAGGTCACCCAAATATTCTAGATCCATATCTAGTGGTGAGAGGATCCCACCTTTTGGCTGGCAAGGGATTTTAAAGAATTGAATCTCCTAATAGCCAATTCGGGATATATCTCCCATTAGATCTTGATTACATTATTTTCTAGATCTATGGATTTCATTTGCTAGATTCTAAGTATTCTCAATAGATCTCGTCCCTCGTGATATTATGGCTTTGTTGTGCGATCTATGGATTTGGGACTATGGGGATCTTTCCCTAAGTTCTAAGCTTCGTGTCGACATCAGAATTTTTATTTGTTTCTTTCTATTCATATCTTTTGGTGTTCTCATTTTAGGTGAGATTTGACTGAAAAACAAGTTTGAAAAGGTCTGACATGTATATGTCGACGATTTGACGGTTAGAGTCGCTAGTTGGTATTTTTAAATGGTTGCACCAACTCAACCGAGAAAAGGTTTGCACAAAGACCCAATAATTTGACATTGTTTAACTGGTCTGAGAAACCGAGATTCTTTAGGGTCCGGGGGACTTGATTAAGTGGAGGGAAGGTGTTAGGCACCCTCCCCCCGACTTCCGTGATAACACGGTTACTGCCACTTTTTATTTAAACTTTTATCTGTGTATGTGTGTGTAGGGCCTATGTGCAGTTGTTTGGAAGTAGTGTTATGCCTTGTTTGTACCTATATACAAAGGGTTTGACTTTTGTATAAAAGTTCAATTTTAATAAGATATATCAGTGAAGTTTTATAAAACATATTTTTCAAACCCTTGTACTCAATAGTAATTGAGGCATTTGATACTTCCATTTTATTATGTGTTCTACTTGATTGCTTTTATTTTTGAGATGTGAGGCATCTTCGAGAAAATAAGATACATAGTAGTGTCAAACTCCTTGTGGGCATGAGAGCCATCTAAGGATATTCAGACACCGTAGATAATTTATAGGTTGGCTGCAGCTGCAAAATATCCATCACGGGAATCGAATCTAGATTCAAAAGCTGAATCTGTGATCACATGATTCCTAGGCTCACAAGAAAGAAAATAATATGTACAAAAGCTATAAAAAGAACTAGATTTAAGTAAATCTAAACCATTCTAACTTCAACGGTTCCAGTTTAGTCACTTTGAACCGGTTAAAGTTAAAAGTAGCCAGATTTGAGGCAAATCTAGCCCGCAGGCTGAAAGATTAAATATCTACATTATGAAAGCAATTAAAATAGATATTTATATAAAAGAGGTTTATATATATATATATATATATATATATATATATATATATATATATATATATATATATATATATATATTGACGATCAATTGCCATGAAGTAAACTTCATACAGGACTTTGAAATGTAAATATATATACACCTTTTTGAAAAGTTGTTGTCAAGAGCTACACAATGACATGATGGTATTAGAGGTTGTACGAAGTCAGGAAGATGGGTCCATGACAAGATCTCCAAGTCTTCAAAGTCTATCCGTTATGTTGTCTTGTGTAGTTGTCACTCGGGATTTGAGCTATGGTTCTTATGGGACACCTTGGTACGCAGTGTGGATTGAAATGTGTTGAGACGACGTGAATGTGGTGTTGAGATGGCAAGACAACGATTTTTCCCCCACCGAGGTTATCTCTAGTTTTTGCGCAGATGTAGCAGTCGTTGCTCAGGGTTATCTCTAAGATTGGGCTGGTGTGAATGCTGAATGTCCTCAGGGTTATCTCTGAGGTGTGCTTGACCTCCCGGAGTTATCTCTGGGGTTGGAACTAAGTGTCCTGAGGTTGTCTCCGGGGTTGAACTGACTTTTCTAGGTTTATCTTCGGAACTTGAACTACATCCCTCGGGGTTATCTCCGAGTTTGGAACTGAATCTCCCGGGGTTATCTCCGGGATTAAAACTGAGTCTCTCGGGGTTATCTCTGAGATTGAGAACTAGACCTCCCGGGTTTATCTCCGGGGTTGAACTGATTTAACTTCTAGGGTTATCTCTGGAAGACGATTCTGCCCTCCTGTAGGGTTAGTAACAGGAATGCAAAATTTTAAGTGTCTACAGATGCCCCTCTTTATCATATTCATGCAATGTAATGGCATGAATATGATAAAGATCACTAGACACTTGAAATGTGACAAGATACACATGATGCAAATGTAATGCAGCATGATACGAATGTATGCTGAGTGTTGTTTGTTGGAATGATTTATAACGGGATGTGATAACTGCCTGCTCCTGCCGCTTTTGTCAGAGGATGTAGTTGTCAATGATGACCATGTTGAACTGCTTGGATGTTTACACCACCGGTAGTTTCCAAAGCTCTTACCACAGGAATCTCTTGATGCAATGTTGTGGTTATCGCCAGCGGTTTGAACTGCCCATCAGTGCTATTTGAGCCTGATTTGCCGACAAGTTACAAAGATGTCTTCAAAATCTTTGGAGTGTAGGTTTTTCCATGATTGAGATCATAGGATGTTGACATTGGGGTTATCACAAAAGTCCTTAATCCTCATTATAGGCTTTCCATTGAAGATGCTCTTCTCATGTGCGAAAGACTCTTTTGGGAATCGCATTTTGATTGTTGAGGATCTGTATAACAAATTTCATCATCGGACCTAGTAGATGAGGATGGTTTTCCATGGTTTGCATCGTCAGGTCTTTCTAACACCTCGCTGGAGTTAGTGCCAATGGTTTGTGCTGTCAGGGTTGCCTGACCCTCGTTGAGATGTCTTTCAACGGCTGGAATCATTGGACCACCTCCAATGCTTTGGTTGAGTTAATGCCAATAGTTGCTGGTGATGTTAGGGTTGCCTGACCCTCGTTGAAATAGCTTTCAACGGCTAACATCATCGGACCATCTCCGATGCTTCGCTAGAGTTACTGCCAACGGATGGTGATGTCAAGGTTGCCTGACCTTCATTGAAATAGCTTTCAACGGCTAACATCATCGGACCACCTCTGATGCTTCGCTGGAGTTACTACCAACAGTTGGCGATGTTAGGGCTGCCTGACCTTCATTGAAATAGTTTTTAACGGCTAACATCATCGGACCACCTCCGATGCTTCACTGGAGTTACTGCCAACGACTGGTGATGTCAGGGATGCCTGACCTTCATTATAATAGCTTTCAACGGCTAACATCATCGGACCACCTCCGATGCTTCGCTAGAGTTACTACCAACGGCTGGTAATGTCAGGGTTGCCTGACCCTCATTGAAATAGCTTTCAATGGCTAATGATATATGAAACCTCCACTGGGGATTGATTTCTGACGAGATGTATGCTTTTGATTGCAATTACAACCCCCGGTTGATAGCATCGGACCTTTCTAAGGTATTGCCAAGAGTAGCTTTTAACAGCTTTGATCATCGGTGTTTGTGAACCTTGTGTTTGGGCGAATACCAATGATTGATATGTAGACCCGCAGTTTGGTCTTTGAAAATCAGGATTTCAGGCTTTTCTGTTTTATCGCGTACCATCTTTTTTCCTGATTTGACTTTTCAACTTCTGGGACCTCCTTTGCAACTCAAATTTAATCGAGCCGGAGGGGGTGGGGACCATCCACGGTAGCCACAGGTAGACCCGCGGCTACCGCGAGTAAACCCGCGGCCACCTGTGGGTTATATCTCACTTGCCTTTCCATTTCACAAGTCATTTTCAACTTGAAGCCGCACATAAAATCCGAGATTTCATCTTCAGATCTACTAAGTGCAAGCTATTTTCTATAAAATCCGTCACAGTATAATCGTTCTGCACTATCCTGGTAACGTTTACATGTTTTTTTTTAGTTTTGACCGTTTGAAAGTGGAATATCATAGGAAATGCTTCAAAGCACATAGTAGTGAATATGCATGCTCATATGACTTGATAAAAATTATTCAACATAGTAAATATTAGTATTTGACCATGCTGAACGTATTGATGTGAAAAAAATTGACTTTTGAAACACTCAATTTGGCATATTTTTCTGCTATTTTTTCATCTTATTTGAGGACAAATGAGCAAAGGTTTTGAAGCAAAGTAATCTTGGTAATTAGGCTACCTTTATGGATTAAGACTTTGATGTTTTTCAATAATATAGAATGTTTATGAATTTGAGTTGGTGTGCTACTGAATGGCCACCTAGTCATGCCTACGCACATGTGGATAGTCTCTTTTACAAAGGAGACTCTAGCGAAATTTTTTCACGAATCTAGGCATTGAATGAACATGCATTTTTAACTCTACTGTAGACGTAGACCTGGCAAAAGAGGCCTAGGCCCGCGCGCTGGGCCGGCCCACCCGCCACGGGCCGGGCGTTGGGCTTCAGTTGTTTAGCCCATAAAAGTGTGGGCGTTTTTGGCCCAGCCCATTTTTGGCCCTGCCCGCGGGTGGCACGGCCTGGCCCGCGGCCCGCGACTTATTTTTTATTTTTTCACAAAATTTTGATACTTGTGGGTTATGAGGCTTGAACACAAGACTTGTAAATAAATAAATAAGAGTTCAAACCCTTTGAAAGTAATAAGAGTGAACGCTTATTCTTTTGTTGATAGAATATTATCAAATTGCTTGAGGACTACTGTTGTATTTTATACAAAAATAATATATTACAAAGTTAAATAAAAATAAATATATTAATATATTTTGGTGATGTACCATTAAAAGAGTTTAATGTGTAAATTAAATGAGTTATAATTAATATATTTATTGAGATTTTGTAACGGTTAAATATATAATAATTACTTAATTATTGGGATATTGATTATTATACCGTTGCATTATTTTTTATTACCGTTGCTTCTATTCTTTACCGTTGGCATGTTGCTGTTATCAACTTATCATATTACCGTTGTCTTGCTTTCTATTGATCATATATATATATATATATATATATATAAATCTTTCTCACATTTATTATAGTATAACAAAACTCTTGTTAAAAAGTGATTAAAATTTTAATTGATTGAGATATGTAGTTAATGTAGGTAATTAGAATTATTGTTTATTATAAATTATTTTATTATTTTTAATATTTATTATTATTACTATTTTTGGTGTAGCAAAATTTTAAAAAAAATTAAAAAAAATAGAGAAAGAAGCCCACGGGCCGGCCCGGCCCAACCCAGGCCACGGGCCTCACATTTCCAGCCCGGCCCGCCATTGGCCTGGCCCGGGCTCTGCCCGGGCCCGCCCGTCCGTTTGCCACCTCTATGTAGACGTATGTTAAAGTAATACATGCATGCATATAGCTATGAAATGCATTTAATGAGCTCTAGGTTAGAATTTACCACACCATTTCTGAGGTGATTTAGAGACTTTTGTCTAGATATATGGATCCAGACCAGCCGAGTAGCTCCCGTAGGACCTCTTTAGGTGTGAAGAGGAGAGCTTCAGATGTGCCTCAGCCTCGCCCAGCCCAACAGCCTCGCCGGTTGACAGAGTCAGTGATTCGTCATATCCCGGTTGAGAGACCAGATGTTGAGGACGAGGAGGAGGATGTACCAGTTGTGGATCCTACTTCTTCTTCTATTCCCCGTAGGGTGCTTCCAGCTATAAATGTGACGATTCCAGAGCTTCTGGATGATTTGAGTCGTCACCCCTCGATCTATATGTATGCGAACGAGGTAAAAGTCGTGTTGATCTTCCTTTTCCCATTTGTGAGGGAAAGGGTTTTGATGTTGATTTGTATTGTGATGCAGGTTTCTGGCTTTACGCAGCCTCGAGGGAACTGGTTCAGCATACATTCTCTGTACCAGACTCTTCATCCAGAGTATCGAGATATTGTGCATGCTTGGGGCTTCGAGGCTTTCTTCTCCATCCTCCCCCGTCATTGTTCCTAGGATTATCTCAGGGCTTTATCTGAGCGCTGGTTTCACCAGACCCAGTCTCTCTATTTACTGGATTGTAAGGTGATGATGACACCGATGGATTAGTGGTTCATCACTGGGAGGGAGTTTTACGAGCCACCGGTGTCTTTTGTGGTTGACATTTCCCCGACTGCCATCAGATCCTTGTTAGGAGTCCCGGCTACAGCGCTCAAAGGCAGGACAGTCCATACTAGTCCTTTGAGTGTAGATGCCGTGAGTAGGACTTTGACTGAGCCACTACCTGATGATCGGAGGGTTAGAGATTGCATCCTTCGGTGATTGTTTCTAATCATCCTCAGGGGTTGTTTCCTAGCTGATAACTCTTCGATGGTGTCATTCTCTTTAGTCAGCGTTAGAATGGAGGTGGACCGTATTGGAGAGTTTGATTGGGGTTCCTACACCTTTGCCTACTTTCTTAGGGGAATGCTCCTACGCTCAGAGGGCGTGATGGAGGCTTGTTTAAGGTTCTACCCATTCCTGTTAGTGAGTATTTTCTCTTTTGATTTCCCTTGTTCGGGTTGAGAGTTTGACTGACCACGGATATTTGATCTTGTAATGGCAATTTTTGGCCTACGAGAGGCTCCCATGTCTTCGTCCTGTTAGTCTGTTAGGTTTAAACACCTATCCACGGGGACGGCGATGGCATCACTCCACTTTGATGGAGGTTCTTGTAGCTGAGGGTTTCACCCATTCGCGCTTACAGTTAGACTTGTTGATAGCTGATGTCATTACATTGGTTCCTTACTTTGAGGACCACTTAACAATTGGCTTCGAGGGTGGTTTCCCTACTTGCGTCGAGTATGTATTGTCCACCCGTCGGATTCCTCTCTTTACAGACAGAGGTTGGGAGCTCTATTTAGGAGAGCATGCTATTAGGAGCACCACATGAGATATTCGCATTCTGATATGTCCTTCTGTCAGGCGTCATTGGCCTTTGTTGTAGACAATCATTGAGGTCCCATTGATGGGTGTTGATTGCTTTACTTTGTCAGAGGGACCTTTCACTCAGGAGGCATTTTACCGCTGGTGGTTCCCTCACACCATTGGAGGCCAGACCCGCGTCACACAATTTATGGGGGATATGGTTCCTGGCTTCTTCATAATGATGGATTGGATCGCCTGCATCCGAGAGCCTACTCATTTAACACAGATTGATAGTTTGACCCAGCAGTTGGACCGGGCATATTTCTTTATCCGACATTTGGGTAGAGATCCTTCCAAGGCAGATACTTTTGATCCTTCTAGCTCTAGGGCTGGCCCTTTAGGTGGCCCATATTCAGATGGTTTTGTCAGTGCAGATCCTCTATTATATCGGCCTGATATCCTTACTAGCAGAGATTCAGTGACTTAGGAGGAGTTACATCAGATGGATAGGTTAGATGATGTGGAAATCAACACTATTAACTTCTTCTGATGCATTTCTCGCTATATCTTTTGATAGGCCTCTATTAAATATTGGGCAACTGTGTCCCATTATCGTTATATCTTTTGATATGCCTCTGTTAGTTGTTGGGCGGCTGTGCCCCATTTCCCTATATTTTTCAGTTGTATACAGAGCCGATGTATTTAGATGATGATGTACTTAGAAATGTATGTATATTATTTTCTATTCCCTACATCATATTGTCATCCGTTGTTTATTATACATGCATTACGTTATGGACATACATTTCCATATATGAATTTAGCATTGACCCCTGTATGGTCTTATGGCACGGCCCTACAGATGTCTTCATCCACAGTTAGCCGGATTGAGCATACCCCACCAGTGTTGGTGGCATCTTCCTTGAGATTGTGGTATAACAATTTGTCCTCCCTAGATCAGGTGACAGTTGATCAGCTGATGCGTCACTCTATGACCCTCCTGACATTCCAAGTTCCATCGGGATTTATACATATTGGAGCATTGGGTACTAGACAGGCAGGTATTCAGATTTGATACCCAGGAGTTGACTCCTAAATTGGAGGAGTACGAGAGTCTTATAGACTTGCCATTAGATAGGCCTTACGCTCGAATGGCTGTCGATGACATGAGCCGACAGTTTATGACCTTTACAGGCTTGAGGCGCAGAGTTGTCCTGGATGAGATTTCCTTGGGGCATGTAGTGTCCATGAGTTTTTTTGATTGACAGATTTGGGTCATTGGATAGTTATCTGCGATACTACGGGGACTTCACCATTTCTAAAGGTGATTGGCATGTCGCCCGTGTAGACATACTCTTAATGTGTATAGTGGCTTATCTGTCGATGCCGTTATACATGGACCACCTGGATATCGGCGTGATTATGGTAGTTTGTGCTCTCCGGGATGGACATACCATCTTATCGATGATCCTAGAAGAGATCTTGAGGTCGGCCACGTATTGCCATACCCATTATGTAGGGGTGTTTATAGGTAGTTCGGTATTGTTGTACGTGTGGTTTATGACACACTTGAGATCGATTAGCACTTTCTGACGCCATGAGTATTTTTTTCTCACGAGATAGTCATGTCCTACTCCTTTCAGTCGGCAGAGTGTACAGACGCAACTTCTTGGTCGGCTTTCTTGTTAGGGATCAAGGACCCGTTTGATATTCTGCCGTGTTAAGGGCTTAGCTCTCCCTATAGCTTTATCACTCATGCAGCTTGCATGGACTATCTTCCCTTAGCTGGTTTGAAAGGTGTGACCACATATCATCCATTGGCTATTATAGCACAGTTTGACTAGTTTTAGGATGTTCATCCCTTTGATGGGGCAGTGGGTTAGCGTTTGTCATCTCATCTTCTGTCAGTAGAGGATTTGTCCACTCGGCATGAGAGGGCTGACTTTTCGACTAGCCATCCAGGTCATTCTACAGAGTATTCTACATGATTGAAGGCAGAGATAACATCGGTTAAGGTTGTATCCTTAGAGCCGGGTATTGATTCTGATGATGGAGAGCCTATGGAGTACCCAAATTCTCCCATCGAGGATGAGCTATTTACTAGTTTATCAGTAGCTCTAGTTGATTCCCCCAGTATTCCTGCTACTGTGACTCCACATTCTGCAAAATATTTAGAGCAGGGTTTACATCTGATGACGTTTGAGAGGGATCAGGCTAGGGCCTTGATGTTAATAGCTCTTTCTGATAGAGATGTCGCTCTGATTGAGAGAGATGATGCTCTAACTCACAAGGATATCGATGTTGTTGAGCAGGATGTGGCTCGATCATCTAGGGATGCAGTTGTTGTTGAGCAGGATGATGCTTTAGCTACCCGAGATGTTGCCACTATAGATAGTACTGCATTGAGATCTCATATTGCTGACATTATGATAGAGATGAGTGCCTTCATTGATGAGCACGGTAGCACTCTGCAGATGGTCGTAGATCTCCTGGCTCGTGTGGATAACCTAGGGTAGAAGTTCATAGATTTACCTCCATCTATTGAGAGGGATGCCAAGTTAGACTTGATGGATCGCTTATCCACTGGTTTGTAGATTAGATTTTTCCTGCATAGACTAGGTTAGCCATTTTTGTCATGTGCAAGACATATTGTATATATCAAACAGTATTATATGGCAAGAAAATATGTTTTGATCCACTTCCCTTTTAGATATGCCTTGTTACTTGCTTGATAGTTGCCTATTCTCCAGGGCTTGTGATCTAAATGTATTCTGAACTCCTCCTTGATGGATGGACATTGAGATGTCTCAGGATCTTTCAGCATGGATCATTGATCTTTGTATTCACCCTACCCTTTGGTGTCTTGGGACTGGTTTCCGAATGTGGTTATGGAGATGATTCTGGCTTTCCTCTCTGAGGTTGACCGCCCGACAGATGGTCGTTGGTACTCCCTTGTATGGAGGAGACCAGGTAGTTCCATCTCTTATGGATTTGTGTTTCTCTATGAGGATTCAACCGTAACTTAAATGGTCACCGATTTTTCTCCCATTTATACGAGGATACCAGGTAGTTCCATCCCTGTGGTCTAAGCCGATAAGGTGTGGTTTAACTGCCCCATAGATGGTTGTCGATGTATTCCCGTGTATTGGGGAGATCAGGTAGTTCCATCTCTTATGGTTTGGTTTGAAAGTTTGAAGAATGATCCCAGTACTGTTGACAGGGTTTTATGTTTTTGGTAGGGGTGAGACCGCACCGTGAATGGCTGCGTACGTACTCCCATTGATGAGGGGGAGATCAGGTCTGCGTAGTTCCAATCTAGCGTGAAAAGGTTGAAAGCTGTTTGTTGAAAGGATTGCGGAGAGATTTTTTTGCTTTTCTAAAATGGTTGCCTACGTACTCCCGTGTATTGGGGAGATCAAGTCTGCGTAGTTCGTCCCTGGTGGGACAAACTGATGTGATGAAAGGTTTTATTTTTGTAAAGGTTAGACCGGACCATAAAATGGCTACCTACGTACTCCCGTATATTGGGGATATCAGGTCTGCGTAGTTTGTCCCTGGTGGGACAAACTGATGTGATGAAAGGTTTTGTTTTTGTAAAGGTTAGATCGAACCATAAAATGGCTGCCTACGTACTCCCGTGTATTAGGGAGATCAGGTCAGCATAGTTCATCCCTAGTGGGACAAACTTAAAATTTGTATGTAGTGAGAGGTTTTGAAAACCTAAATTGACTGATGGATCTGATGATCCAGAACCAGGATGCTAGTTTGCAGGTAACTTTAGACATACTACCGTTTCACGGTGTCCGAGTTAATGAGTTGGGGAAATTCCTCACCATCCATCTCTTGTAATTTAAGGGCTCCTCATGTCAATACCTCCTTGACAACAAACGGGCCTTCCCAGTTTGGGGCAAATTTTCCTTTAGATTGATCTTGGTTGTCAACGACCTTCTTCAAGACCAAGTCATTTTCTTTGAACTGCTATATCCGGACTTTCTTGTTATAGGATCGAGCGATCCTCTGTTAGTATAACTAACCATGGAAGATGGCTATGGCCTGCCTTTCATCTATGAGAGACAATTGGTGGTACCGATCTTGTAACCATTGGTCTTCATCCAACTGAGTGTCTATCAACACTCTCAAGGATTCCATTTCCACTTCTGTGGGGAGCACTGCTTCCATGCCATAGGTTAATGAGTTGGGGGTTGCCCCAGTGGAAGTGCGCATTGATGTTCTGTAGGTTAATAGAGTCAGAGGCAACAAGTTAGGCCATCCTTTGTGATTGGCGAACATCTTTTGCATGATCTTTTTGATATTCTTATTAGCCGCTTCAATAGCACCATTCATCTTTGGACGATAGATGACGGAGTTGAGATGCTTGATGTGAAATTTACTTCATAATTCCTCCATTATTTGGTTGTTGAGGTTTTTGGCATTGTCTGATACAATCACCTCTAATTATCCGTATCGACAAATGACATTGTTTCTTATGAAACCAATGCTCACCTCTTTAGTGACCCTTGGGTAAGAGACTGCTTCTTCCCACTTGGTGAAGTAGTCGATCATGGTGAAGATAAACCAATGACCATTACTAGCTTTGGGCTCGATTAGCCTAATCACGTCCATTCCCCACATTGAGAAGGGCTAGGGCGAACTCATATTGTGGAGCTCCCTTGGAGGGGCGTGTATAGCATTTTCATGAATTTGGCATTGATAACATCTCTTGACATGGTCATCATAGTCAGCCTTGAGAGAGAGTCAGTAATGCCTTGTTCTTAAGGTCTTCTTGACAAGTAGAGGGCCGCTCATGTGTGGGCCGTACACTCCACCATAGATTTCATCAATGAATCTCTAAGCTTGGTCTTTGTCTAGGCATCTTAGAAGGCCTAGTCCTGCATCTCTTTTGTAGAGTGCGTCTCCGCTCAGATAGAATTTCATGGCCATTCTATGGATCCGCTTTCTTTCAACTTAACTCGCCCCAGTGGGCGTAGATCCATCTCACAGATACTCCTTGATGGAGTGGTACCAAGGGTGTTAGATGGGAGGCAGCTCATCTGATACTTCTCCGATGTAATTCCCATAGACTGGGGCCTTTTGGCTGGCAAAGGTGATATTTGGAATGCTTCCTTTCTCCTTTATGTTGATCAAGGAGGCCAAAGTTGATAGTGCATCAGCAAAGGCATTCCTGTTTCAAGAAATATGGAAGAAGGATATTTCTTCAAACTCTAAAGCCATATAGATAAATTGTCGATGGTAAGGCAGCAAATGTAATTCCTTGGTGTGATAGACCCTAGTGGTTTGTCTGATTACCAGTTCGAAATCTCAAAAGATGGTTAACCATTTGATGACCATGGATTGGGCTAGCTTCAACCCAATTATACAGCCTTCATACTCAGTTGTGTTGTTGGTGTTGACAAACTGCAATTGGATGGCAACGGAATACTGCTCTCCCAAAATAGATTCCAAAACTGCTCAAGCTCCGACATCAAATAATATGTAAGCATTAACATTATTGATCAGAATAATACCTGACACCACATCTCGGGACTGCAAAGCATCTTGCACGGTCATGTTGAAAGTTCTAGCGGTGGGTCGGTTTTCAAGCGTAGGTCCAGTGATAGCCAGAGTGCTACCACCGCTGCTTCCTTTACTTCCACTCGCTCCTACTCCTCCTGCTGCTTTCTTGGGGCAATCCCTAGCTAGATGATCCCTTGACCCACAAGTAAAACAAGCCCCCTTTTTAGGGTTAGGGCAACTTGGCGCTATGTGGCATTCTTTACCACAATTGTAACAAACCCTCTTCCCTTTCATGCATGCCCCCAGGTGATTCTTTCCACAGGTAGGACAAGCCTCCACCTTTTTCTGACTTCCTTGTTGATTTCTAGTAGATACATTCATTACTAGAAAAATAAGAATACGTGACGGAACTTTATGACAATTTTTAAAAACAATCACAAAAGATAGTAATTTGTGATGGACTTTTTTAGCAATCACAAAATAATAGTATATATGATGGCTCTTAGTGATGACTAATTTTGCCATCAATGCATTATAATTGTGATGGTCGTGTCAATCACCAAACTTTCTTTTTGTGACGGACTAAGTCATCAGTTATAGATATATCCTTTTCATGATTGCATTTAAGCTATCAATAATATTTTAATGTAAGAAATAATCAAAATAATATTTTATGACGGTCATGACAATCATTAAAAAAGATAGATTTTGGTGACGACTTTTATTTGCAATTACAAAAAAGGTATTTTTTGATGGAATTTTCAAGTCATCACAAAATAATAAAATATATGATGGCTCTCAGTGATGGCTAATTTTACCATCATTATAGAGTATTTATGACTGCCATTGCAATCACAAAATCTTATGTGGAAGTAATTTTGTTTAGTAAGTCAACTTACATAAATTTCCTATTATATTTTGCTTTAAAATTATAATCATGATCTGGGCTTTGGTGTAGTGGTAATACTCATTATTTAGTTCGCAAATGGGGGGAGGGTTCGAATCCTACAAGTATCATTTGATACAATTAATATAATAAAATAAATTATCAGTAAATAGAGATTCACGTTCTTACCTTTGATACTTAAAATCTTGTTTTTTTATGATGACTTTAATAATCACAATAGATTACGTGTTAATGTGATTGTATTAATCATCACAAAAGCACTAAGAGTTTGCGTGATTGCCAAAACCATCACGTAAAACCTTTCATGATGGGCGTATACAAGATGGCCACTGTGATGCTTAAAGCCATCACGTTAACCTTTCGTGATGGTTTTTCTGGTTTTTGTGATGGATTTTGGCCATCACAAATGACCATTTTTTAGTAGTGATTATCACTCCACTTCATCTTCTGATTATTACCACCACCACTATTACTGCCACTAGCTTTGTTGTTCTCTCCTTCATTCTTCTTCTTCTTCTATTCCTGATTGTACCTAGTCAGGGCATCGCTTCCACCTTATGCAATAATTTCCTTCTCCAAAACTCCCACAAAAGTGCTCAATTGGAACATTGACACTTTGTTGTACAACCAAGGCTTCAATCCTTATTCAAACCTCCTAGCTTTCCTCTCATCCGTATTAACCTGATAAATTGCGAACCTAGCCAACTCATTGAATTTCGCGACATATTCTGGCACCGTCATGTTTCCCTGCTTCAATTCTAGAAACTGAAACTCCATCTGGTTCTAAGAGCTTGTTGGGAAATACATCTCAAAGAACATCTCCTTAAACATATCCCATGCGATCACACCTTGTCCTCCTCTAACCGTGTTCGCCTGCCACCAGTAGCTAGCCTCTGACTTCAGCATAAACGTTGTAAAGGCGGTCTTCTGGTCGTCGTTGACCCTTGTAACGTTAAACAACTTCTCCATTTCCATAATCCAGGTCTCAACTTCGACCGGATTCATGTATCCCCTAAACTCTGGCTGTCCTACCGCCTTAAAATCCTTGAACGAGGTAGCTTGAGCTTGCGACTGATTCGCAAGTTGTAAGTCCCTAACTTTTATGAATAAAGATGAATTTTCAATAAATATCATTTTTGAATATTAAGAAGTGATTTTGATATAATGTTATAGTTGTGGGTAATATTTATAAATTTTACAAAGTACGCAAGTTGTTATATTATATTCGATTGGTCGGGAAATATTCATTTTAACAGGAAATATTCGTACGACGGCACAATCATTAGTGGACACCACAACGGAATTATTGTCGGAATGAGAAAATGACATAAATATCTTTTAATGAAAATAACGACAGAAGTTTTACCGTTAACTGTTGAAATACCCGATGTTAAAAGTACAGTAATACGCGTGGTTCCATAGTAGCACACGGTATTGATTATTGATACTTACGTGAGAAGTCACTCAGTTATACACAATTATTGCTACAGTAATTGTTGCATCATATCTCTCATATTATTGATTCAGTTATTGTCACAGTATCATCTGTATAATATTTTATATTATTAAATCAATAATTGAGACGACAAAGTTATTAATATTATTATTTACAATATTGACGATGTCTAGAAGTTCTATCAATGAGAGGTTTGGTCACCTAATTGCGTGCCAATAGGGAGAAATCCTTATTGGAAAGTCCCATCTTTCCTGTGAAACTACCTAGTTGTTAAATATTGAGAATTATAATAATGATGATAAATGGTGTTAAAAATATTGAGGGGATTTTTATGAAGTATTTGTTTTAAATTTTGCTTATTATATGAACCACCACTTACCCATTTTTCAAAAGAGTCAGGAGAAAGTTATCTCAGTTTTCATTTTTTTTTATATATATATATATATATATATATATATATATATATATATATATTTATGTTTGAAAAAGTTGGCAAAATGAGTTACAAAGAATTCACGGGGGAGTACTGTGTTGTTATATATATTATATTTTATTTAAAGTTTTCGTTTTATTAGAATATTTTATTGCATAGTATCCTTTCCATTCTCTTATAATTAGGATGCTTAGTTAGAATTGAAAATCACACCAGAATCAGAGAATTCTTCATCTATAATCTTGAGCGTATTTCTTTAGAGTTTAAGAAAGCTTTGAGTGTAGAAAATAATGCAAGTTTTCTTCAAGAATATCCCCGCTATATCAGTTGGAATACTCTTCTTTTCAAGGTAAGGGATATTATTTTTGTTCAGTATAAATATGAAATAATATTTTCTTCCATACTCTACAGTATGTAAGTAATATTATTTCGTTTCAGATTTCGAATTCTACACTCATTTTGTTAAATTTTTGACTTCTATACTCTATAAAATTAGTAGAATATCATTGATATTTGCGCTTCATCCAGTATCTTTTCATGAAAACATTATTTTGAGCATTCTTGATAAGTTTTAACTTTTTCATGTCGGAGTACTATTTACGGGGTTACTATTCCCAAAGTACTATTTACGGGGTACTATTCACTTGGTTTCTATTCACCCAGGATATTATTCATGACAAAAATTGATTTCTTTTCTGTCCAAATCATTTTTGATACAATATTATTCTTGAATTTTACTCCACAAAGCAGTATCATGTTGACAATTTGGACATTGTTGAATTCTGGATAAATTAAATTATAAATCTTTAAAAATTTATCATTTACTTTCTTTTAATTGAATTCTTATTTCATTGTCATCATCCTCATGCTTATATTATAATGAAAGTCATCTGTGGCCGTAGTGCATAGATGGACTTGGTATGATTATGACCAGGGATTATTCGGTATAATCATGACCGTAATGTTACAAATGATGTGGTAAAAGTCCTCATTGGCCTGTAGTGCATTGATGGACAGTTGTTGGCATGATCATGACTATTGATAAAAACACGGATATCCTTGGCCCGTAGTGCATGGATAATTTATGGTCGTGATACTAATGAATATCCTTGGACGTAGTGTAAGGATGGATGATGTGGATTATTTATTAAGCTGTGTTTCAGTGATAAAATTGATGATAAATTCTTTTTAAATCATAGAAGATAATAGATTTCATGTTCTACTTGACTCTTCTAATGGATTGTTTGTTCCGCTGCAGTTAAACTTGATGTATATTATATTTTATCAGTTTAACACTGTTAAAGGCTAACGATAATTTATTCTTCATTATCTTAGTCATAATATTTCTTACTGGGCTAGTTGAGTTCACCCTTTGCTTTCATTGTTCTCTTCAGAAAATGAGAATATAGTTGGGACTAGTCGGGGAACGGAGTGGTGGTCTAGATGTTTACATTAGTAGTCCTCACTATTCTATGAATAAATGTATTGAGGACTTATTTTGAGTTTTAATACTATCTAGAAGACAATATTTGTATTAAAACTCATAGCTCATGTTGTATATTTAAAATTAAATTTGTATCTTGTACCATATATTTGGCGACTCAAAATGGGTGATGTATACCTATTTTGGGGGTGACACAGTTGGTATCAAAGCTTAGGGATATGATCCCTGGCTGAGATGTGAGACTAGAACTAGGAGGGGAGAGACGGGTAATTCCTTCGCTAGTATGACCTACCTAAGTTTATTTGTTATTTAATTGGTCGGTCATAATATAGGGATAATATGTGGCATGTCAATTAACCCATGTTTTGTTGTAGTATTTGAAAATGACATCCAAGAATGTTGAGAATAGCAATGGAGCACATGAGACCGTTGAATCACCAACGATCAATAACCAGGAAAATGTGCATCAGGAAGGCAATAATCCTCATGCAAATAATAACACCGACCAAATGATGAACGACGAAATGTTTAGGGGCTTTTTGCAATTTATGCAACATCAGGCGAGCGAGACTTATGTCCAAAATGCAGGTGGAAACACTGGCAACTCTCGGACGGTCACCGCTAAGCAATTCAAGGAACTGGGACCACCGAAGTTTATTAGAGAGCCAAAATCACTTAAGACAGAGACGTGGATAAAGCATATTACCAAGATATTTGATGTCTTGGGATGCTCCGAGGAGGAAAAGGTTCCCTTTGCCACCTTTATGTTGCGAGGAGAGGCAGATTACTGGTGGGAATCGGTAAAGTGTACTCAACCTGCCGCACTAAAGATGTCTTGGGAGAAGTTCCAAGAACTATTCAATGACAAGTACTTTCCCGAAAGTATTCGTCACATGAAGGAGGTAGAGTTCATCAAGCTGGAGCAGAACAATATGACCGTGTTGTAGTACGAAGCTAAGTTTGCCGAGTTGTCCCGGTTTGCGTCCCACTTGGTTGATAATGAGGAGAGAATGATGCGGATGTTTCTAAGAGGTTTGAAACCTGAGATACTTCAATATCTTATCTCTTACAAACTGTGTTTGTATTCAGATGTTGTAAATAGGGCTCAGTTATTGGAGAGCGATAATGAGACATCCCAACCAAGGGAGAACAGTCGGCAAAATGATAATACCAGTGGTTGCAGTTATCGAAGCGGCGATAACAAACGTGGAGGGAATCAACATGCCAAAAATGGTAACCACTTCGGTGGTAATCATGGCCAAGATAATAAAAGAGGACATTTCAAGAAGAGGAGATTCAACAATGATGGAAAGAGATCAGCACCAACACCCGTTGTTAAGGAAGGAGAATGACCACCTATCATATGCTTCAAATGCGGAGGGGAGGGACACAACAGTCCAAACTGTGCACAACAGTCCAAAACGTGTTACAATTGTGGAAGAGAAGGTCACCTAGCTAGATTTTGTCGTACAGGGAAGCCAAGTTCAGTTGGAACGGTGACACCAAATTCCGTCCCAGACAAGATAAAACTAGTAGTTCAAGGGAGAGCATTTGTCGTGACCTCCCCGAAAGTAAGGAACCCGAACGAGGTGATCACGGGTAAGCTTATCATAAACTCTAGCGAAGTATATACCTTATTTGATACCGGTTCTACCCATTCTTTTATTTCTCCTACTTGCGCACAACGTTTAAATTTGACTCCGAAGAAATTAGACTTTGACTTATCTGTTGAAACTCTGTTGGGAGAAACCTTCATTACATCCACTGTTTATAAGTCTTGTTCGGTTCAAATCGGTACCCTCACATTACCTGTCGATCTATTTTCTTAAAAATACTTACGTTTGACGTAATTCTAGGGATTGATTGGTTAACTACTCATCTTGCAAAAATTGATTATTTTCGTAAGGTTGTTAGCTTTCATATTCCTAACCGACCTATTATGCTAATTCAAGCAACCAAACTATTAAAATCAATCATTGTCATCTCAAGCCATAAAGCTATTCATTTATTGACAAACGGATGTCAAGCTTTCTTAGCTCATGTCACGGATTTAAACAGAAATACGTCAGTTTTGAATGATATTTCTATTGTTAATAAATTTCCTGACGTATTCCCTGAAGAACTTCCTGGCTTACCCCAGAGCGTGAAATTGAATTTTGTATCGACCTTGAACCCGGTACAAAACCCATTTCCCAAGCCCCATATCGAATGGCTCCTATTGAACTTCAGGAGTTAAAGACCCAACTGCAGGAATTGTTAGACATCGGTTTCATTCGTCCTAGTACGTCTCCTTGGGGTGCTCCCGTTCTATTCATGAAGAAGAAAGATGAGAGTATACGACTTTGTATTGATTATCGAGAGTTGAACCATGTCACTATCAAAAATAGATACACGTTGCCTCGCATTGATGACCTGTTTGACCAGTTGCAAGGCGCCAAATTCTTTTTAAAGATTAATCTTTATTTCGGATATCACCAATTGAAGATTAAAACTGATGACATTCCAAAGACTACTTTCAAAACTCGGTACGGGCATTATGAATTCCTAGTCATGTCTTTTGGATTGACTAATGCTCCTGCTGCCTTCATGGATATGATGAACTGAGTATTCAAGGAATATTTGGATCATTTTGTGGTTGTCTTTACTGATGACATCCTCATTTACTCCAAAAGCCGTGAAGATCATGAGCAACACTTGAGGCTGATACTCTAAAAGCTTCGTCAAAATAAGCTTTATGCCAAGTTGAAGAAATGCGAGTTCTGGCTTGAGGAAGTAGCATTCCTTGGGCACGTAGTATCAAGTCATGGAATATCTGTTGACCCGGCAAAGATTGAAGCAATACAAAGCTGGGAGCAACCTAAATCAGTGACCGAAGTACGTAACTTTCTCGGCTTAGCTGGTTATTATCGGAGATTCGTAGAAGGGTTTTCTCGAATTGTTACTCCATTAACTCAGCTGACTCGAAAAGATAAAAAATTTAGTTGGAGCGAGGAATGTGAGAAGAGTTTTCAAGAACTTAAGAGGAGACTCATTTCAGCACCTGTTCTGACAATACCATCTGGCTCAGAGGGATTTATCATCTACAGTGATTCTTTGGACAAAGGGTTAGGATGTGTTCTCATGCAACATGGGAAAGTCATAGCCTATGCCTTTCGACAACTCAAAGAATATGAGAGGAATTATCCTACTCATGATCTAGAGTTGGCAGTTGTTGCATTTGCACTTAAACTTTGGAGGCATTACTTGTATAGGGAGAAAGTGGAGATCTATACGGATCATAAAAGTCTCAAATATTTCTTCACTCAAAAGGAACTCAACATGCAGCAACGACGTTGGCTCGAACTGTTGAAATATTATGATCATACTATTCAATACCATCCTGAAAAAGCAAACGTAGTAGCTGACGCATTAAGTAGAAGATCATATGCATGTACGAGTGCGATATTGTCAACGCAAAGGCCCATTCTATATGACTTACAAAGGATGGAGATAGAGTTAAAGACTCCAGGGACCCACGTAATGATGGCAAATATACGAGTAGAATCGACTTTAATCGATAAAGTTAAAGCTGCTCAAGCTACAGACCTGGAGCTGATGCAGAAGAAGAAGAAAGTGCAAGAAGGTGTTATCCCGGAAGCAAGAATCGATGAAGAAGGAATACTTCGAGCCAACTCTATACTTTGTATTCCTAACGACCCTGATTTAAAGTATAAGATCATAATGGAGGCTCACAACACACCGTTTGCATTCCATCCTGGGAGTACCAAAATGTATCGTGATCTTCGATATATGTTTTGGTGGAGCAATATGAAGAGAGAGATAGCGAAGTTTATCTCAAGGTTTTTAACTTGTCAATGAGTCAAGGCGGAGCATCAAGTGCTAAAAGGTCTATTGCAACCACTTGAAATTCCAGAATAGAAGTGGGAACACATTACCATGGATTTCATTGCTGGTCTTCCTAAGATTTCTCAAGGCATAGATGCGATATGGGTTATTGTTGATAGACTGACCAAGTCTGCTCATTTCTTACCAATACGAGAAACTTATACACTTGAACGTCGTGCTCGTATTTACATAAATGAGATTCTAAGACATGGTATACCAGTATCCATAGTTTCTGATCGAGACCCAAGATTTACTTCACGATTTTGAGTTAGTTTGCAAAAAGCTATGGGCACGAATTTACAATTTAGTTCGGCTTATCATCCTCAAAAGGACGGGCAGTCAGAGAGGACTATTCAAACTCTTGAAGATCTATTAAGACTCTGTGTCCTTAACTTCAAAAGAAGTTGGGACAAGTTCTTACCATTGGTGGAATTTTTCTACAACAACAGTTATCAAGCAAGTATCGGCATGGCTCCATTTGAGGCGTTGTATGGAAGAAAGTGTCATTCTCTAGTATGTTGGGATGAGGTGGGTGAAGCAACGTTGTTGGGACCGGAGTTGGTACGTATGACTACGAAAAAGATTCAAACAATCCGACAACGTATAAAAACCTCACAAGATCGACAAAAGAGTTATGCTGATCTTCATCGAAAGGACGTGGAATTCAATAGTGGAGATCATGTGTTGTTACGTGTTGCTCCATGGAAAGAAGTTACGAGATTTGGAAAGAGAGGAAAGCTCAATCCTCGATTTATTGGCCCATTTTTAATCCTCGATCGAGTAGGAACTGTGGCCTATAGACCGGCTTTACCACCAAGTACGTCCACGTTCATAATGTTTTTCACATATCTATGTTACGTAAATATGTGGAAGACCCGAACCACATTATTGAGTTAAAACCGGATGAAATAACTGAAGATTTAAAAACACGTAGTGCATGGATAATTTTTGGTCGTGATACTAATAAATATCCTTGGCCGTAGTGTAGGGATGGATGATGTGGATTATTTATTAAGCTAAGTCTCAGCGATAAAATTGATGCTAAATTTTTTTTAAATCATAGAAGATAGTAGATTTCATGTTCTACTTGACTCTTCTAATAGATTGTTTGTTCCGCTGCAGTTAAACTTGATGTATATTATATTTTATCAGTTTAACACTGTTGAAGGCTAACGATAATTTATTCTGCATTATCTTAGTCATAATATTTTTTACTGGGCTAGTTGAGCTCACCCTTTGCTTTCATTGTTCTCTTTAGGAAATGAGAATATAGCTGGACTAGTTGGGGAACGGAGTGACAGTCTAGATGTTTGCATTAGTAGTCCTTACTATTCTGTGAAATAGTGTGATAATAAATGTATTGAGGACTTATTTTGAGTTTTAATACTGTCTAGAAAATAATATTTGTATTAAAACTCTTAGCTCATGTTATATATTTAAATTTGTATTTGTATTCTATATCATGTATTTGGCGACTCAGAATGGGTGATGTATACCTATTTTGGGGGCGTCACATAAGTGCTCCAGCTAACAGGGTTACCAACTGCTGAACAGAATTGGCGTTGGCATTGTCGTTGTTGTTATTGCTGTTGTTGATGTTCGTGGATCCTTCCTGTGCTTGTTGATGTGTCGGGCATCTTCTAGGTGGCATTTTCTGTTTAAGATATACGCTTATTAGATCATTACTCAATCTCTTAAGCATTTAAGACTTAACTTAAGTATTTTATGATTGTAGACACTTGAAATTTTCTGTACTACTGAAACTAACATTGCAGGAAGGCAGATTCGTCTTTTATGAGAGAACCCTGAAAGACAATCCACAACCATACCGGATACTACCGGAGGTTCAGCATCAACCCCAGATCGCAATCTGGGAGTAATCGCTCCAATCTTGGAGAACTCCAAGGCATGCAGATCAATACCGGAACACACACCGGAGAAGACCGATTAATCTTGGAGATAACCCCGAGGTATCCAGTCTCAGACCTAAACATGGGAATAGCCTCCAACCTTGGTGATAGCCCCAAGGAAAGCAATTTCTGCATTAACCCCAGAAATGCTTGTTACAAGTGCAACCAGCTTTAATCTCGGCGCTCACAACGAGATACACTGTATCAGCCCGGCGATGACATCGGGAAGACAGACACACCTCAAGGATGACAATGAGGACTTTCAACCAATTGCAGCAGTCCAATCCCAGCGAAGCTGAGCAACGTCTGCTGTATCGACCCAACCCGGCAATAACACCGGTAAGGGGCAACATCGTCATTTGACCAACACGATGCCACGCCAAGTTGTCTCAACACATCTACGCAACAACGGCCCACAAGGCTAACCAATCCCGAGTTGCTACTGTGCGGGGTAACGGATGAAAGTTAAAGCTTGAAGACCGGAGGGCACCGTCCCATCTTCAAAGACTTCGTACAAACTCTAATCCCATGCCATCGTACAAACTCTCGATAACGGCGGTCCGAAATAGGTCCTGTATACCTCAAACGGATGCCCGGATTGCACTTTAGAAAAATCAATCGGACATTACAGTGCCCGCGTGCACGTACTTTGAGACGACCCGACCCGACCAAACCGGGCCGACCCGACCCGCCTCTGGTACACCTGCAGCTGAGCCGCCGGCTCCTTTTGCCTATAAATAAGAGGCTTGGGGTGCTAATTTTTAAGAGAAAAAAGACGGGGAAGCCCTGCAGAATTCGCTCTACACTTGCCATGTAGTGTATTTTCCCATTTTAAACACCTGTGAGCTCATATACAGCCCTCTTTTGTACCTACAAAAGCCAGTATTTACCCACTTTAAAGATATAGAAGCCTTTTCTAGCAGTCAGCTATAAGCCTTCTCACACACTTTAGAGTCTTTCTCTTCATCTTTGCACACACCCTTCTACACGTTGAGAGTCGTGTTGCTTGCTTTTGCCCGGACTTCGGTCCGTGGTTTCATTTCAGTCTATATATATATATATATATATATATATATATATTGACTAACATTACCGAGTTATGCCTCGGTTGAGCCTAGACTTCGGTCTGGAGCGTTTATTGCTTTAATATATATATATACTTATATATATTAACTGTGTGTCGGACTTTGTTCGATGAGTCTAAACTTCGGTTTGGTGCGTTTAATTGCTTTCTTATATATTTATACTTATATATATAAACTGTGGTCGAACTCCGTTCGATGAGCCAGGATTTTACATCCGGTGCGTTTACTCGCTTTTATATATATACTTATATATATGAACTGCTATCGAACTCTGTTTGGTGAGCCTGGATTTTATATCCGGTGCGTTTACATGCTTTTATATATATATATATATATATATATATATATATATATATATATATATATATATGTATATATGTATATTTACATTTCGTCCCACCTGGAGTTTACTTCGTGGTGGTTGACCGTTTTTACAGTTTTATCTACGTTTTGTCCCGCCTGGAGTTTCCTCCGTGGCGGTTGATGGCTTTTAACAGCTTTCTTTATATTTCTGATCCCCCATGGAGGTTCTTCGTGGTTGGTGATCATGTCTGTATATATATTTTTACGGCTTTTATATATATATCTGCTTACTGCTTTCATACAAATTATGGTATCATGTGAGCCTAGGAATCATGTGATCACAGATTCATCCCATTGAATCTAGATTCGGTTCCCGTGATGGACATTTTCAACTGTAAGCAGCTTGTAAATTATTCTGCAGTGTCTGAATTTTCTCAGATGGTTTCCATACCCACGAGGAAGTCGGCATTATTTTGTACATTATTTTTGTACGGATGCTTCGCAGCCGTCAAATAAAATCAACCAAGCCGCGTATTTAATAAAATGGGAGTGCAGAAGGCCTCAATTACTATTGAGCGACAGGGTTCGAAAAAACCTCTTTTATAAAACATCATTGCCATATCTTGCTAAAATTGAATTTTTACATAAATTCAAACCCTGCGTATATAGGTGCGAACGAGGCCTCGTACCACTTTCAAATAACAGTACATTGACTCACATACACACACACACACACACATTCAAATAATAGTTTCTTGAAAAGAGGCGGTCACCGTGGTAACACGAATGTTGGGGGTGCCTAACACCTTCCCCCCGCATAACCAAGTCCTCGGACCCTAAATGAATCTCGGTTTCACCGACCCGTATAGCAGTGTCACATCACTGGGTCAATGTGCAAACTTTTTCTCTGTTGTGTTGGTATAACCATTTAAAAAACCAACTGGCGACTCTTAACAGTCCATCGTCGACATTATACATGTCGGACCTTTTTCACTTGTTTTTTCAAACAAATCTCACCTAAAATGAGAACACCAAAGAACAAGTAACGGAAAGGGACATCTAAAAATCCCGACGTCGACAGGTGGCGACTCTGCTGGGGACTCCAGTAAGAGGACTTAAGCCGCTATTTTAATCTTTTCAAAATTGTTATCTGCTTGTGTGTGGATGTTGCATTTATATTGGATGAATGTGTACGAATGCATGTCTTGTTTATTTAGTGCCTCGCACTATAAATTGCCTGTGATGTTAGTGCCTCGCACTATAAACTGCCTGTGATGTTAGTGCCTCGCACTATAAACTGCTCATGATATTAGTGCTTCGCACATGTCCTCATTTCATACGGTGAGATGCGATGTATGTGAATGTATGTTGTGTGGTCCCTCCACCAGGAGGCTATCCCGTCGGTGTTTGATTACTGGACTCGTGAGAAGCCTGATTCTCCGAGGCTCAGGAAAGGCACCACCCAAATTCGCTCCAGTTGAAAGACCGGATTAACTTCCCGTCAAGTAGATTGCGATGATTTGGGAACCTTCATGCCAAAAAGCCGCGAGAGTAACCTAAGATAGGTCAGCCTCTGATGAACCCAAAACGGAGGAAAGTCTCTTCATGCTCTCATTTTAAATTACATAATTTCATGACATATCTATCTCCATGTAATGAGAAATATGAAGGAATGTGTACACATATACATACATGCTACAAACAGCTGACATCCGTTTTTGCAGGATAAAATTCCTAAAATGGACTCATCACATTACATATTAATATTCACCTTCCCTAAGGACTAAACTATGCAAGTCTTTCGCAGGGAGTCAATCGGGCCTACTACCCGTTCAAAGTCCAAAAAGGCAACAGGCCTACAGTCAATTATGTCGTCATCTGACCAGACTGAACTTAATCCAGTTTCTCGCAAAGAATTCGACGGATTAAGCAAACAAATTGCAGATTTGGCTGTTCTGCTCAAAGAATTACACCAGTCTACACAGGGTCAGAAAATACCCGTACATGCTGAATCCTCCATCCAAGGAGGGAGTCCGGTCATTACCATACCTGAACTACAGTTGGATATTACCAACAAAACTCATGATGCTCCCCATCCCACTGGAGACCCAGACACTGGTGACATCAAAAAGAAAGTCCTCCAAATGGAAGAGACCCTTCGCACTATCAAAGGAATTGGAACACACGGGAGTGTTTCATATGCTGATCTATGTATTTTTCCTGGTGTTCATTATCCAGAAAAGTTTAAAACTCCTGACTTTGAAAAATATGACGGGTTAGGAGATCCTTATACACACTTAAAGGTATTTATTGGAGAACTTGGATCTTATGAAGAGGATGAAAAGCTCAGAATGCAATTATTCCAAAAGAGTCTAATTGGAGAAGCCCGTTCATGGTACACAAGATTAGACAACTCCAAAATCCACAGGTGGGAAGAGCTAGCACATGCCTTCCTCACTCAATAAAGCTTTCAAACTCAAATGGCTCCTGATCGGTACCAAACTACCAAGATGAAAAAATAGTCTAACGAGTCTTTCAGAGAGTATGCCCAGAGGTAGAGATGCCTGGCTGCCCAAGTGAATCCTTCCATGACCGAATCAGAAATGGTCATGACATTCATAGACATACAAGAAGCTCCCTTCTATGAGAGAGTTTTAGCCGGCATTGGCAAACCGTTTTCTGAAATGGTCAAACATGGGGAGATGGCTGAGATGGGATTGAAATTCGAAAAGATTCAAGACCTAGCTACACTCAAAGCTGTTGCTAATCACATCCAGTCTGGAAATTATGGGAACAACCCTAGGAGGGTCCATAAAAAGAAAGAGGAAGATATTTCCCTGATACTACAGGGTCAAAAAGGCAGTCAAAATATGCCTGTTCAGAGGAGAAACTATACTCCCTTTCCAGCACAGTCTGTAAACCCTCCAATACCAAAAGGTGGAGAAGCCAAATGCCCTCGAGTGTTCACACCCTTAGGGGATACCCTCGAGAATATCCTTAATCTTCTGACAACATAAAAGAAGATTACACATCTACTTCCACCAGCCAGCCCAAATGGAAGGGGTTTTAATGCTGCTCGAAAATGTGCTTATCATGCCGGGGCACCTGGACATGATACTCAAGATTGTTGGGCCTTGAAACACAAGATCCAAGACCTGATAGACAACGGTGAGATCGTGGTCACTAAACCAGATCAACCTAACGTTCAAGACAACCCTCTTCCTCAACACAAAGAAGAAGAGGTCAACATGATTAATTGGAGCAGTGGACAGAGTTCCAACTTCAGCTGTGATTCTTCTCAAACCATCAAAGACGGTGATAACAGATGGGATTATGCCAAGTTCCAGTTCACAATGGAACGAAAAATGAAAGCTCTCTGCAAACAAATTAAGCAATTGGCGGAACTGGTGACTTATCAGCATCAAGTGACTCGTCAGCTAATCAGCCAGGAGCATGCCAGTCTCCTACCCATTGTCATGAATATTCCCTCTTCACTTTCAGAAAATGAAATATTGGAAGACAAAGTGACGAAGAGAGCAAATGCCAAGGCCCGTCGGGATTTCGCCAACAAAAGGGAATTCACCTATTTGGGTCAACCTATGGAGGAGATACTTCACATGTTAATCAATGAAGGAAGAATCAGTTCCCTTCTACCTCCAATCAACCCCCGTTCGGGATGGTACAATTCTGAGGGAGTATGTCAATATCATTCCCAATCTCGTGGTCACAGCACAGAAGAATGGTGGGCACTCCGCCACCTTATTCAGAACCTAATCGACAGTGGCGTACTGCGCCTGGCAGATGACGACACTGTGCTACGCGCCAGTGAGAATGCAGGTCCCACTAAATGGAAAAGTGTGGTAGTCGTCATATCTACTGAAGCTGATCAATCACTCGTCATGCCAATAATTCAACTCAAAGGAAGTAACAATCCTTTGAAAGTGGCCACTCCCGAGCCAATCAACTTGCCGTGCAGAGCATAATATCCTATTGTTAGCTTGCATAAAGTTCCGTGGAATTATGGAAAAGGTGAAGGATCCACCTCACATACCACTACCGCAGTGTCGAAAGAAAATCCATTGTACCTTCCCCAACGGGTGATGAAATATGTCGTCAAATCAAAGGGAAAAATACCCACGGAGAAGATTGAAAAATTCCTCCGCACTATAGGTCATAACGAAGCTACGGTGGTTTTAAGCTTGAAAGAAGCTCCACAACAGATATCAATTTTGGACTTGGTCCTCACTTTCGAGAATCACCGGAAGATCTTGTTAAAGGTTTTAGAAGAAGCCTATCTCCCGACATCCGTGGATGAGGAAAAATTTCAACATCTGGTTGATCACATTTTCAACGACAATGTGATATCCTTCACTGATGATGACATTCCGCCTGAAGGGACCGGTCATTGCAAACCGTTGCACATCGCAGTCTTGTCCTCCTGATATATGGTGGCTGGAGTCCTGATAGATGGAGGCTCATCCCTAAATATCTGCCCATATGCTACCCTAGTGAAGATGAATATCAATCCTAATCGAATCCAGAGTAGCCATACTATCATCAAAGCTTTTGATGGAGCCCGCCGGAATTCGGTTGGAGTAATTGAGCTGCCAATTGAGATTGGTCCTCATACATTCTGCGTATCCTTCCATGTGCTCAAGATAGAGTCGGGATACAACCTGCTCTTGGGACGACCATGGATCCACATGGCTGGGGCAGTCCCCTCCACCCTTCATCAACAATTAAAATATATTGTCAACAACAGCCTGGTCACGGTCAACGCTGAACCAGAGTGTCCTCAACATGGGGATTTATCGGTCATCAATGCTAATGCGGACGTTGAACCAGTCAGTTTTCATGCTTTTGAAATAAGCAATACCCAATACCATGCTATTGGAGCACCACTGCCCGAACCCCAGATTTCTGCCGAAGTGATGTCAGCCACTCAAGAAATGATGTCATTGGGTCATAAACCAGGACAAGGGTTGGGTGAAGATTGCCAGGTTATCAAGTACCCTATTCGCTTAACCAAGCACACTGGAACCCTCATAAACATCCATAGGTTCCTTCAGCTTCAACTATGTGGCGTTTATCTTCGCCTTCAAGTGCTGAGTCTGCACAACCTCCTGTAAAGGTGCCAGCTAATGTCATGGATATGTTATTTCCTAAGCCAAAACCGGTGAAGGAAAACAAAATTGTTATTCCAGATCCCACAATCGACGAAGAGGAGCAGAGAATCAAGGAGGACGTTGTCTGAATAATGTCGGGCATGCGTATCATCGTCCATGATGAACATACCAACCGATACACCCCAGACGATGATTACCCAGACATAATGGCCATCATTCGGGACAGGGAGGATGATGACAGTCCCTCCATCACTGCGGTTCACCCGAACTTTGCTCTTGCCAATTGGAACAGCATTCCTTGTATTGGTCGTCAAGGGTAAAGCAGGCAGAAGTTCTTTCTGCCCTGTAGATATAATAACTGCTTACTTTTCTGTACAGTATTAGCAGTTTATTTTGCCAGTATATGCTAACACTGTGTATGATCAAACACGTTTCATATATACTAAGTGAAAGAATATTTTATTTCAGGACTCTGAATTTAGATGTGTATGTACTTGCTGATACGATGTCTTTCCTACACAGGGATTGTACCTTTGATGTAGAGATGAATTCAGCCTTAATGGATACACAGGATAACATTGAGGTGCCTCCAGAAATTCAAGAATGGGTCAAAGATACACCTAAACCCAACCTTGATCAAACCACTTCTTTCAATCTCGGAACCTTAGAAAGCCCTAAGTTAATCCAGATTGGTTCAGACCTTACCCCAAACCAACGGAATGACATGGTTACACTATTAACCCAATTCCAGGATGTGTTTGCATGGTCTCATGAAGACATGGTGGGTTGGTCCATTGACATTGTCCTTCATCGCCTTCCCATTAAAGAGGGATTTAAGCCAGTCAAACAGAAACTCAGGCGATTGAAACCTGAGTGGAGTTTAAAGATGAAAGAAGAAATTGTGAAACAATTTCAGGCTGGCAACATCATGGTGTCTATATATCCTGAGTGGATATCCAATATCGTGCCCGTGCCTAAACCTGGAGGGAAGGTGCGAGTTTGTGTGGATTACCGGGACTTGAATAAAGCTTGCCTAAAAGACAGCTTTCCCGTGCCATTTATCCACATTCTCATTGACAATACTGCGCAATACGACATGTACTCCTTTGCTGATTGATTTGCAGGGTATCATCAAATCATAGTTATCGAGGAAGATCGTGAGAAGACTACCTTTATCACTCCTTGGGGAACTTTTTGTTATAGATGGTTGTCATTCGGCCTCATCAATGCCGGAGCTACCTATCAACGAGCTATGATGGCTCTTTTCCACGACTTAATGCATAAAGAGATTGAGATCTACGTGGATGACATCATTGTCAAGTCCCGGAAGGAGGATCACCATATAGACCATCTCAGAAAGCTATTCAACAGGTTGCGTAAGTACAGCTTGAAGTTGAATCCAGCCATGGTTTAATACTAATATTTACTATGTTGAATATTTTTTATCAAGTCATTTGTGCATACATAACCACTACTATGTGTTTAGATGCATTTCGTGCGATAACTCACAATCTAACGGACAGAAACTAAAGAAAATACAGGCATACGTTACCAAGATAGTGTGGAACACTTGCACGGTGATAGAATTTGCAGAAAGCAGCCCGAACTCAGCAGATCTAAAGATGGCTCGCGGTTTTCTCTAAGCGAAACAAGTTAAAAGTGACTTGTGAATGCTGCTGGCTGATGGATATATGATCCACGCCTGGCTACAGGCCTATCTGCGGCTGCAGCAGGTATACCTGCGACACCCCCATGTGGGTCCCATCCCTCCGGCTCGGTCCAGTTCGAGTTGCAAAGGAGGTCTTACGAATTAAAAAGGTCAAATTGAGAATAAAAACGCCACGCGATTGAGCAAAACTGCATACAATCCTGGTCTTCTCTGATAAGACTTTGAATCGGTACATCACGCATTGGTATTCGCCCACACACAGGGTACACTATACCAGTGATCTCAAATGATCTCAGTCAAGCTCGGCAATACCGTACGCAGGTCCAATGCCGCTTTCTCAGGATCATCATCCTTGTCAACCTAGATCCCCGGCGGGGGTTACAACGTGAGTCCCCGACGGGGGTTACAACGTGAGTCCCCGACGGGGGTTACAACATGAGTCCCCGACGAGGCTTACAACGTAGATCCCCGGCGGGGGTTACAACGCGTGTTCATCCGTTGACACACAAATCAACGAAGGTCAAGCAGTCTTGACATTATCTCAGTATATGGCAAGTAAACCCATCAGAACATACACAGTTGTTCGATCAATGCATACGTCCCCAGTAGATCTCCCGAGGGGTTTGCAACGTGAATTCACGGCAGGGGATTACCACATACATTCAAGTCGTTGACACACACATCAACGAAGGTAAAGCAGCCTTGACATCATTCCAGCCGATAGAGGGTTAGACCTATCAGAGCTCTGGAGCCATTCGGGGTTCTTACCACCCGATTACCAATATTCCCCGGCGGGGGGGGGGTCACAACGCAATGTTCCGTTGATCTACACGACAACGGAAGTCAAGAAACCTTGACAGTATATCCCACAAGATTTTTCAGCTGTTGATTCACATATCGGTGAAATACACGTCAACAAAGGTCAGGCATCCCTGACAACATTTGCTGTTGGTAGTAACTCCAACAGAACCCTGACATGTCCTGACGATACAAACCAAGAGATTGTCATCAAGGAGGATGGATGATGGAATATGTTATACACATCCTCAAACAGATCAAGCTTTATCCCCACAGATCTCTTACACATAAGAGGTACCTCTGTAGGATCCAGTCCTTATCCAGGAATTTGATGATAACTCCAACATCAACATCCTGACAGACTCAGATTATACATCAAATCTGGCCATCATTGCCAATCCCCGGTTGAAGCAACAGGGAGCCAGCAATTATCCTCAGCGTGTTGGGCTATAACCCCGTACACATGCATCATACATCTACATCATGTTGCTATCCATAGTACCCTGTTCGTCTTATTACGTTTCAAGTATCTAGGATTCTTTATCCTACCCATGCATCGCCATGCATGAGTATGATAAAGAGGGGCATCAGTAGACACTCGAATTTTCTGTACTACTGACACTAACATTGCAGGAAGGCAGATTCGTCTTTTATGAGAGAACCCTGAAAGACAATCCACAACCATACCAGATACTACTGGAGGTACAGCATCAACCCCAAATCGCAATATGGGAGTAATCGTTCCAATCTTGGAGAACCCCGAGGCATGCAGATCAATACCGGAACACACACCGGAGAAGACCGATTAATCTCAGAGATAACCCCAAGGTATCCAGTCTCAGCCCTAAACATGGGAATAGCCTCCAACCTTGGTGATAGCCCCAAGGAAAGCAATTTCGGCATTAACCCCGGAAATGCTTGTTACAAGTGCAACCAGCTTCAATCTCGGCGCTCACAACGAGATACACTGTATCAGCCCGGCGATGACATCGGGAAGACAGACACACCTCAAAGATGACAATGAGGACTTTCAACCAATTGCAGCAGTCCAATCCCAGTGAAGCTGAGCAACGTCTGTTGTATCGACCCAACCCAGCAATAACACCGGTAAAGGGCAACATCGTTATTTGACCAACACGATGCCACGCCAAGTCGTCTCAACACATCTACGCAACAACGGCCCACAAGGCTAACCAATACCGAGTTGCTATTGTGCGGGGTAACGGATGAAAGTTGAAGCTTGAAGACAGGAGGGCACCGTCCCATCTTCAAAGACTTCGTACAAACTCTAATCCCATGCCATCGTACAAACTCTCGACAACGGCGGTCCGAAATAGGTCATGTATACCTCAAACGGATGCCCGGATTGCACTTCAGAAAAACTGAGTGGACATTACATTGCCCGCGTGCACGTACTTCGAGACGACCCGACCCGACCAAATCGGGCCGACCCGACCCGCCTCTGGAACACCTGCGGCTGAGCTGCAGGTACACATGCGGCACCTTTTGCCTATAAATAAGAGGCTTGGGGTGCTGATTTTTAAGAGAAAAAAGATGGGGAAGCCCTGCAGAATTCGCTCTACACTTGCCATACAGTGTATTTTTCCATTTTAAACACCTGTGAGCTCATATACAGCCCTCTTTTGTACCTACAAAAGCCAGTGTTTATCCATTTTAAAGATATATAAGCCTTTTCTAGCAGTCAGTTGTAAGCCTTCTCACACACTTTAGAGTCTTTCTCTTCATCTTTGCACACACCCTTCTACACGTTGAGAGTCGTGTTGCTTGCTTGTGCCCGGACTTCGGTCCGTGGTTTCATTTCAGTCTATATATATATATATATATATATATATATTGACTAACATTACCAAGTTATGCCTCGGTTGAGCCTAGACTTCGGTCTGGAGCGTTTATTGCTTTAATATATATATATATATATTAACTGTGTGTCGGACTTTGTTCGATGAGCCTAAACTTCGCTTTGGTGCGTTTAATAGCTTTTGTATATATATATACTTATATATATAAACTGTGGAGCCTGGATTTTACATCCGGTGCGTTTACTCGCTTTTATATATATACTTATATATATGAACTGCTATCGAACTCTGTTCGGTGAGCCTAGATTTTATATCCGGTGCGTTTACATGCTTATATATATATATATATATATATATATATATATATATATGTGTGTGTGTGTGTGTGTGTGTGTGTGTGTGTGTATTTACATTTCGTCCCACCTGGAGTTTACTTCATGGTGGTTGACCGTTTTTACAGCTTTATCTACGTTTTGTCCCGCCTGGAGTTTTATCTGTGGCGGTTGATGGCTTTTAACAGCTTTCTTTACATTTCTAATCCCCCATGGAGGTTCTTCGTGGTTGGTGATCATGTATGTATATATATATTTACGGCTTTTATATATATACCTGTTTACTGCTTTCATACAAATTGTGGTGTCATGTGAGCCTAGGAATCATGTGATCACAGATTCATTCCATTGGATCTAGATTCGGTTCCCGTGATGGACATTTTCAGCTGTAAGCAGCTTGTAAATTATTCTGCAGTGTCTGAATTTCCTCATATGGTTTCCATACCCACGAGTAAGTCGGCATTATTTTGTACATTATTTTCGTACGGATGCTTCACAGCCGTCAAATAAAATTAACCAAGCCGCGCATTTAATAAATGGAAGTGCAAAAGGCCTCAATTAATATTGAGCGACAGGGTTTGAAAAAACCTCTTTTATAAAACATCATTGCCATATCTTGCTAAAATTAAATTTTTACATAAATTCAAACCCTGCGTATATAGATGCGAATGAGGCCTCGTACCACTTTCAAATAACAGCACATTGACTCACATACACACACACACACATATTCAGATAATAGTTTCTTGAAAAGAGGCGGTCACCGTGGTAACACAGATATCGGGGGGTGCCTAACACCTTCCCCCGCATAACCAAGTCCCCGGACCCTAAATGAATCTCGGTTTCACCGACCCGTATAGCAGTGTCACATCGCTGGGTCAATGTGCAAACCTTTTCTCGGTTGTGTTGGTACAACCATTTAAAAAACTAACTGGCGACTCTTAACAGTCCATCATCGATATTATACATGTCGGACCTTTTTCACTTGTTTTTTCAAACAAATCTCACCTAAAATGAGAACACCAAAGAACAAGTAATGGAAAGAGACATCTAAAAATCCTGACGTCGACAATGATTTTCATTTATCACATAACATGTGATACCCCCAAAATAGGTATGCACAACCCATTCTAAGTCGCCAAATACATGGTACATAATTCAAATACAAACTTAATTCATACAACTGTTAAGTGTCGTGCAGAATACGACAAACATAAACTGAGAGTTTTTAATACGAATATTGTCTCGTAGACAATATCCAAACTCAAATGGAGTCCTCATTACAATTATTATCACACTATTTTATAAAATAGTAAGGACTACTATAGCCACCATCTTGGACCATCCCTTTATTCCCCGACTAGTCTCAGCTATATTCTTATTTCCTGAAGAGACAATGAAAGAAAAGGATGAGCTCAACTAGCCTAGTAAAGAATATTATGACTAAGATAATACATAATAAATTATCCTTAGCCTTCAACAGTGTAAAACTGATAGAATACATTAGACAACAATTTTAATTACAGCGTTACAAGTAATCTATTAGAAGAGTCAAGTAGAGCATGATGTTTACTATCTTCTATGATTTAAAAGTTCATCATCAATATTTTATCTCTGTAACACATCTCAATAATTAATCCACATCTCCGAATTATTCATGCACTATGGACCAATGATATTCGTTAGCATCACATCCACGAATTATCCATGCACTACGGGCCAAGGATATTAGTTATTATCACCAGTGGTCATGATCATGCCAAACAACTGTCCATCAATGCACTACGGGCCAATAAGGACTTTTACCACATCATTTATAACATTACAAGTCATGATTATACTGATACATAATTTTTGCTCATAATCATACCGATCAACAGTCCATCTATGCACTACGGGCCAAAGATGACTTTCATCACAATTTAAGCATGAGGATGATGACAATAATATAAGAATTCAATTAAGTGAGAGCAATGATAAATTTTAAAGATTTATAATTTAATTTATTAGAGTTCAAGAATGTCCAAATTGTCAACATGATAACTGCTTTGTGGAGTAAAATTCAAGAATAATATTCATGTATCAAAAATAATTTGGACAAAAAAGAAATCAATTTTTGTCGTGAATAGTACCCCGTGAATAGTACCGTATGTATGAATAGTACCGTATGTATGAATAGCGTCGTATGTATGAATAGTACCCATAAATAGTACTCCGGCATGAAAAGATTAAAATTTAACAAGAATGTTCAAAAAAATATTTTTGTGAAATGATACTAGATGAAGCGCAAATTTTAAGGATATTCTACTAATTTCAAAAAGTATAGAAGCAATACTTATCAAAATAAGTGTAGAATTAGGAATATGAAACGAAATAATATTACTTACATACTACAGAGTATGGAAGAAAATATTATTTCTTACGAATATTGAACAAAAATAATATATCTTACCTTAGGAGGAGAGTAATTACGACTGGTATAGCGGAGATATTCTTGAAAAAAACTTGTACTGTTTTCTACACTCAAAGCTTCCTTAAACTCAAAAAAAATATACGCTCAATATTATAGAAGAAGAATTCTCTGATTCTGGTGTGATTTTTATATCTAAGCTAAGCATCTTATTTATAGAAGAATGGCAGGATACTATTTAGAAAAAAAAATCATGGATTGCACAATAGGAGAAGTCACGGGCGTGCAAAATTGGCTGGAAAAAAATTTGAATTTACTATACAGCACTATGCAAATACTATGTAGTACTATGCAAACACTTGTAGTACTATGCAACACTATGCAATATAATAAAATATAATATATTCTATTTATAAAAAGTATTCTATTTTATATATAAAATTTTTTGTTTTATACGAAAACTGAGATAACTTTCTACCGACGATTTTGAAAAATGAGTAAGTGGGATCCATGTAATAAGCCAAACTTACAACAAATACTTCATAAAAACCCCTCTATTTATCACAAATCACTTGACTTCACTAAACACATTTTTAATAACATTTATTCATCATTAATATTATAACCCGTAATATTAACAACCAGATCATTCCCAAGAAAGAGGGGGCTTTCCAATAAGGACTTCTCCTTATTGACGTGCAATTAGATGACCAAACCCCTTTCCTCGACAGAACTTTCTAGACATTGTCAATAATACAAATAATAATATAAATAACTGTGTCGTCTCATTTATTGATTTAATAATATAAAATATTGTGCAGATGATACTGTGATAATAATTGAATCAATAATATGATATACTGTGCATCAACTATTGTTGCAATAATTAAATTAAACTGAGTGATTTCTCACGTAAGCATCAATAATTAAAGATATTATGCAATACCGTGCACTACTGTGCAACTACGCGTATTACTATACTTTTATTACCGGGTATTTCAACAGTTAACGGTAAAAGCTTTGTCGTTATTTTTATAAAAAAGTTATTTCTGTTGCTTTCTATATCTGGCAGTAATTCCGTTGTGGGGTCCACCAATGATTGTGTCATCGTACGGATATTTCTCGACAAAAAGAATATTCCTCGACCAAACGAATATTTTATGACAACTTGCATACTTTACAAAATTTATAAATATTATCCACAACTATAACATTAAATCAAATCCACACCTTATTATTCAAAATGATATTTAGAGAAAATTAAATCTTTATTTATAAAAGTTGGAGTCTTGCATAGCATCTTGAATGAACATTGATATTTTATTCATTAATAACATTCAAAACATAGACAGATAGCATCACTGCTATTTACATCAACTATCACGAGATAAATAATCTTCAGGAATAAATCATCATATTCCATTACTTATATTTACACTGGAGTTTACATCATTAACTACTATAGATATTCACATAACTCATATTGTTCCTATCACGACCTACTAAGACGTCGAACAGCTTCTCTGCGCTCTTCTTCCATGATACGAAACATCTGTAAGACCCCAACTTTTATGAATAAAGATTAATTTTTCTCTAAATGTTATTTTGAATAATAAGGTGTGGATTTGATATAATATTATAGTTGTGGGTAATATTTATAAATTTTGCAAAGTAAGCAAGTTGTCATAAAATATTCGTTTGGTAGGGGAATATTCATTTTATCAGGAAATATTCGTACGACGGCACCATTATTGGTGGACCCCACAACGGAATTACTGTCGAAGTTAGAAAATGACAGAAATAACTTTTTATAAAATAACGGCAAAAATTTTACCGTTAACTGTTAAAATACCCGGTGATAAAAGTACAGTAATACGCGTGGTTACATAGTAGCACACGGTATTGTACAGTATCTTTGATTATTTATGCTTATGTGAGAAGTCACTTAATTTTATTCAATTATTGCAACAGTAGTTGCTGCATAGTTTCTCATATTATTGATTCAATTATTGTCACAGTTTCATCTGCATAATATTTTATATTATTAAATCAATAATTGAGACGACAAAATTATTCATATTATTATTTGCATTATTGACGATGTCTAGAAAGTTCTGTCGAGAAAAGGGGTTTGGTCACCTAATTGCGCGCCAATAAGGAAAAGCCTTTATCGGAAAGCTCCATCTTTCTTGGGAATGATCTAGTTGTTAATATTGTGAGTTATAATATTAATGATGAAAAAATATTATTAAAAATGTGTTTAGTGAGCAAGCCAAGTGAATTGAGATAAATAGAGGGGGTTTTTATGAAGTATTTATTGTAAGTTTGGATCATTACATGGACCCCCACTTGCCCATTTTTCAAAATCGTCGGTAGAAAGTTATCTCAATTTTGTTTTATTACTTATATATATATATATATATATATATATATATATAAGTTTTATTTTTTTATATAAAATATAAAATATTATATTTTATTGTATAGTAATGCATAGTGTGTGCATAGTGCAGCATAGTAAAATAAAAAATTATCGTTGAATTCGTCCGTAAATCCTTTACTATGCACCTGTGATTTTCTAATTCAAATAGTACCATGCCATTCTCCTATAAATAGGATGCTTAATTTAGAAATGAAAATCACACCAGAATCAGAGAATTCTTCTTCTATAATATTGATTGTATTTCTTTTGAGTTTAAGGAAGCTTTGAGTGTAGAAAATAGTAAAAGTTTTTTTCAAGAATATTCCCGCTATACAAGTCAGAAATACTTTCCTTTTAAGGTAATGGAAATTATTTTTGTTCAATATTCATAAGAAATAATATTTTCTTCCATACTCTGTAGTATGTAAGTAATATTATTTCGTTTCATATTCCTAATTCTACACTAATTTTGTTAAGTACTGCTTTTAAACTCCTTGAAATTAGTAGAATATCCTTGAAATTTACGTTTCATTGAGTATCTTTTCACATAAATATTTTTCCGAACATTCTTGTTAAATTCTAATCTTTTCATGCTGGGGTACTATTCACAGGATACTATTTATGAAGTACTATTCACGGGGTGCTATTCACTCAGGTATTATTCACCCGGGGTATTGTTCACGATAAAAATTGATTTGTTTTCTGTCCAAATTATTTTCGATACATGAATATTATTCTTGAATTTTATTCCACAATGCAGTTATCATGTTGACAATTTAGACATTCTTGAACTTTGGATAAATTGAATTATAAATCTTTAAAATTTATCCTTGCTCTCACTTAATTGAATTCTTATATCATTGTCATCATCCTCATGCTTATATTGTGATGAAAGTTATCTTTGGCCCGTAGTGCATAGATGGACTGTTGATTGGTATGATTATGACCAGGAATTATGTATTGGTATAATCATGACATGTAATGTTACAAATGATGTGATAAAAGTCATCATTGGCCCGTAGTGCATTGATGGACAGTTGTTGGCATGATCATGACCATTGGTGATAATAACGAATATCATTGGCCCGTAGTGCATGGATAATTCGATGATGTGGTTTATTTTTTGAGCTGTGTTACAGCGATAAAATATTGATGATGAACTTTCAAATCATAGAAGATAGTAGATATCATGCTCTACTTGACTCTTCTAATGAATTGCTTGTTCCGCTGCAGTTAAACTTGTTATTTATGGTATTCTATCAGTTTTACACTGTTGAAGGCTAGCGATAATTTATTCTATATTATCTTAGTCATAATATTCTTTACTAGGCTAGTTGAGCTCACCCTTTTCTTTCATTGTTCTCTTCAGGAAAAATGAGAATATAGCTGGGACTAGTCGGGGAATGGAGTGACGGTCCGAGATGGTGGCTGTAGTAGTCCTCACTATTTTATAAAATAGTGTGATAATAATTGTAATGAGGACTCCATTTGAGTTTGGATATTGTCTACGAGACAATATTCGTGTTAAAACTCACAGCTTATGTTTTGTCATATTTTACACGACAGTTGTATAATTGAGTTTGTATTTAAATTATGTACCATGTATTTGGCGACTCAGAATGGGTTGTATATACCTATTTTGGGGGCGTCACAACATCTTCTTGCGATCCAGCATGTACCAAGGTAAGTCCTCGAACTGGACTGGATAGTACATAACTCGCTCTTGAGTTCTATTCATCACAGTGTGGAATGCACAATCCATCTCCCTCATCTTGGCCTTCTTTACTTGCACCTCTTCCTCGCCTACATCTGCCCGCTGGGAAGCCTCCTCGTAAGTATCTTCAGCTCTAGCTCGCTTGGCGGACTCCTCTCTCAGATCATCCTTCAGCTTTACAACCTCTGCCATTAGCTGCTCATTGTCACCCTCTAAGTGAACTAATTTCCACTCCACATTTTCAAGACGTACATCAAGACCTTGGATTTCCTCATTTTTCTGACCTATAGTGGTCTGGCGTTCATCTGCCATCCCCTCTAATTCTCTTACTCTATTCTGAAGCTCAATGTTACGGTCATACACCTCGTCATACATCTGAGCAGCAATAGAGTTCAGTGGGAACTCATCTTCCTCCTCTTCCTCCTCAAGATCCTCCTCCGGATCAGTCCCAGGCTCATGCTTCTGACCCACAACAATGATTAATGGAGATGGCTCTCTCTATACTAACTGCTCCCAGATAACATAGATGTCTCGATGCTGCTTCTCTCTAGGTACTCGGGGTTCCTCCTCCCCAGCTTGACTAGATCCTCCAATATCCGACATCCTGACAACATGATTTTAAGTTTTAGTTACTAATCGATACTCGCGAGCACATAAGTTTATCACATAAGCACATAAAGTTTTTTATTATCTTCAATGAATTAAGGAATTCATTTCTTAGAACTCGATAAGAGTTTATCATCACAATATTCTCCATCTCTTATAAGGCTACTACCTAAGGTTTTTCCCCCACCTAAGGTTCATAACCTACAGCTTTGATACCAACCTGTGACACCCACAAATTCGGGTACTCTAAATTCCCACAGATTTGGTGTTCACTCACCAAAATAAATAACATCTATCTACCCATAGTAAAGATAATAATAAAATTGAAATAGAATCTTCCCAATAAACGGTTACAACAACTTAAACGAATAAATCACAAGTTATCTAACCTTAATACATCAAATGCGGAAATATCATAAATAAATAAATCTTAAACATCACATCACAAGTCTTAACATAATAGTTCTCTAATAATAATAACAAGTCTTCATCATTTGTTTGCTTTGCCTTTGCCCTTACTTGTGGATGGCTCATCAACTCTTTCAATCTTAGCTGCAATGTTATAATGTAAGAGTGAGCAACAATTGCCCACAAGTTTAACAATTGAATAATAATAATAACATGCGAATAAACAATGGATAATGAACCAAAAGAAGTCTCGGCTTTTGAATAAAGATTAAAACAGGAATCAAAAGTACATCTGAGGGTCACAAGACTATGAACTATGTCTCAGGTCACCAAGTATTTCTACTTTAAACCTTTAACATTCGTAAGACTATATGGACCTTACTTCTCGTACATAGGGGATCAACCCTTAGTACCATGTATGTGCACAACATTTTAACGCTATCGTGTAATATAATCCCCTGTAGTAGGGTTGTTCATCCCAGCTTTGACATTAGAGTCTGCACCAAAAGAAGTTTGGTTTGGATTGATCTCAAGGGTAATTTAAAGTTCAATAATCATCAACTAAGGATTAGTTGAATCAATAATAATTTAATAATCATTCACGAGTTCGTTAACAACGTAATATTATAAAGGAATACAATAGATATTGTGACGCCCCCAAAATATGTATACATCACCCATTCTGAGTCACCAAATATATGGTATAGAAACAAATACAATTTCATTAATACAATTTTCGTGTAAAATACAACAACACATATACAGTGAGTTTAAATACAAATATTGCCTAATAGGCAGTATTCAAACTCAAAAGGAGTCCTCATTACAATTATTATCACACTATTTTATAAAATAGTGAGGACTGCTAAAACAACTTACTAGAAATATCACTCCACACCCGACTAGTTCCCGCTATATTCTTGCCTCCTGAGAAAAAAAATGGAACAAAAAGAAAAAGGGTGAGCTTAACTAGCCTAGTAAAGAATATTATGACTAAGATAATATACAACAAATTATCATTAGTCTTCAACAGGGAAAAATATGATAGAATATAATAGACAACAAGTTTTAGATCAACAACTGCAGCGGAAACAGCAATCTATTAGAAGAGTCAAGTAAGGAATGAATTCTACTATCTTCTAAAATTTAAAAGTTCATCATCAATATTTTATCCTTGTAACATCAATCAATATACATCTTGAATCAAATATTCATCTTTGCACTACAGGCCAAAGATATTCATTTGTATCACCAGTTGGTCATGTTCATCTCAACACCTGTTCATCTTTGTACTACGGGCCAAAGATATTCATTAGTTAATCATTCATCTTTGCACTACAGGCCAAAAATATTTAGTAATATCATCATTTAGGACTGAAAATGATGAAAATATTTTAAAGAAAACGAATCTAATGAGATAAAAGGACAAGGATTAAGGATTCGTATTTTAGTTCATGCATGTTCAAAAATATTCCATAATAAACCATTATGGAGCAAAATTCATGAATGAAGATTAAAACATGGATAAAATCAAAGCTAGTAACCATATTAAACAACTTGGACAAGAAAATAAAATTTTAATTTTTCTGAGAATAGTGTCAAATACGTGAATAGTGTCGTATATGTGAATAGTAACCCCGACAGAAAGAGATAAGAATTTCACAAGAAAAATCTTACCAATATTCCGGTATAATGATATTAAAAGAAATAACATTATTTATGAAAAAAAATAACATCCCTTACCTCAAAAGAATAGTACTTCTGACTGGAATATCAGATATAACGCTGAAAAAAACTTGCACCGTATAGCAACACTCAAAGTATCAAAATACTCCCAAAAATACGCTTGATAATATAGAGAGAGAAAACTTCAGATTCTGGTGTGATTTTTAATTCTAACTTAAGCATCCTATTTATAGGAAAATGCTTAGAACACCAAAGTAGAAAATTTAATAAAATATTATTATTTTATTTTTAATTTCCTACGCACACCACCAGACCAAAACATCATCCACAAGTGGGACCCACCCCACAAAAAATAAAAAAAATATTTTTCTTAATAAGAACATTTATAACTTCAAAAATCAATTATTCTGAAACTTCAATAATTCATAATAAATAGCCCTTTTATCAGAAAAATTTGAATCTTATGTCCATTCCATAGAAAATTCAATTCTCCACAACTTTGTAGATTTAAGTTTTTCCAAATTCTAAACAGAAATTGACCGAAATTCACATACGGCCAATTTTGCAGGCTATAATCAAATTTTAGTCAAAAATGGGGCCCACTAACATGTTTAACATGTTTTTAGCATTTATTGTAACAAAATACTCTTTCTCCTCCTTTATTCATATATCGCACATTCATTGTAAAAATATCACCGTTATTATATTATTATATTATCACATTATACATTTATAATATAATATAATAATATAGATAAAATATCAATTTTCAATAATTGTCACTTTTCTAAAAATTCCTCCATTTATATCCACATAAAATAAATATTTTTCTTGTCATACAAATCAATAATTAATTATTCACAAATAATATTACAGAATCACAATAATGACAACCAGGTCATTCCTAGGAAAGAGGGGGTCTGCCGGTAAAGATTTCTCCTTACTGGCGAGCAATTAAATAACATCTCCTAGACAAAACTTCCTTCGATATTGTCAATAATGTTATCTAATAATATTATTCAAATAATATAAATTATTGATCTGATAATTTGAAATACTGTGCAATGACAATTATTGAATCGACAATATAAAATATCAACGCAATAATTATTGAATCAATAAAATATTGAACAGTAATTACTGTAACAATTATTGAGTAGTGACTTCTTACGTAAGAATCAATAATTGGTGCAATACCGTGTGCTACTGTGCAACACCGCGTATTACTGTGTTTTAACCACCTGGTATTCCAACAGTGTTGATGGTAACAACTACGCCGTTATTTATAAAAAGAACTCATACTTGTCATTTTTTTCATCCAATCGCTTTCCGTTATGGGGCACACAAAAGGCTGCACCGTCGTACGAATATTACCCGACAACAAGAATATTCTACAACCAACCGAATATTTCCCGACAATAATGAATATTTTATAACCACTTGTTTATTTAAAATATTTGCTCATTTTACCCATTACTAACCACATTAATCAAATCAATCCCTTACTATTTCAAAATAATAAATAAAGAAAATTCTATTTTATTCATAAAAGTTGGGGTCTTATAGCAATGATAGAATACCGTTGAATCACAAGTAGAAAAGAATCATATATCAAAGTCACGCTTTCATAAAGGAATAGTAGGCTTAACCAAAACATAGGCATTGAATATTATAAGAAACCTTACTTGAATAATAATAAGATAAGGTTAAACTTGCTCAATTAAGTAGGATTTGAAAAGCTTATACAACTATAATCAAGTTAGAGATAAGGAACTTACTCAATGATGATATAATATAAAATAACAATTTGCTCAATGTAGAATTAGCTCAAATAAAGTTTAGGGGTTAGAAAACTTGCTCAACATAAGAGTAAGGTTCAGAAAATTGCCTCGTGTGTAGATTACACGATTACTAATCACGTTCCTCAATTTAATCCTATATACTATTTACATTCACAATACCAGTTAATTATATTGTAACCGGCACCATAAGTACATCCTCTTTTGTCTAGACTTTGATTATGATTATACTAATCACATCACAACATTAGTTTTCACATATTATTAGACTTCATGAACGACGGGTTAACTACGTGTTCGACATATCATTTAAACACGTAAGAACATTGTTGACATATTAACAATCTCTTTTAACATCACATTGTATGCTCAATACATTTTCATGTTCATTACATTGAGTTTAAATCACATTTTCTAGACTTGAGTAATTAAATAAAAAATTTTGGGTGATTCTGCTAACCGGCGTTGCAGCGCGGCCCTGGCACTGCAGCTCTGTTGTTAAGCCTATGGACTGGCACTGCAGCTACGACTCGATGCTGTAGCGCGCCAATTACACTAGAGATCGGCACTGTGACGCAGTGGCGCTGCAGCGTGTAAATAAGCCTGCTAAGCGGTTAGCAGAATCACAGAACAGGGCTAATTTAGGCCAAAATCTCATACAAATAATAGATTCAGTTTCACCCATACGTTCTAAACTTAACAGAAACATTTAATGACACTTCTAGCATGCTTTTAACACCTTAAGTCACATAAACAACAAGATTTAAAGCATAATTTATATATTTTTGTGAAAACTCTATTTTTTTGGCATTCTTAACGAAATCAACTACTACGGACTTGTTTTTCAACCAAATCAGTTCATACAAGTTTCATCCTTTCGTTTCTACATGTATAAACATAATCATTCATCAATTTACCGATTAATATGAAATTGAAGCATGAATTTTTGTACTTTTAAGTCATATTCATATGTTCTTACTCTGTAAACTATAAAACTCCAATTAAACACAATTACATGGATTTGATTACTCTAAAACACATATAAATCATAAACATATACAATATCATAAATTCAACAATAAACCATAAAATTCAATTACGGAGAGTTAAAAATTGATTTTCATGAAAAACTTTAAGAACTTAAATTAGAAGTTTTGATTAAGGGATTATCCTTGATTTCTCTACTTAGATACTCAAAGATGATAGGAACTTCCTTCTTGATTCTACAAAACTTCTTCCTTAGTAAAACTTTTCTCTCAATCTCTCTCTTTTCTCTATGTGCTTTTGCTTTCCAGACTTAAAAGAAAAGAAATAGAATACATATAAATTTAATCGGTGCGTACATGGGTAGCGGTTAGGCGCAGTATGGACTTAACTACTCCCATGTCCTCAAGGTCATGTTTGGTTTGCTTTAAATTAATTCCTTTCCCATTATTTTAATTAACTCATTTATTATATAGTTTATTCGTCACACTTTCATTACTCAAATAATATTATTTAAACTCAATTAAATAAAAGGCAATATTACCCATTAAATCACATCATCACTTAATTAAAATTCTCATTTATTAAATATAACACATAATTTATATTCTCAATAAATCTCTAATTAATTATTTAATTTATTAGAACAACACTAAAATTATTTAACAACTCATTTAATTTAATAATCTCAATTAAATTCACACTTTGAATTATAACATTATAACTCATTAATTTAATTAATGTAACACAGTTAATTAAATTAATCTACCACAATTCTATCAAATATTTATATAACTCAATAAATAAATTAAAAAAAATATTTATTTAATTCAATAAATATTTAAAAATTAATTACAAAAAAATCTCGTTCGTCACATTTAACTTGCAGAGGAAACTAGTTGTTCACCCTTGCTTTAAATAAAATATTTCAGCTAAAGGCAAGGTAGCCGAAGGTATTAAGAAGGATAAAGGCAAAGCAAAGGCGACCGAGTAGAATCAATTGTGTAATGATGATTATTATGTTATATTTTGGTTTAAGCCTTTTGTATTATAGGACATGTAATATTAAGGTTAGTTAACATGGGATGATGTTACAAGTTTGTATTTAAGGTATGTTTATATTAAGGAAATGTAATGAATGATGTAATTTATAATGAATGGGTAGTTAGATGTAATATGTATGATGTATCATGAGCACCGAATTTGAGGTTTGAGAAACCCGAATTTGGGGGTGTCACAATGTTAATGAAGCTAAAAAGAAAAGGTTTAAGAATGAGCCACAAGAAAAAGAGGTTACATTCAAGGTGGTCAAGGCAATCAAGCTCCTAAATGATCTTGAGGAGTGCTTCCGGGTTGATATGGTCAAGGATGCATGAATTGTTGAATCAAATGATGAGCGTTATTTCCTGCCAATGGATGAAGATAAGTTTAGATGTCGCCAAACAGACAATGATGCTAAAGAATTCAAGAAAAAGACTAAGAGGAGGCATACAATAATAACTTTTGTAATTAAAGTAGATTGTGAGAAGAGGAAGTAGTCGAGCTGAGACTATAATACAAGCACTTATTGGGAGGCAACCAAGTTTAATTTTTAGTATTTTTATTATATTAAGTTTAATAGTAGTTAATAAACTTGCGTTTATTAGGATTTAATAAACTTGCTTCTATTTTGTTTATAGGGTATTCGAGTCCAATTCAAGTGTGTTTCTTATTCATTCTAATGTGTCTAGCTTATTCTTCAGACTTAGCAGACAATGAGGACCATTGCTATATTTTTAGGGAAGTCCTTTTCTTTACTTTTTCCTATCTTAGCCATTGAGGGCAATGTTTAGTTTAAGTTTGGGGTGTGTAGTTTTATTTTATTTTATTGAGCACTTGAACATGTTACTTTTATTTTATTAGGTTTGCATGTTAGATAGTATGTTTTTAGGATAGATGAGCATTGTCTTGATTGCATTTGAGTATGGTCGATGATAAAAAAAATGAGTTTAATGTCTAACTCTTGGAAAATTATTGAGCACATATTTAGTTCATGCTTTCACTTATGAGTTGGTTTTACATTGTTTATGATCATTTTGAACTTATATGCCCAAATCAATATGTTTATCTAGTTGGGGGCTTAAATTTTTTTTTGGTTAAATGCTTTTGAAAGATATCAATAAAACTCGAGAAATCTTATTTGAGCATCATTCAAAGCGAAATTTAGACATTAACATATGTTTTGGGAAAATCTTGGAGTGTTTTTGAAACCTTAGAACCTTCTTGAGGAGAAAGAATGGATCATGTTGTGTGTCGAGATGGAGCATAAAACGCACTCACCCATAAACACATGCACGAGATGGAGCGTAAAATACACTCGTGCAACAGAAAACAAGATGGAACGTAAAACATACTCGTTCAAAAGAAAGTGTGAAGGAGAGTAAATGCGCTCACTAAAAAGAGAAAAAATAAATAAATAAAGGGATTTTTTTTATTTTTGAATTACTTGGGAAGGGGTCAAGTCTGCTTAAATGTATGAAATATCCTTTTGATCCTCTAAATTTTATGTTTTGTCTTTATTAGCAGAGATTGATGTGATAAGAAGGTTTTTAGAGTTCATTTTAAAAATCTTTTATGAGTATTAGTTCATTTGATCTTATCTAAATCATGACTAGTTTGAACATTTGGATGCATTTAAAAGATCATGAGTAGTTGTGGAACTGAAGACTGGGTTAAAATTTTAGTGTTTTGCATGCTTTCAAAAAAAATCTCGAGTTATCATTAAAGGAAAGCTTTGAGGCCATGGTTCAAATTCATTTTGATTCATTGTTTGAGGTAGTTGCTATTTAGAATAAGTTGTTTTAGTGTTGTTCTTAGTGTTTTGCTTGAGGATAAACAAAAATTTAAGTTTGGGGGTATTTGATAAGTAGGTTTTATACTTGTTATTAATTATCTTTTAACTTGATAATTTGTGAGTTCTTTAGTATTTTAAGTTATTATTAGGTATTTATAGCGTTTTTATGTTATTTTGTAGGAAAAAGTAAGGAAACACATTTTGAACATATTTTGGAGTATAATATGTAAGAAGGGAATATTGAAGGGCCTTCAATGACGATTTGGATATTTTTTTTCTTGGCTTAGAACTTAGATTTTACTTTAGATATCGTCGAGAGCTTTAATTTGATAGGTGGCACGTCCAGTAACTCTTCTCGAATCAAAAGTTATGACCTTTTTATCAATGGACGTTGAACCTCAAAGTTTGGAGTTGCCATTTACATATTAGCCACTTAGGGACCAATTTCGGCCTTGATGCAACCAGATCCTCTTAATTCTCAAAGAATGAAGGTTATAGATCTACTACTTAACTTCCCGAAAAATTTTGAATCATCCCTATCGGAGTTTGTATAAAAAGGTTATATTAATTTTACAAAAGGATTTTGTAGCTGAAATTGAATCAGTGTGACCGCGCCATTTACCAGTTCATTTTGGTCGCGATTGCACCTTACACCAGAGTAATTCAGCGTGGCAGTGCCCGGGGTCGGGCCGGATCAAGTTGGGACGCATTTTTGCATGCTTTTTGAATCCAAATTTGATTTTGTTTCCTCCTAAACTTGGGATTGAGATTAGACTTTTAGCCTATAAATACATATTGTAAGGAATAGAATAGGGGGTAACTATAGAATAATACAAATTAGGATTAGAGTGGAATAGAATTAGAAGCAAGACTTTCATCATATCTAAAGGAGAATCCAAAGGAAGAATTGCAAGGATTGAAGGCTAAAGTGAAGATCACACATAAATATAGATTCTTATCTCTTCTTTTTTCCTTTAATTTTTGTAACCTTGGATATGATGGATTACATTATTAATTTGATTTCTTTTTCAGTTATGGACTAATTTTCAAGTAAGATTGCAATTGAACCCAATGTGATGTTTTAATTAATTTGCTTCCCTGTTGATTAATATTAACTATAATCTGTTTGTCTGTCATATCTTGTGCTTTAAAGTTTAATTGTCTGGCCAGTAATTAGTGTGGTAATCTATATGAAATTGAGAGATGAATTATAAATTTATACCTAGGTATGTTAGCATATGATTGTGATTTCTACTTGAATTAGGATTCATAATTTGTATAGATGATAGAGATATACCTATATGTCGTATGTAATCTAAAGGGAACATGTGCTTGAAATCCTATTTAATTGGTATTCACATAGAGATATAGTGAATTAGTTAATTAGGGTGTTCATCATAATTCTATCTTTTCTGCATTTATGTTGATTTGTTTATGATGCATCAAGAGATGGTTATAAATACTTACGAGTTCTTGGTTAACAATTCAATATAGTTAATATAATTTAATAGGAAGTGAAAAGATTAAAACGAAACATTGGGGGAAGTTATAATCTTAAGTATTTTTAATCTAATTTTAATCCTTGTTAAGTTGTTAATTTTAATTAGATTTCAACTTATTGTTTAAATCAATTGTTTAAATAAAATTATTTTGGTTAAGAGTTAGTATTTGATAATTATTATTAAATAATTCTCGGTGGAAACGATACACTTATTGCCATTATATTGCTAGTCGATCGCGTATACTTGCTTGTATTTACCTAGTATAAAATTATGCAAACAATAAGTGCCATACCTGCAATGCCAAAAGAAGTGCAACAATGTGCCAAAAGGCAAAAGAGCCAAAGAGCCAATAATAAAGAGCCAGAGCCGTAGAGCCAACAACCAAGAGCAAAGAGCCAGAGAGGTAACGAGCCAAGGCCGAAGTGCCAAGATAATAGAGGACATGGCAAAGTTATAAACCAAAGTATGAAGAAGCCATGAAGTTGATCTTCGTAAAGTAGGAGTGGCAAATTAGAATTCAAATCTCAAGTACAACTCTATGTTTCACCAAGAACAGTCAGAGCTAAAAAAATGAAGACGTAGAGCAGATGTATATGACCCATCAAGTGTTCAAGTATGACAAACGAGATTTTGTAATTTAATTTTTATATTTATTGAATTAAATAAATATTTTTTGATAATTTAATTATTGGATTAAATAATTAATTGATGAAGTTGTGGTAGATTAATTTAATTATATGTGTTATATTTATTAAATTAATGTGGAGAATTTTTATTATTCAAAGTATGTAATTATGTGAGCTTATTGAATTAAAAGAAATATTTAATAAGCCTAATATTATTTTAATTAATGAGAAAAATTAATAATTTGACATAATTAATAAATGAGAAAATTAATTATGTGACTATGTGAATTAATGAGAAATTATTACATTTTATTTAAATTAAATTAAATAAGATATTTGAATTATTGTGTAAGGGTGTGACATTATTAAACTTTAGTATAAGGATTAATTAAATTAAATGGGTTTAAATTCTTTTAAGGTTAGCCAAACAAGGCCTTAGTGGAGGTTGAGGGCAATTAACCCATGATTAGTTAACTGACCACAACCGCGTCAGTTTATAAATTATATATGTATTCTTAGTTTATTTTATTTTTTTAAGTCTGATAAAAACTAGTCAGAGAGAAATTAAAAATTTTTGAGGGAAATTGTGAGTGTGTGATTGAAGAAGCATATGAGAAAGGATCATCTCTACTAATCTATTGACCTGGCCGCAGCGCCATTGACCTGGCCGCAGCACTAGTCGCGCCTCAGCGTCGAGAATAGGCGTGATGGTGGCGCCGCAACGCCACTCTGCAGTTTGTCCAAGAATGAGCATTTTAGTGGTTTTATTTTAAGGACTGTAATAGTAACCTAATCTAGTGAACATAAAAATGTGTTAGTCATATTATGTGGTGATTAAATAGATCCTTAACATATCAATAAGGTAATTACATGTTTAATTAAAATTGTTGAACGTGTAGTTAGCTTGTTGTTCGTGTAGTGTAATACTATGTGTAAACAAATGTGGCAATTTGACTAAGTATAGTCATAATCCGAGTTAGACAAAAAGAATGAACTTGTGATGACTAGTTACGTTATAATTAACTGGTATTGTGAATATGAATGGTATGTAGGATTAAATCGAGGAACGTGTATAATTAACGTGTAAGCTACGCACGAGGCAAGTTTCCTAACCCTACTTGTTATCGTTGTTCAAGTTATAAACTTACATCGAGCAAATTCTCATTATTACTAATTATGTTCAATTTGTTATATTAAAGATTACTAATCTTTTCAAAGTATGATTCTGTTATATAATACTTATTCTATTGTATACCTCTTGAGATTGTTATTCGATTTAAATATCAGTTATTGTTGAACCTTGTTAGACTAGCGAACCCTTATTGATTCGACTAGTCCTTAGTTGATGAACGCTCTAAATTTCAGAACCCTTGTTAAATTATCTAAACCAAACTTCTTTTGGTGCGAACTCTAATGTCAAATTGAGATTAATAACCCTGTATATTGGATTACTTATGCATTAGCGTTAAGATATTATACACAGTATTGTACTAAGGGCTGATCCCCCTAAGTACGAGTAGAAGATTCCATAGTCTTATGACTGTTAACGGTTTCAAGTATAACCCTTGATAACCTAGGACATAGTTCAAGGTCTTATGACCCTCAGAAGTTCTTTTGATTCTTATTATTCATTCTTAATTCAAAAGTTGAGTCTTATTCCAGAAGTCTTTGATTCACTCGCATGTTATTATATTGTTGTTTCATTATTATATTTGTAGGCAATCGTGCTCACTCTTGCGTAATAATAACATTGCAGTTAAGAACGAAAGATCCGACGAGCCTTCTACTAGCAAAGGCAAGGGCAAGATTAACAAGTGATGAAGACTTGTTATTTATGTGATTATGTATTTATGTTTTAGACTCATGTTAATGTTGTGTAAGACTATTAATTGTTTATGTTTCCGCAGTTGAGATTTAAGGTTAGTATGACCTGGGATTTATGAATTTAATTCAGATGATATAACTCATTAAGGAGAAGATTTATTTCTATCTATTTATGCTTTCATTTATTACGGGTAGATAGACATATGATGTTTTTATAGTGAACACCAAATCATGTGGGAATTGAAGTACCCGTATTTGGGGGTGTCACATCAAGGCTGCTAAGCACAAGAAGATGTGGAGCTTGATTGAATAGCTAGTATCACATCAATTATGATCATGAGTAGCTGCTAACTACAAGAAGAGATTGATATTCAACGATAAAGATTAGCGAGTAATAAGAAGATGATCATAATAATACAACTAAGTACCATTAGATGAAGAGCTTATATGCCATCATAGCGGCACATCCAACAAACATCAAACAAGAAGCAAGGTCGGTGGATCTTGGTCTTAGTGTACGAATTGGGGTTGGTGGATCCTAGTCTTACTAACTGAATTTGGGTCAGTGGATCCTGGTATGTGTGACCTAATTGGGGTCAAAGGATCCTAGTCTTTATGATAGAATTGCCAAGACTCAGTGACTCGATGCCGAGACTTAGTAACTCAAAGGAACCTTAGTGGTTTAGATGTAAAATGGTTTGACAGACCTATATCCTTAGTGGATATCCTGCTCGGTAAAGTAAAAAAGTGGATTAGGAGTTGTTCAGTCTCCGAGCCACTTAAAAATCTCTTGTATCTTTTACTTTATATCATTTACATTATGCAAATTATATGTAAGATCCCGAATTTTATGAAATAAAAGTATTCAATTTTTCTATTTAATAAATAGTTAAATTGATAAAAGTTTAAAGTTAAGGGTGATATTTGTAAATTTTTTAAAATAAATAAGTGGTTATAAAATATTAATTTTTGACGGAGAATATTCGTTTGGTCGTGGAATATTCTTGTTGTCGGGAAATATTCGTACGACGGCGCAGCCATTTGTGGGCCCCATAACGGAAAACTGTCATATGAAGAAAACGACACGAATGAGTTTTATTAAATAACGGCGTAATGGTTACCGTTAAAACTGTTGGAATACCCAGTGGGTAAAGTAAAGTAATATGCGTTATTGCACAGTAGCACACAGTATTGCACATTATTTTTATATTATTGTTAATTCAATAATTGTCACTGCACAGTATTTTTCATTATCTGATCAATAATTCATATTATTTGAATAATATTATTAGATAACATAAGTGGCAATGTCTAAGGAAGTTCTCTCTAGGAAAGGGGTTTGGTCACCTAATTGCGCGCCAGTAAGGAGAAATCCTTATCAAAAAATCCCCTCTTTCCTGGGAACGACCTGGTTGTCAATATTGTAGTTCTGTAATATTATTTGTGAATAATTAATTGTTAATTTATATGATAAGAAAATATTTATTTAATGGATAAATTTTTAAAGAGACAATTATTAAGAGTTGATATTTTATCTTCTTCGATAAAATATTTCATTCAAATATATTATTGTAATATTACATTATAAGTGTATAATGTAATAATATAATAATATAATAACGGTGATAGTTTTACAATGAATGCACGATATATGAATAAATGAGGAGGAAGAAAGAAAATTGGGTCCTGAGTATTTTTGTTACAAAAAACATGTTAAATATGTTGGTGGGCCCCATTTTTGACTGAAATTTGATTATAGCCTGCAAGTTCGTCCGTATGTGGATTTCGGTCATTTTTCGTTCGAAATTTAGAAAAATTTTCTTCTACAAAGTTGTAGAGAACTAAATTTCCTATGAAATGGACATAAAATTCGTATTTTTCTGATAAAAAGGCTATTTATTATGAATTATTGAAGTTCTGAAATATTGGGTCTGAATTAATTTTGGGGTTATAAATATTTTTTTAATAAAAAACATTTTTTGTGAGGTGGACCTCACTTGTGTGGGCTGATGAAATGGTCAAGGAGGTATGCAGAATTGTTTTTTATAAATATAATATTTTATTAAATTTTCTACTTTGGTGTTCTAAGCAATTTCTTATAAATAGGTTAGAATTGAAAAATACACCAGAATCAGAAGTTTCTCTCTCTATAATATCGAGCGTATTTTTGTGAGTATTTAGATATCTTGAGTGTTGTTATACAGTGCAAGTTTCCTTAATTATTATATCCGATATTCCAATCAGAAGTGATATTTTTTTGAGGTAAGGGATGGCAAGGGATGTTATTTTTTTCAAGTAAATGATACTATTTCTTTTAATATCATTATACCGAAATATTGATATGAATTTTATTGTTAAACTTTATTTTTTCATGTCGGGGTTACTATTCACGTATACGGCACTATTCACGTATACGGCACTATTCACGTATACGACATTATTCATGTATATGGCACTATTTACGTATATGGCACTAGTTACGTACACGGTACTATTTATAAATACGGGGTACTATTCATAAAGTACTATTACAGGGTACTATTTACTAAGTACTATTCATGGGGTACTATTCACGGGATACTATTCACGATAAAATTGGTTTTTTTTTCTGATCAAATTATCGTTGATTTATGAATCTTAATATTGAAATTAAATCCATGTTTTGATCATATTGTTTTTATTATCATGTTTAACATTTTTATAATCCTAGTGATGAAATTTCTCTTTAACTTGAGTGTAAAGATGGGTAGATTATTGGTATGATCGTGACTATGGGTTCTCTTTGGCCAGTAGTACAAAGATGAATTGTTAACTGGTATGATCATGATCATTGAATTTATAATTAAATATCTTTAGCTTAAGTGCAAATGTGAATTGATCAACATAGTTATAATTATTGTTTATATAAATTCTGAAATGATTATATATTTCTTTGAGATATTAATATCTTTGGCCTGTAGTACAAAGATGACCAGTTATTGAATATCTTTGGCCTGTAGTGTAAAGATGAACTGTTGATGAATATCTTTGGCATGTAGTGCAAAGATGAATTTATTAGTATGATTATAAACAGTAACTGTGATTTGGTATAACCATGATCTTCGATGTTTCAGGTAAAGACAGGTGATGAAAATTATCTTCGTCCTGGGTGCGAAGAGGAATTTAGAACCACAATTATGATTATGAGTTATTCACATGACTGTGGACAGGAACTGTTGATTGATGTTTACAAGGATAAAACATCGTTGGTGGACTTTTAACATGGAGAAGATAATAGACTTCATGGTCTATTTGACTCTTCTAATGGATTGTTCATTCCGCTGCAACTATGGTTGAAAAGTTTTATCATCTACCATATGTTCTAAATCTCTGATTTATTACTGACGAAAGCTATTGATAATTTAATTATCTTTAGTCATGATATTCTTTACTGGTCTAGTTATGTTCACCCTTTTGCTTCATAATTCCTTTCAAGTAATAAGATTGTAGCTGGGTCGAGCGGGTGTAATAGGAAAATAGAATGGTGGTCTATAGTTGTTGAGGTTTCCCCTAAAACAGTATGGAAATAATTTTATTGAGAATTTTAGATAAGTGTGTCGTATTTTATACGTTATTTAACTGTTGATTTTGGTGAACCGAATAGGATGAGATGAACCCAACTTTGAAAGGGTATTTTGCCACTATCATACAAGATGTCTAATGACATACGACTTCGTGTTATCATAAGACAGGGTTGTGCACATCCACTTGCTGATTATATCTATGAGCACTACCTATATAATCTTGGAGTTTGGTTGAAATATAATTCTCAATTGGAGACAATGGAGATAATTATATGGCAAGAGAAGACTCACCATTGGAAAGAACATGATAGTAATCTTCTCATTTTTCTTTGGGGTCTATTAGGTCAACCAAGGATAATTCTCAAGTCATGATATCTATTATAACTTAGATGCATAGCCTTCCATGTACAAAGGTTTCCTTGAGCATTTTTCAAAGATTTTAATTTCTAAAACAGTTATTGACTATAGCTTTATGTAAAGTACCATTGTAAGGTGTTGTGGTCAAGGCACCATAAGAGTTACATATATTTGTATTAAAACTCACAGTTTAATTGTGGTCGTATTCTGTACGACAGTTTAAAAGTTAGAATTTGAAGTTTGTATTTGGTTTCTGTACCATATATTTGGTGACTCAAAATGGGGTGTGTGGACCTATTTTGGGGGCGTCACATTGTATATGCTATATCTTCCATGTGTTTGCACCTTCGTAAAACTTAATTTAGAACTGTGATTTCCATAATATCTTTAAGGGGATTTTATAAAAGAATATTCTGTTGTGCTTAGTCAATATGATTAATTGATTACTTTGTAATTCATCTTTAATTAATCGAAACGTTTTTAAAGATCTATTCAACCCCACCTTCTAGATCTCTAGTGTGCCTCAGGGAAACAACAAGTGGTATCAGAGCGCAGGTTCACACGAATATCTAAAGTTTACACTCTGAGTGATCCAATGCACAAACTAAAATCAATCTTGATAGTGGAAGTCAAAAACATCTTCTAAATGAAGATGAGCTTAAATGTTGAAATTTATATGTGCAGGTATTTATATAAAAATGTAAATGATCTGCTTGATGCAATCCAGATTGATTCACATGTATAAGAGAAGTTATCAGATGAGCTTAGCAAGGCTAAGACCAATCAAAAAATTCAGCGATCCAACTATAAGATAGTGGAGGTACAGTTAAAGCTAAGAAGTTTGTGTTCATAGCATTGAATGGTATGCGTGAAGATGTAAGAATCTGCACTTCTTCCGAAGGAATCTAAAGCCTTACTAACGGTGATCAAGGGCGAAACTAAATTCTAAGTCATTCATGTCCCTGGATAAAGGATCACTGTAATATATGAAAGATTCAATGTGCTTATCTAGTGATTCAGTATGAATGTCAAGGTTCATCCCTACAAGAATTTGAACCTTGAGGTTCATTCGAGCAGTACAAGGAATATGGAATGCCAAGACTTTTCTCTGTTCATAAAGCAAAGGTATTGCTCAATATGCTCTATTTAGAAAGTCTAGCTGATAAAGTAAAAAGACCATTCTGAAGATGTTATAAGTGATGGTTATTAGTGATTCTAAAGATTACATATCTCTACCTAACAACATTATGAAATGACTCAAGTAGAACGACTGATTATCAAGAGATTGACATCAGTGAGGTATCATTATTTGAATTATTTCAGTGTTCTATCAAAGGATCATTTTCTTCTTTAAAAGGAGAAAGAGAGTGCAAGCAGAGTTGCGATGTACTCTACGAAATACTGTCTCTTTTTGATAAGACGTATATAGACACTCGAAATTTTGCATTCTTGTTACTAACCATGCAGGAGGAAAGATTCGTCTTTTATCTTCCAGAGATATCCCTGGAAGTTAAATCATCAAATCCAACCCTAGAGACAACCCCGGGAGATCAAATCAAGCTCCGGAGACAGCCCCGAGAGGTTAAAGTCCAACCCTAGAGACAACCCCGGGAGACCAAATCCAACCCCGTAGACAACCCCAGGAGATCAAATCAAGCCCCGGAGACAACTCCGGGAGATCAAATCAAGCCCCGAAGACAACCCCGGAAGACCAAATTCAACCCCGGAGACAACCCCGGGAGATCAAAATCAAGCCCTGGAGACAACCCCAGGAGATCAAATCAATCCCTGGAGATAAACTCGGGAGACCAAATCCAACCCCAGAGACTACACCGGGAGACCAAATCTAACCCTGAAGGCAACCCCAGGAGATCAAGTCAAGCCCCGAGACAACCTCGGGAGACCAAATCAAACCCCGGAGACAACCCTGAAAAATCAAATCCCGCCCTGGAGATAACCCCGGGAGATCAAATCAAATCCCAGAGACAACCTTGGGAGACATCAAACCAACCTCAGAGACAACCCTGAAGACTATCAGAAGTTATGACGCCCCCAAAAATAGGTCCACGTGACCCATTCTGAGTCGCCAGATATCACACTATAAAAATCAAATATAAACTTTATTTGTACAACTGTTGAACTGTCGTATAGAATACGACCACAGTTAACTGTGAGTTTTAATACAATATTATCTCGTAGACAGTATCCAAACTCAAATTGTTACAATGCCATATAAAATACAGCAGCAAATATTTTAAGACTCCAAAGAAGAACGAGAAGATTACTATCATATTCATTCTAATGAGGTGCACATTTGACGCTTCAAAGTTGGGTTTTCATCACCCTATTGTTGTTCGCCAAAATCAATTATTAAGTGACATATAAAATACGACACACACATCTTAGGTCCTCAATACAATTATTTGTTGCATGTCATGCCGTTTTATAATGTATTGAGAAACTTCGACAGTCTCGGACCATCACACTATTTTCCTGTTATCCCTGCTCGAGCCAGCTACACTCTTATTACCTTTGAAAGAAGAGTATTCCGATGGGTAGGGCGAGAATATACTTGAAGAAAACTTGCACTATCTTCTATGCTCAAAGCTTTCTTAAACTCTAAAGAAATACGCTCAAGATTATAGAAGAAGAATTCCCTCTATAGTTTCTCTCTCTAGAGTTTCAGTGAATTCGTAAGAAATAATGAAGGAATGAGCTTCTATTTATAGAATAATGAACTGAATAGTAACTAATTCATGAATGGTCCATATTGATTTACTTTTAAACGGACGGTCCATATTTAAAGCAAAATCTTTTAAATAAAATATAATATATTCTATTTATAATCTAATAAAACGAATAAATTTATAAAAGTATTCTGTTTTATATAAAAAGATTTTACTATACAAAATATTATGCAGACACGATGCAACACTATGCATAATAAAATATAATATATTCTATTTATTGTCTAATAAAATAAATAACTTTATAAAAGTATTCTGTTTTATATAAAAAGATTTTACTATGCAAACACTATACAGGCACTATGCAAATACTATGCATAATAAAATATAATATATTCTAATTATTATATAATAAAATAAATAACTTTATAAAAGTATTCTGTTTTATATAAAAAGATTTTATTATACAAAATACAATGCAGGCACTATGCAACACTATGCATAATAAAATATAATATATTTTAATTATTGTCTAATAAATCAAATAACTTTATAAAAGTATTCTCTTTTATATAAAAAGATATTACTATGTAAAATACTATGCATAATAGAATATAATATATTCTATTTATAGTCTAATAAAACGAATAACTTTATAAAAGTATTATGTTTTATATAAAAAGCTTTTCTGTTTTATTACATTAATAATACTAATAAAACAAAACTGAGTGATTTATCACGTAAGCATCAATAATGAATACCGTGTGCTACTATGCAACCACGCGTATTACTGTACTTTTACTACCGGGTATTTTATGACAACTTGCTTACTTTAAAAAAATTTTAAATATGACCCTTAACTTTAAACTTTTATCAATTTAACTATTTACCAAAATAAAAAAATTGAATACTTTTATTTCATATAATTCGGGGTCTCACAATCTCCCCTCCTTATGAAATTTCGCCCTCGAAATTTACGTACGTACCTAGTATTTCGAAGAGATGAGAATACCTTGCTTTCTTTTCGGATTGTACCTTCCCGGTTATTTTCTCTGTATCATAATTTTTCCATTGCTCATCTCCTGTATTTCAGATATCATTCTAAAATATACCTTCAAAACAAAGGTTAATTGACATATCACAATTTGTTAACTTATCTAGTACATAATTTCAGCATAGGTAACTCACACATTAGCGAAGTATATTACTCGTCTCTCCCCTCCTACTTCTAGACTCATATCTCCGCCAGCGACCATATCCCTAAGCTCTGATACCAATTGTGACGCCCCCAAAAATAGGTCCACATGACCCATTCTGAGTAGCCAGATATCACACTATAAAAATCAAATACAAACTTTATTTATACAACTGTTGAACTGTCGTATAGAATATGACCATAGTTAACTGTGAGTTTTAATACAATATTGTCTCGTAGACAGTATCCATACTCAAATTGTTACAATGCCATATAAAATACAGCAGCAAATATTTTAAGACCCCAAAAAAGAATGAGAAGATTACTATCATATTCATTCTAATGAGGTGCACTTTTGACGCTTTCAAAGTCGGGTTCTCATCACCCTATTGTTGTTCGCCAAAATCAATTATTAAGTGACGTATAAAATACGACACACCCATCTTAGGTCCTTAATACAATTATTTGTTGCATGTCATGCCGTTTTATAATGTATTGAGAAACTTCGACAGTCTCGGACCATCACACTATTTCCCTGTTATCCCTGCTCGAGCCAGCTACACTCTTATTACCTTTGAAAGAAGAGTATTCCGACGGGTAGGGCGAGAATATACTTGAAGAAAACTTGCATTATCTTCTATGCACAAAGCTTTCTTAAACTCTAAAGAAATACGCTCAAGATTATAGAAGAAGAATTCTCTCTATAGTTTCTCTATCTAGAGTTTCAGTGAATTCGTAAGAAATAATGAAGGAATGAGCTTCTATTTATAGAATAATGGACTGAATAGTAACTAATTCATGAATGGTCCAGATTGATTTACTTTTAAACGGACAGTCTATATTTAAAGCAAGATCTTTAAAATAAAATATAATATATTCTATTTATAATCTAATAAAACGAATAAATTTATAAAAGTATTCTGTTTTATATAAAAAGATTTTACTATGCAAAATACTATGCAGACATTATGCAACACTATGCATAATAAAATATAATATATTCTATTTATTGCCTAATAAAACAAATAACTTTATAAAAGTATTCTATTTTATATAAAAAGATTTTACTATGCAAATACTATGCAGGCACTATGCAAATACTATGCATAATAAAATATAATATATTTTATTATTGTCTAATAAAACAAATAACTTTATAAAAGTATTCTGTTTTATATAAAAAGATTTTATTATACAAAATACTATGCAGCCACTATGCAATACTATGCATAATAAAATATAATATATTTTAATTATTGTCTAATAAATTAAATAACTTTATAAAAGTATTCTGTTTTATATAAAAAGATATTACTATGCAAAACACTATGCATAATAGAATATAATATATTCTATTTATAGTCTAATAAAATGAATAACTTTATAAAAGTATTATGTTTTATATAAAAAGCTTTTTTGTTTTATTACATTAATAATACTAATAAAACAAAACTGAGTGATTTATCACGTAAGCATCAATAATGAATACTGTGTGCTACTATGCAACCACGCGTATTACTGTACTTTTACTACCGGGTATTTTATGACAACTTGCTTACTTTGAAAAAATTTCAAATATGACCCTTAACTTTAAACTTTTATCAATTTAACTATTTACCAAAATAAAAAAATTGAATACTTTTATTTCATATAATTCGGGGTCTCACATAAGTCAACAGCAGTCTAATCTCGGAGACAACCCTGAGAAAAGACAACTACAACTGCATCAAGTTCGAAACTAACCCAGGAGGGGAAAAATGGTAATTTTGCCAACTCAACATCAATTCAACACAAATCACTGCAAAAGAAGTCACACCGAACCATAACATCAAACTCGAGTGAAAATAACACAAGGCAGCTCAACGGATGGATTGCAAAAACTCGAAGATCTAGTTATGGACCCATCTTCCCAGATTCAGAAAATGTCAAATCCCATGTCATTGTGTATCTCTCGCCAAGGGCTTTGCAGAAAGGTATAGCACGCCTCTATCAGATTCCCAGATTGAAAGTTATGAAGGTTCAAGCGGATAGCGGGTTGGCCCGAGTGCACATACTTTGAGATAACAGGACCCACGGGATTCGGGCCCACCTGGGCAGCCGCAGGTAGACCCGCGGCTGCTTTGGTCTATAAATAGACCCCCCATCAGCCAAAAAGAAAAAAAAAGGAAGAAAAATAGAGAAAACCATGTCCATTTCAGCTCTCTTAACCCCTCCTATAGTGTTCCAAACTTCAATAATCTTCTTTCTAAATACTTATGTATATATATTCTACAACCTACCAAATTTTAACCGATGGAAACAGAGTTTTTAAGCTCCAAAAGCGGTCTGTATCCTTCTTTGCAACACATTATAAGATTTTTTCCAATTTGAAGCTTTCTACTGCTTTAATATATATATATATATATATATATATATATATATATATATATATATATATATAGTCCGAGTCTTAAGCTCACCCCTTATCCAACTCACCCGAGCTCACCCTCCTTTAGTGACGGATCTGACGACGGTTTGGTCATACAACCGTCGTCTATACTTTTAGCGATTGATAACATATAGCGTCGCTAAAGTATAGATGACGGTTATATGACAGAACCGTAGTCGGGTCCGTCGCTAAAGAGGGGGTGCGCTCGAGTGAGTTGAATAAGGGGTGAGCTTAAGATCCGGATCGTATATATATATATATATATATATATATATATATATATATATATATATATATATATTAAGTGTTTACTGCGTTTAAATATCTATTTCAATTGCTTATTCAATGTAAATCCATAATATGTAAATTCGTGGACTAGATTTATCTAAATCTAGCTATATTTAACTTTTAACCGGTTCAAAAGTTGCAAAATAGGAACCATTGATCTAGAATGGCTAAGATTTATTTAAATCGTGTTTTCTTTGTAGTTTTTATGTGAGCCTGGGAGCCACAAGATCTAAGATCCAACTGACGGATCTAGATCTGGTTCTGATGATGGACCCTTTTCAGTTGTACATCCAGCTTGTAAATTATTTATGATTTTTGGATATCCTTCGATGGCTTTCATGAGGAGCCCGACACTTCTATGTATATTATTTTGTCGAATATGCTTCGTATCTCAAAAATTAAATCAAATCAAGCCGAATACGGAATAAAATGGAAGTATAAAAGGCCTCAATTACTATGTGAGCATAAGGGTTTGAAAACCTATTTTCAAAACATCATTTCCATACATATTGCTTAAAATTGAACTTTTATGCAAATTAAACCTTTTGTATATAGGTGCAAACGAGGCATAGCACTACTTCCAAATAATGCACTTAGGCCTAATTAACACACACACACATTTCAGATAAATTAGAGAATTGAAAAGACGTGATAACTATGTTTTCACGGAAGTCGGTGTGTGCCTAACACCTTCCCCCCACTCAATCAAGCCCCTAAACTCTATGAATTTCGGTTTCTAAGGCCTGTTAAATAGAGTCCAACATTTGGGCCTTTGTGTAAACCTTTTCAAAATTGGTTGAGTTGGTACAACTATTTTAAAACTACTAACTAGCTACTCTAAATTTTCAAATCGTTGACTTTTTATGTCGGACTCTTTTCAAACTCACCCTTTCAAACAAAACTCAATACATAAAGAACATAAAGGGTAAAAAGAGGAATTCCAAAGAAAAGAGGAAAATTTTGCCCAACGTTGACAGGTGACGACTCTGCTGGGGACAGTAGAGGGCTTAAGCCGTATTTCAAACTTTTCAAAAAACCTTATTATCTGCTTGTGTGTGAATGTTGTCTTTACATTGAATGGATGTGAATGGATGCTTTATTTACTGCACTTTAGTTCCTCGCACAATCTCTGCATTTTGTATTAGTGCCTTGCACAATTTCATCATTCCATACGGTGAGACACGATGTATTTAAATGTATGTTGTGTGATTCCTCCACCAGGAGGCAAACCCATCGATGTTTGATTACTGGACTCAACAGAGAATAATCCTGCAAGGCTCAGGAAAGGCACCACTCATATCCGCTCTAATTGAAAGATCGGATTAACTTTCCATCTAGTAAATTGCAATGATCTGGGAACCTTCATGCCAAAAAGCCACGAGAATAGCCTAAGATAGGCTACCCTCTGATAAACCAAACGCGAAGGAAAGTCTCTTCATGCATTTCCCTTCAATTCCATGTAAATTCTAATTCAATGTAAATTACAATTCCATGTAAATATGCATTCCTTTCCCTATCAAAAACTTTCATGATATCATGTCATCAAAACAACTGACATCTGTTTTGCAGGGAAACAATAAAAAACTCTTAAAACAGACACATTGCATAGCATGTAAACTATTAATGATTATCCAGACTAAACTACATAGTCTTTTTATAGGGAAACAATTGGTCCCGTTACCCGTTCAAAGTCCAAAAAGGCACTAAGCCCGCCTTCAAACATAGCTGCAAGTGCCCAACCTGAATCTACTTGTAAGACTCCAACTTTTTATAAAATTGAATTTTCTCTATTTATTATTTTAAAATAGTAAGGGGTTGATTTGATTAATGTGGTTAGTTATGAGTAAAATGCGTAAATATTTTAAATAAGCAAGTGATTATAAAATACTCATTGTTGTCGAGAAATATTCTTTTGGTAGTGGAATATTCTTGCTATCGGGGAATATTCATACGACGGCACATCCATTTGTGGGCCCCATAACGGAAAACTATTGGATAAAGAAAACGACAAGTATGAGTTTTTTATAAATAACAGCGTAGTTGTTACCGTTAAAATTATTGGAATACCCGGTGATTAAAATACAGTAATACGCGGTGTTGCACAATAGTACACGATTTTGCATAATAATTCTAATTATTAATTCTTACGTAAGAAGTCATTACTCAATAATTGTTACAGTAATTACTGTTCAATATTTTATATTATTGATTCAATAATTCTCATTGCACGGTATTTCAAATTATCAGATCAATAATTTATATTATTTGAATAATATTATTAGATAGCATTATTGGTAATGTCTAAGAAAGTTCTGTCTATGAGAGGTTATTTAATTACGCGCCAATAAGGAGAAATCCTTACCGAAAGGTCCACTCTTTCCTGGGAACGACCTGGTTGTCAATATTATAGTTCTGTAATATTATTTATAAATAATTAATTATTAATTTATATGATAAAAAATATTTATTTTATGTGGATATAAATGAGGGAATTAATGCTGAGGCATTTTATCAGTATTTTGTCATAATAGAGGTGTTGAAAATCATCCGTATGTAGATTTCGGTCATTTTTCGTTTAGAATTTGGAAACACTTTCTTCTACAAAGTTGTAGAGAATTAAATTTCCTATGGAATGAACATACAATTCGTATTTTTTTGATAAAATGACTATTTATTATGAATTATTAAAGTTCCAGAATATTGGGTCTAAATTAATTTTTGGGGTTATAAATATTTTTTTATGAGGTGGGCCCCACTTGTGTGGGCTAATGAAATGGTCAAGGAGGTGTGCAGAATTTTTTTTATAAATATAATAGTTTGTTAAATTTTATACTTTGGCATTCTAAGTATTTTTCTATAAATAGGGTGCTTAGGTTAGAATTGAAAATCACACCAGAATCAGAAGTTTCTCTCTCTATAATATCGAGCGTATTTTTGTGAGTATTTAAATACTTTGAGTGTTACTATTCAGTACAAGTTTCCTTTAGTATTATATCCAATATTCCAGCCATAAGTACTATTCTTTTGAGGTAAGGGATGTTATTTTTTTTTCATAAATGATGTTATATTTTTTAATATCATTATACCGAAATATTGACATGAATTTTATTGTGAAATTTTTACCTTTTCGTGTCGAGGTTATTATTCACGTATACGGCACTATTCACGAATACGGCACTATTCACATAAAAAATTAAATTTTCTTTTCTTTGTCCAATTTGTCTATTATGGTTACTATCTTTGATTGTATCTATATTTTGATCTTCATTCTTGAATTTTGCTCCATAATTATTTATTATGGAGTATTTTTGAACTTGGATAAACTAAAGTATGAATCTCTAATCTTTGTCCTTTTATAGTCCTAAATGGTGATATAACTGAATATCTTTGACCTGTAGTGCAAAGATGAATGATTACCTGATGAATATCTTTGGCCCGTAGTGCAAAGATGGACAGGTGTTGAAATGAACATAACCACTGGTGATACTAACGGATACTCTTGAGCCGTAGTGCATGGATAATTCGTTGAATTGAAATATTTATTGAATGATGCTACATGGATAAAATATTGATGATGGACTTTTAAATCATAGAAGATAGTAGATTTCATGTTCTACTTGACTCTTCTAATGGATTGTTGTTTTCGCTGCAGTTGTTGATCTAAAACTTGTTGTCTATTATATTCTATCAGATTTTTCCCTGTTGAGGATTAAGGATAATTTGTTCTACATTATCTTAGTTATAATATTCTTTACTGGGCTAGTTGAGCTCACCCTTTTTCCTTTTTGTTCCATTTTTCTTCTCAGGAGGCGAGAATATAACGGGGACTAGTCGGGGTGTGGAGTGATGGTTCAAGACAGTTGTTCTAGCAGTCCTCACTATTTTGTAAAATAGTGTATCAATAATTATAATGAGAACTTTATTTGAGTTTGGATATTGTCTAGAAGATAATATTTGTATTAAAACTCACAGCATATGTGTTGTCGTATTTTGTACGACAATTGTAATAATGAAGTTGTAGTTATTTTTTGTACCATGTATTTGGCGACTCAGAATGGGTTGTGTGGACCTATTTTGGGGGCGTCACAGTTGATATCAGAACTTAGGAATTTGATCTCTGGTGGAGATCTGGGATTAGAACTAGAAGGGGAGAGACAAGTAAATCCTTCGCTAATGTATCTTACCTAAGCTTATTTGTTAGTCGGTCAGAATATAGGGACATTATGTGGCATGTCAATTTCTTTAATTAACCCTTGTTTTGTGGCAGTATTTAAGAATGGCATCTGAAAATGTTGAGATGAGCAATGGAGCACATGAGACCATTGAGACACCGACAATCAACAACCAGGATAATGTGCATCAGAAAGGCAATATTCCTCCTATAAACAACACCACCGATCAAACGATGAATGATGGAGTGTTTAGAAGCTTTTTACAATTCATGCAAAACCACACGAGAGAGACTCCTATATCAAAATGCAAGAGGAAACAATGGAAATTTATGGCTGGTCACTGCTAAGCAATTCAAGGAGTTGGGACCGCCGGAGTTTTTGGAAAAGTCAGATCTGATCGAGGCGAAAACGTGGGTTAAGCAAATTACCAAGATATTTGATGTCTTGGGATGCATGGAGGAATAGAAGGTTCCATTCGCCACCATTATGTTCCGTGGTGAGGCAGATTACTAGTGGGAATCTGTAAAGCGTACCCAGCCTGCCGCACTCAATATGTCTTGGGAAGCATTTCAGAAACTATTCAATGACAAGTACTTTCCTGAAAGTATTCTTCATATGAAGGATGTAGAGTTTATCAAACTGGAACAGAATAGCATGACTGTGTCCCAATATGAGGCTAAGTTCGCGGAGTTATCCAGGTTTGCACCTCATTTGGTAAAGAATGAGGAACGTATGACGCGGATGTTTCTAAGAGGTTTGAAACCCAAAATTCGTCAATACTTCATTTCTCAAAAATTTTATTTATATTCAGATGTTGTGAACAGTGCTCAATTATTAGACCGAGATAATGAGTCTTTTCAACCGGGGGAGATTTCAAAAAGAAGAGGTACAATAATGACAACGTGAAGACGTCAGCACCAGCATCAACTGTTTCTAGGGGAGGAGAACGACCACCGGTCGTATATTATAAATGCGAGAAAGAGGGACACATCAGCCCAAACTGCCCACAACAATTCAAGGTGTGTTATAACTGTGGAAAGGAAGGTCATATAGCTCGAGATTGTCCTGTAGTGAAATCAAGTCCAGCGGGGATGGTGACTCCAAAGGCTATCCCGGACAAGTCAAAGTCGGTGGTTCCTGGAAGAGCGTTTGTCGTGACTGTCCAAAATGCAAGGAACTCGAACGAGGTGATCACGGGTAAGCTAATCATAAACTCTTGCAAAGTTTATACCTTATTAGATACCGGTTCTACCCATTCTTTTATCTCTCCTGCTTGTGCTCAACGTTTGAACTTGACTCTTGAGAAATTAGACTTTGACTTATCTGTTAAAACTCCGTTAAGAGAAACTTTCATTACATCCACTATTTATAAATCTTGCTTGATTCAAGTTGGCACCATCACATTACTTGTTGATCTCATCTCTTTAAAGATACTTGCATTTGATGTGATTTTAGGAATTGATTGGTTAACCACTCATCATGCTAAAATTGATTATTTTCGTAAGGTCGTTAGTTTTCATATTCCTAACCAACCTGTTATGCAAATTCAAGCAACTAAACGACTAAAGTCAATCACTGTCATATCAATCCATAAAGCCATTCGTTTATTAAAAAACGGATGTCAAGCTTTCTTAGCCCATGTCATGGACTTGAACAAAAATACGTCAGATTTGAATAATATTTCTGTTTTTAGTGAATTTCCTGACTTATTTCCTGAAGAACTTCTTGGCCTACCCCCAGAGCGTGATATCGAATTTTGTATTGACCTTAAACCCGGTACAAAACCCATTTTCAAAACCCCATATCGAATGGCTCCTGCTGAACTTCAGGAGTTAAAAACCCAACTACAAGAGTTGTTGGATGTTGGTTTCATTCGTCCTAGTACATCTCCTTAGGATGCTCCTATTTTATTTGTAAAGAAGAAAGATGAGAGTATGCGACTTTACATTGACTATCAGGAGTTGAACCATGTCACCATCAAAAATAGGTACCCACTACCTCGCATCGATGACCTGTTTGACTAGTTGCAAGGTGCTAAATTCTTATCAAAAATCGATATTCGTTCTGGATATCATCAGTTAAAGATTAAAATTGATGACATTCCAAAGACTGCTTTCAGGACTCGGTACGGGCATTATGAATTCCTAGTCATGTCTTTTGGATTGACTAATGCTCCTACGGCCTTCATGGATATGATGAACCGAGTATTCAAGGAATATTTGGATCATTTTGTGGTTGTTTTATTGATGACATCCTCATCTATTCCAAAAGTCGTGAAGATCATGAGCAACACTTGAGGCTGATACTCTAAAAGCTTCGTGAAAATAAGTTATATGCCAAGTTGAAGAAATACGAGTTCTGACTTGAAGAAGTAGCATTCCTTGGGCACGTGGTATCAAAGTATGGAATATCAATTGACCCGACAAAGATTGAAGCACTACAAAGTTGGGAGTAACATGAGTTAGTAACCGAAGTACGTAGCTTTTTGGGCTTAGCTGGTTATTATCGGAGATTCGTGGAAGGATTTTCTCGAATTTGTACTCCATTAACTCAGCTGACTCGAAAAGATACAAAATTCGAATGGAGCGAGGAATGTGAGAAGAGCTTCCAAGAACTCAAGAGGAGACTCATTTCGGCACCTGTTCTGACAATACCATCAAGTTCTGAGGGATTTGTCATCTACAACGATGCTTCAGGCAAAGGTTTAGGATGTGTTCTCATGCAACATAGGAAAATCATAGCCTATGCCTTAAGACAACTCAAAGAATATGAGAGGAATTATCATACTCATGATCTAGAGTTGGCAGCAGTCGTTTTTGCGCTAAAGATTTGGAGGCACTACCTGTATGGGGAGAAAGTGGAGATCTATACTGATCATAAAGACCTCAAATATTTCTTCACCCAAAAGGAACTCAACATGCGGTAACGACATTGGCTCGAGCTGTTGAAAGATTACGACCATACCATTCAATACCATCCTGGAAAAGCAAACATGGTAGCTGACGCATTGAGTAGAAGATCATATGTGGGTATGAGTGTGATGTTGTTAACACAAAGACCTATTTTGTACGACTTACAAAGGATGAAGATAGAGTTAAAGGCTCCAAGTACCCATGTGATGATATCAAATATACGAGTAGAACCGACTTTAATCGATAAAGTTAAAGCTACTCAAGTCAGAGACCCAGAGCTGATGAGTATGAAGAAGAAAGTACAAGAAGGTGTTATTGCAGAAGCAAGAATCAATGAAGAAAGAATACTTCGAGTCAACTCCAGACTTTTTGTTCCTAACAACTCTGATTTGAAGTACAAAATCATGATGGAGGCACACAACACACCATTTGCAATCCATCCTGGAAGTACCAAAATGTATCGTGAACTTCGACATACATTTTGGTGGAGCAATATGAAGAGAGAGATCACGGAGTTTATCTCAAGATGTTTAACTTGTCAACGTGTCAAGGCAGAGCTTCAAGTACCAAAAGGTCTATTGCAACCACTTAAGATTCCAGAATGGAAGTGGGAGCACATTAACATGGATTTCGTTACTAGTCTGTTGGGTAAAATCTAATTACGCACAGCACGCAAGTATACGTGGTCAATAAGTAATATAATAGTAAGTAGAGTATCGTTCCCATAAAGACTTTAATAAGAAATTAACCCTCACAATTATCAATCTCCTATTAATCCTAATTTTATTAAACTAATCAATTTCTAGCTTGTAACTAAAAATATTAAAATTACCAAACAATCAATAAATGCTAAAAACTGAATCTTCAAACAAATATTGGAGAATTAGGCTTCCAACTTCAATTTAAGTATCACTCTGATTATTGCACCTTTATTCCAGTTTAACTCACTATCCCAGTTTATTAATCAAGAATACGTATGTAGAACTAGCCACCTCTCGATGTACTAATACCGTATTAACTTCAATCCACAATTAAGATAGAATCAAGTTAAACACCTTAATCAACTAACTCACTATATCTCTATGTGAATTACAATTAAAGAAGGTTTAAGTTCAAGTTCTTTATCCGATTACATGCGATGTCAAGCATATCTCTACCTTAACATTCATCAAGATTATGTTCATTCACAAAATTCAAGAACACATGCTATATTAACTATGTCTAGACTCGTATTTCATCTCTCGAGTTCATACTAGTCCACAAAGAACTGTTGATCAGGCAATTCATAAATTCAAGCTCAAATTAATATAGATAAACTGGATAATAGCTTATTAAACTGAAATCAAAGATCACAAATTCATCGTTCCACTTAAAGATCCGTCTTAAGCCTAAAAAGAAATTAGTTCATCATAAATGAAATAACAACTGAATAAATTAAAGATATCATCCTTCAATTATAAATATAAAACTAAAGTAAAAGAATAACGCAGAACACCCTTCACTTTAGCCTTAATTCGCAATTGATACGAACGTCCCTTCAAAATCTTCACTCCAAGCTTGATATGAAAATCTATAAAAAAATCTTTGTTAATTTGCCTCTGTATTTTTTAACTTGTTGTTCGTTCCTCGATATATATCCAACACCTAAGTTTTGGTCAAAATCCCATCTCTTTTAGAGTCCAAACGACATGCCATCACTTAAAATCCATATGCTAGCAGTGTTTCAAACCATTCAGGACAGTCAGGTTTCGGCACCCCCTGCCCCGGCAGGGGTATATACATGGGAAACACCCACCCCTGCGGGCTAGGCTCCTGTCTCATGAACTGAAGACCTCCCGCCCCGGCGGGCTAGCCTTCTGCAAATTGACTTTGGCCAAACTCCAAACTTGCTAAAATAATGCTCCAGATGCCTCCTTTTTCACTCATTTACCACACCAACCATCCTACACATAAAATAACAAGAAACAAGTAAAATTGAACATAAAAGCAAGGATTTAACAACAAATAAGCTTGAACTAGAAATTAATTCGTGAATATAGAATCCACTTATCAAAATCCCCCAAACTTAAACCGTGCTAGTCCTCGAGCACCAAAATAAAATACCATGCTATACACTGCAATGCAATGATATGTAATGCATCTAATCTATATGTCTTTGAATCCAACAGTGTCATAAACTCAAAAGTATTCCACCAACCTTAGGGAAAGTAGGTAAACACTACAACTATTAATTACCAAAACCAATCAATAATTTCTTATTAATCCTCAAATCTTAGACTATTATCACTGGTATAGTGTGTGTGTGTGCAACATCCATGACAACTGATACAGACTCAAATTCAATACATAACCAACTTCTTAGAAAGAATTATACATAGCAAACTTAAAAATGTCAAAAGCAGACGAGTTCCAACTAAAACTAAACAATTTCCACTATCAAGGGTTCACATAGGGTACTTATACTTTATATATATATATATATATATATATATATATATATATATATATATATATATTCTTTTCTTTTCTTTTCTTGTCACGTGGGCTTTTTGCTCTTTTCCCGTCTTATTATTAAATTTTATTTATTTATTTTTTTTAGATGACTGTGCAATGCCTCATTCCATTAGGCTAACAGTGCTACCCCTTAGCGAGCTTTCAACCAACGGCTCCTAGACCATAAAAGACCTTAGGACGCTAGGTGTTAAGACCCCCCTTCGGGCGTACTTGCTCAAGTAATAAAGGCCCAGAAACAAGACTAGTCATGACATATTTTTCTTTATAAAGCTTATGTACCCCACATTTACCCCCCCCCAAACTTAGGTTCTTTCCCAATTCTTCGTCTTCACTGCCTATCCTTGTCATTTTCTCATTTACACTAGCATTATCCTTTAGAAACTCTTTATGTATCAATTTGAACTAACCAGTCGACACAGATGTTATTAGCATGCTAACCGTTTTATACCAATTTCAAATAAGAATAAGATCCAATTCATAACAGAAACTACATCAAGGTTCTAATAATCAATACTGTATTTGTTGACTTAATCTCAAACTCATCATTGGCCAAAATAAAATGAACTACAACCCTGCTGGATATATGCAAAATTAACACAATATTTATTTATTTATTTTTATGTAGGGTAAACATAACATGAATGCATAAAAACTATTTATGCTCCTAAGCTACTATGCAATTATATGATTACATAAATGCAACAAATGATCAATCTAAATTAAACTACTATGCCAACCTAGCTTAATGAACTTAAATATGCAAACATGAAATGAAATATGCAAACATGAAATTAAATAAAAACTAACTCCCCCAAACTTGATAACAACAATGTCCTCATTGTATGGATAACTCAATAAAAATTGTGAGGACTTCCCTGTAATTGCCTAAGTCTGGGGTAGTGGTGGTTGATCTTCTTCGTCGGAGTCACTCGGTGGAAACCTTGGCACTGGGGCCGACTGCTGGTATGGAAATTGAGCATTAGGATTGAAGCTTTGGAGCATCATGTTCAGTGATGCGAACAATATGTTCATTACTTCAAATATGTGATCCTGCCTAGCTGCGAGTCTCCTCATCCGTCGGCTTGCTTGCTTATTGTGCTCATCCACTTGTTGCTGAAAGTTGAGGAACTGAGTGCTAGATATGGCCTCGGACTGTGGTGTCGCCTCTGTTTCTTGCTCTCCCATCATTGCATCCTCTTGAAACTCAGCATCATCCGAAGTGTCTTCAGCGTCAACTTCTTCCTCCGAAGGTGATGGAAATACAAAGCCTAATCCTCTAGGATGTGAGTCACCTTTGGCCCACACAGAATATCGCACAATCATTTTGGAATCTAGTAGTTGCAGCGGCATCTGAGTGGGTTCATCATCGGACCATCTAAGACCCGCTTGGCAACACAACCCACAAATAAGTGATGGGTGTGGCAAGCCGCCCAAAAAATTTCCTCGTAAGCATCGGCGAATGGAAAAATTGATTATGGCCCCGACGTCGATGATGAAATCTTGCACAATTGCATATACAAGTAATGCCTTTTCTTTGGTCATGTCCGATGTGTGTGTGGATGAAAACAACTTGGCACACAAGAAAGCTTACCATATCTTCCCATACCTGCTGAGATCCTTACTGTGAAAAATTATGCCTCCTTTCCGACCCTTGATCCATGTTGTACCCGACTTAGTCATTTCCTTCAGAATAGCCTCAAAATCTAGATTGTTGTCACGTAAGTGAGCATACTGACAATTTCTCGGCACTCGTAATTGATAATAAGTGTTGATTGCATCGATACTGAATGGAACTAATCTACCCCGCACGAACGCGTTGAAAGGGGCCTTGTCCTCGACGTTTGCATAAAATTTCTTGACCACATTGACAACGGCGGCCTCGGGTTCCTCCGTAAACTTGTTCCACCCTTTCTAATATATTTACTGCATCATCTCCCCATCCACATGATCCGGTGCCAACCCCCGCTCTGGTGTAAGTGCTTTGGTCACCATGTAGTCGTAACGGTCGGCGGCGGCGGCACTTTTGAATTTGCATCGGTCGAAGGTTCGTGTCGGTTGTGCGGGCCTTGAGCTTTCTCCCCTTTGTCATTTTGATGTGGGTTGAGACGCCATTGAATTGAGGATGCCTTAACACACTATTCTCTTCCCAAACTTTACTCACACAAACTGTCAGACACTTGGTGTGCACTCTTGTTTTATCCCCCAAACTTGGTTATTTTTGCTTAAACTATGGTGTTAGGAAGGAAGGAAAGAGAAGATAAGGTGCTCACTCTCAATTATTATAGACTGAACTCAATGAAAATCTGAATTCGTAGCTTTTGGAGATGGAAGTGAGACTATGTGGTGAACTTGGGTTGTGAGGGTGTTAATTTATAGGAATGGTGTGAAGGAGAGGTTTGTGGGTTGGAATAATGGGTTGAAGTATGTAATTGTGTTAATGAAGTGGGAAGATGGAGTGGGAGTTGGAAAATCGTGGATAGATAGTGGGTGTAATGGATGGGAGTTGAAAGTTTATTTGAGGAAGAAGTAATAAGAGTGGACATAACATGTAACTGCCGAGCAACCGTTTCAAATCCAGGACCCCGGCCCCAGTGGGGGGTATAAATCTATTTAAGCCCACCCCGGTGGGCATGCATATTGAAATTTGACTTGGGAGACCCCCTCCCCGATGGGGGGTATAGAGCTTTAGGGGCCCGCCCCAGCCCCTGCGGGCATGCACACTGCTAACTTGATCTAGTTTGCGTCATTCTTCCCTCATATTCCCAACCATTATCATTTTGAGATCCTGCAATACCATAAAATATCAATGTGAGTGGATTTTGATTATTTTAAGCATGCAACTTAACGAAGGAACTTATTCTATATTACTAATTATGCTAAACTATAATTTGACGATTATGAATAAAAATATGAAAAATGAAACAACTATTGGGTTGTCTCCCAATTAGCGCTTGATTTTAAGTCATTCAGCCTGACTACTCCCTGTTTATGGTGCGTCAGATAATGTGATTGTGATGATATCCATGTTTGAATCGCCACCCCAATAATGCTTTAGCCTTTGATCATTGACCTTGGAAGTCTCCAATGGGTTTCTAATGTAGATTTCAACGGCGCCATGCGAGAAAACTCTTTTAATGGTGAATGGACCCGACCACCTTGATTTTAGCTTGTATGGGAACAGCCTCAACCTTGAGTTAAACAACAGGAATGATTGCCCCGGCTTGAACGTTCTGTGCATGATTTTTTGGTCGTGCCATTTCTTGACCTTTTCTTTGTATAATTTTGAGTTCTCGTACGCTTGAAATCAGAATTCGTCGAGCTCGTTTAACTGAAGTAGTCTCTTTTCACCCATAGCTACTTGATCGAAGTTTAATTTTTGAATATCCCAGTAGGCCTTGTGCTATAATTCCACAGGCAAATGACATGCTTTTCCATAGACCAATTGATATGGTGACATACCAATTGGTGTTTTATATGCAGTTCGGTAGGCCCATAGTGCATCGTCTAACCTGAGAGACCAATCCTTTCGATTCGGGTTCACTACCTTCTCTAAAATTCTCTTCACCTCCCTATTCGAAACCTCAACTTGCCCACTTGTTTGGGGATGATATGTTGTAGCTACCTTATGGTTAACCCCATACTTTGCCAAGAGAACAGTAAATGATCTGTTGCAGAAGTGACTACCCTCATCACTTATAATAACTCTTGGCGTGCCAAATCTCTTAAAAATATGCTTCTGCAAGAATTTGAGAACCACTTTGGCATCGTTAGTCGGGAGTGCTACGGCTTCAACCCACTTTGATACATAGTCCACCGCAAGCAAAATGTATTGATTGGTAAATGAGGAAGGGAATGACCCCATGAAATCTATGCCCCATACATCGAAAATCTCAACTTCTAAAATTGTTTATAGTGGCATCTCATTATTTTTCAATATGTTTCCCACCCTTTGACATCTATCACAACTTTTAACAAATTGGTGGGCGTCTTTAAATAACGTAGGCCAATAAAACCCGGCTTGAAGCACTTTTGTCGCTATCCTCTCACTACCATAATGTCCCCCATACGCAAATGAGTGGCATTCATGCAGTATGTTCTTTACTTCACTATGGGGCACACACCTTCTAATCATCTTGTCGGCGCACTGTTTGAATAAGTAAGGCTCGTCTCATATATACCACTTGACGTCATGACGAAACTTCTTTTTCTTTTGTCGTGTAAGATCAGGGGGAAGAATGTTGCTCACTAGATAATTCGCAAAGTCCGCGTACCATGGAAATTCTGTATTTATCCCAAACAGTTGCTCATCTGGGAATAACTCATTGATTACACACTTGTCCTCTTCCTTTTTATCCTGATTTTCCAGCCTAGACAAATGGTCGGCGACTTGGTTCTCCGTCCCCTTTCTATCCTTTATTTCTAAATTAAACTCTTGTAAAAGGAGAATCCATCTGATAAGGCGTGGCTTAGCATCTTTTTTCTAAATTAAGTACCGAATAGTCGAGTGATCTGTATAAAGTACTACCTTTGTCTCGATTAAGTATGCCCAGAATTTATCGAACGCATATACCACTGCAAGCAATTCTTTTTTCGTAGTTGTGTAGTTCAGTTGAGTCTCCGTGAGTGTCTTACTTGCATAATATATAGCATGAAATACCTTCTCTCAGCGTTGACCCAAAACAGCCCCAACCGCATCGTCGCTCGCATCACACATTAATTCGAAGGGCATATTCCAATTCGGAGCGACGATTACGGGAGCTGTGGTTAACTTCTTCTTCAATAGCTCGAATGCCAATTTACATTCCTCATCAAACTTAAAAACTGAATCCTTCTCTAAGAGACTGCACAAAGGTTTTGCAATTTTAGAGAAGTCTTTTATGAATCTCCTATAGAACCCAGCATATCCCAGAAAACTTCAAATTCCCTTAACTGAACTCAGTGGAGGAAGCTTTTCAATCATTTCTAGCTTCGCTTTATTAACCTTTAATCCTTGAGCCGAGACCTTGTGCCCCAAAATTATGCCTTCTTCAACCATGAAGTGGCACTTTTCCCAGTTAAAGATCAAATTCGTGTATGTGCATCTTTGTAAGACCATTACCAAATTCTCCAAACACGCATCAAAATCATCCCCATGGATAGAGAAGTCGTCCATGAAGACTTCCACATTTTTCTCTACCATGTCTGAGAATATGGTCATCATACACCTTTGGAAGGTCGCGGGTGCATTACACAAGCCGAACGACATTCTCCTGAATGCGAATGTGCCATATGGGCACGTGAAAGTAGTTTTCTCTTGATCTTCATGAAATTAGTATGGACACAAGCCAATCATGTTTGATGATAAAGCATATACTTTGTAACAATCTTATTCATTTATTAATAAAAAGTATTAATTTATTAAGGGCTTTTAATTATCTACATGATGCTGTTTTATAATATGTGATAAACCCATAGTTTTAAGCAATACTTTTACAATAATGATGATGATCATTATAATGATATCTAAATTCTTAGAAAGTTTAAAACTAAAATAGTTTCCAATCGTTGGATTACTAAATTGGGGATTAGTGAATACGGATAGATTGGTACATATGTTGTTTGCTCATTGGATGAGGATGATTGATCTCATGATCATTTGTGTGGAGACACTAAAGCAAGTATGTAGGTGCTTATTAGAGAATAAGTTCACTGAACGTGGCTCGCTAAGGAATACCTAATGGAGTTTTACTTGCTTGTCAATAGAAATTCCTGTAGTGATAGTAGTACAAGTGATCCTTGGACTTGAGATCATCATAGTATCTTGTGTATGATGAGTTATACTTTGACTTATTCCTTAAGACCCTTAGGGTATATCAAAGGCTATGCTTGGGTATAATAAAGTGTACATGGAGATAATGTATGATAAATAAAGATTCTACCACTTCTAGTAAAAGAAGAGAAATGTCATATGTGATTCGATAAATGACAACCCAGTAGTCCTTTGTTAAGGCAGAATAAAATTAGAAAGGAGTTTCTAATTTGCATTATTTGGTGTTGTGCATTTAAGGATCGAAATACATATAATTAAATAAAATAAGACTTGACAGTAATTTCATGTCTTATATTTAATTGGGACATTGTATGGTGGAAGGATTGAATTGTACGGTAACTATTTACTCAAAGGTTCTTTTATGATTAATGTTGAAATCTATATTATCTGAAAAGTCGTTGATCGTTAGGGAAGCTTATCCCTATTGTAGAATAAATATTATTTATTTAAATAAATTAATTGTTTAATTTATTTATTTAAATAAGATTAGAATTGTTCTAATTGATTTATTCACAACCGGTTTAATATGGAGAACATAAAGGGTCACACTATAAAAAGAATAATAATTATTTAAGAAGTTAATGGCATAATCGTAATAATATGTTAAGTATATTTAATTTAATCTATGGTGATAAAATAAATTAAATAGCTTAATATTTATTATTTAATATTTTAGAAATATTAAATATAAATTAATAAGAGGAGTCTTATTAATATTATTACAATTATTATTATATTAATTTCTAAAAGAGTTTAGGAATTAATTTAATTTAAGTACTCTCATTTATTCCTAATAGGATTAGGAGGAAAAATTAGTTAAAGGAGTTTAATTAATTATCCCTAATAAGATTAGGGAGCTCATTTAATTAAAAGAGTTTAATTAAATAAATAATACCTTATTTTTAATTAAATAGGGTTACCTAATATCTTTATAAGATGAGTCTTATATCAGATATCAATATACGCAATTCCAATAGTTGGAGAGTACGTTCTTTTTCTATAGAGATGGAAAACTAGGGTTTTGTCAACCACCCTTCTTCTTGAATATTTCTTTTTCATTGGTGGATCACCTCTAGAAGCCAAACACTTGGGTGGCTAACGTTGATCAAAGGAAGCAACCAAACCCGGTGGATTCAAGTTGAACGCGAAAAAGATTGGAGGTGAACTTGTACCTGAGAAAGCTCGAATCTTCAAGGGTATGATTCTTGTTCTTCATATTTTCGTTTAATTAATAATTGTGCATAAAAGATGATCCGGATATATGGTTTGTAAAATTTTAAAACTCTGATTTTCCATGCTTTCGCTTATTTTGTGCAATTTAATTGCGTTCATAAATATTACAAACCTAACAGTGGCATCAGAGCCAAATCTTTATGCGAATTATTAATTATTCAAATCTGATATGTATATTGATATATGTTTAGAACAATTTAATTGGGCATAATTTGTTGTATAAAATTAAAAAAAACCACGTTATTTGCGCCTGATATCTTAATCACGTGGCAAAAGGATTCTGATTATATATATATATATATATATATATATATATATATATATATATAGGGATTCCATCCACAGCAACCGGTTGTTGGGGAGCAGCTCATTTTGGCCCAGCCGCTACAGGTTGTAGCGGCTTGTTACAAAATTTATTTATTTTTTATAAGTCACTACAAGTTGTAGCGGCTGGGCCAAAATGGGTTACTTCCCAACAACCTGTTGCTGTGGATGGATACCCATATATATATATATATATATATATATATATATATATATATATATATATATATTAATTATTTTATAATTAAAATAAAAGTTTATTTTAATTTTAAAATTAGATTTTATGCTAACTAATTAGAGTTGGAATTGGATTCTATGATAACTAATTGAAGTTGAAATTGAATTTCATGTTTTCTAAAATAATGGAGTTTATTTGTGAATAGGAAAGTGAATCCATGTTTCCTTAAATAAAGGAGTTTATTTAGATATGGATTAAGATTTCATATTATTCAAAATAAATGAGTTTATTTGTGAATAGGAAAGAGAATTCATGTTTCCTTTAATAAAACAGTTTTTTTACATGGAATTAGATTCCATAATTAATTAAAATAAATAAGTTTATTTTGATTAAAATAAAATAGTTTATTTTATTCAAAATAGGATAAATTAAAATAAAAGAAGTTTATTTTGATTTAAATTTGGATTAAAATAAAGGAGTTTATTTTGATTCAAAATTAGATTTTATACTAACTAAATTTGCCCATTAATTGATATCAATATATATATTGAATGTTTATTATTTATGAGATGAATGTTATTTATTGATGCATATGGTGATGTGTATGATAATAAATGAGATTGATTATGGACTATTGACCAATGTGATTGGATTTTATTTTAGTTGGATGCATGAATATATGGGTTTTATTAAATAGGGTCTGCGTACCTCGTCTTCTCTAATTTTTTCTTAATGTAAATTCTATCATCCTCATATGAACTTTTCCTTGACTGCTGATCAATGTTTCTATTTATTATAAATAATTTTGTAATAGGAATAGTTAGAATTAATTTTGAAGAATTGAAGATCAAGGATCAAGGAGCGCTTGAAGACCCGTTTGTAATGAAGCCCGGGTTTAAATGTAATAGTTATATTTAAATATTAATTCTTGCACCCCTAGGGTTTGACCTTTTGGTTCACTTGGTGGCTCTAGTGAACCAAACTAGAATAAAAGTCCATAATCAATCCAGGTAGAATATAGTATTCTATATGTGCATGCTTATACTATATATATTATATATTATGCAAACATGCTTCACATGTTAATTAATATGACACGTATTTTATATATATATATATATATATATATATATATATATATATATATATATATGGGTGTGTGTGTGTGTGTATGCGCGCTAAACAAGATGAGACAAATTAATAACAAACCCCTCAAATATTTTATATTAAGTTGTAACGTTCAAAGATATTTAGAATATCGAACGTCGCCTTCTAGCATGATAGAAATAATAGAGTATTGAATATTTAATATGAGTTTGTTGTGCACACACAAGGCAAGTATTAAATATTTAAGATATTGTTTTTATTACATATGATGTTTATAAGGAATTAAACATTACTGCTTTGTTGTGCACACACAAGGGCTGTAGTTTTCTCTTCACTTATATGGAAATGCTGGGTCTGACTTAACTTAAATCATTTTAGTTCGGATGTGCACACACTTGACCATTATGATTTAAGAGGCAAAATATAAGGAGTTACATAGTTGATGTAATTGACAAGAGTTGTCTACCTATTTATTTATATATAGTTTGTTGTGCACACACAAGGCTATATACATTTAAAATGGGATCCTTATTCTCACTAGCATATCTTTGATTAGATATTGTCGAACTATATATATTGAGGGTAGTATAGTTTGATAAAAATAGTGGGAGATACCAATTTAAAACAAGACCTAAATTATTTTGGTAATTAATAAAAGAATGTATGTTAAAATGTTGTTAATTATAAATTCATTTATAGAATTTTGCAATGTCTAAATCACTATCACTGCGAAGCATATTAGATGTTATTTAACCGGACCAAATTAAATGGATTGGTTAAGTAATTTGAGAATAGTTCTCATGGCTGAAAAGCTATCTTATGTCCTTAATACGCTTATCCCTGCAATGATTGCAGACAATGCCTCTGAGGAAGATATTGCTACTTTTAGAAAGTGGCAAGATGATGCACAGTTGGCTCAATGCATCATTCTCGTATCCATGACTAACGAGCTTCAGCGTCAGCATGAAACTATGGATGCTCCTACTATACTCCTGCGCGTCAAGTAATTGATGGTGAGGAAAGTAAGACTAATAGATATCAGATATCTAAGGAGCTCTTCCGATCTAGAATGACCAACGACACTACAGTACAGACATATGTCCTAAACATGATCAATTTGATTGAACAATTAGGACAACGGGTTTTGTCATGGATGGAGAGTTGAGCCAAGATTTGATCTTGCACTCACTCCCGGACTCCTTTCACAATTGTTGTGAATTTTCATATGAACAAGCTAAATATCAGCCTCGCTGATTTGCTTAACATGTTGAAAAATGTTGAGAGTTACTTTCCAACTAAGAAAGACCAAGTCTTACTGATAGGGGGCCAAAGGATCTTCTGAAAAGAAAAATGATTCAAAGAAGGTAAATAGAAAGGCAAAAACAAAGGATAATAAGAATAAAACTGATACGGATAGCAAATGAGTTTTCTTCCACTGCAATAAGACTGGACACTGGAAAGAAACTGCAATAAGCATCTTGCAGAGGTTAACCAGAAGAAGCTTAGTGAAGCTTCGGTTACAAATATAATTTTATTCATGATTTAAAATAAATTTTTCTTTAAGTCAAGGTTCTACTTGGGTATTGGATACCGACTTTGGTTATCATAAATATAGATTTATGAAGGGACCAAACAGAAGTAGAAAGCTAAATAAGGATAAGTAATCCTATGTGTGGAAAATGAAGCAAAGATTGCTACATTAGCAGTAGAAACTTATTGTTTAGCATTGCCTACGGGCAAATCTATTAATTAAGTCAATAAGTTGTTATTGTATTCCAGTTCTTGTTAAAAATATTATTTCCATTTTGTTGTTGGACAATGAAATCTTTGGTATTATATTTAAGAACAATTGTTGTTTTATTTATAATAATAATATTTTGTATAGAACTGGAATATTACTTAATGGATTTTGTATACTTGACTTACGTGAAAATAATTTTTCAAATTGAACAAACTAGTATAAGAAAAGGAGATGATCATTCACAGAGTTGAATGTTTGTATTTGATGAAATACAAGTGTGAATTATTTGAAAGGTTCAAAGAATTTAGAAATGAAACAAATTGGTAAAGTGTTAGGATTCTTTGATCGGATCAAGGAAGGAATAATTGTACAATGAGTTTCTAGATCATCTCAAATGGTTTTCTCACAAAGGATACCTCCTGATACGCAATAATTGATTGATGTATCTGAAAGAAAAAATTGTACCTTGTTGGACATGGTGCGGTCCATAATGATTTTACTGACATTCCAGTATCCTTCTGGGATAATGCCCTAGAAATGGTTGCATATCTACGAAAAAGGTAACCTCAAAATCCGGCCCCAAGACTCCATAAAAGTTATGGACAGGGAGGATTCCTAATCTTAAGTATGTTAAGATAAGGGGTTGTCCAACTTATGCGAAAAAGGTTTCAAAGGATAAGCTTGGGACAAGATTTGACAAGTGTCAATTTATGAGACATCCTAAAGTAAGTTTAAGGTATATGTTCTATAATCCTACTTAGAAAAAGATGTTTGTTGTGAAACACGTTACCTTTAAAGGTGTTTATCATTAAAAGGGCTAGTGGGAGGATAATAGATTATGAAGAGTTCAAGAACTACAAAACATAATAAGTCAAATAAGAGGAAACTGTAGATAGACCTATTATACCACAACTGAATCGTAAATCTGGAATAGTACCGAAGATACCTAGGAGGTATGGATTCATCATAGATCATGATGATGAGGTACACATCATAGAAGATGATGATCCAGTTACATACGATGAGGTAAGAGTTGTAGACACTCAGAGAAATGGATTGAAGCAAGCTTCTCAAATATGGAACATTCGTTTTGATGAGACAATCAAAAGAGTTTGATTTTATCAAAAAATAAGAATGAACCTAGTGTGTACAAAAAGGTCAGTGGGAGCATCGTGACATTTCTTGTATTATATGTTGATATACTATGGATAAAGAATGACATACCAATGCTACAATCAGTAAAGATAAAGTTGTTTAAACATTCCTCAATGAATGATTTGGGAAGAGTATCTTAATTGGGGATACAAATCTATATATATAGATTTAAGAGGATGCTCGACATAACCCAAGGAACGTATATTCATTTGATGCTAAAGTCGTTTAGCATGGCAAACTCCAAGAGATGTCTCATGTTGATGAGCCATGGAGTGTATCTCTCTTAATAGTCCCCAAAGACTCATAAAAGAGAGATCGCATGAGTAACTATCATGTATGCAATGAAATGTACGAGACCTAATGTTGATCAGTCATATTCTGGAGAAGTTCACTATGAGCCAGTGAAAAACATCTTAAAGTACTTAACTGGCACTACGGATGTGATCATATTCATGGTGGGTCTAAATTAAAACTAGAGGGCTTAACAAACTCAAGCTTTTCAGACAGACCAAGACGACAGAAAATCCACTTTAAGGTAAAGCGTTACCTTGAACAGTGGTGCAGTGAATTGGAAAGGTTTCAAACAGCAAAGAGTTGCTGGTTTAGTGATAAAGACAAAGTATATAGCTGTAAATGAAGCTTCAAGTTGATTGTTTGGATGAAAAGTTCATTACAGAACTAGGAATAGTTCCTAAGTCTAATCTTGGATCTAAACATGTGTTGTGGCACTTTCACTTGATTATAAGAATCATTGAAAGATGGAAAATCACTATAGAGATAGTGGACTCTCAAGAATAACATTACATATCCATTAACTAAAGCTTATCCAACAGCAGGATAATCATCACTTAGAGAAGAAGGGCATGAGATACCATGGCGATTAGCTTTAGTACAAGTGGGAGTTTGAAAGTAGTATGCACACATGCCAATCATGTTTGATGATAAACCATATACTTTGTAACAATCTTATTCATTTATTAATAAAAAGTATTAATTTATTAAGGGCTTTTAATTATCTACATAATGCTGTTTTATAATATGTGATAAACTCATAGTTTTAAGTAATGCTTTTAGAATAATGATGATGATCATTCTAATGAGATCTAAATGCTTAGATAGCTTAAAACTAAAATAGTTCCCAATCGCTGGATTACTAAATTGGGGATTAGTGAATCCGGATAGATTGGTACATACGTTGCTTGCTCATTGGATGAGGATGATTGATCTCATGATCATTTGTGTGGAGACACTAAAGCAAGTATGTAGGTGCTTATTAGAGAATAAGTTCACTGAACGTGACTCGCTAAGGAATACCTAATGGAGTTTTACTTGCCTGTCAATAGGAATTCCTGTAGTGATAGTAGTACAAGTGATCCTTGGACTTGAGATCATCATAGTATTTTGTGTATGATGAGTTATACTTTGACTTATTCCTTAAGACCCTTAGGGTATATCAAAGGCTATGCTTGGGTATAATAAATTGTACATGGAGATAATGTATGATAAGTAAAGAATCTACCACTTCTAGTAAAAGAAGAGAAATGTTCTATGTGATTCGATAAATGACAATACAGTAGTCCTTGGCCAAGGCCGAATAAAATTAGAAAGGAGTTTCTAATTTGCATTGTTTGGTGTTGTGCATTTAAGGATCGAAATACATATAATTAAATAAAATAAGACTTGACAGTAATTCCATGTCTTATATTTAATTGGGACATTGTATGGTGGAAGGATTGAATTATGCGGTAACTATTTACTTAAAGGTTCTTTTATGATTAATGTTGAAATCTATATTATCTGGAAAGTCGTTGATCGCTAGGGAGGCTTATTCCTATTGTAGAATAAATATTATTTATTTAAATAAATTAATTATTTAATTTATTTATTTAAATAAGATTAGAATTGTTTTAATTGATTTATTCACAACCGATTTAATATGGAGAACCTAAAGGGTCACACCATAAAAGGAAGAATAATTATTTAAGAAGTTAATGGCATAATCGTAATAATATGTTAAATATATTTAATTTAATCTATGGTGATAGAATAAATTAAATAGCTTAATATTTATTATTTAATATTTTAAAAATATTAAATATAAATTAATAAGAGGAGTCTTATTAATATTATTACAATTATTATTATTTTAATTTCTAAAAGAGTTTAGGAATTAATTTAATATAAGTACTCTCATTTATTCCTAATAGGATTAGGAGGAAAAATTAGTTAAAGGAGTTTAATTAATTATCCCTAATAAGATTAGGGAGCCCATTTAATTAAAAGAGTTTAATTAAATAAATAATACCTTATTTTTAATTAAATAGGGTTACCTGATATCTTTATAAGGTGAGTCTTATATCAGATATCAATATACGCAATTCCAATAGTTGGAGAGTACGTTCTTTTTCTACAGAGATAGAAAACTAGGGTTTAGCCAACCACCCTTCTTCTTGAATATTTCTTCTTCCTTGGTGGATCACCTCTAGAGGCCAAACACTTGGGTGGCTAACGTTGATCAAAGGAAGGAACCAAACCCGGTGGATTCAAGTTGAACGCGAAAAAGATTGGAGGTGAACTTGTACCTGAGGAAGCTCGAATCTTCAAGGGTATGATTCTTGTTCTTCATATTTTCGTTTAATTAATAATTATGCATAAAGGATGATCCGGGTATATGGTTTGTAAAATTTTAAAACTCTGATTTTCCATGCTTTCGCTTATTTTGTGCAATTTGATTGCGTTCATGAATATTATAAACCTAACACTTCAGGAGTGATGGCGATCTGATTATAACCCAAATATCCATCCAATAAGCAATAATACTCATGTCCCGCTAATCTGTCCAACATCTGATCGATAAAGGGAAAAGGAAAGTGATCTTTGCGGGTCACCTTATTCAACTTCCTGTAGTCCATGCAAACCCTCCAACCAGTCACTGTCCTTGTCAGAATTAGCTCATTGTCATCATTATGTACCACGGTCATTCCTCCCTTTTTCGGCACACATTGCACCGGACTTACCCACTTACTGTCTGAAATCGGGTAGATAATACTCGCATCCAACCATTTCAAGATTTCTTTCTTCACTACGTCTTTCATGATTGGGTTGAGCCGTCTCTGTTGCTCCACTATCGGTCTTGCATTCTCTTCCATCAGAATTTTATGCATGCAAAAGGATGGGTTGATTCCCTTGATATCCGCTATTGTCCATCCTATGGCTGATTTATGGTCCCTAAGCACTCTAAGCAATTTTTCTTCCTGTAATTTGTTAAGTTCAGCAGAAATAATAACCGGTAAAGAATTAGAATTGCCTAAATACGCATACATGAGGTGTTTAGGGAGTGTCTTAAGTTCAAGAGTCAGTGGCTCCTCCAATGACGGTTTTATCCTTATTGTGGCTTTTTCATCCGTGTGCAATGGTTCAAAGGGTGCTCTAAATCTGCTAACTCATGGCAGGGAGTCTAGCATCTGCAAGTAGTCCACAAATTCCGGATCATCTAATTCTTCATCTCCAAATAATGTCGTTTCCAATGGATCGTTAACCAAACTCTTGCCCTTGTCTTCGCTGATTATCTGATCAATGATATCCATCCTAAAACACTCTTCTTCATCCGTAGGGAATTTCATGGCCTTGAAAATATTACATTTTACTTCTTGATCTTGGACCCTCATCGTTAGTTCTCCTTTTTCTACGTCGATGAGTGTCCTACCTGTAGCCAAAAACGGTCTCCCTAGGATAATTGGAATGTTCTTATCTTCCTCAAAATCCCGAATTATGAAATCCGCGGGGAATATAAACTTGTCAACCTTTACCAATATGTCCTCCACAATGCCTCTCGGGTACGTGACTGACCTATCCGCCAATTGTAACGAAATGTTCGTAGGCTTTGGAGCGGGAAAACCCAATTCTGTATAAACTGATCACACAAACATTTGTTGAATGCCATATTCCCAATCGTGCACGGAATGGTAAAACTCCCCGAATCTTTCAACTTCGGTGGCAACTTTCACTGTAAAACCGCACTACACTCCTCTGTTAATGTCACTATCTCAAAATCTTCCAACTTCTTTTTCCTGGACAAAATCCCTTTCATGAATTTCGCATAACTTGGCAACTGCTCTAGGACTTCTACGAACGGGATGTTAATCTGAAGTTTCTTGAAAACTTTCAAAAATTTTGCAAACTGCTTATCTAATTTCTGCTTTTGAACTCTTTGCTGAAAAGGTAGGGGAGGATAAACAATCGGTTCGTTAACTAGTTTGTTCTTTTCCACTTGTTTTTCTTCCCCCTGTTTGTCCTCAACCACTTTATTCTCACTTTCTGTCTCAACTTCTTTTGCAGCCGAATTTTCTATTTTCTGACCCTCAAGCTATTTTCCACTTTGCAACATAATTGCCTGACATTGCTCGTGATTATCTTTTGGATTTTTCTCTGTATCACTTGGTAATGTTCCTTGTAGCCTGTTATTCAATGCCAACGCTATCTGTCCCATCTGATTTTCTAAATTCTTGATGGCTATTGCTTAGTTTTTCATGGCTACCTCGTTACTTGTTATATACTTTGATAGCAACTCCTCTAAATCTGATTTCCTCTCTTGATGTTGAACTGGGTGTTGTTGATTTTGAAATCCTGGGGGATACGATGGTCGTGGAGCTGGCTGATTCTGATTATTATTCCACGATAAATTCGGATGATTCCTACTCCCCTGATTATATGCATTTTGGTACGTATTATGTGGAATTCTGTTGTAGCTACTCAAAAATTGTACTGATTCAAGGTTGATTGCACATTGATCCGTAGGATGTTCACCCGTGCACAATTCACAAATAACTGTAACTTGTTGTGTTTGTACCCCTGACCAAACGTCAAACTTCTTAGAGAGTGCTGAAATCTGCACTGTTATTGCCGTCATTCCATCTACCTCTAACACTCCAGCTACCGTCGGTTGTGTCATTCTTGCTGTGGGCCACTGATAGTTGTTCGCTGCCATTATCTCTATCAACATCACATCCTTATAATTCTTTGCCATAAAAGCTCCCCCCGACGCTGCATCAATACTAGTCTTGAGATTCCCATGTAGTCCATTGTAAAATGTGTTCATCTGCAACCACTTAGGCAATCCGTGATGTGGGCACTTTCTGAGCAATTCCTTGTATCTCTCCCATGCCTTGTACAATGATTCCCCATGTTGCTGTTCGAACATAGTTATCTCATTCCTCATTTTTGCAGTTTTCATCGGTGGGAAAAATTTTGCAGAAATTTCTGAGCGAGGTCTTCCCATGTAGTTATCGATCCAGGTGGTAGAGAATGTAACCAACTCTTCGCCTTATTCCGCAAAATGAATGGGAACAAGCGAAGTCTTACCGCATCTTCTGACACCCCATTGTATTTGAACGTGTCGCATATCTCCAAAAAGCTGATCAAATGATCGTTAGGATCATCATTTGCAAGTCCCCCAAACTGAACCGAGTTTTGGATCATCTAAATAGTCCCAGGCTTAATCTTGAATGTATTCGCAACTATAGCAGGCCTGGTGATACTCGACTGCAGCTCAGCCACCTTGGGTGTAGCAAAGTCCCTCAATGCTTTCTAATCTTCGGTAGCCATTGCCTCTTCCTTTTCAGAATTTTCAAAGTCGTCCCTTGTTTACTTAATCCACTTACTTAGCCTTTGAAAGCGTCTTTCAATGTCGTCCTTAAAAGCAAGCAAGTCTGGATTTTTGGATCGAGTTTGCATAAACCAACTTCAAAATCCTAAAATAAGTCGAACGAAACAAAAATAAAAATGTTTAAGTAAAACTGGACTAATTAAACTGATATTGTAAAATATTAAAATCTATACTAAAGTCCCCGGCAACGGTGTCAAAAACTTGTTGGGTAAAATCTAATTACGCACAGCACGCAAGTATACGTGGTCAACAAGTAATATAATAGTAAGTAGAGTATCGTTCCCACAGAAACTTTAATAAGAAATTAACCCTCACAATTACCAATCTCCTATTAATCCTAATTTTATTAAACTAATCAATTTCTAGCTTGTAACTAAAAATATTAAAAATATTAAAATTACCAAACAATTAACAAATGTTAAAAACCGAATTTTTAAACAAATATTGGAGAATTAGGCTTCCGACTTCACTTTAAGTATCACTCTGATTATTACACCTTTATTCCAGTTTAACTCACTATCCCAGTTTATTAATCAAAAACACGTATGTAGAACTAGCCACCTCTCGATGTACTAATACCGTATTAACTTCAATCCATAATTAAGATAGAATCAAGTTAAACACCTTAATCAACTAACTCACTATATCTCTATGTGAATTACAATTAAAGAAGGTTTAAGTTCAAGTTCTTTATCCGATTACATGCGATGTCAAGTATATCTCTACCTTAACATTCATCAAGATTATGTTCATTCACAAAATTCAAGAATACATGCTATATTAACTATGTCTAGACTCTTATTTCATCTCTCGAGTTCATACTAGTCCACAAAGACCTGTTGATCAGGCAATTCATAAATTCAAGCTCAAATTAATATAGATAAACTGGATAATAGCTTATTTAACTGAAATCAAAGATCACATAATCATCGTTCCACTTAAAGATCCATCTTAAGCCTAAAAAGAAACTAGTTCATCATAAATGAAATAACAACTGAATAAATTAAAGATATCATCCTTCAATTACAAATATAAAACTAAAGTAAAAGAATAACGCAGAACACCCTTCACTTTAGCCTTAATTCGCAATTGATACGAACGTCCCTTCAAAATCTTCACTCCAAGCTTGATATGAAAATCTATAAAAAATCTCTGTTAATTTGCCTCTGTGTTTTTTAACTTCTTGTTCGTTGCTCGATATATATACAACACCTGAGTTTTAGTCGAAATCCCATCTCTTTTAGAGTCCAAACGCCATGCCATCACTTAAAATCCATATGCTAGCAGTGTTTCAAACCATTCAGGACAGTCAGGTTTCGGCACCCCCCACCCCGACAGGGGTATATACATGGGAAACGCCTGCCCTGGCAGGCTAGGCTCCTGTCTCGTGAATTGAAGACCCCCCGCCCCGGCGGGGGTGTAAAGCTAAAATATGCCCGCCCCGGCGGGCTAGCCTTCTGCAAACTGACTTTGGCCAAACTCCAAACTTGCTAAAATAATGCTCCAAATGCCTCCTTTTTCACTCATTTACCACACCAACCATCCTACACATAAAATAACAAGAAACAAGTAAAATAACATAAAAGCAAGGATTTAACATCAAATAAGCTTGAACTAGAAATCAATTCGTGAATATAGAATCCACTTATCATAGTCTTCTCAAGGTTTCTCAAGGCATAGATGCAATTTGGGTCATTGTCGATAGGTTAACCAAGTCTGCTCATTTCTTGCCTATACGAGAAACTTATTCACTTGAACGCCTTGCTCGTATGTACATATATGCGATTGTGAGATTACATGGCATGCCAATATCCATAGTTCTGGATCGTGACTCAAGGTTTACTTCATGATTTTGGGTTAGCTTGCAGAAAGCTATGGGCATGGATTTACGATTCAGTTCGGCATACCATCCTCAAACGGACAGGCAATCGGAAAGGACTATTCAAACTCTTGAAGATCTATTGAGACTTTGTGTTCTAAACTTCAAAAGGAGTTGGAATAAGTACTTACCATTGGTGAAATTCTCCTACAACAACAGTTATCAGGTAAGGATAGGTGTGGCTCAATTCGAAGCATTGTATGGACGAAAGTGTCGCTCTCCAGTATGTTGGGATGAGGTGGGTGAAGCAACATTGTTGGGACCAGAGTTGATACGTATGACTACAGAAAAGATCCAAATGATCTGACAACGTATACAAACAGCACAGGATCGACAAAAGAGTTATACGGATCTTCATCAAAAGGACGTGGAATTTAATATTGGGGATCATGTATTGTTACATGTTGCTCCATGGAAGGGAGTTACAAGATTCGGGGAGAAAGGAAAGCTCAATTCACGATTTATTGGTCCATTTGAGAATCTTAACCGAGTAGAAAATGTGGCATATAGACTCACATTACCTCTAAGCATGTCTCGTGTTCATAATATTTTTCATATATATGTGCTTCGTAAATATGTGAAAGACCCAAACCACATTATTGAGTTAGAACAAGACGAGATAGCCGAAGATTTAACATATGAGGAGGTACCTGTCAAGATCTTGGATAGGAATGAGCATGTCCTACGTATAAAAGTTACACCACAAGTCAAAATTTTATGGAGGAACCATGCTATTGAGGAAATGACCTAGGAGTTAGAATCAGAAATGAAAGCGATGTATCCTCACCTTTTCGAAACACCAGGTACGTACGTCAATTTTGAGGATGAAATTTCATAAGGAGGGGAGGTTGTAAGACCCCAACTTTTTATAAAATTGAATTTCCTCTATTTATTATTTTGAAATAGTAAGGGGTTGATTTGATTAATGTGGTTAGTTATGGGTAAAATGTACAAATATTTTAAATAAGCAAGTGGTTATAAAATACTCATTGTTGTCAAGGAATATTCGTTTAGTAGTGGAATATTTTTGCTGTCGGGGAATATTCGTACGACGACGCAGCCATTTATGGGCCCCATAATAGAAAACTGTCGGATGAAGAAAACGACAAGTATGAGCTTTTTATAAATAACGGCGTAGTTGTTACCGTTAAAACTGTTGGAATTCCTGGTGGTTAAAATACAGTAATACGCGGTGTTGCACAGTAGCACACAATTTTGCACAATAATTCTAATTATTGATTCTTATGTAAGAAGTCACTACTTAATAATTGTTACAGTAATTACTGTTCAATATTTTATATTATTGATTCAATAATTGTCATTGCACAGTATTTCAAATTATCAAATCAATAATTTATATTATTTGAATAATATTATTAGATAGCATTATTGGCAATGTCTAAGGAAGTTCTGTCTAGGAGAGGTTATTTAATTGTGCGCTAGTAAGGAGAAATCCTTACCAGAAGGCCCCCTCTTTCCTGGGAAAGACCTTGTTGTCAATATTGTAGTTATGTAATATTATTTGTGAATAATTAATTATTAATTTATATGATAAAAAAATATTTATTATATGTAGATATAAATGAAAGAATTAATGCTAAGGTATTTTATCAGTATTTTGCCGGAATAGAGGTGTTGAAAATCATCCATATACGGATTTCGGTCATTTTCCGTTTATAATTTGGAAAAACTTTCTTCTACAAAGTTGTTGAGAATTAAATTTCCTATACAATGGATATAAAATTCATATTTTTTTGATAAAAAGACTATTTATTATGAATTATTGAAGTTCCAGAATATTGGGTCTGAATTAATTTTTGGGGTTATAAATATTTTTTTTTTAAAAAAAAAAATTTGTGAGGTAGGCCCCACTTGTATGGGCTGATGAAATGGTTAAGGAAGTGTGCGGAAATTATTTTTATAAATATAATATTTTATTAAATTTTCTACTTTGGCGTTCTAAGCATTTTTCTATAAATAGGGTGCTTAGGTTAGAATTAAAAATCACACCAGAATCAGAAGTTTCTCTCTCTATAATATCGAGCGTATTTTTATGAGTATTTAAATACTTTGAGTGTTACTATTTAGTGCAAGTTTCTTTCAGTATTATATCCAATATTTCAGCCAGAAGTACTATTCTTTTGATGTAAGGGATGTTATTATTTTTCATAAATGATGTTTTTTTAATATCATTATACTAAAATATTGACATGAAATTTATTGTGAAATTTTTACCTTTTCGTGTCGAGGTTACTATTCACGTATACGACACTATTCACAGAAAAAATTAAATTTTCTTTTCTTTGTCCAAGTTGTCTATTATGGTTACTATCTTTGATTGTATCCATATTTTTGTTAGAGTTTGTACCCTAAAGGCCAATTATTTGATATAATTGCTTAATATTTTGATATTATATTTGATTGAATAAATGAATAATTTTATTATGGTTTTATTTACTGCGTTATATAAATGTTAACATAATAAAATTCCTTAGAATAGTGATACAAATTATATAGTTTCAAGTATGTGACTTGAACATAAGATTATATAATTACAATTAGTATCATTGCTCTTAAATGTCCCTAGTCGAGTATCATTGTTGATAAAACAACAATGATACATTGAGACTAGTATGTGGATTGACTGATGACCAAATCTCATTGGTCATAAATATATGATATATTAAGTCAATGCATAGGTACGTGTTAGAGAACGATGTACTGGACAGACTCACCATGAGAATTCTATGTGGAGCATTATGCGAAGTGTCATTAGCAATTCTCATAATGACAATGATGTAATGATCCTCCGACCTAAAATCACTATATTATTACACGGGAATTTATGTACTTTGATATCATCAAAGGTCACCTTTAATAGAGTGGACTATAAAGGTGATTATTGCGTACATCGTGAATCGTGTGAGGAATATGAGTGATCTAGATAGATTTTAACCCTCCTATATATTATGGGTGATATCCATAGGCCTCTTGATTGAGTAGGACTATGAAATGCATGGCCATGCTCAAATAGTGATTTGTTTCATATAGTCTACTCATTGATCAAGAAAACTCAGATTAAATTATGAAGAATATGACACATTCCATGACTCAAGTTTAATCTAAGATGTCAAGGTTAAAAGGATTAAATTACATTGAAACATTGGTCACAAAAAGGTTGCATCGAATCATCGATCTTATTATTACTTAGGTAGCAGTGATGCATTACTAGATGTCGCTCACTATTTATAATTTTATAATATGATTTTAAAATTATTGCCAATGTAATTATAACCTATAGGGTCGCACACTTAGAACGTAATTAAAAGGGAATTAATTTAAATTGTAAGATTTAAATATGTCAATATGATTGATAATATTTAAATTAGGAATTTAAATTAATAGGATAATTTGTATATATGTATATTAATTAAGTAAGACTTATTAATATAATATATATATATATATATATATATATATTTCAGATTTTACTGGAATTAGGTTTTAATTAATTCCTTTTGACAGCTATATATATATATATGATATATCAGCCACTTTAGGAATTAATCAAAAACAAAAACCCTAGCCGCTCTTAGAGAGAGACTAGAGAGAAAAACGTCAGAGAAATCCCGATCCTTTGTGGCTAGTACCGCGGCTCTTTTACAGCAGATCATGTGATGGTTCGCGAGACGTTAGTGTGGATACCGTAGAGGCGCAGTTCGTTTGGATTGCGTTAGAGATTCCATCGTATCAATTCTAGCTTCTATAATCGGTATAAATTTATAACCACTGAATTAATGTGTTTTTCGCATGGATCCTGTTTTAGGGCTTCAAAATTGGCTTTGAAAATTTTATATTCCGTTGCGTTTTTGTGTCGAAACTTACAGTTTTGATCTTCATTCTTAAATTTTGCTCCACAATTGTTTATTATGGAGTATTTTTGAACTTGAATACACTAAAGTACGAATCCCTAATTTTTATCCTTTTATCTCACTGGATTCGTTGTCTTTAAAATATTTTCATCATCCTCAGTCCTAAATGGTGATATAACTGAATATCTTTGGCATGTAGTGCAAAGATGAATGAATACCTAATGAATATCTTTGGCCCGTAGTGCAAAAATGGACAGGTGTTGAGATGAACATGACCATTGGTGATACTTACGAATACCCTTGGCCCGTAGTTCATGGATAATTCGTTAAATTGAAATATTTATTGAATGATGCTACAGGGATAAAATATTGATGATGAATTTTTAAATCATAGAAGATAGTAGATTTCATGTTCTACTTGACTCTTCTAATGGAATGTTGTTTTCGCTGTGTTGATCTAAAACTTGTTGTCTATTATATTCTATCAGATTTTTTCCTGTTGAGGACTAAAGATAATTTATTCTACATTATCTTAGTCATAATATTCTTTACTGGGCTAGTTGAGCTCACCCTTTTCCTTTTTGTTCCATTTTTCTTTTCAGGAGGCGAGAATATAGCAGGAACTAGTCGGGGTGTGGAGTGATGGTTCAAGACAGTTGTTCTAGCAGTTCTCACTGTTTTGTAAAATAGTGTATCAATAATTGTAATGAGGACTTTATTTGAGTTTGGATATTGTCTAGAAGACAATATTTGTATTAAAACTCACATCATATGTGTTGTCGTATTTTGTACGACAATTGTAATAATGAAGTTATAGTTATTTTCTGTACCATGTATTTGGCGACTCAGAATGGGTTGTGTGGACCTATTTTGGGGGCGTCACACTACTCATGTTTCTCGAGAGGAGTTCGAGGGACTAAGAAATCATATAGCAGAATTAGTTGTCTTTTTCAAAGAATAAAACAAACATACTCAGGGTCAACAAACAGCCCCTCAAACAGAATCCTCTGCACAAGGAGGAACTCAGGGTACTGACAAAAAAGAAAAGGAAGTACAGATACCTGAATCTCAAATCCATGAAAAATCCAACAAAACCCCTGAAATCACCAATCTTAAAGAAGATCAAGAAACTAGTGATATTCGAAAGAAAGTCCGACAAATGGAAGAAACCATCCGGTCAATCAAAGGGACTAAAGCATATGGAAGCGTGACTTATTCAGACCTTTTCATCTTTTCTAGGGTTCACTATCCAGACAAGTTTTAAACCCCTTATTTTAAAAAATATGACGGATTGGGAGATCTTTACACTCATTTTAAAGTGTCCATTGGAGAACTCGGATCCTATGCCGAGGATGAAAAATTGAGAATGCAGTTATTTCAGAAGAGTCTAACTAGAGAGGCCAGAGCATGGTATGCTAGATTGGAAAATTCCAAAATCCATAGCTGGGAAGAACTAGCCCATGCTTTTCTAAACCAATACAGTTTCCAATCTCAAATGGCTCCAGATAGGTATCAAATTACCAAAGTTAAAAAATAAAATACTGAGTCATTCAGAAAGTATGCCCAAAGATGGAGACTTCTAGCTGCTCAAGTAATCCCATCAATGACAGTTGAGATGGTAATGACCTTCATTGACGTATAAGAAACTCCATTTTATGAGAGGGTCCTAGCAGGCATAGGAAAACCATTCTCAGAAATAATTAAACACAGAGAAATGGCTGAGATGGGGTTAAAGTCTGGAAAGATTAAAGATCTCACAGCTTCAGAAGCTGTGACTGAGCACATTAAAGCTGGAAATTATGGGAATAACCCTCGAAGGGTTCATAAAAAGAAGGAAGGGGATATATCCTTGGTGCTGCAAGGACAGACTCAGAAAGGAAATCAAAACTTGTCCATTCAAAGGAAAAAATTATTCTCCTTTTCAAGCATCTACACAATCCTCAAATCCTCCATTATAAAAAGTTGGAAAGGTCAGACGTCAAAGATTTTTCACACCCTTAGGGGACTCATTGGAAAATATATTCAAACTTCTGATAGCACAGAAGAAAATTATCCAGCTCCTTCCTCCAGCCAATCCAAGTGGAAGGAATTTTGATACAAGCAAGAAATGTGCTTATCATTCTAAAGCTCCGGGGCATGACACCTAAGATTGTTGGTCTCTCAAAAATAAAATCTAGGATCTGATAGACAGTGGTGAGATCGTGGTAACAAAACCAGAACAACCACATGTGTAAGATAACCTTCTCCCTCAACACAAGGAAGTGAATGTCAATATGATCAGCAGAGGGAGTGAAGAAAGTTCCAATTACCTCAAATATGTAGGTGATTCTCCCCAAACCAGCAAAGATAATTCTGATAAGTGGGACTATTCCGAATTCTAATTTATAATAGAACGAGAAATGAAGTGTATCAAAGAACGAGTTGATCAACTGGCAGAACTGGTGGTACATCAGCACCAAGTAACTCAACAGCTAATCAGTCAGGGGCATACAATTCCCTTCTCCCTTATCACCAGGAATCAACAATAAGTCCAAGAGAATGAAACCTTGGAAAAAAACTTACAAGCAAAGTAAGATCCCAAGCTCGTCGGGACTATGCAGACCAAAGAAAGCTTACTCCTTTGGGTCAACCAATGGAAGAAATTTTGTAGATATTGATCAATGAAGGGAAGATCACACCACTGCTACCCCCAATCAATTCACGTTCCAAAAGATTTAATGCTACCAGGGTCTGTCGATACCACTCCAATACTCGGGGTCATAGCACTAAAAGCTAATGGGCACTTCGTCATCTATTCCAGAATATAATTGACAATGGTAACCTGTAAATGATAAATAATGATATTGTATGCCTGAGAAAAGAATATATTTCCTCCAAGAACACAGAGATGGAGGGAAATTATAGCAGTCATATCCTCTGAAGGAGACTTGTCTCCAATACCTCTTGTAATCCAAGGAATGAAGTTCAAAGGAGTAAAGAACCCTTTGAAAGTGGTTGTAACAGAACCATTGGTGTTGCCATTCAGACAGCAATATCCCATTATCAGCCTGAAAAGAGTCCCATGGAACTATGGGGAGAATGAGGGATCAACTTCAAATCAAACATCTGCTATACTAAAAGAAAACCCGTTGTACCTACCTCAGCGAGTAATGAAGCCAGTCATCAAATCCAAGGGGAAAATGCCCGACGAGAAAGTTGAAGAATTCCTCTGCAAAATGGGGCATAATGAAGCAAAAGTGGTTCAAAGCTTGAAAGAAGCTCCCTAACAGATATCCATCCTGGACTTGGTATTGTCCTCTGAAGATCATCGTAAGGTCTTAATGAAAGTACTTGAAGAGGCTCACCTGCCAAAGACGGTAGACACTGAAAAGTTTCATCATTTAGTAGATCACATTTTTAATAGTAATGTGATATTTTTCATTGATGACGACATACCACCCGAAGGGACGGGTCATTGCAAGCTATTGCACATAACAGTGATGTCTTCAAGATATGTGGTCAGAGGTGTGTTGATAGATGGAGGATCTTCCTTGAACATCTGTCCCTATGCCACGTTGGAAAGAATAAAGATCAATCCTAATCGAATTCGAAGCAACCATATAGTCATAAAAGCCTTTGATGGATCTCAGCGAAATGTTATAGGAGAAATTAAACTGCCAGTGGAGATCGGCCCACATACCTTTTACATATCCTTTCAAGTGCTAAATATCACTATAGGATATAATTTACTGTTGGGGAGGCCATGGATCTATATGACAGGAGCAATTCCATCCACCCTTCATCAACATGTCAAATACATCATTAACGGTAATCTGGTAGCTGTCAATGTCAAACCAGAATATCTTGTTCATACCCAAAGCGATATGCCTTTAATCAGTTTTAATGAGGGAGTTGAGCATGTCAGTTTTTAAGCTCTTGAGGTTAGCAACACTCAATATTAACCTATCGGGGCTCCAGCTTTGAAGCCAAGAATTTCCACTAAAGTAATGTCAGCTAGTTAGGAAATGAAATCCTTGGGTTTTCAGCCTGGACAAGGGTTAGGGAAAGACCAGAAAGGAATCAGAAGTCCGGTTCAAATTCCTAGCCAGACAAGGAAGGTTGGATTGGGCTATTCCTCTGGATCAGATCATCAGAACCCGCACAAGCATTCACCGGTTCCTTTCTCTACCATTCTGTTACCTAATCTTACAGATGCAAGATTTGTAAAGCCTATAAGGAAAATTCCTGTCTCCTTGGGGGGTATGCTGATTCCTAGGCCCAAGTCGGCTAGTGGAGAAGAAGTCCCGATTTCAGATCAAGAATGTGAGAGCCCCAAATTCGGGTCCCAAATCACCGCGGATCCGGTACTATCAATTCTATCACTACTACTATTTGCGGAAGATATAAACATAAATTATTTATACAATACACTTTACACACTATTCTCCAAAATCAAGTAATCTTAATTTATACACAATTCATAAACTATCTAACACCTAACATTATTATCAAACTATACTATTACAAACTAGCTGCACATTTTATCCCAAGCAGAACTTGGCATTATCCTTTTTCCTATATCCGAACACATTCGCCTTATCTGCAATGTTTATCATGATATAGCAAGGGTGAGCATGAAAATTGCCCAACAAGTTTAAATATAATTTAAGGATATATCATGATTGAAATAGTCTGAATAATAGGCTGGCTATAATTCATCAATATAATTAAGTAATAGCACGAACAAACTTTTGACTAAACAAGTATTGAACATGAACAAATATATCTGGACCAACTGGTAATGAAGGTGATCAGCCTTTCATACCTGACTTATACAGGCAATATGTACATAGTACAATTCCACATGGCAATCAGTAATGATTAACCATAAGCATATCTGAATAAAACAACTCTTAGTAGAGTTAAGTAAAACTTATCTGAACCGTTAATTACCGCTATGCAATTTAATAAGCTTTGTCTGAAGACCTATTATTAATAATATGTATTTCTAAGTTAGAATAATATCATCACAGTATTTAAAAAAAATAACCTAAACACATAACATTATCAGTCTATACCACACATAACACCTAGCCTCAAGTCAAACTATTGCAGTCCGAGTTGAGTTTGGTACAATTCTAACATCCCGGCGGTCTAGTCGAACTTTTCTCGAGTCAAAGTTTAATTAAATTCTGCCTAAACACTTAACAATTATCTTAAATAATTTATTATCAGTCAATATATATATATATATATATATATATATATATATATATATATATATATATATATATATGTGTGTGTGTGTGTGTGTGTGTGTGTGTATGTGTGTGTGTGTGTGTGTGTATTATTATTTTTTTATATACTTGCCAAAATTTTCAGATAGCAACTACCTTTAATTCACTTAATATTATTAATCTTAATAATATTTAATTCACCTCTTAGTATTATTAGTTCACTAATAATACTTTTATTCGCTTACTAATCTTAATAATATTTCAATACTTTACTAATATTATTAATCCTCTTAATAATATTGTAATCATCAAATAATAATTAATTTAATATTATTAATCTTTTAATAATATTTTAATCTAAGATTAATATTTTAATCTAATATTATTAATACTTTAATCATTTATTAATACTTAAATCAAATACTATTAACCATTTAATAATATTTTAATAAAATTTTAATCTTAATATTTTTATTTACTTAACAATATCATATTCTAATATTATTAAAATCATAATAATATTTTAATAATTTATTAGATTAATAAACAATTTAGTCTAATTGTTCATCCTTTATTAAACCTCTTATTTAATATCCATAAAAGGTCATAAATAATATTTCTTATTATAAATTACCAAAATGCCCCAAAATAGTCATAATATTATATATTAGGAGTATTAATTCAAGCATTAAAATCATATTTTTCTTATTTAAGACATCATTTAACTAATTATTTCTTTTTATTCATAACTTAATCATTTTTAGGAAAAATAGCAAACTGATTCAAAAAATTCTCATTTTCTGGATTTGGACAGTATGTGACCCAACAATGATACCCAAATTTTTCTAGAATTTTAGAAAATGATTTACTAATTTTAAAGTGCCCAAAACACTCGGATCTTGCTTCATTTTTCATAAATCGACGTTTACTCAGAAAAAATCTAAAATTTTCAGGGTATACTCTCATAACATATATAAACCTACTGTAAAAATTTCGGAATTTTCCGTGTATACACAGTGAGAAATTAAAGTGTTAATATTTAGGAGTCCTTTACGAAAATAGTCATTACGCACAACCTATAAATCGAAACGCATCCGTTCTTTTTCCCACACGTAGATAACTTCTTAAGGTACCTCTGTGATTTTTTCCAGATTTTTAAAAGACTTGCAACTGACCGAAATAGCCTCAAGAAAAATGAGAACAGTAGTTATTTTAGAGTTTTAAAGCCTCAATATACTATTTGGACTGTTTTGGGGAAAACAGTCCCCATGGCTTCAATACTTGTTAGATTTGTGTTCTACCACTTGGGTTTACTAGATAACTCATGTATCTAGCACCCACCTTCGACGGATCACAAATCCAAGTTGTAAAACTTGAGTTATACAAGATTTAGTGGAAGAAAAACAAGGGTTTCACCCCTTGGAGAACATATGCTCATTTTCTTGCTCTAAACCTTTGATCTAACACTCAAGATACTTAGTTTCATATATGATGATATGTAGAACTAGGGTATCTTGAGTATTAGTTTATAACCCTAATAAAACTCAAACTATAATATAAAGTAGAAGAAGAAGATGAAGATTAGGTTATACCTTAATTTAGTGGCAACCTTCTTTCATTTACCAAAGTAAGTAATGAACTTAGGATGCATCAAATAAACTAGCACACCTCTCTAACTCTCACATAAACCAAACTCTCTCTCTTTCTTTTCTCTCTTGAATGCTACTAACTTGGTAGAAAAAAAATTGAAGAAGAAGAATGAGAGAAAAATGAATGTCTAGCAAATGAATGAGTGATATAACTATTATCCCCCATATTTTTATTGTCCCATGGATAAAAGGCTACACCTTATCTCTTCAATTAGCGTAATCATGTGATTAAGGATGCTTAATAGATTTACAACCAATGGGAGATTGACACACATGTACTTGTGTGTAAGATTTCTACTAATAGACATTGATTAGCATAATCTTCTTGCCATAAAAAGGCCTAATTGGCCGGTCCCCCCTTGCCCATTATATCTCCCAATTTGATTTTATTTTAAAACACAAATTTGATTAATCAAAAGTCTAAAATACCCTTAATCAATTGGGCTAAGTATTGGTTTGCATTTTATTTCCTTTGGGCTTCTTCCTTAATTGTTTTGGACCATGTAATAAACATAGTCTAACAATTTTAATATATGTTACCCAAATTACTTATTTAGGGTTTCCATTCCCAATCTTATGAAATTTAATTACTTATACATGTAACTTTAGCTCATAACCTAATTAGGTTTACAAGAAATAGGTTTAAAATTATTAGTCACTTGAAATAACAAGATTATCAACTTAAGTTAGTATACATATTAAATACTAACCTTTCCTTATTACCATAACCCTTAGGTTATTTAATTGTCTCACCTAATGCATAATTAGGTTACGAAGCTTTCATTTTTTAATGAAATCTATAAATGTATATATCCATAACTATAGTATATATGTTTATTGATCCATGCACCACTTCACATATGTTGTCACATATTAAATCACTGTACAACACAAAGTTTTAAATGTCAATAATGTACATACATATATAGTGACTTAAAATTCACGGTTATTAACCCTTAGGGTTTTCAAAAATAGAAAATTAATATTTCTAAATTGTAATTGGGATTCTCGAATTAAATTAAACTTTCCCATTTATAAATCAATCTTGTTAATTAGGATTATTTTATCCCAATTTAAATTGCTAATTTAGCAATTAAGTCCACAATTTTACATTAGAGTTTCTGACGGGACAATTAGGGTTTAAAAATCTAAAATTAGGATTTGCTAATTAATTAAGTTTTACCCTAATTAATATTATAATTAATATCACTTAAGCATTATAATTATCCTTTAAATTCCCAAATTAGGGTTTCCAATTTCTGAATTAGGGTTTCGGATTCTCGGAACTGAAATTAGGGTTTCAAAATCGGTTTCAGGGTTTCTTATCTACCATTAGGGTTTTCTAACTGAACGTTGTCGTTCTTAATATATACTTGGGGTTTGACACTAATATAATTTATCTGGTCAACCCTTGACCCTTAACCACATTCTGAACACATAAATAACCATATACACAGAACATATTCACATATACACTTAATCCTGAATAATTCACCTAAATCCTTCACAGAATTTTGAAATCCTCAAAATTCCTTCTCAAAAATATCAAACACATACACTCATTTTCTGTCTAGGTCTATCATTTGACCTTAAATCCATCATTTAAGATTTTTAAAAATTTTCTAAATTCTCGGGTTGTCACATTCACCCCTTCGTCTAAGAATTTCGTCCCCGAAATTCACCTTACACCTTACACCAAACAGCTTACACCATTCACACATCATCACATGCTACCCAATACACCACTCACAAGAGTAAAAGTTTTCAAATTGTTGAGGGGTAATATAGACCATGAACACATAGTTTTAACGGTATTCATACCGCAAAACTTTACATTACTTGGTAGGTTTACAATCACAAAGAAGGTAAACTACCGTTGCTAATACTTTAGGTGATTAGCCTATCATACTCTTACGTCATGCATAACATATTAATCATGTCTAGCGAATATTTACGTTACTAGATTGGATTATTTATCCAAACAACATAGTTCACCTCAGTCTTATCATAGGATTCCGCACCAAAACAATTTGGTTCGGAAAATTTCTTTCAATGAACACTTAGAGTTTTCATAAATATTAGTCTAGCTGAATCTAATAGCGTAGACTCATATCAATAATTCAATTCAATCGAATTATTTAGGTGTAGCCAAACCCCGTTGGTAAATTAAACTTTTTTTAAAAATATTTTCGAGAATGACGTTATGATGCCGTATTGTATTAACAGTCCGTTTGAGGATGCCGTCATTGTATGACTTCGTCATAACACATCATATAATAGTGTAATAACGATTTTAAATCAAATTCACACTAAGTATTCCTGTATTTACAACTCCATCACCTTTTTATCATCTTTGCACCAGGTTACATGGTACATAAGTGATAAATAAAATATATTTTGATATTTCAAATCATTTACGTCTAGTCGAAATAAGTAGCATAGACTGTACTTTAAACCGTTTCAAAAATGATTACGAGTCTACATTTTTTTTTAAAAGCATATAACGCGTATTTAGCTTGATGTCAAAATTTCGAAGTCTAGCATAGCTAGGAATTCTGGAAAACTTATGTCTTCACTAATAATCATGTGCTTAACAATCTATCTATTCCTATAATCCTCAATTCTCCATTCACACACAACTATACCCAGTTCGTCAAACCACACTTATGAGTTCATAAACTTGCCACAATCATATGAGTTTAAGAACTTACCCTAGTCAGATCTTTGGTGTCCATTCGCTGAGGGGTTCATAAACATTTCATATAACTATGAGTCAAGAATGTCACATAAGTATGAGTTTTAAGAACTCGTACTTAACCCTGTATTCTTTACCTATGACCTATCTATCTGTTATACACATGAGAAAGGAATCACCCTCTTAACATGCATATAGCAAATAGCGCGACACAAACATTTCAATGATTATTAGTGCTAGAAACTAAGTGGTTTTTACACCAAGTACAATTCCCCGCTCATACAAGTAATCATACAACTCAGCTGCCGACATGAGTCCTCAATTGAAATCCCCACCTAATCTTAACTCCCTTCTCAATACGAATTTCATTTAATCCGTATTCATAATCCTTTTCTAAATCTGTACCAATTCACACAGCAATCTTGTTGTAAACTTTTTAATCATCAGATTGATTTATCAGATCATGGGGTAATCTCATCGTATATATTACGATTTATTTCTATGTCTTGATCGTTTTGTTTTACGATCTCCTATCCCTGAATTTTTAGTCTTTTTGACTCGATCTATTCATCACTACTGTTTAACTTTATTATCAGAGTTAGGGAACTCTGTATCTTTATAACTCGCCGAGATTCGTCTTTGAATCTTACCGACCAACTAACTCTATATGAGTTAGATCTTATCCTAATCACTGTGGTTATTGGTCTCAGGTATTCCTACCTAAGGTTCATAACCAACAGCTTTGATACCAACTGTGAGAGCCCCGAATCCGGGTTCCAAATCACCGCGGATCCGGTACTATCAATTCTATCACTACTACTATTTACGGAAGATATAAACATAAATTGTTTATACAATACACTTTACACAATATTCCCCAAAATCGAGTAACCTTAACTTATACACAATTCATAAACTATCTAATACCTAACATTATTATCAAACTATACTATTATAAACTAGCTGCACATTTTATCCCAAGCAGAAATTGGCATTATCCTTTTTCCAGTATCCGAACGCATTCGCCTTATCTACAATGTTTATCATGATATAGCAAGGGTGAGCATGAAAGTTGCCCAGCAAGTTTAAATACAATTTAAGGATATATCATGATTGAAAGAGTCTGAATAATAGGCTGGCTATAATTCATCAATATATTTGAGAACTAGCACAAACAAACTTTTGACTGAACAAGTATTGAACATGAACAGATATATCTGGACCAACTGATAATGAAGGTGATCAGCCTTTCATACCTGACTTATGCATGCAATATGTACAGAGTACAACTCCACATGGCAATCAGCAATGATTAACCATAAGCATATCTGAATAAACAACTCTTAGTATAGTTAAGTAAAACTTGCTTGAACCGTTGATTACCGTTATGCAATTTAATAAGCTTTGCCTGAAGACCTATTATTAATAATATGTATTTCTAAGTTAGAATAATATCATCACAGTATTTAAAAAAAAATAACCTAAACACATAACCCTATCAGTCTATACCACACATAACACCTAGCTTCAAGTCAAACTATTGCAGTTCGAGTTGAGTTCGGTACAATTCTAACATCCCGACGGTCTAGTCGGACTTTTCTCGAGTCTAAGTTTAATTAAATTCTGCCTAAACACTTAACAATTATCTTAAATAATTTATTATCAGTCAAAAAAAAAAATATATATATATATATATATATTATTTTTTTTATAGACTTGCAATAATTTTCAGACAGCAACTACCTTTAATTCACTTAATATTATTAATCTTGATAATATTTAATTTACCTCTTAGTATTATTAGTTCACTAATAATACTTTTATTCGCTTACTAATCTTAATAATATTTCAATACTTTACTAATATTATTAATCCTCTTAATAATATTTTAATCATCCAATAATACTTAATTTAATATTATTAATCTTTTAATAATATTTTAATCTAAGATTAATATTTTAATCTAATATTATTAATACTTTAATCATTTATTAATGCTAAAATCAAATACTATTAACCATTTAATAATATTTTAATGAAGTTTTAATCTTAATATTTTTATTTACTTAACAATATCATATTCTAATATTATTAATATCATAATAATATTTTAATAATTTATTAGATTAATAAACAATTTATTGTAATTGTTCACCCTTTATTAAATCTCTTATTTAATATCCATAAAAGGTCATAAATAATATTTCTTATTATAAATTACCAAAATGTCCTAAAATAGTCATAATATTATATATTAGGAGTATTCAAGCATTAAAATCACATTTTTCTTATTTAAGACATCATTTAACTAATTATTTTCTTTTATTCATAACTTAATCATTCTTAGGAAAAATAGCAAACTGATTCAAAAAATTCTCATTTTCTGGATTTGGACAGTATGTGACCCAACAATGATCTCTAAATTTTTCTAGAATTTTAGAAAATGATTTACTAATTTTAAAGTGCCCAAAACACTCGGATCTTGTTTCATTTTTCATAAATCGAGTTTTGCTCAGAAAAATCTGAAATTTTCAGGTATACTCTCATAACATATATAAATCTATTGTAACAATTTCAAAATTTTCCAGTGTATATACAGTGAGAAATTCGAGTGTTAATATTTAGGAGTCCTTTACGAAAATAGCCATTACGCACAACCTATAAATCGAAACGCGTCCGTTCTTTTTCCCACACGTAGATAACTTCTTAATGTACCTCTGTGATTTTTCCCAAATTTTTAAAACACTTGCAAATGACTGAAACAGCCTCAAGAAAAACAGAAACAGTAGCTATTTTAGGGTTTCAAAGCCTCAATATACTATGTGGACTGTTTTGGGAAAAACAGTCCCCATGGCTTCAATACTTGCTAGATTTGTGTTCTACCACTTGGGTTTACTAGATAACTCATGTATCTAGCACCCCCTTCGACAGATCACAAATCCAAGTTGTAAAACTTGAGTTATACAAGATTTAGTAGAAGAAAAACAAGGGTTTCACCCCTTGGAGAACATATGCTCATTTTCTTGCTCTAAACCTTTGATCTAACACTCAAGATACTTAGTTCCATACATGATGATATGTAGAACTAGGGTATCTTGAGTATTAGTTCATAACCCTAACAAAACTCAAGCTATAATACAAAGTAGAAGAAGATGATGAAGATTAGGTTATACCTTGATTTAATGGCAACCTTCTTTGATTTACCAAAGTAAGTAATGAACTTAGGATGCATCAAATAAACTAGCACACCTCTCTCACTCTCACAAAAACCAAACTCTTTCTCTTTCTTTTCTCTCTTGAATGCTACTAGCTTGGGAGAAAAAAATAGAAGAAGAAGAATGAGAGAAAAATGAATGTCTAGCAAATGAATGAGTGATATAACTATTATCCCCCATATTTTTATTGTCCAATGGATAAAACACTACACCTTATATCTTCAATTAGCCTAATCATGTGATTAACGATGCTTAATAGATTTGCAACCAATGGGAGATTGACACACATGTACTTGTGTGTAAGATTTCTACTAATGGACATTGATTAGCATAATCTTCTTGCCATAAAAAGGCCTAATTGGCCGGTCCCCCCTTGCCCATTATATCTCCCAATTTGATTTTATTTTAAAACACAAATTTGATTAATCAAAAGTCTAAAATACCCTTAATCAAGTGGGCTAAGTATTGGTTTGTATTTTATTTCCTTTGGGCTTCTTCCTTAATTGTTTTGGGCCATGTAATAAACATAGTCTAACAATTTTAATATATGTTACCCAAATTATTTATTTAGGGTTTTCATTCCCAATCTTATGAAATTTAATTACTTATACATGTGACTTTAGCTCATAACCTAATTAGGTTTACAAGAAATAGGTTTAAAATTATTAGTCACTTGAAATAACAAGATTATTCACTTAAGTTAGTATACATATTAAATACTAACATTTCCTTATTACCATAACCCTTAGGTTATTTAATTGTCTCACCTAAAGCATAATTAGGTTACGAAGCTTTCATTTTTTAATGAAATCTATAAATGTATATATCCATAACTATAGTATATATGTTTATTGATCCATGCACCACTTCACATATGTTGTCACATATTAAATCACTTTATAACATATAGTTTTAAATATCAATAATGTACATACATATATAGTGACTTAAAATTCACGGTTATTACCCTTAGGGTTTTCAAAAATAGAAAATTAATATTTCTAAATTGTAATTAGGATTCTCGAATTAAATTCAACTTTCCCATTCATAAATCATTCTTGTTAATTAGGATTATTTTATCCCAATTTAAATTGTTAATTTAGCAATTAAGTCCACAATTTTACATTAGGGTTTCTGACGAAAAAATTAGGGTTTAAAAATCTAAAATTAGGGTTTGCTAATTAATTAAGCTTTACCCTAATTAATATTATAATTAATATCACTTAAGCATTATAATTATACTTTAAATTCCCAGATTAGGGTTTCCAATTTCAGAATTAGGGTTTCAGATTCTCGGAATTGAAATTAGGGTTTCAAAACCGGTTTCAGGGCTTCTTATCTACCATTAGGGTTTTCTAATTGAACGTTATCGTTCTTAATATATACTTGGGGTTTGACACTAATATAATTTATCTGGTCAACCCTTGACCCTTAACCACATTCTGAACACATACATAACCATATACACAGAACATATTCATATATACACTTAATCCTGAATAATTCACCTAAATTCTTCACAGAATTTTGAAATCCTCAAAATTCCTTCTCAAAAATATCAAACGCATACACTCATTTTTTGTCTAGGTCTATCATTTGACCTTAAATCCATCATTTAAGATTTTTAAAAATTTTCTTAATTCTCAGGTTGTCACAAAGAAAGTGAGGAAAGGAATCAAAGACTCAAACAAGAAGTGAAAAATCGGTTATCAAAGATGTACTTTCTGAGGGTATGAATGAGAATATCCTAGATGATGACTATTCAGAAGAACAAATCCTAACCCTTCGCATAAATAGGACTAAGGAGAATCGGTCAAAGGAAAATACTGACCTTGATATGAATTCAGTCATGGTCATCATCAAAGAGGAGAAGGACATCAACCATCACTTCATAACAGTTATCCACAAAGATTTGATCCTGGACAATTGGAGCAGCACTCCTTGCATCTGCTGAAAAGGGTAAAAAGGGCAGAAAGTTCATTTTCCCTATAATGTAGATATTATTAACTGCTTACTTTTATTGCACAGTACTAGCAGTTACTTTTGCCATTTTTTTGCTAACGCTTTGTATGACCAAACAATCTCATATATTGAGTGAAAGCATTTTATTTTCAGGACTCCAGAGTTGGGTTTGTCTAGCCTTGCAAATGGAATGTCAAATCTCCACAATGACTATAACTTTGATATAAAGTTGGACTTTGACTTGATGGGGGTTGACCAAGAGAAGATAGAGGACTATGACAAAGCTGGCAGGCTTTGAAAGGTCTTTATTTGACAAAGTTCAGCTTGGGTAGACTTCTGACTAGATCCTTTGATACAAGTTTTGACATGTTCTTGAAGTTTAGGTGAGACAACCTCCTATGCCACAACTAGCTCACGTCTTCTGAAGCTTTTGAGAAGAAGAAAGTTGATACTGAGGAACTTACTTCAGAGAGATTCATCACACAAACATTTCCTTCTCTTGATCCAGTTAGCTTCATAGAGTTGGTTTCTAGGTCTAACTTAACACTGATTGTTGAGGAAGATGACTTGATGACCTTTGTCGCATATCTGACTTATGCTCAGTAAATTGTGCTTTAGTCCATCAACACGGGCTGCCTTACTAAAAAAAATAGCTCATTTTCCTATAAAGCCATAACCTCTGGTTTTCCCAGAGTTGTTATCTCCAAAGATAACAGTTAGATCATCTTTATCTTTAAAATTTGACAGAAGAGCTTTATTGCCAATCATGTGCCTTGAGCACCCACTATCAAGATACCAAACAGATTTCGTTAACCTTGGTACCTGCATGGACAATCATTGTTTATTTTAGTACACATACTCTCTTGGGTCCTTCAATGTTAGTTACCTTAGGAACCCAGACTTGCCTAATCTTGGGTCTACAATATGCAGTATACTCAAAATAACAATCAACAATCTTATCCCCATATTTATGACATTTATAACAATTTATATATTGCATGTGTGAGTGTGAGTGTGAGTGTGTGTGTGTGTAGATATCTTCTCACTTGGGACTTATATGTTCGATGTACCTTTCTTCTTGGTTAACCTCCCTGTCTCCATACTGATCTATGATTTTGAAATTTCTTAGAGTAAGAACTACTTGTACTATTGATTCTAGGTTGACTCGTAGAGTTGTTTCCAAACTCTATGACTCTTTGAGGCATGGTCGTAGACTTGGTTTTACTTTGCGATTTTATAAAACCCAAACCAGAATGCGATCTGTTATCCTTTGGAACAACAATCTAGTCAATAGAGATTAGTCGACATGAAATACTTAACTCAATAGTCTTTTTGGTTTTTACAAACACACTATTTTTATGGGAGGGAAAAACACTGTTTTTGTTAACTTCCACTGATTTGTCTATACTTAGGTTGGATGAAGATAGAATTTCAAACCCCAATCCCAATTTGTCATAAATAGCTCTCTAACTTGTGATTAGTGAGTCCATAAATAAGGAAGATCGGTTCTACATAGAGATTGTATTTTCTAGTTCGTCTATTTTAGAGTTAAGAGCAGACTCCCTCAACGTGTTTGCCTCAGTTATCTTTCTCAAATTCTCTTTCTCAATGACAATGCTTCATAGAGTAGTTTCCAACTGTACTTGAACTTTCTCTTTCTCCTCTTGAAGAAGAGAATAATCCTTTGATAGAACCTTGAATAACTTTATGTATCTATGCAATTCAGATGTAATATCATGAAAGACTATTCTAAAATCATCCATACTGACATCAGGAGAGTTGACGTCAAATACCTCACCGATATCGATTACTCGACGATCAGTGGTTGCGTTAGAGCCTTCCTCTATATCCATCAAGCACAGGTTGGCTACTTGTTGTTCTTCATCATCACTTAAGTCTGAGTTGGAGTTATCGTCTGAATCACTCCACAAGTTGTCAGCTACCAGACCTATTTCTTTCTTGTAAGACTTCTTGTAATCTTTATATTCTTTCTTCTTATCAAACTCCTGTTTGTACTTTTTGAGATCTTTTCGTAAAGGCTTGGTGCACTCTGCTATGAAATGACCAGGCTTCTTACAGTGGTAACACGAGTCTTTTTCTTATTCTCTGCTAATGCTTCCTTTGTTGAAGGCCTTCCTTGGTTTCCAGTTGCTACTTTTTCTCATGAATTTTCTTAACCTTCGAGTAAGTAGCGCTATATCATCATCATCATCCACACCTTCTTGATCATCTTCTCCAGCTTCGATTGAAGCTTTGGATACATCTTCAGAGGCTTTAAGAGTAATACCCTTATCCTTTCTTTTATTTTCAAAAAAAGTTTCTGCTCTTTGATTCAGCTCTAACTCACTGGTAAAAAGATTACCATAGAGCTTCTACATAGCCATCTCGTGCAGATTCTTGGATTCTCGAAAAGTCGTGGTCATGGCTTCCCACTTGTCGGGTAAAGCTCTCATGAATTTTATATTCAAGTCTTTGTTTAGATACACCTTGCCATATGAGTTTAGAAGGATGTTGAATCTTTCATATGTTATTGTAATGTTTTCTCCATGAACATGGGAGAACATCTCGTATTGTTGAGTTAGGAGAGATTGCTTGTTTTCTCTAACTTCTTCTGTTCCCTCGTGCATCACTAACAATGTTTCTCATACTTCCTTTGCAGTAGTGCAGTTGACAACATTCTCGAAGAGTTCATCCTCCAAAGCCATAAATAGAATATTTTTGCCCTTTTATCTAGCTGCACGCGCTTCTTCTCATTCTCTGTCCATTCTTTATGCATCTTTACAACTTCCTTATTGGATTGTCTGTTGTAGGAGCTAGCTTTGTAGGAACATATGGACCGATTAGAACAGCTTCGAGCAGATTATCATCAATAGCATCCATGTATGCATGCATACGCACTTTCTAATTAGCAAATTTTTCTTTGTTTTGAAGAGGTGTCTTACTTCCACCACTAAGCTTAGAACCATGTTTATTGTGTCATGGATCTACTCAAAGTGTAAGCTTTGTATTCGTGAGAACCTATTCTGATACCACTTGTTATTTCTCAAAGGCACTTATAGATCTAGAAGGGTACATCTTTTAAAATTTCTGTTAAATAATAAGATGTTATCAAATAGTTATTAATCTGATTGATTAAGCACAGCAGAATATGTCTTTTGGAAAACCCCTTGAAGATTGAAAATGAATCTCAGTTCTAAATATTTGCAAGATAAATACGATAAGCAAACACAAGAAATGTAAAAACAATAAAGTAAAGACACGGGTAAATTTTAAGTGGTTTGAAGACTAAACAACTCCTAATCCACTCTTCTACTCCACAAGTAGGAATTCCACTATGAATTTAGCACACATACAAGAACACTCTGCCATCTTCAAGCCCCGCATACTTGAATATTTAGTCACAAAGACAAAGACACTAAGACCTCTTCAAGCTCAACAGACTTGGATGTTTAGTTACTAAGACAATTACTCTCAGCCCTCTGATGATCTGATAATTGGTTCTTGTTAAGAGGTGCTGCTAAGATAGTATTTAGCATTTCTTCTCAGGTACTTAGCAGCGCGAACTATATATTTCAGAGTTTAGGCTTTTTGATCAGTGTTTGCCTCTCATTTAATTTGAATCCTTGTTACCTTTTATAATCTGCTAAAAATCTTCCCGTTGTTAGTGCCCATTTGTGCATTTAATGCTAAGATATTCTAGGATCCTTGATATTGACGTTTTAAGCCTAGGTGATAGTTCCTTTATTGCTTGCCTGTCACATTAGTATGCTTTTTCACCCAACACCCTTGACATGTCACTATCACCAACTAGATGGTAGACACATATTCTGATCTTCAATTTCCACCAAGGATGGTTGGTGTATACATCGGGTCCTTTAATTTGCAACGCTCCAGTGTCAGTCATTTTGTCAGACTTGACTACTCTACATCAAGTTCTTCTCAACGAACTGTGCATGGATGGAAGATTCACTTGTTCACTTTAAGAACTGAAGACTGCTTTACGATTTGTAGTGAACTTTACGATACCTCCAAGATGCTCTGCGATCCACTTGATGTATTGCGATTATGTTCATACTCTAAGATCCATCTTTCAAAATAGTAGAGTATCTTTACGAATATTCAGAAAACATATCAACTATACATCAAGACATCTTCTTCAAGATCAACTTAACAATATTTAATCTTTCTAATCTAAGTCCTTGTACATTTGATCAAATATTTATAAGGATTGTACAAATCATACTAGTACAAATATACATTAAGTTCATTTATCATCATATTTAAATATACAAACTCTAACAATTTGGACTTGTAGGATGATAATTTCAAGTTATGAACTTTGGAATCAGCCCAGAGTATGTTCTCTGCCGAACTGGCGCAACCGTGCCACTTCCAAGTCTTTTTCCAGCGCAGTCGCGCCGTTCTGCAGAACTGTCAAGAAAGGTTTGCTTTGTAAAGTGAATTTGATGGTATTATGTGTCTTAGTAAAACCCCAAAACATGTGTCTATTATAATAAACTAACTACAGAATGACCTCAAACAAAAAAAAAGATAAACAGTGTAAGAAATAAACAAAAATTTGGCCTTAGATGGAGTAACGTGGCCACGCCACTTCTAGACTAATTCTCGGCGCGGCTGTGACACCCCCAAATCCGGTACTTCCATTTCTAAAGGATTTGGTGTTCATTGTACAAACATCATCCATCTATCTACCCATAAATAAATGCAAACCATGCAATAGATAGAAATAATAATAATAAATCTCTCCCCTTATGGGGTTACATCAACTTCATAATAAATAAATCCCAGGTCACTCTAACCTTAAATCATTTGTGCGGAAACATAAACAAATAAGTCTTAAGTAACATCAATTCTACTTCTTATTACATAACCACATAAATAACACAGTCTTCATTACTTGCTAATCTTGCCCTTGCCTTTACTAGTGGAAGGTTCGTCTGCTCTTTCGTTCTTAACTGCAATGTTATTATTACGCAAGAGTGAGCACGATTGCCCACAAGTATAACAATATAACAATGAATAATAACATGCGAGAGAAATAATAACTTCGAATATAAAAGCTCAACTTTTGAATCAAGAAATGAATAACAAGAATCAAAAAAAATTCTGAGGGTCATAAGACCTTGAACTATGTCCTAGGTTGTCAAGTGTTTATTCTTGAAACCTTTAACAGTCATAAGACTATAGACTCTTCTTCTCGTACTTAGGGGGATCAGCCCTTAGTACCATACTGTGCACAATATCTTAACGATAAAGCGTAAATAATCCCCTATATAGGGTTGTTCATCTCAGTTTGACATTAGAGTCCGCACCAAAGGAAGTTTAGTTTGGATAATTCATCATGGGTTCTGAATTTAGAACGCTCATCAATTATGGACTAGTTGAATCAATAAGGGTTCGCTAGTCTAATAAGGTTTAACAATAATTGATAACTTAATTGAATAGAATCTCAAAAGGTATACAATAGAATAAGTATTGTATAACAGTATCATGCTTGAAAGATTTATAAACTTTAATATACAAAACAGACTTGATCAATAATAATGAGAACTTGCTCAATGTAGAAAGGTGAATTAATCAACTTATATAACGATAACAAATAGGGTTAGGAAAACTTGCCTCGTGCGTAGATTACACTTAATTAACTCGTTCTTTGAATTAAATTCTGCATATCAATTATGCTCACAATACCAGTCAATAATAACGTACTAAACATCATAAGTTATTCTTTGTGTAATCTCGAATTCATGACTATATTTAGTCAAATTATCATACTTGTTTTCACATAATATAATACTACACGAACAACAAGTTAATTACATAATCAACGATTCAAATAACATGTAATTGTCTTCTTGACTTGGTAAAACTCATTTTAATGTCTCATTATATGTCTAACAAGTTTTTATATTCATTAGACTAGGTTACTAACTCATTTCTATACTTGAACATTAAAAAAAAATATTTTCTGGACATTCTGCTAAGTGGCGCAGTGGCGCTGCGGCGCCACTTTTGTACTGGGTCTTGGCGCTGCGGCTTAGTACATGGCGCTGCGGTGCGGGGCATCAGTGCTGGGGTTGGCGCTGCGGCGCGGTGGCGCTGCAGCGCGGGACATCAGTTCTGGAGTTGGCGCCGCGGCGCAACACTCCAGAATTTGATTCCCAGTTCGCGAAGAACACAGAGTTCAGCGAATTAAACATTACATGATCATTATTTTCCCAAATTAAACATACCCACATGTTAGAATTAATATATAATCAATACCCAATGTTTATAGAGTGATTTTAACCCATTAAAACACATAATCACAGAATTAAAATATGCAAATTGTACTGTTCTTGATGTTCATGAAGTATTGAACATAAATTCCTAAAATTCAACTCCACGGATTCGTTATACAACCATATCCAACCATTCAAATTTCGTTTTGTTCGTTTTAGCATGCATAATCACATACAAGTGGAAAAAATTTAAGGATAATATATGATTGACGTATCAATATCACGTATAAGGCCATATGGCCATATAACATATTCCGTAATCGTATACTGTAAAATTTCATGTAACTGATGATATGGAATTATGCAATATATATATATATATATATATATATATATATATATATATATATATATATATATATATATATAAAACATGCCACTACTCGAATTATTACGTATATCCCTAACACAACTTTCCAAATTTTCAGAGATTCACAGAAGACTTTAAGCCATATTCATGAAACTTAAAAGACGTAAAATAAGAATTGGGTTAGAGAGAATTACCCAAGCGTAGTGTGAATAAAGATAACAAATTGGGACCCTTCTCAAACTCTCCAATCACACAACTCACACTCTCACTCAACAATTTCTCAACTCTCTCTGTGATGTTATGCCAGACTTAGAAAAAAATGAAGAAGAAGAAGGCGTATGAAATAAATAGAAAAGGAACTGACGCGTTGTGGAGGTCAGTTACCCAGTCATGGGTAACTGCTCCCAACCTCCCTTAGTGCCATGTTTGGCTAGCATACAAGATTTAAAACCCTTTATTTTAATAAAACCTTATTGCATAGTTTGAAAATGTCACACCCTTCATAAAATAAAATCAATATCTTATTTAATTTACTTTAAATAATAATTTCTCATAAATTCACATAGTCATATACTTAAATTTCTCATTAATAAATAGTGTCAAATTATTAACTCTCTAATTAATAATTAAATTAATTAAAATACTAATAGGCATATTAAATATTTCTTTTAATACAATAAGCTCACATAAATACATGCATCGAATAATAAAATTCTCCACATCAATTTAATAAATACAACACATGTAATAAATTAATCTACCATAATTTCATCAAATAATTATTTAATCTAATAATTAATTTATCGAAAAATATTTATTCACTCCAATAAATATTAAAATTAATTACAAAATCTCGGTTGTCACAGCGGCAGCACCGTGCTGCAGAATTTCCAAGATAAATTTGTTTAAAAGAAAGGGACCTTGAGGCATATGTATATAAGTCTCCAACATTAATACTTAAATCACGTAATGATTACCCTAATCATGTATAAAATGACTTAATCAAATAAAGATTGATTAGAGAATTACAAATGAATAAAACATTATAAGGGCGAGTTAGAATTAATGTAAACTGAAATTTTACATTGAATGTATGACTAATTGATATGCGTATGTGCACTTAAATTGTGTAGGATATTTGAAGAACAATTAGCAATAATTGTAAACAACAAAAGAGGCAAGTATCTTAACGTGTTGCAAGTTCTTTAAACCTTGTACAACTATTAGTATGTACAATGTTGATATACTATGTAAAATTCTCAAGATTCACAAATCTTTGATTTGAGCTTGCTATATTGCATATCTTTAAAAGTTCTACCACTCATGAACCGTTTATGAAGCAAGTCTAAGCTATTTAACTCGGCTAGACTAATGTGAAATATTTCTCTACTTTTATTACAAGTCTTGAAATATTATTAATGATAAATTGAGTTGTCCAACTAAATTGTTTTGGTTTGGACTCAAGTCTGAGAATGAACATCTCTTATTTGGGAAAATTTCTACTTGCACCAAAAGGCAGTGATAATGAACGCAAATGTCATTCTAGTAGATAATGTTGATTAACACAGGGCATAAAGGGCTGATCACCCACCGTGACCGTAAGTTAAGACGGTTTACAGTTGAATTACTATTAGACATTTTCAAAAGTATGAAAATGAAAGTTCTTGGTCTTGCGACCGCTCATCATAAATAGTCAGTATGTTGTTTAAAAAATGTAAACGAACTGTTATGTTATTCAGAATTGATTCAATGACTTCACAACTTTTGTTTCGTTGTAGAAATATATTTCAAGAATATGTTTAATTCCTATTATCGTTGTTCTTGATAACTGTTAATACTTCATGGGCAATTAAATGCTCACACTTGTTTAGAATTAAATGTTTTTAGCGAAACCTGATCGTATAGAAGAGTCTGACATGAACAAAAGAAAGGGAGAGATAAATGAGTAGTTGATGAATGCAATCTTTAATAGTTAGTTGTTTTGTAATATTATCTTATAATCATGTAATGAAGCTTATAAAGGTCTGAGAACCTGTGATTGACAAGTTAGACATATTGTAATAATTAGTAATTACCTTTATGTCAATATTAATATGTTGAATGAATAGTAATATTTAACAATGAATAGGTGTTTGAAAGTACTCGAATTTGAAGGCGTCACAGTTTAATTAATAATACTAATATGTTAATACAATTTTAACTATTTTATATAAAAAAATTTATTTAATTTTCTCCAAAATTGTTTGCATATTATACCGCTATTAAATGATACTAGTATTTCTGACACAAGATGTTTATGCATTTTAAAAAACATTGAAAAAATATAGGCCTTAATAAGGAGCGGAGGAGAGAAAAAAGAGAGAAGTTTTTATCCCATTTATATTAATAATAAGAGAAGCTAAAAATTTCTCCTCTCCGTTAATAATATAGACCAGTTGTATCACATGCACAACTACGTTTTTAAATAAATAAAAATAGAGTAATGCTATAAACACAAATTATTTTATAAACTGTTGATGTGACATACTCCACCTCAACGTATTGATCAATAAATTATTTCAATATAATCTTTGGGCCTACACAATATGTTAAGATGGAGTATGCCACATTAACAATTTATAAAATATTTATAAAATAATTTGTATCTTTAGCATTATTTTTACAAATATAGTTAAAAAAGAAAACTTATGAGGGAGTGGAAGAGTTAAAATGAGAATAAAAAAAATTAAAACATAAGAATAAATAACAGTGACACTGCTTCAAGAATGAAGCGATTAAAATTCTTCCTCTTCCTTTATAATACTTTCTCCGTCCCGCAAAAGTTAATTTATTTTGATTTTTTTTAATCAAATTGATTAATTTTAAAAATAATAATTGAGCAAAATTAATTATATTTTTTATCTTTCAAAAATTAGATGTAATAATTTCTTATAATTATAATTTATTTATCTATATTTTAAAGAAAATATGATAAATTTTAATTTTAAAATTGATCAATTTAATTTTAAAAATCAAACTAAGTTCGTCTTTACGTAACGAATAATGTAAATACAAATAAAATAATAATTTTACAGACAATTCTTGTAAATAATTTATTCTAATTAAAATATATTTTAAAGAAAATATGATAAATTTTAATTTTAAAATTGATCAATTTAATTTTAAAAATCAAACTAAATCCGTCTTTACGTAACGGATAATGTAAATATAGATAAAATAATAATTTTACAGACAATTCTCGTAAATAATTTATTCTCATTAAAATATTAAAAGTAAATCAATTTTATGCAATGGGCCCACAAGCTGACTGGTCAAACTTCAACAATTCCAACACCAAAATGTTCCGATCACAGCGAGCTCACTTGCATTATCTATCTCTCTCTCTTCAACATTGGTTTCATCGACAGAAAAGGGGCGTAGCTCTGTCCTCCAAATCTCTCCCCCCTCAACGGGCGGAATCCCCAATTCCATCATTTTCTCGCTAAAATACACACATTTACACCCAAAACCCCCAATTGGGGAATTTCCTATTTCTCTTTCAAAACATGCTTTGGGCGAAAATGGCGTCTTCTCTTGCAACAACAGCCTCCGCCTCTGCTTCTGTTGCCAAAACTAACCCCAATTCCGCCTCTTATTCACCATTCTGCCCTCGCCATTACTATCTTTCTCACTCCAAGCCCTCATTTCGGCTCTCTTCTAAGCCAATTCTTCGCCTCTCCACCAAGGTATCTTTTTCCAATTCTCTCTCTATGTATGTATATATATTATATATGTATATATGTGTATATATACATATTAGGAGGGCATGTATGTTAATTGAGTTTTTTCAAGCAAAGATTTGAATTTTCTGATTTCCTTTCGGTTGCTGAGAGATTTGAGCAGAAAGAATGAAACTAAATGTCATATGCTATAAGCTTTTGCCTTTTATTAAAATAAAGAATTTTCTATACAAAAAATGGGTTCTCTTTGGATCGCAATCTTATATGAGATTTTAAAAAGTTTTGATTTTTCTGTATATTTTATAACATTTTCTCAGGAACCAAACAGAAGATTAGTTAGAATGTGTTGTTTTGTGTTTGGGTTTTCTTGGTATGGTTTTATGTTGGTCTAAATTCAACTTTATATGTTTTTTTGAATACATGTTCATGCACTGCTTCAATTGGGATCTTTAGCATGTAATTTGATAAGGGTCATGATTGATACTATCAACTGTTTCCTTTTGCTGTATTATTCTCAACTGGTAAAAACAAAATGAAACGAAGTTCGTCGTACCTTTTGTCATTGCACTTGAACAAAAAGAAGTTTGTTTGGCCGTTAGTGTGCGGATGGATTGCACTACTGTATTTCAGATGAGTCTCAAAACGGCTTCATAAAGTAATCCAAAAGGAAGCAAGGAATTTAGAATCACGATTAGGAACAATTGACAATGCCATTTCATGTAAACGAACCACCTCCTGAAAAAATAACTTAGCAACATGAACAATATCAGAAGTTTTTCTACTAGGAATAAAATGCGCCATCTTTGAAAACCTGTTGTCCACCACAAATATAGAATCGTTCCCCTTTTGTGTCCGAGGAAGGCCGAAAACAAAATCCATACTGAGATCCTCCCATATATGGTTCAGCACTGGCAAAGGCATATAAAGACCGGTATTCTGAACATGACCTTTTGCAACCTAACATATAGTACAACTTTGAACAATCTGCTCAAAATCTGTTTAAGCCTAGGCCAATAATATCTCTCAGCCACAGTATGCAAGGTCTTATCATGTCCCAAATGAGCACCAAGTCCTCCCCCATGCAATTCCCGTATAACATGCTCTCGATGGGAAGTATTAGGAACACAAAGACAGTTTCCTTTAAACAAGAACCCCTCCAAAATAGGAAACTCCCCATCAAAACCATGCCAATTACATATTTGCGAAACATGTTAGAAATCGTCATCTAAAGAATACAATTCCTTTCAGCAATCAAAATCAATAATTTTTGTTTTAAAAATAACATATTGGCACGCCTACTTAATTCATCTGCAACCCTGTTAGTAGCTCAATATTTATGTTTGATCACGTATGCAAATTGGTCCACGTAAGTTGCCCAACATGCATGCATTTTATTTATATGCTGCTGAGTTTTGAAATACGTAAGAGATTGATGGTCTGAATAGATGACAAACTCCTTGGAACTAAATATGACTCACGTCTTCAAGGCACGAAAAACTGTATACAACTCCTGCTCATAAGTGGACCACTTCTGCCTTTGCATGATTAAGTTTCTCATTGAAAAAGGTAATAGGATGACCTTCTTGAGAAAGCACTCCACTAATTCCCACTCCACTAGCATCACACTCAATTTCGAATACCTTGAAAAAATTTGGTTATGCAAGAACTGGGGCCATTTTTAACTTCTCCTTAATTTCAGCGAAACTATGCTCTGCCTCATCTGTCCATTGGAATGTTCGACTCTTCATGCAATTAGTCATAGGAGCCATAATGCTACTGAAATTACGAATAAAACGCCTATAGAAACTTGCCAACCCATGAAAGCTTCTCACTTCAGTTGTAGTTTTTGGAACGGGCTACTCCCAAATTGCTCGAAACCTAAATACCATCTGCACCTACTACAAAGCCCAAGAAAAGAAGCTTGCTCTCCATAAAAGTACACTTCTTCAGATTAATATATAGTTTGTTCTCAAGCAAAACAGAAAACACTTGTTGTAAGTGCTCTATATGATCCGACTGACTAGTATTGTAAACCATTATGTCATCGACCACCACAAACTTATTAATAAAATGTTTAATACCTGATTCATCAGTCTCATAAATGTGATGGGAGCATTAGAAAGTCCGAATGACATGACAAGCCATCCATACAACCCTTCTTTGGTTTTGAACGCCGTCTTCCATTTGTCGCCAGGCCTAATTTGAATATGGTTATAGCCACTTCGTAAATCAATCTTCGAAAATACCTTAGCTCCACCCAATCTATCCAACATATCATCAATGGGAGGAATAGGGAACCGATAACAAATTGTAATTTTATTGGCAGCCCTGCTCCACACACATTCGTCACGATCCATCTTTCTTTGGGGTTAATAAGGCCATAACAGCACAAAGACTAATACTTTCCTGAACTTAACCTGCTCCCTTAGATATCATTCTCCTTCAGGTTCATCCTGTAGTGCGGAAGGTTAGGAAGACTAGCTCCTGGTATAAGATAAATCTGATGTTGAATATCTCGCATTGGAGGTAACTCTTTCGGCAATTCATCAGGCATCAAGTCTGCAAACTCAGATAACAAAGGCTCCAATTTTTGTGGAACTGGTTTAGTATTGCTGCTCACTTCATCCTTTACTATAACACCGTATACCACTTTTGATTCCTTCACATCAGACAAAAATCACAGCGCGTAGCCAAATTGAGAAAACTCTTACCATCAGCCGGAGGTGTAGAAGCAACGGGTAAAATTGCAATCTATTTTTTGTTCCACCAAAACACAAATATTTTGATGACCTTTGTGATTTGCATCCACATCATGTTGCTAAGGCCAACCAAGAAGCACATGACAATCCCAATCACAAATAGGTTGGTTTAAGTTTCGATACCTACCATCCTGCAATTGTTTCCACCATGCATCCGCACCCCGTCTCAACTTACATGTAATCAGATTCACTTTCTTATTCTTAGGGATATCTATTAAATTAAAGAAGGCTTCAACATCATTTATCCAATCTAAAAGTCTCTCGATATCTAATGAACTATAAAAATTGGGAATTTCTGCTTTTACCTTATACTCTGGTTGTTGGCTGTAATTTCCATGAGCACCGTTATTCCCATAGTGTTCCATAGCCCTTCCATGACCTACGCCATGAGCAACTCTACATCCACCACCTCTTCCACCTCTACGAAGGTTCTGGACTAATATGTAAGGTTCCTCGTAAGCCAAATTTTCATTTGTCTCATAATCGCCAAAATCAGCTAGTTGATGATTAACATTAAAATTGGGTCTTGCCGCTTGATTTCGGACACGTCCATCACGATCCTCCGCAGTCCTCAATTCGTTGATGAAGTTTACCAACCCGCCTATCTGCAGTTGCATATCCACCATCTATGTTGCAGGGCATCCACTGATTCCTGCGTAGCATACCGTGGTTGTACTCCTGCTTCTTCAGCCATGACCAATGGATACAATTATCCTGTCTCTGATGCCAATTGATGGCTTGACGCAACAGATTGTAATTGTTACTTTAGCCTACTAACACAAAGGCAGATAATTTTGCGCACAAGGGAAAGTAATAAATTCTCTGAGAAAAAACACAATATTATTATAAATTGAATTGAATTGATTAAGAATGAATAAGAAGTCTCAAGGCAACCTATATTTATAGGCCTATGTACTCCCCTATTGTGCTTTGAAAAGGATAATAAATAACTCTCCTAATCTACTTTGAAAAGAATAATAGAAGTACTAATTACCTTTCCTACAAGTAGTTGGAAACTTATTAAAATCAAAATAATACTAAATTTAAATCCTATTCTAAATTGGATTTTGAATTGGAATCTGCCATTGCATCAAAATTTGATCGACTGTACTAGCTAAAAAACTGCCCGACTTGGCCCGATTTGGTCTGTTCGTCCGATTTTTCTGGTTTTTTGAACATCCCAAAATAAGGCTGGTAAGTGACCACCCTTATCCCTTTGTCCGTTCACAACTGATAACAATTCTCATGCAAATAAGCACATTGAATTTGGTGTGCTCTAGATTTTTACTTCTTTTTCCCTCCTCCCTTATATTTTACTATATGAATAACCATCTCCTTGGAATCCATCACGGTATTGCTACATTTTATAAGCCAGTGTTCAAGGAGAAATTTGAGCCGTCGCCTTCAATAAGATAGGACCTATCTTTCCTACTATTTAAATGTTTATTATTAGATGCACGTACTTATTTATGAAACTTCAAAGATTTATAATAAAAACGGTTATTACTCTAATAAATTGTGGTGGTGAAATGTGGCTCTAATATAAAGACAACAATAATGCTAACAACATACGCAGTGGTAGTTAGTAGTTGGTAGTAGATGTGGTAATGGCATGATGGTGGGTGATATTGGTCTCACTTGTAGTTTTGTGGTGGCAGTGCCATCAAAGTTGTGGTACAGTAGTGTGGTGGAGAGGCATGGTGTTGTGATGCGGTGATGGTAATATTGACAGCGTGTAATGTTGTTGATGATGTCTTGAAGACAGTGTCATCACCATTGTTATTTATTTATTTTATGGTTGGCCCGGGGGTGGGGGGGGGGGGGGGGCGGGTTGGTTCTGAAAGTGGTAATCCAGCATCTAGAGTTAAGAAATATCATGTCTTTTATTTTAAATAAACGATGCTCTTGATCCGCTCAGTACAATATTTTTACAAATTAAGGTTTCTTCCACATCCAATATCCTAACTGATGACATAATTTTTAGAATTCTGAAGTGACTTCTCTGCAGTATTTTATGTCGAAAAGTGCTCTTGTTAGATTTTTCTTTCCCTGAAGCATCATCAGAAGTAAAAGCTTGGATTTATCAAATACCCATGGAGGCCCTAGCTTTCTTTTCTGGTGAAGAGTGGTGTTTGAGCCTATCCATGCAGGATGTTTGTTGTTCAGTAGTGTTGTTTCTTTATAGTACTGTGACACTAGGTTGATTTATTCTCACACTTTCAGCGAAAGATACTTATTCCCTTGATCAACTTTCATCTTAGATTTGTAAGATCTTAACTTTTTCATTCATTGTAGCATTGTCATTGATGCGACTATGAAACCAGCAATATAATATTGTATCCGTGAAAAGCAGTTGCATTTTAATTTTTTATGTTATGAAGCCATTTGAACTCTTATGTTGTTTTGTTGTTGTGGAATTAACATCTGCATTGTAGGGTTTGCAGTCCAGTAGGAACCGTTCCCCTGTGGTGAAAGCCCAACTGAACGAGGTAAGGGTCTTTCAATGATTTTCATTTGAGGATCTGCTTTCCAATTTTTATTCCTTCGCGAACACACTTTTGGAGCCATTTATTGCCTTCAAGGTTGCCGATGGATCCTCAAATGCTGCAGAAACTTCAACTAAATCAGAAATACCTGCAACAGAAGCTAAGGGTGCTGAGCCATCAAGAGAACTTTCTCCCGTGTCTTCGGCTTCAGAAGAATCAATATCTGAGTTTATTGCTCAAGTTAAAAATCTTGTAAAGTATGTGAACTTATTTCAGTTATTTGCACCAACCTTTACATTTGGGCTTTCGGGTGAACAAGCAATGATCATGTTTCTTGTCATTCAGGCTAGTTGATTCTAGGGATATTGTAGAGCTGCAGTTGAAACAGCTTGACTGTGAACTCTTAATCCGTAAAAAGGAAGCTTTGCCTCTGCCACCAGCTCCTGCTCCAGTTATGATGCAAGCACCTGCTCCGCCACCAGCTTTCCAAGCAGCCTCACCAGCGGCTCCATCAGCAGCACCTTCACCTCAAGTACCTTCTTCCGGCGCAGCCCCAGCAGCTTCTCCACCTTCAGCTAAGTCGGGGAAGTCGTCTCATCCACCTCTTAAATGCCCCATGGCAGGGACATTTTATCGAAGTCCAGCACCCGGAGAACCGGCATTTGTGAAGGTGATTCATCTTAGCGTTATGATATATAAGACTGATTGAAAAACCTATTTGATGAGTATTTTATTTGTGCAGCATTCCTTTCTACCCCTTTCTTTTCTTTTCTTTTCTTTTTTTAAGATAAAAGAAGAATTTTACTAGGAAGAAGAAAGACACAGCATAGGTGGACAAAGATTCCACCAAAAGTAACAAAAGGAAATAGGAAAATCTCCTTTTGTTAAGGACACCCTCCAGTCCCTATGAAAATCTGGAATACCTAGCCCCAAAAAGTCCCATATCCAACCCCCAAAGGCGCAAAAAAAGATGCCCTATTGTAGCCATTCTCAATATCCAACCTTAGAACCACAACCCTATTATCAAACCCTATTATCACGACGCCCGAGTTCCTTCTTAGCCTCATTAGCCACTAATGCAGTGTTTAGAATTCGTATCCCGCACACACTGTTTCCCCCCAACACCACTCCTAAACACCTTGATAAAACCTTAGTAAGGATCTTACACATACTAGGCAGCAGACTAATAGGGGCTGAAAATCCTTCGTCCCAATAGATCTAACAAGGAATTATAGTGATAAAAGAAGAATTAACACTTTTCCTAACCACACCATTTCTGTGAAACTCATGGGGGAAAGGGGTGGGGGTGTTAAAAGATCACTCATTGTTTCCCAAGACTATTGAAAGAAAGCTACAGTAAAACCATAAGGACAACGGAACTAATCCTCTTCAACTTGCCGAATCTCCTTTTCCTCTAAAGCCCTCTCAAGCGTCTCCTATTAATACTCGAATTGGACTCCAATCACAACTTCCTTCTCAATAAGAGGCTTATAAAAACCTGTAATCTCTCTCCAATGAGACTCAGGATCCGAATCAGCACCCTGGAATCCAGTTCAATCTCCTTAGCTTTCAATGACCATTAGTAACATTATGAAAGCTTAGAGCTTCCAACACGCTCTTGAACCCAGTTACCTCTCATCTTCACCAACTGCTCCTCAAACTTATTCGCAAGCTCAACTTAGTGACCAACTAAACTTCAGACGTAGAACCCCCTCTCCCAGCTGTTGCATCAATATCTTCTAGCTCCTTAAAAGCATTAATTTTTAAATATTCAAATCACTATAAACATCCCTGTTCCATTCCTTCAACTAACCTTTAAGGAATTTTAACTTAATAAACAATTACAACTCTCCCCACCTAATGCAGGACTAAGCCTAGAAGGGTTTAAAAATGGGATAAAGGGGAAAGAAACAAGGGTTGAAGGGGAAGAAGAAAGATGCCCCAAGGCCACAATGGCACAAAGCTGTTATCTCAAATCTTTTGAATTCCAACAGTGGAGATTGCATTCCTTAATCCTTATATAGACCATAAAACACTTATTTTAGTACAACTTTGGTAACCTAATTCAGTAAGGAAACAAATTCCTAAAAAATCCTAATTACTAATCTAAATAATTAAAAGATATATAATTATTAGCTAATTAAAGTAACCTAGTTACAATACATTTATCCCTTAATAATATTATAAATAATATACTAATAATCCTTTGTAGTTTCCAATCTTCACACCCGTTCTGCGTCACCAGTTCACCACCCCTCCACTTGACACTCGCTACTATCCCACTAGATTCTGGAAAGTGGAAGCCGCTATTTCATCTGGTTTTCCAACAGCCAATTCCACTAATCTTCTTTCTCCCTTGAAGTTAAACCTAGTTAGGCCGCAGGTTCTCAAGTCTGAAAGGAGTGGGGCCCTAGTTAGGAGGATTAGAGTCTAGCATAATAGGTAAATGATCATAAACGAGACAAGACAACACCTGGACTATACTAGGACACTCATCCTCCCACTCATTAGAGAAAAGAAACCTATAGATACGAGTAGCAACCTGGCAGGCCTCCCAATGTTCTGACAGTTGAACATTGGAAAGAGGCAAATCTCTCAAACCACAATCCTTGATAACCTCGTTAAACCCCTCATGCTCATCACGACGGTGGAGACTCCCAGCTTCTCGTCAGTATGCCTAATCACATTAAAATCAGCTCCCATGTGACAAACCAAAAACATAGTGCAACACATCCAAAAATGAGGATCTCTCAATAGAACATTTAGGACCATAGCCTGGAGTGAACCTCACTCTGCATGATCTGCAACTGAACAACACAGAGAGAGAATAAAAACCCTGAAGAACACCAACTCTAGTCTCAAATCTTGTATCTTAAAAAACTATTTTACCTTTGGAAGCATCCGGTTATTCTCTTCATCATTTTTACTTATCTATAAGCACTAGGTACTGAACTTTGAGGGTCATTCTCTTCAGGTTGGAGATAAAGTACAGAAGGGACAGGTTCTGTGCATCATTGAGGCCATGAAGTTGATGAATGAAATAGAAGTAAGGCCTTCTCCATTTCTATCATAATTTTATTTGATATGAACTGTGCAAAATTTATTTCTTGCAATAAAACTGTTGTTTATGTGTAATTTATTTTGAAGATTATTTTTTACAGCAACTGGTTATTTTACTGGATGATGAATGCTTAGATATGTGTATAAATCTCTTACCATTTCTTGAAAATGTTATCTTGTGCTTTCTCTTGGTATAGGTAATGAAGTAAATTCAGTTGTAAAGAACTTCCTAGTGGAAATATTGGGGTAAACAAATTTAAATTTATTATCCTGTTCAAAAGGCATTATCTTGTTCTTAATAAGCCTACCATCACACGTTAAAGAACTAATAGCTTGAATGCTGGACACTTCCAGAAATTGGAGTAAGTTTGGAGAACCAGTTGATAGAGTAGTAAGTACTAAATATTTTTGGAGTTGCTTAGTGGTTTCATGGGACGATAGGTTAGCTTAAAATTTAAGGCAGAATTTGGTGGAGTCCATTTACATTACAGGAGTTTCATGAGATTTTTGGATGTTAAGATGAATATGGGGTAAAAAACCAAGAAACAATAAAAAAATATTGAAAACACAACTGATATTATTTAAAGAGAAGACCAATTGAAATGAAACCAATAACTGCACCACTGAGGAAGAGTGATATGATAATGTTAAGTAAGTGGCAGAAAACTTCCGACCAAGTTTTGATGCAAAACTAGTTTGGGCATAAAAAAAGGCCTTTTAGGGACTGCTTTTCAAGGGTTTTGCAGCTAAAATTTGAAAGGAATTATTGGATGACTGAGGGGTTTGTTATTTGTAAATAGAGGATAGAGAATTGAGGTTCAAATAGGGACGGTAAAAGGATGATTGAGGGCCATTCTAGGTGATGTGAGCAGAACCCCAGAACAGTGACATTTTTTTTTGGTTTTGATCGAGTGCAAATGGTTAGCCTGGTAAAAAGTGTGATCCTTTTTCGATTGTTTTGTGTTGACCTTGTGAAACCATGGTTTCCATTGCTCAATCTATTCTTTTAGTAGCTTAAACTTTTAGAACTTCAGAGTCAGGGTCATCAACGCCTATCACACCCTCCATAGCAGTAATTGGGTAACTAAAGAGAAGCAGTAGCAGTGTTACTCTCTCTTTCTCTCTCTGTTGTTATGTTTGAAACCTAGCTGGCGGTGCTAATGATCGATGGATCAACTCAATTGGTTATCTTGGTTATATGAGAAACCCGAATGGGTTTATGGGTTTTATTTTTATTTTTTTAATCCAACTTATGTGTCAACCCTAAACCCTTTTTGGCTTAAGGAATCCTTCAAGTTGGTCAAGGAGCTCGCTTTGTGACTTGATACCTGACCACCCAAGACGCTCGCTTTAGAGCATGTGACCAAGGCGTTGCATCACCTTATGATTTCCTCACCGCCTTATCGACTAAGTGACACCTTAATAACCATGCATGTGATAACTTAAATATAGTATCAGAATTCTGATACGCAAAGTCTTGGATCAAGTTTTTTAATTGCATTTATCACTTCATTATGTTGTTAGTGCAACAACTCTGTATGGTTTGTGCATTTTGATACACCTTGGTTTCTATCTTTGCTTACAAGTGGAGGGCATTTCGTTTGGTTTGTGCATCATTGGATCACTTTTCTTGTATTTAAGCTCTTAGAGCTGTTGGTAACTTGATGGAACTTATGACACTTTATTTCTCTCTTGTTCATATCCACTGTAGAGGGCATCCTGTCCTCTTTTATTGTAATCTTTCCTATATCTGAATAATATTATTTATTTTACCCAAAGAAAATATGATCATGAAAGTGGCGTGCTAGTTATGATTGCAGATCAAAGTTTTGAGAAAAATTAGGTAAGAAAAATTAAGAGAAAAGAAGAGATGTGTCCTCGCACTTAGACCTCCTCACAAAAATTTAGTGTTTATCACTTATAATTTTCTTAATTTGATTTATTTATTAACACAATCATATCTTTTATACAGAAGTAACCTTATTCCGGACTTGGGCCTATTTTTGCTTGTAGAAACGGTAAAAGTCTCTAAACATGAGAAACATGTGCCATTTTGTCTAACAATATGCCAAGTATTTGATCCATATCCAGTCCATCAATCCAGACACCCCAAGCATAAGAGGGGGCCTTCATTGGGTAATAGCCCTTTACATGAGTGGAGTATTGTGTTGTTGGGCTATCTAGTTGGGGGATGACGGATAACCAACCTAGCCATGCTGATGTTTATTGTCAAGTACATTGTCAGCTTGTAATTAGTATTTCAACCAAGATTACCAGGGAACTCTTATCTATCCTGCAACCATGTTCACGACCCTCCACAGAATTCGCAATAAAAATCGCGAAGTCCCCCCTCCTCCTATGCTGATAGGGTCTTCTCCTAAGTCTGGTTTTTACAAGTATTCTAGAGCTCTGGTGGTTGGTGGGGGTTGATCTCTCTATTGTCTGTCTGTGCTCTGTTGCAGAGTTTGTAATGCATCTTCAGTTTTGGAACATTGCTACTAGTTAAAACACGTATATGAATCGTTCAATAGTTTGCCAGAGAAACTTGATTGCTAATCTTACCATGTCCTACCGAAGTACTGTTCATATAGTTATGACTACGAATATTATTACTATTAAATTTATTTTTTTGTTGTTGTGACTAAGAATAAATAAGTCTAATTATAACATTTTGTATTTTCATTTTTTGCCAGGCTGATCAATCAGGTACAGTAACTGAGATCCTTGTAGAAGATGGCAAGCCTGTCAGTGTTGATATGGTGAGTCCTATAAACCGACGACCTATCAAATTACGACCTTATATGTTTGCCTTTCTCGACATTTTTAGTCATTAATTTTTGTTCCCTAAATGTAACTTCTTGTTTGTTCCAGCCGCTATTCTTGATTGAACCTTAAATATGATGGAACTATGGCAAGCAAAGGTACTAGTGGATATTAGAAGGGTGGTTCACTTGTTAATATTGTGAGACACGGCTTTATCTTGTTGTGATTCGGATGTTTTGGAGTATGATTGTAGCTAGAGATGGGACAGAGTGAGCTGCGATAAAATTCACTTTCATTCAGATCTACTTTCTTCAAGATCTTTTCTTTTTACCAATTTTTAGAAATTCTTTTTATATTTTTAAAGTACTTTCTTTGTAATTTATTTGAGCTATGTCCTATATTTGGAAGCAGGGTGTTAGTTTAATAATCAATAATTTGTATTATAAGTCTTTATTTTCAATAAATTAATAATAGGATGATGTTTTGGTGTAATGATTTTGACATTTATCATATGTTAAAATATAATTTTTGAATTTGAGGAGGTAAAATATCAGATTCCTACTTCAAATGGGACTAATTTTTTGGTTTATTTTCACCCAATCAACAAAAGGGAGTTCTCATTTTGATATCAAATTAAGATTTTAAATGAGTTTCTTAATATAAATTGTTTAAAATCTTTAGAGTTTGTATGTTACGTTTACCTGGTCTGTGTTAATTTCTTATACTTGGTATATAATAAATGAAATTTTCAACATTTATCAAGTGAAAATGGACAAAAATAATAATCTTTTAAATATTATTATAAATAGTGATACCTTTTAGATAATTTATAATAATTATCAATTTATTATGACTAGAAGTAAATTAATTTATGTAACTTTTGAGTTAAAAATATTTCAAGTTAATTTTAAAAAGTCCATATTAATCTTTATTTTGAAAAGGAGAAAGTATTCGATATTCCTTCACATACAAGCACTGTGAATTGAGACTTCCAACAATAAAGCGGATAACCTTTTTGAATTACCTTTTTGAATTAATTACTCGCTCTCCCTTCCAAGGGGGAAAAGTCCCATTAATAAAGTTTCTACGCTTTGAAAATATTTGGTGTTCTATATTTATTCCTTAATTTATTTAAATTTTTATTTGGTATTGATGATATGATAATGAAATATTGACAGTAAATTTTAACACTGTTTGTGAGTTTGGGGAGAAAAGAAAAAAAAAGAATTTAAAATTTTTGTGAGAAAAGAGAGTGAAAGAAAGGAAATTCATTTTCTTTCTTTGTGTTTGTTAGTTTTTGAAGAAAATTTTAACATAACATAACATTGCATATTATTATTTTATTTAAAAATTATTATAAGGATAGTTTTGGTATTATAATATGTCATCTAAGTCTAAAAAATTTCCTTCCAAATCTCAACTTTGGGAGGAAATTTTTTAAAAAATTCCCTTTTCCCCTTTCTCTTCTATCCTCAAAATACTTACAAACAAGGATTTTGCTATCTCCTTCCTAAATTTCCTTCATTTTCCTTTCACTTCTCTCCTTTTTAAAACTCATAAACACAGTGCAAGACACCATGTCATTTTATTCTGCAATTAAAAGAGTGGATTTTTTCTTTTGGGACCTACAAAATCACAAATTGAACATTTTTTCTTTGTTCTTCCTCGGGATGAAAACAAAACAAGATAATACTTTCTATACAACCCTCTTCTTTCGTCACAAGAACAAAACAGAGCTTGTCCATCGATAATCAAAAAATTCATATTCATTCATATTCGTTCGTATTCGTATTAAAAAAATTAGATATTATTCGTATTTGAAACAAAGTAGATATATTCGTATTCGATTTTAATGTATTCGCAATTAAACATATGCAAATACAGATATGGGCGTATTCGCATTTGTTTATCATCCGACCGTATATATATCCGACAGATAAAGGATATCTGATATCCGATATTCGAATTCGAATCCGTATCCAGATTTCGTATCTAAATAACTTGTATGTGTGTGTGTGTATATATATATATTAATAATTTAACTATCAATCGTCATATATTAAGTAAACATAATTTTTTCAAACGACCTTCCTTACATGTGCAATAATTAGATTTTACTGTCATGCGATTTTTTTTAAATGTCATTTAACTTTAAAAAAATAGAAAAGAACACTTTTTAAATATAATACTATTAAACTTGAATGAACTTATTTAATTTTAGTTGATGTATGTTTACTATTTGTAAAGTGTAAAATATTGAAAATGTATAAAATAAAACAAAACTATAATTATTAATTTGTTACAAATATTTTATTTTCAAAACTTACAGGAGAACAAGAGTGGATGATAAATTAACAATATTTTTCATTGAAAATGCATTTAATTTGATATTTTTTCTAGGATGCTTAAATTTTGATTGATTTTTATGATCCATTATGGATGATGACGTGCTTGACATTTTCGTCCCTTTATGATTATGATGTTTAATTAATACGTATTATTTAAACTTTAAATGGTTATGGGTAATTATTCATTTTTTTTTCTTTTCGGATAATATTTTGAATATCGAATATGGATAGTATTTTTAAAATCCACTGGATACCAGATACGAATACAGTTAGAATATTAGTTTTTCGGATACAGATACAAATACCATTGTATTCGGATTCGTATATATCAATAAAATGTAACATAATTTTCTTCACGAAGATGAAACCAAAACAGAGCTTGTCCGATGTGACTAACCTTACAACACATTTTTTTCTTGGGTACTAGGGTTTTGAAAGAATTCCCTCCATTACACTTATCTTCCAATATCTCGCAATACATATTTAGCGACACAATGTTTACTTTTGGCGATGGTACCAACGACACAATTATTTCTGACAACTTTAATTACGTCGCTAATTATTTGCGACGAATTTTGTTGTGTCACTAAATATAATATTTACATCGTTGCATGTGTATTCCAAGAAATTGTAGTATAGGCGTGATAGAGGGGGAATCCTAATCCAGGATTTTAAATGTTTTGTTATAGTAATTTTTGAGTAATCTCTGTAATATCTACTTTGCTTAATTCAATGTTTTGGAGAATGACTCTTGCCTTCTTTGCTATATGCTCTGAAATGACTAAAACTTGGTTAAGAGCCAACTTGACTTTACTACAAGCTCGTACACTAAAACCGCACCAAACTTAAAGCCATAACTGAAATACAAAATAGTAGTAACTGAAATGACAGTCAAGCATGATGTTCATCCCATGAAACACATAACATAAGAGCTAATGCCCTCACATAATTAACCTTCTTTTGCATGCTATTTGAGGTGGTATGAGATCAAGGACTGTTGACGTAATTAGCTAGCTCCCATTCAGATATCTGTGCCTATCACATCCCTAAGACTGTACGATTTTAACAGTTTTGGTTTTCACAATATTATCCAAGTGACATTTAAAATAATAAGAATTTGTATAGAATAGCAGATATAGGTACTGATAAAGAAAAAATAAGAAGAGTTGACTATATGCAGCAAAAGCTTATCAAAGAACTTGTAACACAGGAAAAACCTACTAGAAGGACTTGTACAAAATAAGAAGAGTTAACTCTAAATGTTCCTTTGTTGAACTAAAGCCTTATACAAAGGACTTGTACGCATCTAAAGAGCAATTGGTATTCAAGACATAACTTCAAGATCAATTAGGTTGTGGTGCGAGAAATATAACATAACTAATTAATCAAAAAAAGAAAAGAAAGAAAAACTAATAATAGACCAAATGAAAGATTTCGCGACTAGTAAAAAGTCAACTACAGACGGTTACTTCCAAAGTTGAGGACATGATTATCAATAATCAACAAAGGAACATGAATAATGAATAAGTACAACAAACTATTTCTAATATAACTGCAAGTTGGATCTGAACTGAAGCATGGTAGCAACCTATAGCTTGGTCCAATTCACGACTAGATAACAAAGAAACAAAATTTACATCAACATCAGTGTTGATAACTGATGAGTTAAAATTATGTACAACAAGTGCACATCGTCTATTGTAGATTTCGTAAATGCAGGTCAAACCATGGGCGGACCTATGTTAGGGGCAGGGGGGGCACCTGCCCCCTCTGAAATTTTATGGGTCAGGGGTGTCATCCGGCTTAAAAAAAAATTGAGAAGGCTACAACATTACTACAGTACTACAATTACCTCTAAAGACTATTACCACTAAAAACTACAGCACTACTAATCTACTATAGTACTACTATTTCGAGAAAGCTACTAGTCTACTACAGTACTACTATTACCTCTAAACATTTGAGAAGACTACAACATTACTACAGTACTATTATTTCGAGTATAAATAGGACTCAAATGTTGGTTAAGAAAAGAAAGGATGATATGTATCCCTAAGTTTATTTGTTGGTTAAATTGGCTCTACTTTTGTCCGTTGCTACTGCAACTGTTGAAATGACATTTTCAGCCATGAATGTTGTGAAGAATGAACTCCGTAACCAAATGGGAGATGAATAACTGTTTAATAATATACGTGTGATAATTTGTAACTATTAAAAATGAGGTTATCATGCAACATTTCAAGCAATGAAATATCGAAAAATGTTATTGTAAATAATATTTGAGGATTGTTTTGTTTTGTGATTCATTTTATTATATTTTTATTCGTAAGAGATTTTTTTTTCGAGTTTGACCCCACTGAACTATCAAGTTGGATCCGCCCCTGAGTCGAACCACAGAGACTATATCAACTCTTTAATATATCCTTAATTAATAATTTAGGCAATTTAGAAACAAAAATGGTGGAGAAGATTAATGAGCAAAGATCCAAAAATGCCCCTGACGTTTACCCCGATATCCCACTTACACCATAAACTAATTTTTTTTTCCCAAAAGTACCCTTAATATTACAAATTTAAGGTCAATTGTGCCCTTCCCATTAAAAAAAATCTAGCTAGGCAAACGAAGTACTAGACGATTGACACGTGGCAAAAATAATTTTTTTTATTCTTTTCTCTTTCTCTCTCTCTTTTCTCTTCCTTTCTTCTCTCTCCTTTCTTCTTCCTCTGTTCAAAATAACAAAACTGAACCGTTACCTAACCTAAACACACCATGCCGTTATCATCATCCTCCTGTTATAATCTCAATCATCACCAACCTCTGAACCAGATAATCATGGCCGCCATTACCGACCTTCTCATTTTCGCTCTCCTCCCTCGACTGCACATACAATTTGTACACATATGAACAAAATCCTCACCCACAGAGCACCGTAGACACCACCTTCCCTCCCCCAAATTCATCCCCATAATCAATCACACCCCCAACACATTCATCGCCATTAATGCCGTCATGCAGATCCCTCCGGTCAGCCCCGTAGTCAAAAACACCATCCCTGCCGTACCCATGAAGCAGAGCTGCCACGTCACGACATTGCTCACCACCGTCGCCCAATAAACCCCCTGACCCCGATCAAACACCTGCAAACTCTCCCTCCTCATCTCGAAGAACCCGCCGTATGACGCCATTCCGATAGTGGCCAGCACCGTCGCGACGATCTTCATCACCAGCTGCATTTCCATCACCATGGCGTAACAGTACACCTTTTTGTAAATTTTCTCCATCACCGGTAAATACAGAGCAAACAACAATCCAGCGCCGATTGTGGTGGGTCAGTTTACCCCCAAAAAATTAGAACTAAAATTTGAGAAACAGAGTATTTATATACACATTACCTATAGAATTTCATCTTAATTTGCTCTAGATCTGTCTATGAATGGAGATCTAAAATTTGCTCCAGTATTTATATACTCAAATGAATAACAGAGTATTCATATACCCAAATTTAAAATAACTCTGTTAAGATGAAATTAAAATACCCAAATGAATAACAGAGTATTCATATACCCAAATTAAGCAAATAACTCTGTTAAGATGAAATTAAGCAAACATATTCCAATATTTATATACCCAAATTTGCTCCAAATGAATAACAGATGGTGATGGTGGGGGTGGGAGACAGATTTGCTATTGTATAGAGACATACGAGGCTTCTTGTTGTTTGGTGACGGAGCTGGGTCGGCAGGAGGAATCGCGAGAGTCGAGGAGGAGGAGGTGATCGGTGGTCGGAGGAGGAAGTGGAGGAAGTGATTGGTGGTGGATTTGGGGTTTTTTTTTAATTGTTAATGGAAAAAATGGAGGAAGGAGATGAGAGAGAGGAAAGAGGAAGAAAAAAAAGTTTTTTTTTATTAATTTTTTTTCTTGACACGTGTCAGTCACGTCAAAAATAAATTAACATCTGTTTATTTAGTTGGCATTTTTTTAACGGGAATGGTATATTTGAGCTACGTTTTATAACGTTAAGGGTACTTTTGAAAAAATAATTAGTTTAGGGTGCAAGTGGGATATCGGGATAAACATCAGGGGTATTTTTGGACCTTTGCCCGAAGATTAATTAACTAAATTATGCAAAGTATTAATTAATAATGGAAACTATTAATGAGAAAAGATACCTAAGAATTGGAATCCACCAAATATTAACATAATAAATAATTTCTTATTTCCTAAATTAATTCTCAAATTATTTTCCCTTCCTTTTAAAAATAATGATTCATATAATTAATATGGACAAGCATAAGTTATGAAAAATTCACAGATTAACTATAATTTATCAAAATCTCATAATCAATATAAGAATCATACGCAATTTATGCAGAAAAAAATATGAAGGCGAAAATAATTAGGTATTAATTTTGGAACGGAAAGAAAATATTATTATGCAATACCTAATTTTATTATCATCCTAAGTATTAGAAATTTAGCTAGTCATGAAATTAAAAACAAAAACAAATAATATTAGTACTACTATTTGCATGAAATAAGAATAATAATTAAAAAAAAGAATTTATGTTATATCAATAAAAGAAAGTTACAAATACTCCCTGATAGTAGTAGCAAGCATGATTAGAATAAGAGAATAGATAAAAGCTCTAAATATCTTACTCTCTTCTACACCAGCAACAAACTAAGGAACAAAAATAACAAGTGGTGCCATTTCTCTATAAAACAAGAGGCCTATTTATAGGAAAAATAAATTTGTTCCATTTTTTCCTCTTCTTTTCTTCTTGACTTCCATCTCTATATGGTAATCCTCCAAAAGTCATTTCCCATCTTTAAAAGTTGGATATAAATCATTTATTTACTCCCCAAGAAAAATAAATGTTATTTCCTACAAAACAAAATAAAATATATTAGTTAAATAAAATAATCATATAAAATAATAAATATGGAAATATTAAAATGTATTAATTATGTGTCTATCAATAACGAAGTTGAATTTTTCCAAAACAAATAAATTAAGGTATATATATATATATATATATATATATATATATATATATATATATATATATATATATATAAGGACTGATTCATAGCTAACGTTGTCAATTTAAGGTTAGCCTTACAATAAATCTTGAGCGTTCATCTGAATATCGAACGATTAATATAGCTCTCGTTCGCAGTTTAATTTTCAGTATTTCGCAATTTAATATTGTGGGCGGGACAAATGTCCAAAATATCACTCTCTTACAAGTCCCCCTCTGTGACGCCCCCAAAATAGGTATACATCACCTATTCTGAGTCGCCAAATACATGGTACAGAATACAAATATAAACTTAATTATACATCATGAGCTGTGAGTTTAAATACAAACATTGTCTTCTAGACAGTATTCAAACTCAAAATAAGTCCTCAATACAATTATTATCACACTATTTAACAGAATAGTGAGGACTACTAATGCTATCCGCTGGACCATCACTCCGTTCTCCGACTAGTCCCTGGTACGTTCTCATTTCCTGAAGAGAACAGTGAAGGAAAGGGTGAGCTCAACTAGCCCAGTAAAAAATATTATGACTAAGATAATGCAGAATAAATTATCATTAGCCTTAAACAGTGTTAAACTGATACAATATAACAACCATCAAGTTTAACAGCAGCGGAACAAGCAATCCATTAAAAGAGTCAAGTAGAGAATAAAATCTACTATCTTTTATGATTTAAAAGGTTTTTCATCACTTTTATCGCTGGGACTCAGCTTAATAAATAATCCACAACATTGAATCACCCCTGCACTACGGCCAAGGATATTCTTTAGTATTACGACCACAATTATCCATGCACTACGGGCCAAGAATATTTGTGTATTCATTAATGGTCATGATCATGCCAACAAATGTTCATCAATGCACTACGGGTCAATGAGGACTTTTACCACACCATTTGTAACATTACGGTCATGATTACACCGATTAATCCCTGGACATAATCATACCAAGTCCATCTATGCACTATAGGCCACATATGACTTTCAACAAAATATAAACATGAGGATGATGACAATGATATGAGAATTCAATAAAACAAGTTCAAGAATTAATTTATCCAGGAACCAATAACGTCTAAATTGTTAACATGATACTGCTTTGTAGAGTAAAATTCAAGAATGGTCAGAAAAATATTTCCATAAAAAGATACTGGATGAAGCGCAAATATCAGGGATATTCTACTAATTTCATGGAGTATAGAAGCCAAAACTTTAACCAACTGAGTATAATAAAGAATGGAATAACAAAAGAAATCACCAGGCATGCGATAGACCGAATATGCAGGTTATTCCAACAGAATAATAAATAATGAAACCAGGTCCGGCGTAAAACGCACAGACAGGATATTTCAGCAGAATAATAAAGACGGAACCAGGTCCGACGTAAACCGCACAGACAGTATGTTCCAACAGAATAATAAAGAACGGAACCAGGTCATGCGTAAACGCACAGACAGGATGTTCCAATAGAATAATAAAGAATGGAATAACAGAAGAATTTCACCAAGTATAGGGTAGCCCGCGTATACAGGTTATTCCAACATAATAATAAGGAATGGAATAACAGAAGTTCTCTTCATGAATACAAAAGAAATAATATCCCTTACCGTAAAAGAAACTGGATATAAGAGTAGGAAAGTAGCAGGATACTTTTCTTATTTCTCTCTATAATTTCTCTCTCTAGAGTTTCAGTGAATTCGTAAGAAATAATGAAGGAATGAGCTTCTATTTATAGAAGAATTGAAGGGGTACTGTTTATAAATTAATCACGAACGAAACAGAAAGAAATCAGACGAATCACTCATGGATGAATTCATACGCCAAGTTATCAACTAAATTTTTTTAAAAATATATTTATATATATAAAACACATGCTATACTAGACATCTTCCACCCGTAAATTAATTCCACCCAAATCCACTATCATATATATATATATAAAATAATAATGCTTTACTCCACCCAAAATCCACTATCATATATATATATATATATATATATATATATATATATATATATATAATACTTATATACATATAAAACAAAACTGAGATAACTTTTCACCGATAATTTTGAAAAATGGGTAAGTGGGGGTTTAAATAACACGCCAAACTTATAACAAATACTTTATAAAAACTCCTCAATATTCTTCACAACACTCATCTTCATTATTATAATTCACAATATTAATCGATCAGGTCGTTCCCAGGAAAGAGGGGGCTTTCTAATAAGGATTTCTCCCCATTGGCGCGCAATTAGGTGACCAAATCTCTACTTGACAGAACTTCTAGACATCGTTAATATTACAAATAATAATATTAATAACTTTGTCATCTCAATTATTGATTATAAAATATTGACAATAATTGAATCAAATAAAGTGAGATACTATGCAGCAATTACTGTAATAATAATTGAACAAATCTGAGTGACTTCTCACGTAAGCATCAATAATCAATATCGTGTGCTACTGTGCAACTACGCGTATTACTGTACTTTTAACACCGGGTGTTTCAAAAGTTAACGATAAAACTTCCGCCGTTATTTTCATAAAGTATTTTTGTCGTTTTCTCAATCCGATAATAATTCTGTTGTGGGGTCCACCAATGATTGTGTTGTTGTACGAATATTCCCCGACCAATCAAATATTATATAACAACTTGCACACTTTGAAAAGTTTATAAATAATACCCGCAACTATAACATTATATCAAATTTACTCCATAATATTCAAAAATGATATTTATAGAAAATTCATCTTTATTTATAAAAGTTGGGGTCTTACAACCTCCCATTCTTATGAAATTTTTTCCTCGAAATTAGGGTTTGTACCTGGTATCTCGAAGAGGTAAGGATACCTTAATTTCATTTCAGATTCTAACTCCCAAGTCATTTCCTCAACATTGTGGTTTCTCCACAAAATTTTGACTTGAGGTATAACCTTGGAGCGTAAAATATGTTCCCTCTTATCCAAGATTTGAACAGGAACCTCTTCATACGTCAAATCTTCCGCTATTTCGTCCGATTCTAACTCAATAATGCGGTTCGGGTCTTCCACATATTTACGTAACATGTGAAAAATATTATGAACACGAGACATTCTTGGCGGTAAAGCGAGTCTATAGGCCACAGTTCCTACTCGATCGAGGATTAAAAATGGGCCGATGAATCGAGGATTGAGCTTTCCTCTCTTTCCAAACCTCGTAACTCCTTTCCATGGAGCAACTCGTAATAACACATGATCTCCTATATCAAATTCCATGTCCTTTCGATGAAGATCAGTATAACTCTTTTGTCGATCTTGTGAGGTTTTTATACGTTGTCGGATCATTTGAATCTTTTTCGTAGTCATACGTACCAACTCCGGTCCCAACAACGTTGCTTCACCCACCTCATTTCAGCATACTGGAGAACGACACTTTCTTCCATACAACGCCTCGAATGGAGCCATGCCAATACTTGCTTGATAACTGTTGTTGTAGGAAAACTCCACCAATGGTAAGAACTTATCCCAACTTCCCTTGAAGTCAAGGACACAGAGTCTTAATAAATCTTCCAGAGTTTGAATAGTCCTCTCTGATTGTCCGTCCGTCTGAGGATGATATGCCGAACTAAATCGTAAATCCATGCCCATAGCTTTTTGCAAACTAACCCAAAATCGTGAAGTGAATCTTGGGTCTCGATCAGAAACTATGGATATCGGCATACCACGCAGTCTTACAATCTCATTTATGTACATACGAGCAAGACGTTCAAGTGTATAAGTTTCTCGTATCGGTAAGAAATGAGCAGACTTGGTCAACCTATCAACAATGATCCAAACCGCATCTATGCCTTGAGAAACCTTGGGAAGACCGGTAACGAAATCCATGGTAATGTGCTCCCACTTCCATTCTGGAATTTTAAGTAGTTGCAATAGACCTTTTGGTACTTGATGCTCCGCCTTGACTCGTTGACATGTTAGACACCTTGAGATAAACATCGCTATCTCTCTCTTCATATTGCCCCACCAAAATGTATGTCGAAGATCATGATACATTTTGGTACTCCCAGGATGGATTACAAACGGTGTGTTGTGTGCCTCCATCATGATTTTATACTTTAAATCAGGGTTATTAGGAACACAAAGTCTAGAGTTGACTCGAAGTATTCCTTCTTCATCGATTCTTGCTTCCGGCATAGCACCTTCTTGCACTTTCTTCCTCATACGCATCAGCTCCAGGTCTGTAGCTTGAGCAGTTTTAACTTTATCAATTAAAGTCGATTCTACTCGTATATTCGCCATCATCACATGAGTCCCTGGAGTCTTTAACTCTATCTCCATCCTTTGCAAGTCACACAAAATGGGCCTTTGCGTTGTCAATATTGCCCTCGTACCCGTATACGATCTTCTACTCAATGCGTCAGCTACCACGTTCGCTTTTTTAGGATGGTATTGAATGGTATGCTCATAATCTTTCAACAGTTCAAGCCAACGTCGTTGTCGCATGTTGAGTTCCTTTTGAGTGAAGAAATATTTGAGGCTTTTATGATCCGTAAAGATCTCCACTTTCTCCCCATACAAGTAATGCCTCCAAATTTTAAGTGCGAAGAAAACAGCTGCCAATTCTAGATCATGAGTAGGATAATTTCTCTCATATTCTTTGAGTTATCTTGAGGCATAGGCTATGATTTTCCCATGTTACATGAGAACACATCCTAACCCTTTGCCCGAAGCATCACTGTAGATGACAAATCCCTCCGAGCCAGATGGTATTGTCAGAACTGGTGCTGAAATGAGTCTCCTATTGAGTTCTTGAAAACTCTTCTCACATTCCTCGCTCCAACCGAATTTTGTATCTTTTCGAGTCAGCTGAGTTAATGGAGTAGCGATTCGAGAAAATTCTTCCACGAATCTCCGATAATAACCAGCTAAACCGAGAAAGCTACGTACTTCGGTCACTGATTTAGGTTGCTCCCAGCTTTGAATAGCTTCAATCTTTGTTGGGTCAACAGATATTCCATGACTTGATACTACATGCCCAAGGAATGCTACCTCCTCAAGCCTGAAATCGCATTTCTTCAACTTGGCATAAAGCTTGTTTTCACGAAGCTTTTGGAGTATCAGCCTCAAGTGTTGCTCATGATCTTCATGGCTTTTGAAATAAGTAAGGATGTCATCAATAAAGACGACCACAAAGTGATCTAAATATTCCTTGAATACTCGGTTCATCATATCCATGAAGGCAGCAGGAGCATTAGTTAATCCAAAAGACATGACTAAGAATTCATAATGCCTGTACCGAGTTCTGAAAGCCGTCTTTGGAATGTCATCGGTTCTAATCTTCGATCGGTGATATCCGGAACGAAGATCAATCTTTGAAAAGAATTTGGCTCCTTGCAACTGGTCAAACAGGTCATCAATACGTGGCAATGGGTACCTATTTTTGATGGTGACATGATTCAACTCCCGATAATCAATACAAAGTCGCATACTCCCATCTTTCTTCTTCACGAATAGAATAGGAGCACCCCAAGGAGATGTACTAGGGCGAATGAAACCGATGTCTAACAATTCCTACAGTTGGGTCTTTAACTCCTAAAGTTCAATAGGAGCCATTCGATATGAGGCTTTAGAAATGGGTTTTGTACCAGGTTCAAGGTCGATACAAAATTCAATTTCACGCTCTGGGGGTAGGCCAGGAAGTTCTTCAGAGAATACGTCAGGAAATTTATTAACAATAGAAATATCATTCAAAACTGACGTATTTTTGTTTAGATCCGTGACATGAGCTAAGAAAGCTTGACATATGTTTTTTAATAAACGAATAGCTTTGTGGCTTGAGATGACAGTGATTGATTTTAATGGTTTGGTCGCTTGAATTCGCATAATAGGTTGATTAGGAATATGAAAGCTAACAACCTTACGAAAACAATCAATTTTAGCATGATGAGTAGTTAACCGATTAATCCCTAGAATCACATCAAATGCAAGTATTTTTAATAAAATAAGATCGACAGGTAATGTGAGGGTACCGATTTGAACCAAACAAGACTTATAAACAGTGGATGTAATGAAGGTTTCTTCCAATAGAGTTTCAACAGATAAGTCAAAGTCCAATTTCTCTGGAGTCAAATTTAAACGTTGAGCGCAAGTAGGAGAAATAAAAGAATGGGTAGAACCGGTATCAAATAAGGTATAGACTTCGCTAGAGTTTATGATAAGCTTACCCGTGATGACCTCGTTCGGGTTCCTTACTTTCTGGGAGGTCACTACAAATGCTCTCCCTTGCACTACCGATTTTGTCTTGTCTGGGACGGCCTTTGATGCCTCTATTCCAACTGGACTTGACTTTGGTGCACGACAAAATCGGGCTAGGTGACCTTCTCTTCCACAATTGTAGCATGCTTTGGATGGCATCACGCAGTTTGGATTGATGTGTCCCTCCCCTCCACATTTGAAGCATATGATAGGTGGTCGTTCTCATTCCTTAATGACAGGTGCTGATGCTGACGTCTTTTCATCATTGTTGAATCTCCTCTTCTTGAAATGTCCATTCTTATTGTTTTGGCCATGATTACCACCGAAGTGGTTACCATATCTGGCATGTTGATTCCCTCCACGCTTATTGTCACCGCTTCGATGACTGTTATCACTGGTATTATCATTTTATCGGCTGCTCTCTTTTGGTTGGGTTACCTCGTTATCGCGCTCCAATAACTGAGCCCTATTAACAACATCTGAATACAAACACAATTTATGAGAGATAAGATATTGACGTATCTCCGGCTTCAAACCTCTTAAAAATATCCGTGTCATTCTCTCCTCATTATCAACTAAGTGGGACGCAAACCGGGACAACTCGGCAAACATGGCATCGTACTGCGACACGGTCATGTTATTTTGTTCCAGCTTGATGAACTCTACCTCTTTCATGTGACGAATACTTTCGAGAAAGTACTTGTCGTTAAACAGTTCTTAGAACTTCTCCCAAGACATCTTCAGTGCGGCAGGTTGAGTACGCTTTACAGATTCTCACCAGTAATCTACCTCTGCCCGCAACATGAAGGTGGCAAAGGGAACCTTTTGCTCCTCGGAGCATCCCAAGATATCAAATATCTTGTTGATCTGCTTTATCCACGTCTCCGTCTTAAGTGGTTTTGGCTCTCCAAAAAACTTCGGTGGTCCCAGTTCCTTGAACTGCTTAGCAGTGACCGTCTGAGAGTTGCCAGTGTTTCCACCTGCATTTGGGACAGGAGCCGTTCTTGCCTGATGTTGCATGAATTGCATAAAGCCTCTGAACATTCCATCGTTCATCATTTGGTCAGTGTTGTTATTTGCCTGAGGAATGTCGCCTTTCTGATGCACATTATCCTGATTATTGATCTGTGGAGACTCAACGGTCTACTGTGCTCCATTGATATTCTCAACATTCTCAGATGTCATTTTCAAATACTGCCACAAAATAAGGGCTAAATAACATATCACATATTATCTCTATACTCTGACCGACCAATTAAATATCAAATAAACTTAGGTAGGTCATACTAGCGAAGGAATTCCCTGTGACGCCCCCAAAATAGGTATACAACACCCATTCTGAGTCGCTAAATACATGGTACAGAAAGCAAACTACAACTTCAATAATACAATTGTCGTGCAAAATACGACAACACATACTGTGAGTTTAAATACAAATATTGTCTTCTGGACAATATCCACACTCAAATAAATCCTCATTACAATTATTCAAACACTATTGTACAGAAATAGTGAGGACTGCTAAAACATCTTTCTAGAACCATCACTCCATACCCCGACTAGATCCTGCTATGTTCTCACCGCTTGAGAAGAAAAATGGAACAAAAAAGAAAAGGGTGAGCTCAACTAGCCCAGTAAAGAATATTATGACTAAGATAATATACAACAAATTATCGTTAGTCATCAACAGGGAAAAATCTGATAGAATATAATCGACAACAAGTTTTAGATCAACAACTGCAGCGGAAACAGCAAACCATTAGAAGAGTCAAGTAGAGAAAGAATTCTACTATCTTCTAAGATTTAAAAGTCCATCATCAATATTTTATCCCTGTAACATCAATTAATAATCATCTTTATCCAAATATTCATCTTTGCACTACAGGCCAAAGATATTCATTTGTATCACCTGTCAGTCATGTTCATCTCAACACCTGTTCATCTTTGCACTACAGGCCAAAGATATTCATCAAGTAATCATACATCTTTACACTACAGGCCAAAGATATTCAGTAATATCATCATTTAGGACTGAGGATGATGAAAAATATCTTAAAGAGAACGAATCCAGTGAGACAGAAGGACAAATATTAGGAATTCGTATAACAGTTTATCCAAGATCAATAATACTTCATAATAATCAATTGTGAAGCAGAATTCAAAAATAAAGATCAAAATATGGATACAATCAAAGATAGTAACCATAATAGACATCTTGGACAAAAAGGGAAAATTTTATTTTTCGGTGAATAGTACCGTATACGTGAATAGTAACGCATACGTGAATAGTAACCCCGACACAAAAAGTTCTAAATTTGATAAAAACTCATGTTAATATTTCAGCATAATGATATTGAAGAAAATAATATCATTTAAGAAGAAAATAATATCCCTTACCTCAAAATATCAGTACTTCTGGTCGGAATACCGGTATAAGGCTGAAAGAAACTTGCTCTGATGAATAGAAACTCTCAAAGTATCTAAATACTCACAAAATACACTCAATAATCTAGAGAGAGAAAGAGAAAAAACTTGTTTCTGGTGTGATTTTCAATTCTAACTTAGCCCTCTATTTATAGGAAAATGTTAGCACGCCGAAGCAGACTTAACCTGCAACCTGATGGCTTTACCTGCTACTATTCTCACCCACCACATTTGAATAAAAATCTCAGCACATTCTTCACCAACCAAGAGTGGGGCCCACCAATTCTAGAATTTTCCATCAAAATGATAAACTCCGAAAATTCAACAATTTCTGAACCAGTCATCTCGTAAAATTCATAATAAATCATACGTTCATTTTTAACGGTTCAAAATTTGTGGACATATACTCAACTTATATATGTATAACATATCAAAAAATTACCACGATCCAACGGTCGGATTAAAAATTATAACCCCCGCAAAATATCTCAAAAACCCTGATTTTTAATACCTCCATTCTGACAAAAATACTGATAAAAACCTCAACATTAACTCCTTCATTTTTAATCACAAAAATATATCCCTCATTTATATCCACATAAAATAAATATTTCCTTATCATATGAATCAATAATTAATTATTCACAAATAATATTATAGAATCACATTTATGACAATTAGGCCGTTCCCAGGAAAGAGATGGCTTTTCAATAAGGATTTCTCCTTACTGGCGCGCAATTAGATGACCAAACCTCTCCTTAGACAGAACTTTCTAGACATTGCCAATAATGTTATCTAATAATATTATTCAAATAATATGAATTATTGATTTGATAATGGAAAATACTGTGCAGCAACAATTATTGAAACAACAATAATATAAAATATCAACGCAACAATTATTGAATCAATAAAATAAAATATTGAACAATAACTACTGTAATAATTATTGAGTAGTGCCTTCTTACGTAAGAATCAATAATTGGTGCAATACCGTGTACTACTGTATTTTAACCACCGGGTATTCCAACAGTATTAACGGTAACAACTATGCCGTTATTTATAAATAACTTATACTTGTCGTTTTTTTCATCCAATCGCTTTCCGTTATGGGGCCCACACAAGGCTGCGCCATCGTACGAATATTCCCCGACAACAAGAATATTCCACGACCAAACGAATATTTCCCGACAAAATGAATATTTTATAACCACTTGCTTATTTTACAAAATTTGCACATTTCACCCATAACCAAAGTATTATATCAAATTAACCCCTTATTATTCACAATAATATTTAGAGAAAATTTGATTTTATTCATTAATAAGTTGGGGTCTTACAACCTCCCCTCCTTATGAAATTTCGTCCTCGAAATTGACGTACGTACCTGATGTTTCAAAAAGGTGAGGATACCTCGCTTTTATTTCTGATTCCAACTCCCAGGTCATTTCTTCAATAGCATGGTTTCTCCACAAAACCTTAACTTGTGGTATAACCTTCGTGCGTAGGACATGCTCTTTCCTATCTAAGATCTTAACAGGTACCTCCTCGTACGTTAAATCTTCAGCTATCTCGTCTGGTTCTAACTCAATAATGTGGTTCGGGTCTTTAACATATTTACGAAGCATAGATATGTGAAAAACATTATGAACACGAGACATGCTTGGAGGTAATACGAGTCTATATGCCACATTTCCTATTCGCTCAAGAATCTCAAATGGACCAACAAATCTTGGATTGAGCTTTCCTCTCTTCCCAAATCTTGTAACTCCCTTCCATGGTGCAACACGTAATAATACATGATCCCCAATATTAAATTCCACGTCCTTCCGATGAAGATCCGCATAACTCTTTTGTCGATCCTGTGTCGTTTGTATACGTTGTCGAATCGTTTGGATCTTCTCTGTAGTAATGCGTACCAACTCTGGTCCCAACAATGTTGCTTCACCCACCTCGTCCCAGCATACTAGAGAACGACATTTTCTTTCATACAACGCCTCGAATGGAGCCACACCTATGCTCGCCTGATAACTGTTATTGTAGGAGAATTTCACCAATGGTAGGTACTTATCCCAACTGCCTTTGAGATCTAGGACACAAAGTCTTAATAGATCTTCAAGAGTTTGAATAGTCCTCTCTGATTGTCCGTCCGTTTGAGGATGGTATGCCGAACTGAATCGTAAATTCGTGCCCATAGCTTTCTGCAAGCTAACCCAAAATCGTGAAGTGAATCTTGGGTCACGATCCGAAACTATGGATACTGGCATGCCATGCAATCTCACAATCTCGTTCACGTACATACTAGCAAGACGTTCAAGGGAATAAGTCTCACGTATCGACAATAAATGAGCGGACTTGGTTAATCTATCAACAATAACCCAAATCGCATCTATGCCTTGAGAAACCTTGGGAAGACCCGTAACAAAATCCATAGTAATGCGTTCCCACTTCCATTTCGGAATCTCAAGTGGTTGCAATGGACCTTTTGGTACTTGATGCTCCGCTTTTACACGTTGACAAGTTAAACATCTCGAGATAAACTCCGCGATCTCTCTTTTCATATTGCTCCACCAAAATGTATGTCGAAGATCGTGTTACATTTTGGTACTCCCAGGATGGATTGCAAATGGTGTGTTGTGTGCCTCCATCATTATTCTATGCTTTAAGTCAAAATCGTTAGGAACACAAAGTCTGGAGTTGACTCGAAGTATTCCTTCTTCATCGATTCTTGCTTCTAGAATAGCACCTTCTTGCACTTTCTTCTTCATACGCATCAGCTCTATGTCCGTAGGTTGAGCAGCTTTAACTTTATCGATTAAAGTCGGTTCTACTCGTATATTTGATATCATCATGTGGGTACTTGGAGCCTTCATCTCTATCTCCATCCTTTGCAAGTCATACAAAATGGGCCTTTGTGTTAACAACATTGCACTCGTACCCGCATATGATCTTCTACTCAATGTGTCAGCTACTACGTTTGCTTTTCCAGGATGATATTGGATGGTATGATCGTAATCTTTCAACAGCTCGAGCCAATGTCGCTGTCGCATGTTGAGTTCCTTTTGGGTGAAAAAATATTTGAGGCTTTTATGATCTGTATAGATCTCCACTTTCTCCCCATACAGGTAGTGTCTCCAGATCTTCAACGCAAAAACGACTGCTGCCAACTCCAAATCATGAGTAGGATAATTCCTCTCATATTCTTTGAGTTGTCGTGAGGCATAGGCTATGACTTTCCCATGTTGCATGAGAACACATCCTAACCCTTTGCCTGAAGCATCGCTGTAGATAACAAATCCATCCGAACCAGATGGTATTGTCAGAACAGGTGCCGAAATGAGTCTCCTCTTGAGTTCTTGGAAACTCTTCTCGCATTCCTCACTCCATACGAATTTTGTATCTTTTCGAGTCAGCTGAGTTATCGGAGTAGCGATTCGAGAAAATCCTTCCACAAATCTCTGATAATAACCAGCTAAGCCCAGAAAGCTACGTACTTCGGTTACCGACTTCGGTTGCTCCCAACTTTGTATGGCTTCAATCTTCGCCGGGTCGACAAATACTCCATGTTTTGACACCACGTGCCCAAGGAATGCTACTTCCTTAAGCCAGAACTCGCATTTCTTCAATTTGGCATATAGCTTATTTTCACGAAGTCTTTGCAGTACCAGCTTCAAATGGCACTCATGATCTTCACGGCTTTTGGAATAGATGAGGATGTCATCAATAAAGACAACAACGAACTGATCCAAATATTCTTTGAATACACGGTTCATCATATCCATGAAGGCAGCAGGAGCATTAGTCAATCTAAAAGACATGACTAAGAATTCATAATGCCCGTACCGAGTTCTGAAGGCAGTCTTTGGAATATCCTCAGTTTTAATCTTCAGCTGATGATATCCAGAACGAAGGTCGATCTTTGAAAAGAATTGTGTTCCTTGTAACTGGTCGAACATGTCATCAATGCGAGGTAGCGGATACCTATTTTTGATGGTGACATGGTTCAATTCTCGATAGTCAATACAAAGTCGCATACTCCCGTCTTTTTTCTTTACGAATAAAACAGGAGCACCCCAAGGAGACGTATTAGGATGAATAAAACCGATGTCCAACAACTCCTGTAGTTAGACTTTTAACTCCTGAAGTTCAATAGGAGCCATTCGATATGGAGTTTTAGAAATGTGCTTTGTACCGGGTTCAAGGTCAATAAAGAATTCAACTTCACGTTCTGGGGGTAGGCCAGGAAGTTCTTCAGGAAATACATCGGGAAATTCTCTAACAATAGAAATATTATTCAAATCTGACTTGTCGTTGTTCAAATCCATAACATGGGCTAAGAAAGCTTGACATCCGTTTTTCAATAAACGAATAGCTTTGTGGCTTGATATGACAGTGACTGATTTTAGTGGTTTAGTAGTTTGAATTCATATGACAGGTTGGTTAGGAATATGAAAACTAACAACCTTACGAAAATAATCAATTTTAGCATGATGAGTGGTTAACCAATAAATTCCTAAAATCACATCAAAAACAAGTATCTTTAAAGAGATAAGATCAACAGGTAATGTGATAGTGCCAACTTGGATCATGCAAGATTTATAAACTGTAGATGTAACGAAGGTTTCACCCAACGGAGTTTCAACAGATAAGTTAAAGTCCAATTTCTCCGGAGTCAAGTTTAAACGTTGAGCACAAGCAGGAGAGATAAAAGAATGGGTAGAACCGGTATCTAGTAAAGTATAAACTTCGCAAGAATTCAAGATTAGCTTACTCGTGATCACCTCGTTCGGGTTTCTCGCGTTTTGGCCAGTCACGACAAACGCCCTTCCAGGAACCGCTGATTTCGACTTATCCGGGATAACTTTTGGAGTCACCATCCCCGCTGAACTTGGTTTTGCTACAGAACACTCTCGAGCTATATGACCCTCCTTTCCACAGTTATAACATACCTTGGATTGTTGTAGGCAGTTTGGGCTGATATGTACCTCTTTCCCACATTTGTAACATACCACCGGTGGTCGTTCTCCTCCCCTAGAAACAGTTGATGTTTGTGCTGACGTCTTCACGTTATCATTGTTGTACCTTCTCTTCTTGAAATCTCCTCCCGACTCGCTCCTTCTATTATCACGACCACGATTACCACCAGAGTGGTTACCGCTTTTGTCCGAATGTTTTTCTCCCTGCTGGTTTTCATTGCTTCGATGACTGCCGCCACCGGTATGACCCTGGTTGTGGCCCCTCGGTTGCACATACTCATTATCTCGCTCTAATAATTGAGCCCTGTTTACAACATCTGAATATAAAGAAAATTTATGAGAGATAAGATATTGCTGAATCTCGGGTTTTAGACCTCTCAGAAACATCCTTGTCATTCGTTCCTCATTTTCGACCAAATGAGGTGCAAACCTGGATAACTCTGCAAACTTCACCTCGTACTGGCACACCGTCATGTTGTTTTGTTCCAGTCTGATAAACTCCACCTCCTTCATATGACGAATACTTTCAGGAAAGTACTTGTCATTGAACAGTTTTTGAAATGTTTTCCAGGACATGTTGAGTGCGTCAGGCTGGGTACGCTTCACAGACTCCCACCAGTAGTCTGTCTCACCGCGGAATAGAAAGGTGGCGAATGGAACCTTCTGTTCCTCCGTGCATCCCAAGACATCGAATATCTTAGTAATTTGCTTGACCCACATTTCCGCCATGATCGGATCCGGCTTTCTCTTAAATTCTGGTGGTCCCAATTCTTTGAACTGCTTAGCTGTGACAAACCGCGCGTTGTTATCATTTCCACCCATATTCTGCACACGAGTGTCCCTCGTCTGATTTTGCATGAACTGCAAAAAGCTCCTAAACATTCCATCATTCATCGTTTGCTCGGTAACGTTGTTTACAGGAGGAATATTGCCTTCCTGTTGCACGTTCCCCTGGGTGGTGATCAAAGGTGTCTCCACGGTCTGATTTACTCCATTATTAACGTTCTCAGCTGTCATTCTTAAATACTGCCATAAAACAAGGGTTAATAGTCATGTCATATATTATCCCTATACTCTGACCGACCAAATAAACACCAAATAAACTTAGTCAGGTCATACTAGCGAAGGAATTCTCCGTTTCTCCCCTCCTAGTTCTTGTCTCACATCTCAGCCAGGGATCATATCCCTAAGCTCTGATACCAACTGTGACGCCCCCAAAATAGGTATACAACACCCATTCTGAGTCGCCAAATACATGGTACAGAAAGCAAACTACAACTTCAATAATACAATTGTCGTGCAAAATACGACAACACATACTGTGAGTTTAAATATAAATATTGTCTTCTGGACAATATCCACACTCAAATAAATCCTCATTACAATTATTCAAACACTATTTTACAGAAATAGTGAGGACTGCTAAAACATCTTTCTAGAACCATCACTCCATACCCCGACTAGATCCTGCTATGTTCTCACCTCCTGAGAAGAAAAATGGAACAAAAAAGAAAAGGGTGAGCTCAACTAGCCCAGTAAAGAATATTATGACTAAGATAATATACAACAAATTATCGTTAGTCATCAACAGGGAAAAATCTGATAGAATATAATCGACAACAAGTTTTAGATCAACAACTGCAGCGGAAACAGCAAACCATTAGAAGAGTCAAGCAGAGAAAGAATTCTACTATCTTCTAAGATTTAAAAGTCCATCATCAATATTTTATCCCTGTAACATCAATTAATAATCATCTTTATCCAAATATTCATCTTTGCACTACAGGCCAAAGATATTCATTTGTATCACCTGTCAGTCATGTTCATCTCAACACCTGTTCATCTTTGCACTACAGGCCAAAGATATTCATCAAGTAATCATACATCTTTGCACTACAGGCCAAAGATATTCAGTAATATCATCATTTAGGACTGAGGATGATGAAAAATATCTTAAAGAGAACGAATCCAGTGAGACAGAAGGACAAATATTAGGGATTCGTATAACAGTTTATCCAAGATCAATAATACTTCATAATAATCAATTGTGAAGCAGAATTCAAAAATAAAGATCAAAACATGGATACAATCAAAGATAGTAACCATAATAGACATCTTGGACAAAAAGGAAAAAATTTATTTTTTGGTGAATAGTGCCGTATTCGTGAATAGTACCATATACGTGAATAGTAACGCATACGTGAATAGTAACCCCGACACAAAAAGTTCCAAATTTGATAAAAATTCATGTTAATATTTCAGCATAATGATATTGAAGAAAATAATATCATTTAAGAAGAAAATAATATCCCTTACCTCAAAATATCAGTACTTCTGGTCGGAATACCGGTATAAGGCTGAAAGAAACTTGCTCTGATGAATAGAAACTCTCAAAGTATCTAAATACTCACAAAATACACTCAATAATCTAGAGAGAGAAAGAGAAAAAACTTGTTTCTGGTGTGATTTTCAATTCTAACTTAGCCCTCTATTTATAGGAAAATGTTAGCACGCCGAAGCAGACTTAACCTGCAACCTGATGGCTTTACCTGCTACTATTCTCACCCACCACATTTGAATAAAAATCTCAGCACATTCTTCACCAACCAAGAGTGGGCCCACCAATTCTAGAATTTTTCATCAAAATGATAAACTCCGAAAATTCAACAATTTCTGAACCAGTCATCTCGTAAAATTCATAATAAATCATACGTTCATTTTTAACGGTTCAAAATTTGTGGACATATACTCAACTTATATATGTATAACATATCCAAAAACTACCACGATCCAACGGTCGGATTAAAAATTATAAACCCCGCAAAATATCTCAAAAACCCTGATTTTTAATACCTCTATTACGACAAAAATACTGATAAAAACCTCAATATTAACTCCTTCATTTTTAACCACAAAAATATATCCCTCATTTATATCCACATAAAATAAATATTTCCTTATCATATGAATCAATAATTAATTATTCACAAATAATATTATAGAATCACATTTATGACAACTAGGCCGTTCCCAGGAAAGAGATGGCTTTTCAATAAGGATTTCTCCTTACTGGCGCGCAATTAGATGACCAAACCTCTCCTTAGACAGAACTTTCTAGACATTGCCAATAATGTTATCTAATAATATTATTCAAATAATATGAATTATTGATCTGATAATGGAAAATACTGTGCAGCAACAATTATTGAAACAACAATAATATAAAATATCAACGCAACAATTATTGAATCAATAAAATAAAATATTGAACAATAACTACTGTAAGAATTATTGAGTAGTGCCTTCTTACGTAAGAATCAATAATTGGTGCAATACCGTGTGCTACTGTATTTTAACCACCGGGTATTCCAATAGTATTAACGGTAACAACTACGCCGTTATTTATAAATAACTTATATTTGTCGTTTTCTTCATCCAATCGCATTCTGTTATGGGGCCCACACAAGGCTGCGCCGTCGTACGAATATTCTCCGACAGCAAGAATATTCCACGACCAAACGAATATTCCCCGACAAAATGAATATTTTATAACCACTTGCTTATTTTGCAAAATTTGCACATTTCACCCATAACCAAAGTATTATATCAAATTAACCCCTTATTATTCACAATAATATTTAGAGAAAATTTGATTTTATTCATTAATAAGTTGGGGTCTTACATTCCCCGTCTCTTCCCTCCTAGTTCTTATCTCACATCTCAGCCAGAGATCATATCCCTAAGCTTTGATACCAACTGTGACGCCCCTAAAATAGGTATACATCACCTATTCTGAGTCGCCAAATACATGGTACAGAATACAAATACAAACTTAATTATACATCATGAGCTGTGAGTTTAAATACAAACATTATCTTCTAGACAGTATTCAAACTCAAAATAAGTCATCAATATAATTATTATCACACTATTTAACAGAATAGTGAGGACTACTAATGCTATCCGCTGGACCACCACTCCGTTCCCCGACTAGTCCTTGGTACGTTCTCATTTCCTGAAGAGAACAGTGAAGGAAAGGGTGAACTCAACTAGCCCAGTAAGAAATATTATGACTAAGATAATGCAGAATAAATTATCATTAGCCTTAAACAGTGTTAAACTGATACAATATTACAACCATCAAGTTTAACTGCAGCGGAACAAGCAATCCATTAAAAGAGTCAAGTAGAGAATAAAATTTACTATCTTTTATGATTTAAAAGGTTTTTCATCACTTTTATCGCTGTGACTCAGCTTAATAAATAATCCACATCATCGAATCACCCCTGCACTACGGCCAAGGATATTCTTTAGTATCACGACCACAATTATCCATGCACTACGGGCCAAGAATATTTATGTATTCATTAATGGTCATGATCATGCCAACAACTATCCATCAATGCACTACGGGCCAATGAGAACTTTTACCACACCATTTGTTACATTACGGTCATGATTACACTGATTAATCCCTGGACATAATCATACCAAGTCCATCTATGCACTATAGGCCACATATGACTTTCAACAAAATATAAACATGAGGATGATGACAATGATATGAGAATTCAATAAAACAAGTTCAAGAATTAATTTATCCAGGAACCAATAACGTCCAAATTGTTAACATGATACTGCTTTGTGGAGTAAAATTCAAGAATGGTCAGAAAAATATTTCCATAAAAAGATACTGGATGAAGCGCAAATATCAAGGATATTCCACTAATTTCATGGAGTATAGAAGCCAAAACTTTAACCAACTGAGTATAATAAAGAATGGAATAACAAAAGAAATCACCAGGCATGCGATAGACCGACAATGCAGGTTATTCCAACAGAATAATAAATAATGAAATCAGGTCCGGCGTAAAACGCACAGATAGGATATTTCAGCAGAATAATAAAGACGGAACCAGGTCCGACGTAAACCGCACAGACAGTATGTTCCCACAGAATAATAAAGAACGGAACCAGGTCATGCGTAAACGCACAGACAGGATGTTCCAACAGAATAATAAAGAATGGAATAACAGAAGAATTTCACCAAGTATAGGGTAGCCCGCGTATACAGGTTATTCTAACAGAATAATAAGGAATGGAATAACAGAAGTTCTCTTCATGAATACAAAAGAAATAATACCCCTTATCGTAAAAGAAACTGGATATAAGAGTAGGGAAGTAGCAGAATACTTTTCTTCTCTCTCTATAATTTCTCTCTCTAGAGTTTCAGTGAATTCGTAAGAAATAATGAAAGAATGAGCTTCTATTTATAGAAGAATTGAAGGAGTACTGTTTAGAAATTAATCACGGACGAAACAAAAAGAAATCAGACGAATCACTCATGGATGAATTCATACGCCAAGTTATCAACTAAAAACAAAATTTTAATATATTTATATATATAAAACACATGCTATACTAGACATCTTCCACCCGCAAATCAATTCCACCCAAATCCACTATCATATATATATATATATATATATATATATATATATATATATATATATATATATATATATATATATAAAACAAAACTGAGATAACTTTTCACCGATAATTTTGAAAAATGAGTAAGTGGGGGTTTAAATAACACGCCAAACTTACAACAAATACTTTATAAAAACTCCTCAATATTCTTAACAAAACTCATCATCATTATTATAATTCAGAATATTAATCGACCAGGTCGTTCCCAGGAAAGAGGGGACTTTCCAATAAGGATTTCTCCCCATTGACGCGCAATTAGGTGACCAAACCTCTCCTTGACAGAACTTCTAGACATCGTTAATATTGCAAATAATAATATTAATAACTTTGTCATCTCAATTATTGATTATAAAATATTGACAATAATTGAATCAAATAAAGTGAGATACTATGCAGCAATTACTGTAACAATAATTGAACAAATCTGAGTGACTTCTCACGTAAGTATCAATAATCAATACCGTATGCTACTGTGCAACTACGCGTATTACTGTACTTTTAATACCCGGTGTTTCAAAAGTTAACGGTAAAACTTCCGCCGTTATTTTCATAAAGTATTTTTGTCGTTTTCTCAATCCGATAATAATTCTGTTGTGGGGTCCACCAATGATTGTGTCGTTGTACAAATATTCCCTGTTAAAACGAATATTCCCCGACCAATCGAATATTATATAACAACTTGAGTACTTTGCAAAGTTTATAAATAATACCCACAACTATAATATTATATCAAATTTACTCCATAATATTTAAAAATAATATTTATAAAAAATTCATCTTTATTTATAAAAGTTAGGGTCTTACATCCTCCATAGTATTAAACTGCGACGCTAAGTTTATTTTTGAAAACTAATACGTTGTTGTTTTATTCTAAACAATCGTCCACGGTTTAATACTGCAGATTCTAGGTCCTCCCATACGACGCCCCTGGTTTAACCAAACAACACCAATAAACTCACAAGTCTTGTCCGCGATTTAATACTGCGGACGCTAAGTCTCTTTATAAATATGGCCAAGTACTGCTGAAAACTTCTTACTTCATATAATGACTTTTGAATTTCATCTCATTTTGACAGTTTTTTTTGGAGAAGTAGAAGAATTCGAATTAAGGTTAAAGAAATTTTCTATTTCTTCTTGTGTATTGTCATTATTGTTACTGATTACTTGAATCTGTAACAACCAACTTGAATATGCAAGAGAAATAGAAAATTCATGAGCCTTGATTTGTGATATATATATATATATATATATATATATATATATATATATATATATATATATATATATTATTCGATCTCATCTCATTTTTACAATATCAATCTGGGACGAGTATAGATCAATTTAATGCAATTAAGTTTTTCATTTGTTCATGGGTATTCTTATCATCATCCTATATAAGATGATGAATCTGCAACAATAATACCCAGGAAAATGGAAGACTAATTGCATTAAATTGAACTATTCTTGTTTAAAGTCCCAGTCCGCAGTTTAATATTGTAGACGCTGTTGTAGATTTTGACTGATATATACCTAATTGTAAATGACTTATACTATTCTCTTTCATCGTTAAAGGGTTAAATTAACTTGAGAGCGCATAAACTACAAGCAAGCATACCTGGAAACAAACATCATTACAAGAAAAAAAGTTATTTTCGACTGAATTTTCCGTCGAAATTAAGAAAATTCCGTCGGAATTAACTTAATTTCGACAGAAATATTCGTCGAAAATTCAGTCAGAAATATGCAGGTCAAAAATAAGTCCGTCGAGAATTCTGTCGAAAATAATTATTTCCGACAAAATATTTCCCACGGAAATTCCGTCGAAAATAAATTATTTCCCACGGAATTAAGTTATTTCCCACGAAAAATTCTGTCAGAAATAACCTTTTAAAAAATATAAAAAAAATTTGTTTATAATTTTTGCACATTTTGTTTTTTTTGTAAGTCAGCTTTCTGTATCTAAGATCCCCTATAAAATATTGCCTCGCCGACAATACAAATCAAACAAAGTCCAACACTAATTTGTTTATTCAATATGTCTAAGGCATACCTTCACTTGATGACACAATCATGGAGCTATTTGGAGCAGCATCAATACACAACAACATAATGTCAGTTAACTAACTACAAGTTTTGTGATTTCTAAAAATAATAAGTATTAGATCTTAATGCTTAATTATTAATTCTAAAAATAACTAATTTGGCAATAAAACTCAAACTTAAACATTTATCCTGAGAATGAGATAAAACATGACTACTACATGTCACATAACTTACATGCTTCTTTACGGGAATATCAATGTGTTCAAAAAGAAAAATATGAGAATCAAGAAATTTATTATATCATGTGAGAGTTAACTAAATGAAAGGAGAGTCTCACTGTCTCAGCTTTCAACATATGCTAAAATGTCCAGTAATATACACCATTGAAGCAAAGAGGTCTCTTATTCAGATATACTTGAAACTGGACAAAACAAACGAATTGAAATATGTACATCTGAGTAGATCTAATTTTTTAATGTGTTAAATCACGCAAACAACTGGCACCTACTATAGAATGGCACCACTGAAAATTAAAAGGACAACTTTCACCAAATACTTCAAACTTAAATTTAATTAGAAAGTATAAATACAGATACGGTCCGGATCTTATGCTTACCCATTATTTAACTCACCCGAGCTCACTCTTCTTTAGCAACGGACCCGGCGACGGTTCGGTCATACAACCGTCGTCTATACTTTTAGCGACGGACAACATATAGCGTCGTTAAAAGTATAGACGACGGTTGTATGACCGAACTGTCGCCGGGTCCATCGCTAAAAGGAGGGTGAGTTCGGGTGAGTTGGATAAGGGTGAACTTAAGATCCGGACTCAATACAGATATATACCATAAATGCCAAATAAATAACGGCTCTTAACTTTAATTTATAAAACACTTAGTCCTATATAAGCACAAATTTACCTTTTGTAGCTAAAAGAAGAAGGCTTCCCAACAAGCCATGGTGTTGCAAAGTACCTGCTCAATCAAAACCAAAACAGCAAAAGAAAACCAATAGCGTCATTAGCATTTTTAATCTTTCTTAATCTCTATATCATTGAATCTCATTGTCTATTTGTTGGTTCAATAAAATAATATGTTAACATGATCTTACAAAGGCAGACAGATCAATATGGAAAATTTTGTAACATTTTTACTTCCAATCTCATTTATCTAAATTTTCTTAATTAGTGTAAAAATATGTGCAGGGAAAACATTGTGTACAATTTGTAGCATTGACCAACATAGTGAAAAATATGAAATAAACTTAAGTCAATCAGATATTCAATGGAAATTCATGGACAAAAAAGAGGAAGCTTTATAGGATATAACTGGTAGGGATTCCAACCAGGCAAGAACCATCCCCTAGGGATGCAATACTGAACCATATATGCAATAGTGAACCATATATCCCTGGCATATATGAACCAATTGATTGTAAATATTATAAAAACCGTCATTTTCAATAACTGATAGTGGGGAGAACACATGAATTTCACTTAATCTTCATGGATAAAAGATAAAAAAAAATAATCTAAGACATGTAAATTGCTAAGTGAAAGGATGAGCACACCTCTCTCGTTTATTTGTTTTTTTCCTTCTATTCCTTTTTTTTAAATGACTTATTCATCACCAGCAAAAAAACTTCATTATGAAAAGAAATGTATTAGTTCAAGATAGTTGGAGAAAGAAATGTCCAGCAGTGTAGAATTATTCATCATCTGTATAAAGCGGAAGCTCCTTTACATAATCTCAAAGTGTACAGTAACTTTTTAGGCAATGTATATTCTAAAAGTAGGTGCCATTCTGCCAATAGTTTCCATAGGATAGTGCTATGTTATGTTATTGTTTGATAACAATCACAACATGAATGGAGACAGGGAAAAGATGGAATAGACGACTGCACAGTTGGATAAATTGCAGATGTAAACACTGGTATAGACAAAGTTACGTGTTCTGGAACTTGTACATAAATTATTTATTGGTTATGCAGAAAACTTTGTCCCCAACACTAACAATTACAGAGTTTCATCTACAAATTTTCCTTGATGTTTGGTCCTTACAATTTTGTTCAAATCGAAGCAATTCAAGCTGAGTTGCTAACTATCTAGTTCAAGTAGACAATTTATCAAACACATTGAGTATGTTGACTTGTTAATATTCTAACCTTATTGTTTTGATGATGACTTGGGTTTTTGTACTAAATTGTTTATTGTGAAATTCTAAGAAATTGATAAAAGGATCATTGATGATTTGATCAAAGACTTTGAAGACTTTTGTGTCCTAAGAATTTAATGTAAGGTCATTGCACATATTTAATTTTTCAATTCAAGATTCTAAGACATTTTATGTACATTTAATATGATAAGTATTTTATGCATGCGTAAAATTGAGAAGGTATACAAATTGAATTATCAATTGATTTTAATATTCGGGATTTATGAAATTAATTGATAAAGTGGTTAGTATATACTGTCGTATGTGATATTATTTTGGAAGAGTTCAAATGTGGTTATTACTCTATTTTTCCAAGATTGTCCTAATTTTATAAGTTTGTATGTTACACGTATGAGGTGATTTGATAAGTATCGGAGTTGTTATGCATCTTAAAAGTTGTAAATTGTTGACGGTAGAGTCATGATTGCTATATATTACTGAATTAACTGCATAAGTCTCGGAACTCATATATATCATGATTATCCTAGAAAGTTGTTTTGGTTAGTCACTTTGCATAATTACGGAACTAACACTGTTGGATTTCGTGACTTATTTCAAAACAGTAGTGGGTTATCTCTTTAGTGGTTTGTTTTTGAAGAAGTCAAACAAACAATATATCTGTTTTGTGGAGATATACTTGGACCGATATGTACTGATTTTATTTGATATATCTCTAACGGAAATTATACTTGATTATCTTGAGAAGATATCTGTTGGCAACGGAAATACTTTTTCGTTTATTGTAACGGAATTTATTTGATTACAACGGTAATAATTTTTTAGCTATAAAAAGCAATTGAGATATCTTTTTAATATACAACACACGAATTAATTTTTGGACTATCATACTTGAAAAATTATTATATTATTCTTGGTGGAATTATACAAGTTGTTGTGCAATTAAATTCATATTGTTTTTCAGCAAATTTTTCGTGAGCTCTAAATTGGTGATATCTCTTTACTATTTGATCATTGCATACATTAGTTGAGCCTTGTATTGTTAAATTGTTTATTTGATTTGATCATTAGACCTCTATATTTGTAATTTTTTTATTTAGACTAAGTGTTGTCTAAAGGAATTTAATCCAGGTGGATTAAGAATTGTTTACAAACAGGTTCAAGGAAGTATAGGTGTTTAAGGAGTGCATTGGTGCACAAAGAGCAAAAGTGCTCAAGTGAATTATTGTAATTCAAGATTTGAAAGAATCTATTTATTAAAAAGAGTCGATTTTAAGAAATAAAGTGAGTCTCCAATACTAGTTGGTATTGGACATGGACTATGCTATTATTATAGAGGGTAATAGCTAAACTACGTAAAAAATCTCGGTGTTCATTTTATTAATTGCTTTACCTTAATTTCTCACAAAAGTTATTTAATTATATTGATAATTAAAATTTGAATATTTTCTTTATCTTAAGAAAATTTATTAACACCAAGTATTTTCACAAAGTTATAAATTCAGCAAGACATTTGCATTAAAAAATAAAACCAAAGACTCAATCCAGTAGGCCATATTCATTTAGCAAGCTGCATTCATTAATATAGTAGGCTGAATTTAGTAGTTTGGTATAAAGTTCAAAAATTGGTCATAGTTTGTTCCCACACTTATTCAACCCCCTCGTCTAAGTGTGCCTTATCTGAATTTCATTTGGTATCAGAGCTTGGCTCTACTTATCTTGGTCTTAAAGGTGACTTGTAGGGAAAGATTCTAACATGGCAGAGTTCGGGAACAACAATCAAGAAGGTCAATCAACCAATAGACCTCCTCTACTACATTGAACAAAAAACTACAACTTCTGGAAGTTCCGAACGAGGGTCTATCTTAAAAGAGATCCTTCAGAATGGTGGGTCGTGGAGAATGTGTGACGAATGAGATTTTTGTAATTTAATTCTTAATATTTATTGAATTAAATAAATATTTTCGATGATTTAATTATTTGATTAAATAATTAATTGATGAAGTTGTGGTAGATTAATTTAATTATATGTGTTATAATTATTAAATTAATGTAGAGAATTTTATTATTCAAAGTTTGTAATTATGAGAGTTTACTAATTAAAAGAAATATTTAATAAACCAAATGTTATTTTAATTAATGTAATAATTAATTAGAGATTTAATAATTTGATATAATTAATCAATGAAAAAATTAATTATATGATTATGTGAATTTATGATAAATTATTATATTTTATTTAAATTAAAGTAAATAAGATATTTGAATTGGGTGTGACACGATTTAAACTATAGTATAAATGAGTTATTAAAATAAATAGGAATGAGTTTTTAAAGCTAGCCAAACATGGCCTTAGTGGGAGTTATGGACAGTTAACCCATGATGGGTAACTGACCATAATGCGCGTCAGTTCTTTAATTTATACGACGTCTTCTTCATTCTTCATTTTTCTAAAAGTCTAGCAAAGAAATCAGAGAGAGTTCACAGAGAAAAATTGTGAGAGTGTAATCAACAAGTATTTGTGAAAGGATCATCATTGATCATCCCTTCTAATCTATACTCTGGATAATTTCTCCAAACCAATTTCTATTTTACGTATTTAAGATTTCATGAAAATGACTTTCAAAGCTTTTGTAAAGTCTTTGTAATTGGGAAATGGTATGATTATGAGTTTATGTATGTGTTAAATGTTACCATATCGTAGTTGATTATATATATAATGTAGACCATATCATCAGTATCATAAAACATGTCGCATATGTTGCTCAAAACTTACAGAGTATAGAATATGGCCATATGACCTTATACGTGATTTTAATATGTCAAACATAAATGTTTTTATAAAATTCCCACTCTTATTTGATTATGCATGTTGATACGAAGAGACTAAACCTTAAATGAACGGATTCGGTGTTATAACGAATCCATAGTATTAATTTTCATGATTTATGTTCAAAACCTTCAAGAACATCAAGAATAGTGAAATTTACATATTTTAATTTTGTAATTATATGTTTTAATGGGTTAAAATCATTCTATAATTGTTGGGTAATGATTATGTATGAATTCTAACAAGTGGGTATGTTAATTTAGTGAAATTAATGATCATGTAGTGTCCATTTCGCTAAACTTTGTGTTCTTCGCGAACTGGGATTCAAAATCTGGAGTTTCGCGCCGTGACGCCAACTCCAGAACTGACGTCTCGCGCCGCAGCGCCAAGAGTCCGGCCGCAGTGCCATCGCGCCGCAACGCCGAGTACAAGTATAAAAGTGGCGCCGCAGCGCCACTCTGCAGAATGTCCAGAAACGAATTTTTAAAAATGTTTAAGTCTAGCAATGTGGTATTAACCTAATTTAATAAACATAGAAATATGTTAGAAGTATAATGAGATGTTAAAATAGATACTTAACATGTAAATAACATAATTGCATGTGGATTGAATTATTGAATACATAATTAGCTTATTATTTGTGAAGTGTAAAATTGTGTGACAATAAGTTTGATAAATTGACTAAGTATGGTCATAACCCGAGCTAGACAAAAAGAATGAGCTTGTGATGACTAGTACATTATAATTGATTGGTATTATGAATGTAAATGATATGTAGGATTTAAATCAAGGAACGAGTTTAATTAAAGTGTAATCTACGCACGAAGCAAGTTTTCTAATCCTACTTGCTATCATTATTCAAGTTTGTAAATTACTTCAAGCAATTCTCGTTATTATTAAATCAAGTTTGATTTGTTATATTAAAGATTAATTATCTTTTCAAAGTATGAATCTGTTATACAATACTTGTTCAATTGTATATCTCTTGAAATTGTTATTCAATTTAAATACCATTTATTGTTGAACCTTATTAGACTAGCGAACCCTTATTGATTCGACTAGTCCATAGCTGATGAACGTTCTAAATTTCAGAACCCTTATTGATTTATTCAAACCAAACTTCCTTTGGTGCGGATTCTAATGTCTAACTGAGATGAACAACCCTGTATAGGGGATTACTTATGCGTTAGCGTTAAGATATTGTGCACAGTATGGTACTAAGGGCTGATCCCCCTAAGTACAAGAAGAAGAGTCCATAGTCTTATGACTGTTAAAGGTTTCAAGTATAACCCTTGATAACCTAGGACATAGTTCAAGGTCTTATGACCCTCAGATTTCTTTTGATTCTTGTTATTCATTCTTGATTCAAAAGTTGAGCTTTATTTCAGAAGTCTTTGATTCACTCGCATGTTATTATACATTGTTATTTCATTATTTTATTTTTGGGCAATAATGCTCACTCTTGCGTAATAATAACATTGTAGTTAAGAACGAAAGAACCGATGAACCTTCCACTAGTAAAGGCAAGGGCAAGATTATCAAGTGATGAAGACTTGTTGTTTATGTGATGTTGAACTTATGTGTTAAGACTTATGTTAATGTTGTTTAAGACTTATTATTTGTTTATGTTTCCGCACAGATGTTTAAGGTTAGTATGACCTGGGATTGTATTTATTATTCAGTTATTGTAACCCCATAAGGGGAGGATTTATTTCTATCTATTGCATGGTTTGCATTTATTATGGGTAGATAGATATATGATGTTTGAATAGTGAACACCAAATCATGTGGGAATGGAAGTACCCGGATTTGGGGGTGTCACATGTTGGTATCAGAGCCGTAGGTTATGAACCTTAGGTGGGGGAACAACCTTAGATAATAGCCCTATAGGAAGAACATAGAGAAGGAAAACTCTTATCGAGTTGTAAGAGATGAATTTCTTAATTCATTGAAGATAATAAAAGACTCTATGTGCTTTTGTGTTAAATTATGTGCTCACTAGTACGACTTAGTAACTAAAAATTAAAACTATGTTGTCAGGATGTCAGATGTTGGAGGAGCTAGTCGAGCTGGGGAGGAGGAACCCCGAGTGCCTACTGAGGAGGAGCCCCGAGACATTCATATTGTTAGGGAGCAGTTGATTCAGAGGGAGCCATCTTCGTTGATCACAGTTGTTGGTCAGGAGCATGAGCCTGAGACTGATCCAGAGGAGGATCCTGAGGAGGAAAAGGAAGAGGAAGAAAGGAGTTCCCACCAAACTCCATTGATGTTGAGATGTACGATGACACTGTCCAGGATTTGACTGAGCGGACGATTATTCAGCAGATTACCATTGAGCAGAAGGATAGGGAGATTGTGACTCTTCGCACACGTGTGGGAAATGTGGAGTGGGATTTGGTTCATGAGAAGGGTCAAAACGAGGAGAAATCCGAAGAAATAGAGAAGTTAAAGAAGGAACTGAAGGAAAGCTCACAGAGGCTGATCATAGCGGAGGAGGGCTGGGTAAGAGAATCACGTCGTGCTGATCTTGCAGAAAGGGATTGTCGTGTAAAGAAGGCTATGCTTGGGGAGACATACTCTACACTTAATAATGCAATGGATGAAGCCCATGATCGAGTCTTGAGGTACCCAATCCAGTTTGAAGGTCTACCATCGTACATACTGGATCGCAGAATGATGTCTCGCATCATGGAAGAGGAACGTAGCAAGGCTATTCGGCGCCTTAACAGGCAGTGATAGTATTTGTTTAATTATGTGAAAAACTTATCTGGTTTTTAGATGTAAATTCAGACGTGTTTATGAACGAATAAATATTTTAATGTTTTAAATCCTGTAGATTCTTTATCTCGGGATAGTTGATATAAATAACAGTGATGCTATCGTTTGATGTTAAAACTTTTGATTTGAATAAATATATCAAGTTATTTGAGATAATGTGTTAAGTGATTATGTTAAATTACGGAGTTAAGCCTTAACTATTTAGAGAATTTAATAAAGATCTAATAAGCGTATATTTTAACTGAAATATGCTGCCGAGAAGAAGACAAAACTGTCAACCAGCTCAGGAAGAGTCAACGAATAATAGCAATAACACCAATGCTAATCCTGTCCAACAATTAGTGAACTTACTAGCTGGAGCAATGAATAATCAACATCAAGCTCCACCGAATACAACATTCAAAGATTTCAAGGCGGTGGAACCGCCAGAATTTAAAGGCTCCATGAACCCGATCCAAGCTCAGACTTGGGTTATGGAGATGGAGAAGGTTTTTGAGGTCGCAAGAGTTAGAGAGGACCAGAAGACCGCTTTTGCAATGTTTATGCTGAAATCTGAAGCCAGTTTTTGGTGGCAAGCAAACAAGGTCCGTGGAGGAGAAGGTATGATTACCTGGGAGAGATTCAAGGAGATGTCTTTCGAGATGTATTTCCCGACTACCTCGCATAACCAATTGGAGGTTCAGTTTCTGGAATTGAAGCAAGGGAATATGTCTGTATCAGATTATGCGGCTAGATTCAACGAATTGGTAAGGTTCGCCACGTATCAAGTGCACACGGACGAGAAAAAAGCAAGAAGGTTCGAACAAGGACTGAAGCTGTGGTTGTATAGTAAGGTGTCGATGTTTCAGTTGAGGACATTCGCCGGGGTAGTAGAGAAAGCCATACTCGCTGAAGGTGGAAGCGATGCGGTAACCAAATACAATCAGGATTAGAAGAAGAAGAAGAATGAAAGTGAAGGAAATAACAAGGCTAGTGGAAGTAATATTGGTGGAAGTAATAATAATCAGAAGAGAAGGTGATCTGACAACACATCAATCGGAAACCACCAAGGAGGTTAGAAGAAAAGGATTGAAGCATGCCCGACCTGCAGGAAAGCTCATTTGGGAGTGTGTATGAAGGGTAAACGTGTATGCTACAATTGTGGTCAGGAAGGCCACATAGCACCTAACTGTCCTAACCGAAAGAAGGGTGCCTGCTTCACTTATGGTTCAAAGGATCATTTGGCAAGAGACTGTCCTAAGAAAGGATCTGGAGGGGCAGGGTCAGGAGGAAATTGGGGAAATAGCAGTGGAAGCGCTCTGACCATCACAGGACCAACCACAACCAATCGACCAACTGCCAGGACCTTCAATATGACGGTGCAGGATGCAGTGCAGTCGCGTGATGTGGTGTCAAGTATCATTCCGATCAACAGAGTTAATTCTTACGTATTATTTGATTCGGGTGCTACTTGTTCATTTATATCCGATGACTTTGCTAAGAATTTAGAATTGCCTAAGGATGAGTTAGAATACCCCATGATCATAGAAATCACGGATAGAGAAATAATCCCTGTTAAGCACGTGCATAAGAACTGTAGAGTGGATATTAAGGGTAATATCATGAACGTAGATCTTATCCCTATTCGACTTGGGAAATTTGACGTTATCTTGGGAATGGACTGGTTATTCAATTACGGGGCGGTAATTGATTGCCAAAAGAAGTGTTTTAACCTTATGACTCCGTCAAAGGTTGTGTTTTATGGTAGCAAGTCGCCTAGACAAGCGAGTTGTCTGACGATGATGCAAGCCTGGAAGTTGTTACGACAAAGATGTGTAGGATATTTAGCTTACACAGTCGACAGTCGTAAAGAGAATCTGAAAGTAGAGGAGATACAAGTAGTGAGAGATTTTATCGACGTATTTCCAGATGATTTGCCAGGACTTCCGCCAGATAGAGAGGTCGAATTTCTGATCGATTTGGCTCCAGGAACGACTACAATATCGAAGGCACTGTACCGAATGGCACCGGTAGAGATGAAAGAACTGATGGTCCAACTACAAGAATTACTGGACAAGAAGTATGTCCAACCAAGCGTATCACCGTGGGGAGCGCCGATTTTATTTGTGAAAAAGAAGGATGGGACAATGCGGCTCTACATTGACTATAGAGAACTGAATAAGGTCACAATTAAGAATAGATATCCATTACCGAGAATCGACGATCTGTTTGATCAATTGAGGGGAGCGAAATACTTTTCCAAGATAGATTTGAGGAGTGGTTATCATCAACTGAAGGTGAGACCAGAGGATGTACCGAAGATAGCGTTCAGAACACGATATGGTCACTACGAATTTTTAGTAATGTCGTTTGGTTTAACGAATGCTCCTGCAATATTTATGGGACTAATGAATGGTCTGTTCAAGCCGTTTTTGGACAAGTTCGTAGTGGTATTTATAGATGATATTTTAGTATATTCAAAAAATAAGGAAGAACATGAAGAACATTTGAGATTAACGTTGGAAGTGTTGAGAAAAGAGAAGTTGTATGCTAAGTTTTTGAAATGTGAATTCTAGATTAAAAGAGTATAATTTCTTGGACATGTGATCGATAGGGACGGAATTTCGATGGATACCTCCAAAGTCGAAGCTATAATTAACTGGGATCAGCCAAAGACGTCGTCAGAAGTACGAAGTTTTCTTGGATTGGCAGGATATTACAGAAGATTCATTCAAGACTTTTCCAAGATTGCAACTCCGTTAACGAATTTGACTCGAAAATCTATGAAATTTGTTTGGACGGAGAAGTGTAAGGAAAGCTTTCAAGAATTAAAGAAGAGGTTGAGTACATCACCTGTGTTGTCTCTTCCGGACGATACAGGAAATTTTATGGTTTATAGTGATGCGTCGCAAAGGGACTTGGCTATGTGCTTATGCAGAACGGTAGAGTCATTGCATATACGTCACGACAATTGAAAGATTACGAGAAAGGGTATCCGACCCACGACTTGGAGTTAGCTGCAGTGGTTTTCGCTTTAAAAATCTGGAGGCACTATCTCTACGGGGAGAAGTGTGAAATATAAACAGACCACAAGAGTTTGAAATATATTTTTACACAGAAAGAATTGAATATGAGCCAAAGAAGGTGGTTGGAATTAATTAAGGACTACGATTGTGAGATTCTATACCATCCGGGTAAGGCAAGCGTGGTTGCCGACGCCTTAAGTAGAAAGGGACGAGAGAAGTTGATGATGTTGACCGCTCAGAAGGAATTGATTTCAGCAATGGAGAAGTTGGAGTTAGAAGTGAATTATCCTATGGAAATAGATGAGAAACTGTTTCAGATGCAATATGGTACAACCTTACTGGATAAAGATAAGGAGGCTCAACTTCAGGACGACGAATGCAAAAAGATGATAAGAAAAATATCTGAAGGAACTGAACCGAGATTTAAGATGGACAAGGAAGGAATACTGAGATTTGAAAGTAGAATTTGGGTACCGCTAGTACCAGAGATTAAGGAAGACATTTTGAGCGAGTCACATAACTCACGATATTCGATTCACCCTGGTAGTACCAAGATGTACCAAGATCTTTGACAACACTTCTGGTGGCCAAATTTGAAATGTGATGTTGCAGAATGTGTTGCCAAGTGTCTGACCAGTCAGAAAGTGAAAGCAGAACATCAGAGACTGAGTGGGTTGCTACAACCGCTAAAGATCCCAGAATGGAAATGGGAACATATTATAATGGACTTCGTGGTTGGCCTTCCGACGACTCAGAAAGGCTACGACGCAGTATGGGTTATCGTTGACCGACTGACGAAATCCGCACATTTCCTTCCGATCAAAATCAGATTCAACTTAGATCAGTTGGCAAGGTTATATGTGAAAGAGATTGTTTCGAGGCACGGAGTTCCGGTGTCAATTGTTTCCGATAGAGATCCACGCTTTACATCAAATTTTTGGAAACGTCTACAAGAATTCATGGGTACACAATTGCGGATGAGTACGACTTATCACCCTCAAATAGATGGACAGAGTGAAAGAACGATTCAGACATTAGAAGTTATGCTAAGAGCCTGTGTGATGGACTTTAAAGGAAATTGGGACGATCACCTACCGCTTGTAGAGTTCGGCTACAACAATAGTTACCAGGCTAGTATTGGCATGCCGCCTTATGAAGCGTTATACGGCAGAAAGTGCAGAACTCCGCTTTACTGGGATGAAGTTGGCGAAAGACAGTTGCTAGGGCCAGAATTGGTTCAACAGACAGCAGAAATAGTCAAAGTAATCCGAGCACGACTGGTAGCAGCTCAAGATAGGCAGAAGAAATACGCCGATCCACATAATAAAAATGTTGAGTTTGAATCGGGTAGTTATGTATTCTTGAAGGTCTCTCCTTGGAAGGGAAAGATCAGGTTTGGAAAGAAAGGAAAATTAAAGCCCACGATTCATTGGGCCATTTGAAGTACTGCGAATAATCGGAGAAGTTGCATATGAGGTTGCGTTACCTCCAGCACTCGAGAATGTCCACAATGTCTTCCTTGTTTCGGTATTACGACCCTACAAACCCGATTACAAGCATGTATTTGAATACGAACCCCTACATTTTGAAAAAGACTTATCTTACGAAGAAATTCCTGTTCAAATTGTCGATAGAAAAGAACAAGTTCTCAGAAATAAAGTAATACCTTCCGTTAAGGTAATTTGAAGGACCCACAATGCTGAAGAAGCTACATGGGAACTCGAAGAGAATATGATGAAAAATTACCCTCATTTATTTACTTAGATTATGTGTAAGCGATTCTAGGGACAGAATCTTTGTAAGGGGGGAGAATGTAACGAGTCAAAATTATTGAGTCGTGATTCTGGGAACAGAATTCTTTTAAGGGGGGAAAGATGTGACGAACGAGATTTTTGTAATCTAATTCTTAATATTTATTGAATTAAATAAATATTTTCGATGATTTAATCATTTAATTAAATAATTAATTGATGAAGTTGTGGTAGATTAATTTAATTATATATGTTATAATTATTAAATTAATGTAGAGAATTTTATTATTCAAAGTTTGTAATTATGAGAGTTTATTAATTAAAAGAAATTTTCAATAAACCTAATGTTATTTTAATTAATGTAATAATTAATTAGAGATTTAATAATTTGATATAATTAATCAATGAGAAAATTAATTATATGATTATGTGAATTTATAATAAATTATTATATTTTATTTAAATTAAAGTAAATAAGATATTTGAATTGGGTGTAACACGATTTAAACTATAGTATAAAAGAGTTATTAAAATAAATAGGAATGAGTTTTTAAAGCTAGCCAGACATAGCCTTAGTGGGAGTTATGGACAGTTAACCCATGATGGGTAACTGACCATAATGCGCGTCAGTTCTTTAATTTATACGACGTCTTCTTCATTCTTCATTTTTCTAAAAGTCTAGCAAAGAAATCAGAGAGAGTTCACAGAGAGAAATTGTGAGAGTGTAATCAGTAAGTATTTGTGAAAGGATCATCATTGATCATCCCTTCTAATCTATACTCTGGGTAATTTTTCCAAACCAATTTCTATTTTACGTATTTAAGATTTCATGAAAATGACTTTCAAAGCTTTTGTAAAGTCTTTGTAATTGGGAAAGTGTATGATTCTGAGTTTATGTATGTGTTAAATGTTACCATATCGTATTTGATTATATATATTATGTAGACCATATCATCAGTATCATAAAACATGTCGCATATGTTGCTCAAAACTTACAGAGCATAGAATATGGCCATATGGCCTTATACGTGATTTTAATATGTCAAACATAAATGTTTTTGTAAAATTCCCACTCTTATTTGATTATGCATGTTGATACGAAGAGATCAAACCTTAAATGAACGGATTCGGTGTTATAACGAATCCGTAGTATTAATTTTCATGATTTATGTTCAAAACCTTCAAGAACATCAAGAATAGTGAAATTTACATATTTTAATTCTGTAATTATATGTTTTAATGGGTTAAAATCATTCTATAATTGTTGGGTAATGATTATGTATGAATTCTAGCATGTGGGTATGTTAATTTAGTGAAATTAATGATCATGTAGTGTCCACTTTGCCGCACTTTGTGTTCTTCGCGAACTGGGAATCAAAATCTGGATTTTCGCGCCACGGCGCCAACTCCAGAACTGATGTCTCGCACCGCAGCGCCACGGTGCCGCAACGCCAAGAGTCCGGCCGCAGCACCGAGTACAAGTATAAAAGTGGCGCCGCAGCGCCACTCTGCAGAATGACCAGAAACGAATTTTTATAAATGTTTAAGTCTAGCAATGTGGTATTAACCTAATTTAATAAACATAGAAATATGTTAGAAGTATAATGAGATGTTAAAATAGATACTTAACATGTAAATAACATAATTGCATGTGGATTGAATTATTGAATACATAATTAGCTTATTATTTGTGAAGTGTAAAATTGTGTGACAATAAGTTTGATAAATTGACTAAGTATGGTCATAACCCGAGCTAGACAAAAAGAATGAGCTTGTGATGACCAGTACGTTATAATTGACTGGTATTATGAATGTAAATGATATGTAGGATTTAAATAAGGAACGAGTTTAATTAAAGTGTAATCTACGCACGAGGCAAGTTTTCTAACCCTACTTGCTATCATTATTCAAGTTTGTAAATTACTTCAAGCAATTCTCGTTATTATTAAATCAAGTTTGATTTGTTATATTAAAGATTAATTATCTTTTCAAAGTATGAATCTATTATACAATACTTGTTCTATTGTATACCTCTTGAAATTGTTATTCAATTTAAATACCATTTATTGTTGAACCTTGTTAGACTAGCGAACCCTTATTGATTCGACTAGTCCATAGCTGATGAACGTTCTAAATTTCAGAACCCTTATTGATTTATTCAAACCAAACTTCCTTTGGTGCGGATTCTAATGTCTAACTGAGATGAACAACCTTGTATAGGGGATTACTTATGCGTTAGCGTTAAGATATTGTGCACAGTATGGTACTAAGGGCTGATCCTCCTAAGTACGAGAAGAAGAGTCCATAGTCTTATGACTGTTAAAGGTTTCAAGTATAACCCTTGATAACCTAGGACATAGTTCAAGGTCTTATGACCCTCAGATTTCTTTGATTCTTGTTATTCATTCTTAATTCAAAAGTTGAGCTTTATTTCAGATGTAAGACCCCAACTTTTATAAATAAAGATGAATTTTCTGTAAATATCATTTTTGAATATTATGGAGTTAATTTGATATAATGTTATAGTTGTGGGTAATATTTATAAATTTTACAAAGTACGCAAGTTGTTATATAATATTCGATTGGTCGGAGAATATTCGTTTTAACAGGGAATATTCGTACAACGGCACAATCATTGGTGGACCCCACAACGGAATTATTGTCCGATTGAGAAAACGACAAAAATATTTTATTAAAAATAACGGCGAAAGTTTTACCATTGTTACTGTTGAACTACTCGGTAGTAAAAGTACAGTAATACGTGTGGTTGCATAGTAGCACACTGTATTGATTATTAATGCTTATGTGAAAAGTCACTCAGTTTGATTCAATTATTGTCAGTTAATAATATGAATTATTTAGCGATAATGAAGTTTTGTTTTATTCGTATTATTAACGTAATAAAACAGAAACATCTTTTTATATAAAACAGAATACTTTATTAAAGTTATTCTATAAATAGAATATATTATATTTTATTTAAAAGATTTTTCTTTAAATATGGACCGTCAGATTAAAGTAATCAATCTGGACCGTTCATGGATTAGTTACTATGCATTCCATTTTTCTATAAATAGCAGCTCATTCATTCATTATTTCTTACGAATTCACTGAACTCTAGAGAGAGAAACTATAGAGAGAGAGAGAAGAAGAGTATTCTACCACTTAACTACTTCCTTATTTCAGCTTTTCTTTAAAACGGTAAGGGGTGTTATTCTTTCTTATTCATGAAGAGAACTGTTGTTATTCCATTTCTTATTATTCTGTTGGAATAACCTGTATACGCGGTCTACCCTATACTTGGTGACATTCTTCTGTTATTCTGTTGGAACGTCATGTCTGTGTGTTTTACACCGGACCTGGTTCCGTCTTGTTATTATTCTGTTGGAACATCCTGTCTGTGTGTTTTACACCAGACCTTCTTGTTATTATTCTGTTGGAACATCCTGTCTGTGTTTTACACCGGACCTGGTTCCATTATTTATTATTATTCTGTCGGAATATCTTGTCTGTACGTTTACGCCGGACCTGGTTCCATTGTTTATTATTATGTCGGAATATCTAGTCTGTGCGTTTACGCCGGACCTGATTCAATTATTTATTATTCTGTTAGAATAACCTGTCTGTGCGGTCTATTGCATGCATGGTGATTTCTTTTGTTATTCCATTCGTTATTATACTCAGTTGGTTAAGTTTTAACTTCTATACTCCATGAAATTAGTGAAATATCCTTGATAATTGCGGTTCATCCAGTATCTTTTCATGAAAATATTCTTCTAAGTATTCTTGAATTTTACTCCACAAAGCAGTATCATGTTGACAATTTGGACGTTGTTAATTCTTGGATAAATTAATTCTTGAACTTGTTTTATTGAATTCTTATATCATTATCATCATCCTCATGTTTATAAAATGTTGAAAGTCATCTGTGGCCTGTAGTGCATAGATGGACTTGGTATGATTATGACCAGGGATTATTCAGTATAATCATGACCGTAATGTTACAAATGATGTGGTAAAAGTCCTCATTGGCCCGTAGTGCATTGATAGACAGTTGTTGGCATGATCATGACCATTAATGAATACACGAATATCCTTCGCCGTAGTGCAGGGGTGATTCGATGATGTGGATTATTTTATTAAGCTGAGTCTCAGCGATAACAGTGTTGAAAAACCTTTTAAATCATAAAAGATAGTAGAGTTTATTTTCTACTTGACTCTTTTAATGGATTGCTTGTTCCGCTGCAGTTAAACTTGATGTCTATTATATTTTATCAGTGTAACACTGTTGAAGGCTAATGATAATTTATTCTGCATTATCTTAATCATAATATTTCTTACTGGGCTAGTTGAACTCACCCTTTCTTTCACTGTTCTCTTTAGGAAATGAGAATATAGCTGGGACGAGTCGGGAAACGGAGTGATGGTCCAGAGGATAGCATTAGTAGTCCTCACTATTCTGTGAAATAGTGTGATAATAATTGTAATGAGGACTCCTTTTGAGTATGAATACTCTCTAGAAGACAATATTTGTATTCAAACTCACATATTATGTTTGGTCGTATTGTACACGACAGTTGTATTATTAAGTTGTATTTGTATTCAGTACCATGTATCTGGCGACCCAAGATGGGTGATGTATACCTAATTTTGGGGGCGTCACATCAGAAGTCTTTGATTCACTCGCATGTTATTATACATTATTATTTCATTATTTTACTTGTGGGCAATAGTGCTCACTCTTGCGTAATAATAACATTGCAGTTAAGAACGAAAGAACCGACGAACCTTCCACTAGTAAAGGCAAGGGCAAGATTATCAAGTGATGAAGACTTGTTGTTTTTGTGATGTTGAACTTATGTGTTAAGACTTATGTTAATGTTGTTTAAGACTTATTATTTGTTTATGTTTCCGCACAGATGTTTAAGGTTAGTATGATCTGGGATTGTATTTATTATTCAGTTGTTGTAACCCCATAAGGGGAGAATTTATTTCTATCTATTGCATGGTTTGCATTTGTTATGGGTAGATAGATATATGATGTTTGAATAGTGAACACCAAATCATGTGGGAATGGAAGTACCCAGATTTGGGAGTGTCACAGAATGGACCGGTTATTCTAAGGAAAGATGACGATACTCCAAAGACTTTGCTAGAGATGGATTCAAATGAGACTTTCATGGTTTCCTATGATTCAAGGGCTATGAACACACTACTTAGTGGCATGGTACAATCCGAGATTGACAAAGTTTCCTCATGCAACATAGCTAAGGAAATTTGGGACACTCTAGTGGTGAGCCATGAAGGTATATCCAAAGTTCGAGAAGTCAAACTAAGCATATATGCTCATGCACGACTATGAAATATTCAAACTTGAGAAAGACGAAACTATAAAGATGGCTCAATCAAGGTTCATAGTTCTCCTAAACTCTTTAAAGTTACTTGACAAGTCCATTCCTCAAAGTGAGATTAACCGTAAGTTACTTCGAGCTATGCCTAAGAGGTTTGCTTCTAAAATTACTACTCTTCAAGATTTTGCTACTATTTCTACTATGGACACACTAACTCTTTTTGGTGAACTTGAGGAATATGAACAATAGTTGAAGAGATATGTTGATGAGGAGGAAACTCCTAGGAGAAGAGTTTTAGTTCTTAATGCAGGAAATGAAGAAGAACTTGAAGATGACTCGGATGAAGAAATAGCCACGATGTCAAGAAGACTCAAAGGACTACTATAAAGGAAGAACAAAAGGAAAAATAATTTCACCGCAAATAAATTCAAAGGAAAGCAAACCGAGGAGACATGTTTTGAATGCGAACGTCCAGGGCACTTTAAGAAGCACTGCTTTCAACTATAGAACAAAGGAAAAACGAGCTTCAAGGATAATAAAAGAATCAAAGCTCTTGTCACTTGGAGTGATGAAGAGGAGTCCGAAGGTGAGATCGATGCCAAGTATAGACACTCGAAATTTTCTGTATATCTGACATCACAGGAGCGCAGATTCGTCTTTCAAGAGAAAACCCTGGAAGACGGTTCATATCCATTCCGGATACCACCGGGAGGAACAGCTCAACCCCGGATACCACTAGGAGTAACAGCTCAACCCCGGAACACACACTGGGAGTAACAATTCCAACCTCAAAGGTAACCCCGAGGCATGCAGATCCAATATCAGAACATAAATCGGAGAAGACCGATTCATCCCGGAGATAACCTCGAGATGTTCCGTCTCAGTCCTAACATTGGGAATAGCAGATTCCAACCTTGGTGATAACCCCAAGGAAGGTAGTGGAAGTTCCAGAGATAACCCCAGAAATACTTATTTCAAATGCATGCCATCAGCTTCAACCTCGGCGCTCACACCGAGGCACTCAGTACAAGACATGCACACCTCAGAGATGACACTGAGGACCTTCAACATTTGCAGCAGTCCAATCTCAACAATAATCCTGAGCAACGTCTGCTTTATCAGCCCAAATCGGAGATAACCCCGGTGAGGGATAAAGTCGTCATCTTACCACCATGACTCCACATCACGTCATCTCAACATTTCAGACATATATTTCTACACAACAATATCCCACAAGAGCCAAGGAAAACCAATCCAGAGTGACTATTGCGCAGGATAACGGATAGAATTTGAAGCTGAAGACCGGAGGGCATCATCCCATCTTCATGACTTTGTACAACTTCTAATCCCATGTCACTGCGTAACTCTCGACAACGGTGGTCCGAAATAGGTCCTATATACCTCAATCGGATGCCCGAATTGCAATTCTGAAAGTTCGAGTGGACATCACATTGCCTACGTGCACATACTTCGAGACGGTGGGACCCACAAATCCCGTGGCACCCCGGCCAGCCTCTGGTACACCTGCGGCCCATCCGCAGGTCCACCCTCTATAAATAGAGGGCTTGGGGTGGCCATTTTGTAAGAGAAAACGGCGAGGAAGCCCTGCCCAATTTGCTCTGTACTTACCCTATACTGAGTGCTTTCTCATTTTAAACACTTGTGAGCTCATATATAGCTGCTTTTCTACTGGCAGAAGCCAGTGCTCATCTACTTTAAAGATATAGAAGTCTTATTTGGCAGCCCACTGTAAGCCTTCTTACACGCTTTAAAGACTTTCTCTTCATCTTTGCACACACTGTTCTTCACGTTGAGAGTCGTGTTGCGTGTGTTTGCCCGGACTTTGGTCCGTGATTTTATTTCAATTTATATATATATATATATATATATATATATATATATACGAAAGCAAGTAAACGTTCCAGACCGAAGTCTAGGCTCAATCGAGGAGCGTTTAATTACTTTTAATATATATATATATATATATATATATATATATATATATATATATATGAACTGCGTGTCGAACTCTGTTCGATGAGCCTGGATTTTACATTCGGTGCGTTTACTGCTTTAATATATATATACTTATATATATTAACTGTTGTTGGACTTTGTCCGATGAGCCTGAATTTTACATCCGGTGCGTTTATCGCTTTATATATATATATATATATATATATATATATATATATATATATATATATATATATATTTCGTCCCACCTGGTGTTTACTTTGTGGTGGTTGACCGTTTTTACAGCTTTCTGTACATTTCGTCCAGCCTAGAGTTTCCTCCGTGACGGTTGATAGCTTTTACAGCTTTATTTACATTTCTAATCCCCCATGGAGGTGCTTCGTGGTTGGTGATCATGTTTGTATATATATATATATATATATATATATATATATATATATATATATATATATATATATATATATATTTATAGCTTTTATATATATACCTGCTTACTGCGTTTATATCAATTACGGCATCATGTGAGCCTAGGAATTATGTGATCACATATTTAGTTCACTGAATCTAGATTCGGTTCCCGTGATAGACCTTTTCAGCTGTAAGCAGCTTATAAATTTATCTGCGATGTTTGGATTTTCTCAGATGGTTTTCATACCCACGAGGAATTCAACACCTTATTGTACATTAATTTCATACAGATGCCTCACATCTGTAAAATAAAATCAACCAAGCTGAATATTGAATAAAATGGGAGTGTAAAAGGTCTCAATTACTATTGAGCATTGGGTTTGAAAAATCTTTTTTAAAAACATCACTGCCATATCTTGTTTAAAATTGAATTTTTACATAAATTCAAACCCTGTGTATATAGGTGCGAACGAGGCCTCGCACTACTTCCAAATAAAAGCACATTGACCCACACACACACCCACACACGCATTCATATAACAATTTCTAGAAAAGTGGCGGTCACTGTGGCAACACGGACGTCGAGGGTTGCCTAACACCTTCCCTTCATAGAAGCAAGTCCCCAGACCCTAATGAATCTCGGTTTCATAGACCCGTTTAGCAGTGTCACATCACTGGGTCAATGTGCAAACCTTTTCTCGGTTGTGTTGGTACAACCAGTTAAAAAACCAACTGGCGACTCTTATAGTCCAATCGTCGACATTACAAATGTCGGACCTTTTTTACTTGTTTTTTCAAATAAATCTCACCTAAAATGAGAAAATAAAAGAACAGGTAACGAAAAGGGACAAATAAAAATCCCGACGTCGACAGGTGGCGACTCTGCTGGGAACTCTAGTAAGAGGACTTATGCCGCTATTACAAGCTTTTCAAAACTATTGTATGCTTGTGTGTGGATGTTGCATTTACATTTATGATGAATGTGTACGAATGCATATCTTTACTGCGATTAATGCTTTACACTATATCTACTTGTGATATTAGTACTTCGTACATGTCATCATTTTCATAAACGGTGAGACACGTTGTATGTGAATGTATGTGGTGTGGTCTCTCCACCAGGAGGCTATCCTGTCGGTGTTTGATTACTGGACTCGTGGGAAGACTAATTCCCCGAGGCTCAGGAAAGGTACCACCCAAATTCGATCCAGTTGAAAGACTGAATTAACTTCCCATTGAGTAAATTGGGATGATTTGGGAACCTTCATGCCGAAAAGCCGCGAGAGTAACCTAAGATAGGTCAGCCTCTGATAAACCAAACGCGGAGGAAAGTCTCTTCATGCATTCTCATTTTTAATTACTTGTAAAAACAATTACTTGTAATTCCATATTCATCTCTATGTAATGAGAAATATGAAGAAATATGTGCATGCACATATTTACATTAACATGTTATCCTGTACTTCGAATAGCTAACATCTGTTTTGCAGGACAAAATTCCTAAAACAGACACATCACATGGCATGTTAATATTTACACATTCCCTAAAAAATAAACTATGCCAGTTTTGTCACATGGAAGCATTCGGACCTGTTACCCGGTCAAAGTCCAAAAAGGCCGCAGGCCTACAGCTAATCATGTCTTCATCTGACCAGTATAATCCAGTTTCTCACGAAGAATTTGACGGATTAAGTAAGCAAATCACAGACTTGGCTGTTCTGCTTAAAGAACTACATCAATCTACGCAGGGTCCAAAAATACCCGTACATGCTGAATCCTCTACACAAGGAGGAACTCAAGGTCCTGATAAAGCCATTACAATACCTGAACTGTAGTTGGATATAATCAACAAAAGTCGTGATGCCGCCCATCTCACAAGAGATCCAGACACCAGTGACATCAGAAAGAAAGTTCTTCAAATGGAAGAAACCCTGCATTCTAACAAAAGAATTGGAGCACACGGGAGTGTTTTATATGCCGACCTTTGTATATTCCCTGGTGTTCATTATCCAAAAAAATTTAAAACTCCTGACATTGAAAAGTATAATGGGTTAGGAGATCCTTATACACATTTGAAGGTATTCATTGGAGAAATCGGATCTTATGCAGAAGATGAGAAGCTCAGAATACAGCTGTTCCAAAAAAGTCTGACTGAAAAAGTCCGTTCATGGTATACCAGATTAGACAACTCAAAGATCCATAGCTGGGAAGAGCTAGCTCACGCCTTCCTTACACAACATAGTTTTCAGCCTCAGATGGCTCCTGACCGGTACCAGATTACCAAGGTCAAGAAACAGTCCAATGAGTCTTTCAGAGAGTATGCTCAAAGGTGGAGGTGCCTTGCTGCTCAAGTTATTCCTTCTATAACAGAGTCAGAGATGGTTATGACCTTTATCGACATACAAGAAGCTCCTTTCTATGAGAGAGTCTTAGCTGGCATCGGTAAACCTTTTTCTGAAATGATCAAACATGGGGAAATGGCTGAGATGGGATTGAAGTCAGGAAAGATTCAAGATCTAGCTGCCCTTAAAGCTGTTGCTGAACACATCCAATCCAGAAATTATGGGAACAACCCCCAGAGGGTCCATAAAAAGAAAGAAGAGGATGTTTCCCTGATACTACAGGGTCAAAAAGGCAATCAGAATATGCCTATCCAGAGGAGAAATTACACTCTCTTTCAAGAACAGTCTTCAAACCATCCAGTACCAAAAGGTGGAGAAGTCAAATGCCCTCGAGTGTTCACACCCTTAGGGGACTCTCTCGAGAATATTCTCACTCTTCTGACCACGCAAAAGAAAATCACACATCTTCTTCCACCAGCCAGCCATAATGGTAGTGGTTTTAATGCTGCTCAGAAATGTGCTTATCATGTCGGGGCACCTGGACATGATATTCAAGATTGTTGGGCCTTGAAACATAAGATCCAAGACCTGATAGACAACGGGGAGATCGTGGTCACCAAACCAGATCAACCTCACGTTTAAGACAACCCTCTTCCTCCACATAAAGAGGAAGACGTCAACATGATTAATTGGAGCACTGGACAAAGATCCAATTCTAATGGTGAAGCATCCCAGATCACTAAAGACGGTGCTAACAAATGGGATTATGCCAAGTTCCAGTTCTCAATAGAACGAAAGTTGAAAGATCTGTGCAAGCAAATCGAGCAATTGGCAAAACTGGTGACATACCAGCATCAAGTCACACGCTAATTAATCAGCCAGGAGCATGCTAGTCTCCTTCTTCTTGTCATGAATATTCCCTCTTTACCTCTAGAAAGTGGAACAATAGAGGTCAAAGTGGCAAGGAGAGCTAACGCCAAAGCTCGTCGGGATTTTGCCAACAGAAGGGAATTTACAATTCTGGGCCAACCTATAGAGGAAATCCTTCAAATGCTAATCAATGAAGGAAGGATTAATTCCCTTCTACCTCCAATCAATCCCCATTCAGGACGGTACAATTCTGATGGAGTATGTCAATATCACTCCCATTCTCACGGCCACAGCACAGAAGAATGCTGGGCACTCTGCCACCTTATCCAAAATCTCATTGATAGAGGTGTCCTGCAACTAGCAGACGATGATACTGTGCTACGGGAAAGTGAGAATACCTGTCCTACTAAATGGAAAGGATTGGTAGCAGTTATCTCCACTGAGGCTGATGGAATTGTTAAGCCACGCCCTATATCTACCACTCAACTCTGAGGAAGCAATAATCCTTTGAAAGTGGCTGCTCCAGAGCCAATCAATACCCTTCCGACCACAATATCCTGTTGTCAGCTTACAGAAAGTTCCTTGGAATTATGGAGAAGCTGAAGGATCCACTTCGCATACAACTGTTGCAGTGATGAAGGAGAATCCACTGTATCTTCCCTAACGGTTGATGAAGTCTACCATCAAATTAAAGGGGAAGATTCCCATGGAGAATATTGAAAGCTTCCTCCGTGCCATGGGTCATAATGAAGCCAAGGTGGTTTTAAGCTTAAGAGAAGCTCCACATAATATTTTAATACTAGATTTAGTTTTAACTTCCGAGGATCACAGGAAGATTCTACTAAAGGTTTTAGAAGAAGCCTACTTTCCAAAATCAGTGGATGTGGAAAAATTTCAACATCTGGCTGATCACATTTTCAACAACAATGTGATCTCTTTCAATGATGATGACATACCGCCCAAAGGGACCGGTCATTGCAAGCCGTTACACATTGCAGTCTTGTCCTCCGGATATATGTTAGTTGGAGTCATAGTAGACGGAGGCTCATCTTTGAATATCTGTCCATACGCTACTTTGTTGAAGATGAACATCAATCTCAATCGAATTGGAAGTAGCCATACGATCATCAAAGCTTTTGATGGATCCCGCCGAAATTCAGTCGGAGAGATTGACCTGCCAATTGAGATTGGTCCCCATATATTCTGCCTGTCTTTCCACGTACTCAAGATAGATTCAGGATACAACCTGCTCTTGGGAAGACCATGGATTCATATGGCCGGGGTAGTCCCCTCCACCCTTCATCAGCAACTGAAATATATTATCAACAATAGTCTAGTTACAATCAACGCTGAATCGGAATGCCCTCAACAAGGTGACATACCTTTCATCAGTTTTAATTTTGATATTGAGCCGGTCAGTTTCCACACCTTGGAAGTAAGCAACCCTCAATTTCATGCCCTGGGAACGCCATTGCCCGTACCCAAGATCTCTGTCGAAGTAATGTCGGCTACTCAGGAAATGATGTCTTTGGGTCATCAGCCAGGACAAGGGCTGGGTAAAGATCACCAAGGTATCAAATATCCTATCCAAATAGGCAGTCAAACTGGGACAGCTGGACTAGGATATTCTACCAGTTCTAATCAGAGGAATCCTCATAAGCATCAGCAGATTCCTTCAACTTCAACCACGCGGCGTTTATCTTCGCCTTCAAACGCTGAGTCCGCACAACCTCCAGTAAAGGTGCCAACCAACGTGATGGCTATGCTATTTCCCAAGCCAATGCCATTCAAAGCAGAAGAAGTTTTTGTTCTAGATCCTAGAGTAGAGGAAGAGAAACAAAGAGTCAAACAAAACGTCGTCCAGATAATGTCGGGCATGCGCATCATTGTTTATGATGAACATACAAACAGATATACCCCAGACGATGATTGCCCAGACGTTATGGACATCATTCGGGAAAAGGAGGACGATGACAGCCCCTCCATCAATGTAGTCCATCCTGACTTTATCCTTGCCAATTGGAGCAGCACTCCTTGCATTGGTCGACAAGGGTAAAATGGGCAGGACTTCTTTCTGCCCTGTAGATATAATAACTGCTTACTTTTATGTACAATATTAGCAGTTGTTTTGTCTGTATATGCTAACATTATGTATGATTAAACAGTTTCATATATATTAAGTGAAAGCATATTTTGTTTCAGGACTCTGAACTTAGAGGTGCCTGTACTTGCTGATAAGTTTCCTCTTCTCCACAAGGATTATAACTTTGATGAAAAGTTGGACTCAGACTTACTGGAAATACAAGAGGATATTGAGGTGCCTTCAGAGATCAAAGAATGGGTCGAAGACAAGCCTAAACCCAACCTTGATCAAACCACCTCCTTCAATCTCGGAACCTTAGAAAGCCCTAAGTTAATCCAGATTAGTTCAGACCTTACCTCAAACTTACGGAATGACATGATTACGCTATTAACCCAATTCCAGGATTTGTTTGCATGGTCTCATGAAGACATGGTGGGTTTGTCCACTGACATTTTTCTTCATCGCCTTCCCATTAAAGAGGGATTCAAGCCAGTCAAGCAGAAACTCAGGCGATTAAAACCTGAATGGAGTTTAAAGGTGAAAGACGAAATTGTGAAACAATTTCAAGCTGGCATTATCATGGTGTCCACATATCCTAAATAGATATCTAAGCCTGGAGGAAAGGTGTGAGTCTGCGTGGATTATCGAGATCTAAATAAAGCTTGTCTTAAAGATAGCTTTCCCGTGCCCTTTATCCACATTCTCATTGATAATACTGCGCAATATGGTATATACTCCTTTGCTGATTGCTTTGCGAGGTACCATCAGATCATGGTTGCTAAGGAAGATCGTGAAAAAACTGCTTTCATCACGCCTTGGGGAACCTTTTACTACAGATGATTGTCATTCGGCATCATCAATGTCGGAGCTACCTATCAGAGAGCTATGATGGCTCTCTTCCACGACTTAATGCACAAAGAGATTGAGATCTACGTGGATGACATCATTGTCAAGTCCCAAAAGGAGGAGGACCACTTAGACCATCTCAGAAATCTCTTCAACAGGTTGCGTAAGTACAACTTGAAGTTGAATCCAGCCAAGTGCGCCTTTGGCGTTAAATCAGGCAAGTTGTTAGGATTCCTAGTTAGCCACAAAGGAATTGAGCTGGATCCTACCAAAATCCAGGCCATTACGAAAATGCCCATTTCTCAGACAGAGAAGAAACTACGGGGATTTTTGGGAAGAGTCAACTTCATTAGTAGATTCATTTCTTAACTCACAGCAACCTGTGAACCTATCTTTAAGCTGTTAAGGAAGAACTCCTCCATGAAATGGAATGATGAGTGCCAAAATGCCTTCCTTACCATCAAAGAGCAACTAGTCAAAGCTCCTATTTTGGTACCACTCAAGGATAATGTTCTCCTGTTCCTGTACCTGTCCATCAGTGACAATGCCATGGGCTGCATGCTAGGACATAAAGACGATAGAGGCCGAGAACGGGCTATCTATTACCTCAGCAAAAGATTCAGCAGCAGTGAACACAAGTACAGTCTGATTGAGAGGACTTGTTGTGCTTTAGTATGGGTTGCCATGAGGTTACAACATTACCTCCATGGGCACACAAACCATCTCATATCCCGTGTGGATCCTCTCAAGTATGAGTTCAGCAAACCCATACTGAATTGTCGGCTGTCCAGATGACAGTTGATCCAACAACAATTTGACATTATCTACGTGACTCAAAAGTCCATTAAAGGTCAAGGAATTGCGGATCAACTGGCCGCCGCACCTTTAGGGGACTTCAAACCCTTGGAAACATACTTCCCAAATGAAGGGGTAATGACAATTCAGCAACAACATCAATACGATGCACGTCCAATATGGAACATGTATTTTGATGGAGCTGTTAATACGAAAGGTTCTGGAGCTGTAGCAGTTCTAGTATACGGTACGGGGGAGCAGTATCCCGTCGCCGTCAAATTACAGTTTATCAGCACCAACAACACAGTTAAGTATGAAGGCTGTATCATGGGGTTAAAACTTGCCCGTTCAATGGGTCTCAGATGGTTAACTGTCTTTGGGTATTCAGAGTTGGTAATCAAACAATCCACAGGAATCTATCAAACTAAAGAGCTGTGATTGCTGCCTTACCATCGACAAGTTTTACAGATGGCTTCGGAGTTTGAAGAAATCTCCTTTATACACATTCCTCGTAGTAGGAATGACTTTCCGGACGCATTAGCAACTTTGGCCTCCTTGATTCACATACCTGACAAGTAACACATGCACACATTCCAAGCGTCACAGTAGCCCTACAAAAGGCACCAGCCTATGGGAACTACGTTGGAGAAGTATCGGATGAGCTACCTCCCATCCAACAACCTTGGTATCAACATATCAAGGAGTACCTACGAGATAGATCTACACCCACTGAGGCGAGCCTGACTGAACAAAGGCGGATTCATCGACTTACTATGAAATTCTACTTGAGCAGAGATGCACACTATAAGAGAGATGCAGGACTAGGTCTTCTCAGATGTTTAGACAAAGACCAAGCTCAGAGACTCATAGATGAGATCCATGGTGTAGTCTGTGACCCACACATGAGTGGCCTCTTCCTTGTCAAGAAGATCCTTAGGACAGGACATTACTGGCGCTCTCTCAAGGCGGATTGTTATGACCATGTCAAGAGATGTTATCAATGCCAAATTCATGGGAATACTATCCATGCCTCTCCACAGGAGCTCCACAATATGAGTTCACCTTGGCCCTTCTCAATGTGGGGAATGGACGTGATTGGGCCCATCGAACCCAAAGCCAGTAATGGACATCGATTCATCTTCACCATGATCGACTACTTTACCAAGTGGGTAGAAGCAGCCTCCTTCCTCAGGGTTACCAGAGAAGTCATCATTGCTTTCATCAGAAGCAATGTCATTTGTCAATACGGACAACCAGAGGTAATTATATCAGACAATGCTATGAACCTCAACAACAAAATGATGGAGAAACTATGTAGTAAATGTAACGCCCGAGAAAATCAGATTTTTATTACAATTAAATTTTTATTTGATTATGTGAATTAAATGAATTTAATTGAATTCTTTGTGAAGTAAACTATGTGAAGGTCGTTCTATGACCTAGAATGTGCTAACGTGGTTAGTATTCTAGCTACGTGGTAGAAATAGTTGTTTGGAATTTCCAAGATTATAATAATTATTTTCTGAGAAGTTTCCGTAAAAACACTATTCATCCGTTTCTGTCCGAGGAATTATTTTGAAATTTCGAGAAACGCGTAATGATAGAATATCGTGATGAGATGGAATATCTGATAATATTTCATTTATGGCAAAAACGAAGTTTTTGCTTGCGGACTTAAAACCTAAGGGTTGAGTATATTGATTTCTGAGAAGGAAATAATATGCGTAGAAGGAATGGCGTTAGGTTTTATTCAAGAGTTATACAGTTTGTGGTGCTAGTTAGTACCTATGTATAATACGTTAAGTAAATATGAGGTACAATACGATTATTGTACTTATGGTATACGAAAGGAATACGTGAATCATACGTGTAGAATACGATACGTATTATAGAATTAAGTTATGACTTAATGAGTAATTCATTTGTATTGGATTATGAGTAGCCCAATCAATTGAAGGACTAAGCCCAATGAGTTAGGTGGGTTAAGTCAAAGTCAAGGCCCAATGTTTATTTACTTAAGCCCAATTCACAAAAAACCGAACCGTGGGTCGAACCGGTGGGTCACCCAATGGGTATAACCCATGGGGCAACCCATGGGATGTCACAAGAGGGGAGGTGGGCCAGCCACCTTGGTGTGCAAGCCAAGCATAAGGCTTGGTCACCAAGTATCTTAATTGGTGACCACACATGAATAGTAAGGAGGTGGGATTTAATGTCTAAATTGCTCTCCATTCTAAATTCTATAAATAGGAAGCTAGGTTGATTCATTTGAGATTTTTACCAAGACTCAACTTAGATTATTTGAGAGAGAAAAGAGAGCTACACTTGCAAACATACACTTTGGAAGCTTATACCTCTATTCTTCCAAGAGATTTTTAAGGAACTTGAGGTAATACTCTTTGTTCTTCATTCTCCATTTCTTTTTGATTGTCTTTTGTATTGGAGAATCATAGAGGGATGGTATACGCCTTGTATGAGGGATTAACGATGACTTACCATAGATTCAATCTCTATAAGTCATGAGGTTATAAAAAAAATAAAAAAAATAAGGTTTGAAATAGTTTTGAACCATGGAAATATGGATAGTTGAGATTGATCGTTTATAAATGATTGGACTCAATCAATCCGTTAGTAATTGCATATTGCTTGGTTAGGACATAGATATGAAATCCATGAGGTATTCCATGTGATTTGGCTTAGAAAACATTAGTAATGAAGTTATGGCAAATTTTACGAAAATAGACGTTAAACGTCGAATACGTAAAAATTCCGGATTGGTAGTCGAAAGTTACTGTGAGACTTGAAAATGTTGGTTTTCAATGTCAACACGTGAGATAGGGTGATTAAGAGTCGTGGGTTCGAGAATCGTCGGTTTCTGACTTAAAACGAAGAAAACGAGCATTGAACGCTCATTAACGTTTACGAATATATATAAAATAAACTCAATAGTGAATTATGAGTTAACAGATTCGAAAGTGTTGAATTCTTATATAAACGCGTAAAGGATGTAATTCCTGACCTGTAGAAATTCGAATGGGTCAATTTGGATGTAAAACGAACAAATTAGGAAGCCGGGAGTTTCATTAGAAAACCAAAACTGGTTTGTCAACTGGTGCACAGGCTCGGCATCGCAGCGCGAAAACCAGTACAGAATGGTGGCACCGCAGCACCATACTCGGCCGAGCATTCTGTAAACTCGCACCCCAGTGCCAACGTGCCGCGCCCCAGCGCCCATGTTGTGCAAGTGCCGCGCCCCAGCGCCAAGGTGCCGCGCCACAGCGCCGACAGTAAGGAAAAATTAACCTAGTTATGCTTTAGACTCAGTTGGTTAAGGATCAATCGGAGTTGAGTTTATATACTCAATGAATGTATAAAGACTAATCCTATACTATCTATACTAAGGTATATGATATGAAACTTAGGAGTCTAATGTAAGTAAACAAAATATGTAAAATGAATGAAGTAATACTTTATTAAGGAAGTTGAGTCCGGTTAATAAAACGTCCATAGAGAGATAAATCGGGACGAAGGGTAATAAGTCAGGTTGACTTTAATAAAAATATTATGTTAACAAAGACATAGAAGAGAAAGAAGTTGGTAGGAACAATGTGAATAGTTGTTTGATAACTAATTACGGTGTGCTATGTGAATATATCATGTAGATTCTGTAAAGGCTGTGTTCAGTTGAGTAAGTTATTTGAAGACGCTGAAAGGCAAGTTTTCTTAACGCATGTCTAATTTCCATGTTAGCCAAGTTTTATGTGATTTGTTGAATGAATTGCAAGCTTTGTTTTAAAAGAAAGGGTCGATGCCAGATTTTAAACTCGGCTAGACTATTCGTAAGATAGAGATTGATGATTTTCCATATCATTCTATATAGAAATATTAACGCTATCCTATGCCAAGTAATTGGTACGTATGTGAAGGTAAGGTTTGTCTATGAACAAACAAAAGTATTTTTCATCGATATTTCGATGGGCACGCGAGTTTGCTAAAAATATTAAACGTAAATACGTTTAATGAATGTAGTGTTGATCAACATAGAGTACTATAGGCTGATCACCTAGAAGTGCTCGTAAGTTATACGGATGAACGGCCTTAGTGCTGTGGACTCCTTTTTAAGTATGAAAACTTAAATTTACTGTTCATGGTCTATTGACCGGTTCAGAATTCCTAATCTATTCTATACATTGGGAATTGATGTTATAAACTGTTATGATATTATTGATTCATAATACTTCATAACTATTGTTCAGTTATGTTGGAATTGTTATATAATTCACGAATGTGGTATTTCTGTTATCCTTGATTAAACTTGTTGAGCTGTCATGCTCACTTCTTGCGTGAATTATATAACTGCAGTTAAAGGTGAACGTACTGAGAATGCCAAGAAGGATAAAGGCAAAGCTAAGATGGATGCTTAAGTATTGTGTAATAGTTTAATAAGTGTATGTATTATACCTTATGAACAATGAACGATGTAACCGGTTTATGAACCTGGGAAGGATTATACTTTGATTTTAATAAGAATATAGTAATTACTCTCATTTTGTTGTATTTCAATGGAATGATGGTATTGATGTTAGTATAGTGGAGCACCATCTGTCGGGTCGGAAGATACCCGGATTTGGGGGCGTCACAGGTTGGTATTAGAGCCTTAGGTTATAAAACTTAAGGGGGGGAAACCTTAGGCTAATATCCTTGTAAGGAAGGTAAAGTCCGAGAAATGAAATTCAAGTCTATTGAATTAAGAAGATATTGAGATAACTCAGTATCGAAAGAATTAAAAGAAGAAAATTAATCTTAAAGATATTAAATGTTATTTGTGCTTATACTATTGTGTATTATGTACTAATCAACGTGTTATGTGTTTGTAGATGTCAACCGATAGCTTGATGTTTAGAAACGTGGAAATGATAAGTAAGGACTCAGTTAACCAAGTTGAGGTAGTACCAATGCCAGTGATGGAGGTACCGATGGTTGTAATAGAAGATTCAGATATTGAGGAGTACATCTCTGAGGAGGAATACTCTGAGGAGACTATGGGTTTAGCATAATACCTTAAGGAGATGCTAGATGTGGAGGAGGAAATGGAGGTGACATCGATTAACATGGTGTTACCTACTCTGGAGCCAGCATCGTTGGATGCAACTAGAGCACTGTATTTAGCGGTGTTGGATAGAAATGTGCACCTACGTACTCAGGTAGAGGCACAGATTGAGGAGATAACTGCCTTATATGAGGCGAAAGAATCTGCAGAGGCAGACTTTGAGTCGGAGCATGATGAAAAAGTGCTTATGACTGATAAGGCTCATAGCTATAAGGATGAGGTCCTCGAGCTAAAGTAGAAACTGGTTGAGAAAGATCAGAAAATAGCTAGGATGTCATACATTCATGAATGCGCTCATGAGGATTTCAAGCTAAAAATTGCTTGTTATTCTATTGAGTCCGGGCAGACTCGACATACCATAAGTCGAGATTTAGTGTCAATTCTGGCAAATCAGAAATATGAAAATGCCGTTCGACAGTGTTAGAAGGTCGCTAGAACTTTTTGTATATAAGTAGTGACGTAAAACCCTCTTTTGTATAATTAAGGGTAGTCTTTTTGTAAATCCTAACTTTTGTAGAAGGCAATCGCGGGATAGTATGTGATAGCTTTTGGCTAAGGGAACATGATGTAAATAGTTTTGACTATGAAAGCATATTAATATAATGACGTTTTTATTTAACATGCTTGTGTGGTATGAATGGTTGTTGTTAATTTAAAATGATAACCGAGTAATTAAATAGATAATAACGAAACTTTATTTATTTAATCAGAATTATGCCGCCAAGAAGGAGACAACGGAACTAAGAGGCCGAGTCTCATAATGAAAATCAAGGGGGTTCTAACAACCCTATGCAAGAGTTTGTTAATTTATTAACGGCTTCATTTAACCAAGGGGGGGTGGGATTCCTGTAGCTCCTGGGGTAGTAAGAACAACTACCTTTAAGGACTTTAAAAGTATGGGTCCTCCCGAGTTCTGAGGAACGACGGATCCACTAGAAGCCCAAACATGGATTAGGGAAATTGAAAAGGCGTTTGTGATAACAAACGTAGGTGAGGCGCAAAAGACTTCTTTTGCGACTTACATGATGAAGGGAGAAGCCAACTACTGGTGGGAAGCTCACCAGGGTGGGGCTAGGACAGAGGCTGTTACGTGGGAATAGTTTAAGAAGGTTTTCTTCGAGAACTATTTCCCTACTAGCATGCAGGGTAGGATGAAAGTTAAGTTTCTAGAACTTAAGTAGGGGGATATGACTGTTCCCCAATATGCCGCCAAATTTAATGAGTTGGCAAGATTTGCTCCACATCAGGTGGATACAGAGGAAAGAAAGGCGCACAGATTTGAGCAGGGCTTAAAACCTTGGCTCTATAGTAGAATATCAGTTTTCCAGAGTGCTTCCTATGGAACCATTCTGGAGAAGGCGATAATAGCTGAAGGTGGTGGTGAGGCCTTGTCTCAGTACCACAAAGAGCTGAAGATTAAGAGTAAGATAGAAGGAAATAGTAAGGCGGAAGTTGCCAGTGGAAGCGGTAACTTGCCAAAGAGGAAGGGTTTTAATCCCGGGAATACCGGGGTAAAACAGGGAGATCCCAAAAGGAGAACGGAAGCATGTAAGACATGCGGAAAATCTCACATGGGAGTCTGTTTAAAGGGGAAAGCAGTATGCTACAACTGTGGACAGGAGGGACATTTGTCACCCAATTTTCCTAACCCTAAGAAGAATCAGGGGTGTTTTGTCTGTGGGTCAAAGGACCACATGGCAAGAAATTGCCCAAAGAAGGGTTTAGAGGGGAATGAGAGTTCTGGTAGTGGTAAATTAGCCATTACTGGACCAACACCATTGGTGGGTAGACCCTCGGCTCGTACGTTTAATATGACTTTTCAAGATGTAGTTGCATCAACAGATGTGGTAGTAGGTATCATTCCGGTCAATGAGATAAATGCTTATGTGCTATTTGACTCGGGTGCTACTTGTTCTTTTATAGCATGTGAATTTGCTAAATGATTAGGGTTAATTCCTGAGAAGTTATCTATACCTTTAGACGTTAAGGTAGCAAACGAGGAGATAATCCCTATTGAACATATTCATAAGAACTGTTGTGTAGAAATTAGGGAAAATAAGTTATCGGTAGATTTGGTACCGATAAGGCTAAAAGAATTTGATGTAATTCTTGGTATGGATTGGTTGGTGAACCATGAGGTAATTATAGATTGCCATAGGAAAAGTGTAAACCTTCGACTTTCTAAGAAAACCAAGGTAGTGTTTTTCGGTAGTAATTCATCGAGACACTCTTGTTGTCTGTCTATGACACAAGCTAGGAAGATGTTAAGAAAAGGGTGTGTAGGTTATCTATGCCATGTGGTGGATACCCAAAGAGTGGGGACATCCTTGGATCAGATACCAGTTGTGCAAGAGTTCGTGGATGTATTTCCGGAGGAATTATCGGGTATTCCACCGGATAGGGAGGTAGAATTTGTAATTGATTTGTTACCGGAAACGAAACCAGTCTCAAGGGCACCATATCGAATGGCGCCAGTTGAAATGAAGGAGTTAATGGTTCAATTATAAGAACTGTTAGATAGGAAGTACATTCAACCAAGTGTGTCTCCTTGGGGAGCACCGGTGTTGTTTGTAAAGAAGAAGGATGGGTCGTTAAGACTTTGTATTGACTATCGAGAGTTGAACAAGTTAACGATTAAGAATAGGTACCCTTTGGCCAGGATCGATGATCTATTTGATCAGTTGAAAGGGGCAAAGTATTTTTCTAAAATAGATTTGCGCACGGGGTATCATTAGTTGAAGGTGAGGAAGGAAGATATACCTAAGACCGCATTCAGAACTCGTTATGGTCACTATGAGTTTCTGGTGATGTCGTTTGGGTTGACTAATGCGCCAGCCGCATTTATGGATATGATGAACAGAGTGTTCAAATAATATTTGGACAAGTTTGTCGTAGTGTTCATTGATGATATTCTAGTCTATTCAAAGACGCTAGAAGATCATACGAAACATTTAAGAATAGTTTTGGAAACGCTAAGGAAGGAGAAGTTGTATGCGAAATTCACAAAGTGTGAATTTTGGCTTGAGAGAGTGCAATTTCTAGGGCATGTTATTGATAAGGATGGCATTTCCGTAGATCCGGCCAAAGTAGAAGCAGTTAACGAATGGGAGCAACCGAAGACGCTGACTGAGATTCGGAGTTTTCTGGGGTTAGCAGGGTACTATAGAAGGTTCATTCCAGACTTTTCTAAATTAGCTACTCCGTTAACCAATCTGACAAGAAAGTCAGTGAAGTATGTGTGGACTGAAAAATGTGAGAACAGCTTTCAGGAATTGAAGAAGAGATTAAGTGAGGCACCGGTATTTTCCTTACCAGACGATACCGGGAATTTTGTAGTGTATAGCGATGCTTCGTATAAAGGATTGGGTTGCGTGCTCATGCAGCATGGCAAGGTCATTGCGTATGCATCACGTCAATTGAAGGATTATGAGAAGATTTATCCTACTCATGACCTGGAATTGGCAGCTGTAGTTTTTACCCTAAAGATATGGAGACATTTTCATTATGGTGAGAAATGTGAGATATACACGGACCACAAAAGTCTGAAATATATCTTCACACAGAAAGAGTTGAACATGAGACAGAGAAGGTGGCTAGAGTTAATAAAGGATTATGATTGTAATATTTTATATCATCCGGGAAAAGCAAATGTAGTAGCGGATGCGCTAAGTAGAAAGGGTAGAGAGAAATTATCAATGTTAACAACTCAGAATGAGTTGGTAACAGCAATGGCAAAAATGGAACTAGAAGTTAAGTTACCGGGGGAATCGGTAGAATTGTTATTTTCCATGGAAACCCAACCTACCATAGTGGAGCGGGTTAGGAAAGTGCAACTGAGTAATGAGGGGTGTAAGAAGATATTGAATAAGATAGAAAAAGACGAAAAAACTGAGTATAACCTCGATAAGGAGGGATTACTTCGTTTTGAGGGAAGAATTTGGGTTCCTAATGATCCTGAATTAAAAGAAGAAATTATGATGGAGGCCCATAGTTCGAGGTACTCAATACATCCCGGTAGTACGAAGATGTATCAAGACCTTCGTCGGAACTTTTGGTGGCCGAATATGAAGAGGGAGATAGCAGAATATGTTAGTAAGTGCTTAACTTGTCAAAAAGTTAAGGCTGAACATCAACGACCGAGCGGGTTGTTACAACCGTTAGAAATTCCAGAGTGGAAGTGGGAGCATATCACGATGGACTTTGTGGCGGGACTTCCAACCACAAGAAAAGGATATAATGCTATTTGGGTGATAGTGGATCGATTAACAAAATCGGATCATTTTCTACCAATAGGAATTAGTTATAACTTAGATCAGTTAGCTAAGCTGTATGTCAAGGAAATTATTTCCAGACATGGAGTGCCTGTGTCGATTGTGTCAGATCGCGATCCACGATTCACATCGAACTTTTGGAGAAGTTTACAAGAACAAATGGGAACGTAGTTAAGATTAAGTACGGCGTATCATCCTCAGATGGATGGTCAGAGTGAGCGGACAATTCAAACGCTTGAAGATATGTTAAGATCTTGTGTTATGGATTTCAAAGGGAGTTGGGACGAATTTCTACCATTAGTAGAATTTTCGTACAACAATAGTTTTCACGCTAGTATAGGCATGCTGCCTTACGAAGTGTTGTATGGTAGGAAGTGCCGAACTCCATTGTGTTGGGATGAGGTGGGTGAACGTCAGATGTTGGGACCAGAGATGGTTCAGTAGACGGCGGGCATGGTAGAATTAATACGTGCTCGATTAGTTACGGCTCAAGACCGGCAGAGGAAGTATGCAGATCCTCACAGAGAAAATAGAGAATTCGATGTAGGATCTTTTATTTTTCTGAAAGTATCACCTTGGAATGGGAAAATACGTTTTGGAAAGAAAGGAAAGTTAAGTCCAAGGTTTGTAGAACCTTTTGAGATTTTAAAAAGGATAGGGGAGGTAGCTTACGAAGTAGCTTTACCTCTAGAAATGGAACACGTTCATAATGTGTTTCATGTGTCAGTGTTGCGTCCTTATAAACCGGACTATAAACACGTGATAGAGTATGAATCTATTCAGTTAGAGAAGGACTTGTCCTATGAGGAACTTCCAATTCAAATTATTGATAGAAAGGAACAAGTTTTAAGAAATAAGGTCATACCTTCAGTGAAGGTGTTATGGAGAACCACAATGTTGAGGAAGCAACGTGGGAGCTCGAAAGTAAAATGAAGGAAGATTTTCCTCATTTGTTTATATAATTATAAGCTAAGATTCTAGGGACAGAATCCTTATAAGGGGGAGAGAATGTAACGCCCGAGAAAATCGGATTTTTATTACAATTAAATTTTTATTTGATTATGTGAATTAAATGAATTTAATTGAATTCTTTGTGAAGTAAACTATGTGAAGGTCGTTCTATGACCTAGAATGTGCTAACGTGGTTAGTATTCTGGCTACGTGGTAGAAATAGTTGTTTGGAGTTTCCGAGACGATAATAATTGTTTTCTGAGAAGTTTCCGTAAAAACATTATTCATCCATTTCTGTCCGAGGAATTATTTTGAAATTCCTAGAAACTTGTAATGATAGAATATCGTGATGAGATGGAATATCTGATAATATTTCATTTATGGCAAAAACGAAGTTTTCGCCTGCGGACTTAAAACCTAAGGGTTGAGTATATTGATTTTCGAGAGGGAAATAATATGCGTAGAAGGAATGGCGTTAGGTTTTATTCAAGAGTTATACAGTTTGTGGTGCTAGTTAGTACCTATGTATAATACGTTAAGTAAATACGAGGTACAATACGATTATTGTACTTATGGTGTACGAAAGGAATACGTGAATCATACGTGTAGAATACGATACGTATTATAGAATTAAGTTATGACTTAATGAGTAATTCATTTGTATTGGATTATGAGTAGCCCAATCAATTGAAGGACTAAGCCCAATGAGTTAGGTGGGTTAAGTCAAAGTCAAGGCCCAATGTTTATTTACTTAAGCCCAATTCACAAAAAATCGAACCGTGGGTCGAATTGGTGGGTCACCCAATGGGTATAACCCATGGGGCAACCCATGGGATGTCACAAGAGGGGAGGTGGGCCGGCCACCTTGGTGTGCAAGCCAAGCATAAGGCTTGGTCACCAAGTATCTTACTTGGTGACCACACATGAATAGTAAGGAGGTGGGATTTAATGTCTAAATTGCCCTCCATTCTAAATTCTATAAATAAGAAGCTAGGTTGATTCATTTGAGATTTTTACCAAGACTCAACTTAGATTATTTGAGAGAGAAAAGAGAGCTACACTTGCAAACATACACTTTGGAAGCTTATACCTCTATTCTTCCAAGAGATTCTTAAGGAACTTGAGGTAATACTCTTTGTTCTTCATTCTCCATTTCTTTTTGATTGTCTTTTATATTGGAGAATCATAGAGGGATGGTATACACCTTGTATGAGGGATTAACGATGACTTACCATAGATTCAATCTCTATAAGTCATGAGGTTATAAAAAAAAAAAAATAAGGTTTGAAATAGTTTTGAACCATGGAAATATGGATAGTTGAGATTGATCGTTTATAAATGATTGGACTCAATCAATCCGTTAGTAATTGCATATTGCTTGGTTAGGACGTAGATATGAAATCCATGGGGTATTCCATGTGATTTGGCTTAGAAAACATTAGTAATGAAGTTATGGCAAATATTACGAAAATAGACGTTAAACGTCGAAAACGTAGAAATTCTGGATTGGTAGTCGAAAGTTACTGTGAGACTTGAAAATGTTGGTTTTCAATGTCAACACGTGAGATAGGGTGATTAAGAGTCGTGGGTTCGAGAATCGTCGGTTTCCGAGTTAAAACGAAGAAAACGAGCATTGAACGCTCATTAACATTTACGAACGTATATAAAATGAACTCAATAGTGAATTATGAGTTAACGGATTCGGAAGTGTTGAATTTTTATATGAACGCGTAAAGGATGTAATTCCTGACCTGTAGGAATTCGAATGGGTCAATTCGGATGTAAAACGAACAAATTAGGAAGCCGGGAGTTTCATTAGAAAACCAAAACTGGTTTGTCAACTGGTGCACAGGCACGGCGCCGCAGCGCGAAAACCAGTACAGAATGGTGGCACCGTAGCGCCATACTCGGCCGAGCATTCTATAACCTCGCGCCCCAGCGCCAACGTGCCACGTCCCAGCGCCCATGTTATGCAAGTGCCGCGCCCTAGAGCCAAGGTGCCGCGCCGCAGCGCCGACAGTAAGGAAAAATTGACCTAGTTATGCTTTAGACTTCAGTTGGTTAAGGATCAATCAGAGTTGAGTTTATATACTCAATGAATGTATAAAGACTAATCCTATACTATCTATACTAAGGTATATGATATGAAACTTAGGAGTCTAATGTAAGTAAACAAAATATGTAAAATGAACGAAGTAATACTTTATTAAGGAAGTTGAGTCCGGTTAATAAAACGTCCATAGAGAGATAAACTGGGACGAAGGGTAATAAGTCAGGTTGACTTTAATAAAAATATTATGTTAACAAAGACATAGAAGAGAAAGAAGTTGGTAGGAACAATGTGAATAGTTGTTTGATAACTAATTACGGTGTGCTATGTGAATATATCATGTAGATTTTGTAAAGGCTGTGGTGAGTTGAGTAAGTTATTTGAAGACGCTGAAAGGCAAGTTTTCTTAACGCATGTCTAATTTCCATGTTAGCCAAGTTTTATGTGATTCGTTGAATGAATTGCAAGCTTTGTTTTAAAAGAAAGGGTCGATGCCAGATTTTAAACTCGGCTAGACTATTCGTAAGATAGAGATTGATGATTTTCCATATCATTCTATATAGAAATGTTAACGCTATCCTATGCCAAGTAATTGGTACGTATGTGAAGGTAAGGTTTGTCTATGAACAAACAAAAGTATTTTTCATCGATATTTCGATGGGCACGCGAGTTTGCCAAAAATATTAAACGTAAATACATTTAATGAATGTAGTGTTGATCAACATAGAGTACTATAGGCTGATCACCTAGAAGTGCTCGTAAGTTATACGGATGAACGACCTTAGTGCTGTGGACTCCTTTTCAAGTATGAAAACTTAAATTTACTGTTCATGGTATATTGACCGGTTCAGAATTCCTAATCTATTCTATACATTGGGAATTGATGTTATAAACTGTTATGATATTATTGATTCATAATACTTCATAACTATTGTTCAGTTATGTTGGAATTGTTATATAATTCACGAATATGGTATTTCTGTTATCCATGATTAAACTTGCTGAGCTGTCATGCTCACTTCTTACGTGAATTATATAACTGCAGTTAAAGGTGAACGTACTGAGAATGCCAAGAAGGATAAAGGCAAAGCTAAGATGGATGCTTAAGCATTGTGTAATAGTTTAAGTGTACGTATTATACCTTATGAACAATGAACGATGTAACCGGTTTATGAACCTGGGAAGGATTATACTTTGATTTTAATAAGAATATAGTAATTACTCTCGTTTTGTTGTATTTCAATGGAATGATGGTATTGATGTTAGTATAGTGGAGCACCATCTGTCGGGTTGGAAGATACCCGGATTTGGGGGCGTCACAGTAAATTCCACATCAAACACCTTAACTCCGTCATCTATCGTCCAAAGATGAATGGTGCTGTTGAAGCGGCTAACAAAAACATCAAGAAGATTATGCAAAAGATGTCCGCCAACCATAGAGGATGGCCTGACTTATTGCCTCTTACTCTGTTAGCCTACAGAACATCAATGCGCACTTCAATTGGGGTAACCCCCTACACATTAACCTATGCGATGGAAGCAGTACTCCCCATAGAAGTAGAAATGGAATCCCTCAGAGTGTTGATGGACGCTCAGCTGGATGAAGATCAATGGGTACAAGACATGTATCACCAATTGTCTCTAATAGATGAAAGGCGAACCGAGCCTATCTTCCATGGTCAATTATATTAACAAAGGATCGCCCGATCCTACAACAGAAAAGTCCGGCTACGGCAATTTAAACAACATGACTTGGTTTTGAAGAAGATCATTGACAACCAAGATCAATCTAAGGGAAAATTCACTCCTAACTGGGAAGGCCCATTTATTGTCAAGGAAATATTGACAGGAGGCGCTCTCAGATTGCAAGAAATGGACGGCGATGAATTTCCACAACTCATCAACTCGGACACCATAAAACGGTACTACATCTTGAAGTTACCATCACGCAAACATCCTGGTGTTGGATCATCAGATCACCAGTCATTCCGGTTCTTTAACCCTTTACCACATACAACTCTTTTCCACACTTTGCCCCTCAGGGAAACATACTCTTTAAGCCAGCAGCCTGGCTTCACTGCGCTCATATAACTTAGGTCATCCCATTCCGGATTGAATCTCTCACGTTTACAGTTTAGCTACCTATACATTGGATCAAACTTCTCGTACCTGCAGTTTGTCCTCAACTTAGGATCAAACTTTCTCTTCCCCGCAGTCTATCTTGCACATGGGATTAAACTTTCTTCCCCACAGTTTGACCTGTACATGGGATTAATCTTTCTTCCCCGCAGTTTATCCTGCACATGGGATCACGCTTTTCAACTCGCCCTGAGGGGTGAACTACGTCGACCTGATCTCCTTGATACACGGGAGTACGTAGGCAACCATATTCTATATAACCCGGTCGCAATAAACAAAAAACAACAAAAACATTTCTACCCTTTTCTACAAAAAACAAAAACCACAAAAACATTTCTACAACCTTTTTCATCAATAAAGCTTCTACACCCATCTGCCTTTCATAAACAGCGTTGAACCTCTTACACCTGGTTCGAACTACGCAGACCTGATATCCTCTTTAATAGAAGTACGTAGGCAGCCATTTATGGTTCGGTCTCACCCCCTACCAAAACACAAATACTTATCAGTGGTACTGGGATCAATCCTTCAATCCACTACATTTCATTAGCTTCAAACCAAAGGGATGGAATTACCCAACCTCTCCTCGCAAATAGGAGATTCGGCGACCATCTAAGCTGCGGTTGTACCATGAAGAGCAATACCAATCCATAAGAGATGAAATTAACTAGTCTCCTCCTAAATAGGGGTACTGGCGACCATCTGTGGTGCGGTCAATCTCAGAGAGGAAATCCACCCTTCTCTCCACATTTTCATACAGAAACCAGTCCCAAGACACCGAAAAATGGTAGGGATACACACAGATCCATGATCTATTCTGAACTATCCAGAGATAACTCAATGTCCATCCAGCAAGAAGGAATTCAGAATACATCAAGATCACAAGCCCTGAAGTAGCAGGCAAATATCAAGCAAGTATCAGAGCATATCTAAATGGGAAGTGATCAAAAATATATTTCGTTGCTATATAATGTTGTTTGATATACACAATGTAAACTGTACATGACAAAATGGCTAAGCTAGTCTGTGCAGGAAAATACAAGTCCATCTATAAATCGGTGCATATGCGAGCTAACAAGCCCAACATGGCATCTCTCTCAGAAGAATGAGGTAAAGCTGTGGTCTCCTGTACGAGGCTATCCACACGACCCAATAGATCTATAGCCATCTGCATGGTGACCATGTGCTCATCGATGTAACTGCTCATCTCTGTGATCGTGCCAGTGGTAAGGGATCTCACTGCAGTACTGTCTGTGACGGTTACATCCCGAGCAGATATGGCGCTATCCCTCTCAACTATCATTGCATCTCTGGCTGATCTAGCCTCATCCCGCTCAACAACAGTGGCATCTATACGAGCTAATGCCTCGTCCCTCTCTAACAGGGCTACGTCTCTCCCATCAAGAGCTGTCAACATCAGAGCTCTAGCCAGATCTCTCTCAAAGGTCATCAGATAAAGACTCTGCTCAAGGTACTATGATGAATGCTGAATCACGACAGTACTAGTACTGGGATAATCTAAAGGAAATACTGGCAACCCAGTAGATGGCTCCTCCTCAGTGTGAGAATCAATGTCCTCCATGGGCTCTCCACCATCTGAGTCAATACTCGGCAATGTGGATACTACCTCAGCCGGTACAGTCTCTGTCTCCATCCATGCAGAATACTCTACAGAATAACCTGGATGACTAATGGAGAAAGCGGCTATCTCACGCTAATCCCAACATGCATACACATAGGATCTATCCTCTGCTGAAAGATAGCGAGAAGCTAAACGCTGGCCCAACGCCCCCTCAAAAGGATGAAAATCCTGAAACTGGTCAAACTGCGACATCACTGCCAGTGGATGGTAAGTAGTCATGCCCCTCAAACCAGCCAGAGGGATGTAATCCATGCCCGGAGCATGAGTAATAAAGCTGTAAGGTGAGCTGAGCCCTGAGCACGGTAATATACTAAACGGGTCTACAATATCAGCTAAGAAAGCGGACCAAGACATAGCATTCGTACACTCCGCAGGCTGAAATGAGTATAACATGGCTATATCATGTGTGAAGCAATACCCATGCTGTCTGAAAGTGCCAATCGGTCTTAGGTGTGACATAAACCACACGTATAGCATGACCAAACTGCCCGTAAATACTCCTGTCGGATAAGTGCAGCTGTATGTAGTTGACCTCAATGTCTCGGCTATAATCATAGGAATGATGGAACGACCCTCCCTGAGAGCTCTCACTGCCATGATAACTCCTATATCCAACTCATCCATATACAGTGGCATGTAGACATATGACAGTACATATAATAGCAATACATCTACCCTGGCCAGATGCCAATGATCCTCCGATGTGGTGAAATCCCCAGAATGTCGTCTATAAATATCCTCAGAGCCAAATCTGTCAAACAGAAAATACTAGGATATAACGTGGCCAGATGTAAGCTCGTCCTGCACCACTCTATGCCTCAGTTCAGTGAGGATTATGAAACGTCGACTCATGTCCCCCAAAGCCATATACACGTAAGGTCTGTCTAGTGGCAGCATCGTCAACCGTGCATACTCCTCTAGAGTGGGAGTCAACTCTCCCAAATCAAAAAACCTGCCTCTCCGATACCCATTGCTCCAGCATGCCATCCACGAATCCTATGGGAACCTGAAATATCAACAAGGTCATAGAATGCTACAATAAATGATTTACGATCACCCTGTCTGATGGTGACATGCTATCATACCACGATCGTATACCAGATATCACCAATAATGGTGGGGTATGATCAATACAGCTAACTGTCGAAGAAGACATCTGCACGAGCCGTGTCATAAGACCATCCATGGGTCAATACTGAATATCTCTGGACATACATACATATGCATAACATGATACATGCATTACAGATAATAGATGGCAGTATGATACAGGGAATAGAAAACTGTTCATACATTCCTAAGTATATCATCATCTAATACATTATCTCTGTACAGCTACAAATACAGGGAAATGGGGCACAGACGCCCTACTACTAAAAGAGGCCTATCAAAAGATATAGCGAGAATGGGGCACAGCCATCCAATAGCTAACAGAGGCCTATCAAAAGATATAACGAGAATACACATCAGAAGAAGACAATGGCGTCGATGTCCACATCATCAATCCTGTCCACCTGATGTAACTCCTCCTGAGTCACTAGATCTCTATCAACAAGGATGTCAGGCCGATACAAAGGAGGATCTGCGCCGGTAAAATTAAATAGGTCACCCGAGGGACTAGCTCCTGCGCTGGAAGAATTAAACGAATCTGTCTCTGCCAGATCTCTACCCAAATATCGGATAAAAATATGTGCCTAGTCCAACTGCAGGGTCAAACTGTCAATCTGTGTCACATGAGTCAAATCTCGGACACAGGCTAACCAATCCGTCATCATCACAAATCTTGGAACCATATCCCCCATGAACTGTGTGGCGCGGATCTGAGCTCCAATAGTACGAGGGATCCACTAAAGCTGGAATACATCCTGAGTGCAAGGACCCTCAGACAGTGCAAAACCGTCAACACCCAATAATGGATATCAATGACGGGTGACTGCGATGCAGGCCAATAACGCCTGGCAGGAGGCAAGATTGGAATGCGGATCTCTCCTGTGGTGCTCCTAATAGCACGCTCTCTCCTAAATAGAGCTCCCATCCTCTATCTGTAAAGAGAGAAACTCTCCGGGTGAAAATCACATACTCAACACCAGTTGGGTATCCATCCTCAATTTCGATGGCAAAATGTTCCCCAGAATAGGGAATCCATGTGATAATGTCAGCTGTCAACAACTCTAGCTGCAAGCGGCAGTGAGTGAAACCCTCAGCTACAGGGACCTCTGCCAGTATAGAATGATGCCATCGTCGTCCTCGTGGGTAGGTATCCAATCCTAGCACACTCATCGGACGTAAACATGGGAGCCTCTCATAGGCCCAAAACTGCCAACACAAAGGCAAACATCTGCTGTCAGTAAACACTCTTAACCTATACATGGTAAATGACAAGAGAAATACTTACCAGCAGAAATGGGTAAAATCCTAACCAAGCCTCGGTCAAGCCCTGTGAGCGCATACGCATGTCACTGAGGAAATAGGAAAAGGTGTAGGAACCCCAATCATACTCTCCAATACGGTCCACATGACGAGTGGCGCTAATCAAAGCAAACGACATCGTAGAGGAGTTATCTGCTATGAAGCAACCCCTAATGATCATCAGGAATAATCGTCGAAGAATGCGATCCCTGAATCTAACATCATCTGGCATGGGCTCGCTTAATAGCCCACTCATAGCATCTACGCTCAAAGGACCTGCACGGACAGTCCTGCCTTTGAGCGCCTCCGCTAGAACTCCTAACAAGGATCTGACGGCAGTAGGGGTAATATTCGCCGTGCAAGGCACTGACGCCCCTCTGAACTCCATACCTGTGATAAATCGCCAATCCATCGGCATCATCATCACCTCACAGTCCAGTAAATGGAGTGACTGAGTCTGATGAAACCACCGCTCAGACAATGCCCTGAGGTAACCCCAGGGACAGCGACGGGGAAGGATGGAAAAGAATGCTCCAAAACCCCAGTCATGCACAAACGCTCTATAGTCAGGATGAAGAGCCTGGTACATGGAGTGCATACTAAACTAGTTCCCTCGAGGCTGTGTAAAGCCAGGAACCTACATGAAATGCATATTAACATTAAATCCTTTTACTCCTCACAAATAGGAAAGAAAGAAGATCAAGTTCGGACGTCATACCTCATTAGCATGCAAATACGTAGAGGGATGTCGACTCAAGTCACCCAAAAGCTCTAGGTTTGTCACCTGAATACTCGGGAGCTCCCTACGGGGAATATGTACAGCAGGAGTGGGGTCCACAACCGGAACATCCTCCTCCTCATCCTCGACGTCCGGTACATCAACCCGGACTGGACGTATCACCGCCTCCACCTACCGACGAGGCTATCTAACAGAGCGGGGTCGAGGCACTTTAGAAGCCCTCCTTCGTACACCAGAAGTGGTCGTATGGGAACTACTCGGCTGATCCGAATCCATAATATCTGGACAATAAGTCTCCAAATCACCTCAGAAAGGGTGTGGTATCTTCTAACCTGGAGCTTTTCAAAATGCATTTAATGACTATCTGCATGCATGCCTTATTTTAACATACATCCATAGTAGAGTTAAAAATGCATGGCTAACACAATTCCTACATTTTAGGAAAATTTTGCCATAGTTTACTCTATAAATAGGACTATCCACAAGCACATAGGCATGACTAGGTGGCCATTCAGTAGCACACCTGCCCACAGTCATATACATACTATATGCAAAATCATCAAGGTTAACCTCAATGCTAGGAGTATGTTGCCTTATTACCTTGTGCTCAAATGTCCTTAAATAGGATAAAAATAGCAGAAAAAAGTGCCAATTTGACTGTCTCAAAAGTTAAATTTTTTCACATCATTATGTTCAGCATGGTTAAATACTTACATTTACTATGTTGAATATTTTTTATCAAATCATTTGAGCATACATAATCACTACTATGTGTTTAGATGCATTTCATATGATAAGTCATTTTCCAACGGATAAAAACTGGAAAAAAGTACATGCATACGTTACCAGAATATTGTAGAACACTCGTGCAGTAACAGATTTTGCAGAAAGACGTCCGAACTCAGCAGATCTGAAGAAGAGCTCTCAGATTTCCTTCGCGGCACAAGTTAAAAATGACTTATGAAGGCAACCTGCTGGTCTTTATGATCTACGATTGGCCGCAGGTCCATCAGTGGCTGTAGCAGGTGTACCTACGGCACCCCTACGTGGGTCCTACCCCTTCGACTCGGTCCAGTTTGAGTTTCAAAGGAGTTCTCGCAAGCTGAAAAGGCCAAATCAGGGATAAAAATGCTACGCGATTGAACAGAATAGCCTGCAATCCTGGTTGAACTGTGGGTCTTCACATCATTCATTGGTATTTGCCCAACCACAGAGTATACTATGCCAATGATCTCAGACGATACAAGTCACGCTCAGCAATACCTCACGCAGGTCCAATTCCTCTCATTCAGGATCGTTATCCTACCTTGCTACACAACCCCGACAGGGGTCACAATGCGGTACATATGTCAAAGTACATAACCCCAGCGGGGGTTACAACGCGGTACATATGTCGAAGTACATAACCCCGATGGGGGTTACAATGCATATCATCCGTTGACATACATATCAACGAAGGTCAAGCAGCCTTGACATCACTATAACCGTTGGCAAGTAAATCTAACGGAGCGTCGGAAGCCGTCTGATGATTTTAGCCGTTGACACACACATCAACGATGATCCAACGTATCCCCGGCAGGGGTTACAGCGCATGTTCTATTGACACACACATCAAACATAATACAACAACCCTGGCAGGGATCACAATGCATTGTCATCCATTGATGTACATATTAATGAAGGTCAAGAAACCTTGACATCATTTCAGCCATTGGTAAGTTAATCCAACGTCACATCAGAAATCATCCAGTGATTTCATCAGTTGATATACACATCAACAAAGTCCAAGCAGCCTTGGCATTTATCCACAACAGGGAGTTCATCCGTTGATCTACACATTAACAGAGGATCAAATGTATCCCCGGCGAGGGTTATAATGCGTGGTAAACCGTTGGTTCACACGTCAACGAAGGTCGGGCAGCCCTGACAACATTTGTTGTTGGCAGTAAAACCAACAGAACATTGACGTACTCTGGCGATACAAACCAGGAGAAGGAAACGTCATCAAGGAGGATTGATGTCGGAATATGTTATACACATCCTCAAACAGACAAAACTTTATCCCCACAGATCTCTTATACATAAGAGGCACTACTTTAGAATCAAGTCTGTATCAAGGATTTAGGACTTTGATGATAATCCCATCGTCAACATCCTCAAAGATTTGGAACGCACATCCAATTTGGTCATCATTGCCAAATCCCAAGTATAAGCTATAGGGAGATAGAAATTATCCTCAGTATGTTGGGCAATAACCCCATACACATGCATCACCCAGTTGCGTCATGTTATATTTCAAGTGTCTAGGATTCTTTATCCAATCCATGCATTGCATTGCATGAATATGATAAAGAGGGACATCTGTAGGCACTCAAAATTTTCTGCATATCTGACATCACAGGAGCGCAGATTCGTCTTTGAAGAGGAAACCCTGGAAGACAATTCATATCCATTTCGGATACCACCGGGAGGAACAGCTCAACCCCGGATACCACTGGGAGTAACAGCTCAACCCCGGAATACACACAGGGAGTAACAATTCCAACCTCGGAGATAATCCCGAGGCATACAGATCCAATACTGGAACACAAACCGGAGAAGACCGATTCATCCTGGAGATAACCCTGAGATGTTCCGTCTCAGTCCCAACACTGGGAATAACATATTCCAACCATGGAGATAACCCCAAGGAAGGCAGTGGCAGTTCTGGAGATAACCCCAGAAATGCTTGTTTCAAATGCATGCCATCAGCTTCAACCTCGACGCTTACACCAAGGCACTCAGTACAAGACAGGCCACCTCAGAGATGACACTGAGGACCTTCAACATTTGCAGCAGTACAATCTCAGTAATAACCCTGAGCTACGTCTGCTTTATCAGCTCAAATCGAAGATAACCCCGGTGAGGGGCAAAGTCATCACCTTGCCACCATGACGCCACATCACGTCATCTCAACATTTCAGACATACATTTGTACACAACAATGTCCCACAAGAGCCAAGGAAAACCAATTCCGAGTGACTATTGCACAGAATAACGGATAGAATTTGAAGCTGAAGACCGAAGGGCATCGTCCCATCTTCATAACTTCGTACAACCTCTAATCCCATGTCATTGTGTAACTCTCGACAACGGCGATTCGAAATAGGTCCTATATACCTCAATCAGACGCCCGGATTATAATAATGAAAGTTTGAGTGGACATCACGTTGTCTACGTGCACGTACTTCGAGACGATGGGACCCGCAAAGCCCGGGGCACCCTGGGCAGCCTCTGGTACACCTGTGGCCCAGCCGAAGGTACACCTGTAGCTCCACCCTCTATAAATAGAGGGCTTGGGGTGGCCATTTTGTAATAGAAAACGGCGAGGAAGCCCTGTCCAATTTGCTCTATTACCCTATACTGAGTGCTTTCTCATTTTAAACACTTATGAGATTATATATAGCTACTTTTGTACCTGCAGAAGCCAGTGTTCATCTACTTTAGAGATATAGAAGTCTTCTTTGGTAGTCTACTGTAAGCCATCTTACACGCTTTAAAGCCTTTCTCTTCATCTTTGCACACACTGTTCTTCACGTTGAGAGTCGTGTTGCGTGTGTTTGCCCGAACTTCGGTCCATGATTTTATTTCAGTTTGTATATCCATATATATATATATATATATATATATGTATATATATTTTATATATGGACTAATATCATCGAGTTATGCCTTAATTGAGCCTAGACTTCGGTCTGGAGCGTTTACTTGCTTTTGTATATATATATATATATATATATATATATGAACTATGTGTCAAACTCTGTTCGATGAGCCTAGACTTACGTCTGGAGCGTTTAATTGCTTTTAATATAAATATATTTATATATATGAACTGCGTGTCGAACTCTATTCGATGAGCCTAGATTTTATATCCGATGCGTTTGCTGCTTTAATATATATACTTATATATATTAACTATTATTGGACTTTGTCCGATGAGCTTGAATTTTACATCCAGTGCGTTTATCGCTTTTATATATATATATATATATATATATATATATATATATATATATATATATATATATATTTACATTTGTTCCCACCTAGATTTTACTTCGTGGTGGTTGACCGTTTTTACAGCTTTTTGTACATTTCGTCCCGCCTGGAGTTTCCTCTGTGACGGTTGATAGCTTTTACAGCTTTATTTACATTTTTGATCCCCCATGGAGGTGCTTCGTGGTTGGTGATCATGTCTGTATATATATATATATATATATATATATATATATATATATATATTTACAGCTTTTATATATATACCTGCTTACTGCGTTTATATCAATTACGGCATCATGTGAGCCTAGAAATCATGTGATCACAGATTCAGTCCACTGAATCTAGATTCGGTTCCCGTGATGGACCTTTTCAGCTGTAAGCAGCTTGTAAATTTATCTGTGATGTTTGGATTTCCTCAGATGGTTTTCATACCCACGAGGAATTCAACACCTTTTTGTACATTATTTTCATATAGATGTCTCACATCTGTAAAATAAAATCAACCAAGCCAAATATTGAATAAAATGGGAGTGTAAAAGGTCTCAATTACTAGTGAGCATTGGGTTTGAAAAACCTCTTTTAAAAACATCACTGCCATATCTTGTTTAAAATTGAATTTTTACATAAATTCAAACCCTGTGTATATAGGTGCGAACGAGGCCTCGCACTACTTCTAAATAAAAGCACATTGACCCACACACACATTCATATAACAGTTTCTTGAAAAGTGGCGGTCACCGTGGTAACACGGATGTCGGGGGGTACCTAACACCTTCCCTCCGCATAAGCAAGTCTCCGGACCCTAATGAATCTCGATTTCACAGACCCGTTTAGCAGTGTCACATCACTGGGTCAATGTGCAAACCTTTTTTCGGTTGTGTTGGTACAACCAGTTAAAAAACCAACTTGTGACCCTTATAGTCCAATCGTCGACATTACACATGTCGGACCTTTTTCACTTATTTTTTCAAACAAATCTCACCTAAAATGAGAACACAAAAGAACAGGTAATGAAAAGGGACAAATAAAAATCCTGACGTCGACACCAAGGATGAAATAGCTCAAGTATGTTTCATGGGAATAGAAGGTGAATCAAACGAGGTATCTATTTATGAGTTTAATTCTTTGAAACAAGAAAATGAAAAATTAAAAGAAAAGAATGCATATTTGAAAGACTTGATAAATATATTAATGAGTGAGGTTGATTCTTTAATAGATGAAAAGAAAGATATTGAAAAAGAGTCTTCATGTAAAGAAGAAAAGATTTTGATTGCTAAGAATGATTATCTTGATAATTATAACAAAATTCTTTTTAATAAGGTAAATTATTTGAATAATGAAGTTCAAAAATTGACTAATGAACTAAAAATGAGAGATGTATGTATTGATGTATTTAGTGATGAATCTCTTTGTAAAACTATTCCTACAAATGAACTTCAGAAGGAAATAGATTCACTAAAATTATCTCTTGCTAAATTCGTTCAAGGAGAAGAAAACTTAAATGTCATATTGGGTAAACAAAGACCTAGTTTTGAAAGACCGGGAATTGGTTATAATCACATGCGTAAAAAGAGAGATATGAAAATGCTAAAATCAAAATCACATTTTAGATTAAATTATTGTTCTCCTTTCACAACATGTAGAAATTATGGTATTAAAGGTCACTTGGATTTAAACTGTTTTAAGAAAAACAAGATTAAAAAGTTATGGGTTAAAAAGGTTGATTTACGTGCAAACTAACATTAAAGGACCCAAAAAGATGTGGGTAACAAAAGGATGAATTATCTTTTCTTGACAGGTATGTCTCAAGGCAAGGGTTCCATGTCAAAAATGGATTCTTGATAGTGGATGCTCTCATCACATAACTGGTGATAAATCAAAGTTTGTGGAGCTAAAAATCAAGAAGAAAAATTGAACATTTACATTTGGAGATAATCGAACTTGCAAAATTATTGGAAAAGGTAAAATTTATGACGCCCTCAAAATAGGTCCACACAGCCCATTTTGAGTTGCCAAATATATGGTACAAAAAATAACTACAACTTCATTATTACAATTGTAGTGCAAAATATGACAACACATATGCTGTGAGTTTAAATACAAATATTATCTTCTAGACAATATCCAAACTCAAATAAGTCCTCATTATAATTATTAATACATTATTTTACAAAATAGTGAGGACTGCTAAAACAACTGACTTGAAACATCACTCCACACCCCGACTAGTTCCCGCTATATTCTCGCCTCCTGAGAAGAAAAATAGAACAAAAAAGAAAAGGGTGAGCTCAACTAGCCCAATAAAGAATATTATAACTAAGATAATGTAGAATAAATTATCATTAGCCTTCAATAAATCAGATAAAATATAATGGACAACAAATTTTAGATCAATATTCGCAGCGAAAATAACAATTCATTAGAAGAGTTAAGTAGAGAATGAAGTCTACTATCTTCTATGATTTAAAAGTTTATCATCAATATTTTATCCCTGTAACATCAATCAATATACATCCTGAATCAAATATTCATCTTTGCACTATGAGCCAAAGATATTCATTCGTACCACCAGTTGGTCATGTTCATCTCAACACCTGTCCATTTTTGCACCACGGGCAACAGATATTCATCAGGTAATCATTCATCTTCGCACTACAGGCCAAAAATATTCAGTTATATCATCATTTAGAACTGAGGATGATGAAAAATATTTTTAAGAAACGAATCCAGTGAGATTAAAGGACAAAGATTAGGGATTCGTATTTTTGTTTATCCAAGTTCAAAAATACTCCATAATAATCAATTGTGGAGCAAAATTCAAGAATGAAGATCAAAACATTGATCCAATCAAAGATAGTAACCATAATAGATAACTTGGACAAAGAAAAGATAATTTAATTTTTTTTGTGAATAGTGTCGTATACGTGAATAGTGCCGTATACGTGAATAGTAACCCTGACACAAAAGGTAACAATTTCATAAGAAAAATCATACTTCGTGAATAGTACCGTATTCGTAAATAGTACCATATACGTGAATAATGTTATATACGTGAATAGTAACCTCGACATGAAAAGGTAAAAATTTCATAATAAAATTTATACCAATATTTCGGCATAATGATATTGAACGAAATAACATTTTTTAAGAAGAAAATAACATCCATTACCTCAAAAGAATAGTACTTCTGGCTGAAATATCGGATATAATGTTGAAGAAAACTTGAACTGAATAGCAACACTCAAGATATCTAAATACTCACAAAAATACGCTAGATATTATAGAGAGAGAAAACTTCAGATTCTGGTGTGATTTTCAATTCTAACTAAGCACCCTATTTATAGAAAAGTGGTAGCACACTACTTCTGACAATTTTGCATACGGAGGATTATTTGCAGCACACCACACTTTGAAATTTCTCAGCACACCAACAAGGACAAGAATGGGGCCCACCCATTCTAGAAAATCTCCACCAAAATGTTTTAAATTTAGACAATATTCAGAAACTCTAATAATTCATAATAAATAGCCCCTTTATCAGAAAAATATGAATTTTAAGTCCATTTCATAGGAAATTTAATTCTTTACAACTATATAGAAGAAATCTTTTCCAAATTCCAAACGAAAAATGACCGAAATCCACATACAGATGATTTTTAATACCTTCATTCTGATAAAATACTGATGAAACACCTCAGCATTAATTCCTTCATTTATATCCACATAAAATAAATATTTCTTTATCATATAAATTAATAATTAATTATTCATAAATAATATTACAGAATCACAATAATGACAACTAGGTCGTTCCTAAGAAAGAGGTGGCTTTTCGACAAGGATTTCTCCTTACTGGCGCATAATTAGGTGACCAAATCCCTTTTCTATACAGAACTTCCTTAGACATTGCCAATAATATTATATAATAATATTATTTAAATAATATAAATTATTAATCTGATAGTGTGAAATATTGTGCAGTGACAATTATTGAAACAATAATAATATAAAATATCAACGTAACAATTATTGAATCAATAAAATAAAATATTGAACAGTAATTATTATAACAATTATTGAGCAGTGCCTTCTTACGTAAGAATCAATAATCTAAAAATACTGTGTAATACCGTGTGCTACTGTGCAACCACGCGTATTACTATACTTTAACCACCAGGTATTCCAACAGTATTAACGGTAACAACTACGCCGTTATTTATAAAAAAACTCATACTTGTCGTTTTTTCGACCGACGGTTTTCTGTTATGGGACCCACAAATGGCTGCGCCATCGTACGAATATTCTCCGACAGCAAAAATATTTCATGACCAAACGAATATTTTCCGATAACAATGAATATTTTATAACCACTTGCTTAGTTAAAATATTTGCGCATTTTATCCATAACTAACCATATTAATTAAATCCACCCCTTACTATTTCAAAATAATGAATAGAGGAAAATCAATTTTATTTATAAAAAGTTGGGGTTTTATAACCTCCCCTCCTTATGAAATTTTGTCCTCGAAATTGACGTACGTACCTGGTGTTTTGAAAAGGTGAGGGTACCTCGCTTTCATTTCTGATTCTAACTCCCAGGTCATTTCCTCAATAGCATGGTTCCTCCACAAAACTTTAACTTGTGGTATAACCTTTGTGCATAGGACATCCTCCTTCCTATCCAAGATCTTGACAGGTACCTCCTTGTACGTTAAATCTTCGGCTATCTCGTCTGGTTCTAACTCAATAATGAAGTTTGGGTCTTTTACATATTTACGAAGCATAGATATATGAAAAATATTATGAACACGAGACATGCTTGGAGGTAATGCGAGTCTATAGGCCACATTTTCTACTCAGTTAAGAATCTCAAATGGACCAACAAATCGTAGATTGAGCTTTTCTCTCTTCCCGAATCTTTTGACTCCCTTCCATAGAGCAATACGTAACAATACATGATCCCCAATATTAAATTATACGTCCTTTCGATGAAGTTCTGCAAAACTCTTTTGTCGATCCTGTGCCATTTGTATACGTTGTCGGATCATTTGGATCTTTTATGTAGTCATACATACCAATTCTGGTCCTAACAACTTTGCTTCACCCACCTCGTCCCAGCATACTAGAGAACGTCACTTTTGTCCATACAACGCCTCGAATGGAGCCATGCCTATACTTGCTTGATAACTGTTATTGTAGGAGAATTCCACCAATGGCAAGTACTTATCCTAACTTCCTTTGAAATCTAGGACACAAAGTCTTAATAGATCTTCAAAAGTTTGAATAGTCCTTTCTGATTGCCCGCCCGTTTGAGGATGGTATGCCGAACTGAATCGTAAATTCGTGCCCATAGCTTTCTGCAAACTAACCCAAAATTGTAAAGTAAATCTTAGGTCATGATCTGAAACTATAGATACTAGCATGTCGTGCAATCTCACAATCTCATTCATGTATATACGAGCAAGACGTTTAAGGAAATAAGTCTCCCGTATCGGTAAGAAATCAGCAGATTTGGTTAATCTATCAACAATAACCCAAATTGCATCTATGCATTGATAAACCTTGGGAAGACCCGTAACGAAATCCATGGTAATGTGTTCTCACTTCCATTTTAGAATCTCAAGTGGTTGTAATGAACACTTTAGCACTTGATGCTCTGCCTTTACACGTTGACAAGTTAAACACCTCGAGATAAACTCCACGATCTCTCTCTTCATATTGTTCCACCAAAATATATGTCGAAGATCATGATACATTTTGGTACTCCCAAGATGGATTACAAACGGTGTGTTGTGTGCCTCCATTGTGATTCTATGCTTTAAGTCAGAATCGTTAGGAATGCAAAGTCTGGAGTTGACTCGAAGTATTCCTTCTTCATCGATTCTTGCTTCTGGAATAACACCTTCTTGTACTTTCTTCTTCATACGCATCAACTCTGGGTCTGTGGCTTGGGCGGCTCTAACTTTATCAATTAAAGTTAGTTCTACTCGTATATTTGATATCATCACGTGGGTACTTGGAGCCTTTAACTCTATCTCCATCCTTTGTAAGTCGTACGAAATAGGTCTTTGTGTTAACAACATCGCACTTGTACCTGCATACGATCTTCTACTCCATGCGTCGGCTACAACGTTTGCTTTTCCATGATGGTATTAGATGGTATGGTCATAATCTTTCAACAGCTCGAGCCAACATCGTTGCCGCATGTTGAGTTCCTTTTGGGTGAAGAAATATTTAAGGCTCTTATGATCTGTATAATCTCCACTTTCTCCCCATACAAGTAGTGTCTCCAGATCTTCAACGCGAAAACGACTGCTGCTAACTCCAGATCATGAGTAGGATAATTCCTCTCATATTCTTTGAGTTGTCGCGAGGCATAGGCTATGAATTTCTCATGTTGCATAAGAACACATCCTAACCCTTTGTCCAAAGCATCCCTGTAGATAACAAATCCATCCGAATCAGATGGTATTATCAGAACAGGTGCCGAAATGAGTCTCCTCATGAGCTCTTGGAAACTTTTCTCGCATTTCTCGCTCCATACAAATTTTGTATCTTTCCGAGTCAACTGAGTTAACGGAGTAACGATTCGAGAAAATTCTTCCACGAATCTCCGATAATAATCGGCTAAGCCCAGAAAGCTACGTACTTCGGTCATCGACTTCGGTTGCTCCTAACTTTGTATTGCATCTTCACAAGGTCAACAGATACTCCATGTTTTGACACCACGTGCCCAAGGAATGCTACTTCCTCAAGCCAGAACTTGCATTTCTTCAACTTGGCATATAGTTTATTATCACGAAGCCTTTGAAGTACCAGCTTCAAATAGTGCTCATGATCTTCACGACTTTTGGAATAGATGAGGATGTCATCAATAAAGACAACAACGAACTGATCCAAATATTGCTTGAACACACGCTTCATCATATCCATAAAAGCAGCAGGAGCATTAGTCAATCTAAAAGACATGACTAATAATTCATAATGCTCGTACCGAGTTCTAAAGGCAGTCTTTGAAATATCTTCAGTTTTAATCTTTAGCTGATGATATCCAGAACGAAGATCGATCTTTGAAAAGAATTGTGTTCTTTGTAACTGGTCGAATAAGTCATCAATGCGAGGTAGCGGATACCTATTCTTGATGGTGACATGGTTCAATTCCCGATAGTCAATACAAAGTTGCATACTCCCGTCTTTTTTCTTTACGAATAAAATAGGAGCACCCCAAGGAGATGTACTAGGATGAATGAAACCGATGTCTAACAACTCTTGTAGTTAGACCTTTAACTCCAGAAGTTCAATAGGAGTCATTCGATATAGGATTTTAAAAATGGGTTTTGTACCAGGTTCAAGGTCAATAAAGAATTCAACTTCACGTTCTGGGGGTAGACCGGAAAGTTCTTTAGGAAATACGTCAGGAAATTCACTAACAACAGAAATATTATTCAAATCTGACATATTTTTGTTCAAGTCCATGACATGGGCTGAGAAAACTTGACATCTATTTTTTAATAAACGAATGACATTATGACTTGATATAACAGTGATTGACTTTAGTTGTTTGGTTTCTTGAATTCGCATAACAGGTTGGTTAGGAATATGAAAACTAACAACCTTACAAAAATAATTAATTTTAGCATGATAAGTGGTTAACCAATCAATCTCTAAAATCACATCAAATGTAAGTATCTTTAAAGAGATGAGATCAACAGGTAATGTGATGATCCCAACTTGAACCAAGCAAGATTTATAAATTATGGATATAACGAAAGTTTCTCCTAACGGAGTTTCCACAGATAAGTCAAAGTCTAATTTCTCAGGAGTTAAGTTCAAACGTTGAACACAAGCAGGAGAAATAAAAGAATGGGTAGAACCGGTATCTAATAAGGTATAAACTTTGTAAGAGTTTATGTTTAGCTTACCCGTAATCACCTCATTTGGGTCCTCGCGTTTTGGGCAGTCACGACAAACGCTCTTCCAGGAACCACCGACTTTGACTTGTTCGGGATAGCCTTTGGAGTCACCATCCCCGCTGGACTTAGTTTCACTACAGGATAATCTCGAGCTATATGACCTTCCTTTCCACAGTTAAAATACACCTTAAATTGTTATGGGCAGCTTGGTCTGATGTGTCCCTCTTTCCCGCATTTATAACATATGACCGGTGGTCGTTCTCCTCCCTTAGAAATAGTCGATGTTCATGCAGACGTCTTCACATTGTCATTGTTGTACCTCCTCTTTTTGAAATCTACCCCCGACTCGCTTCTTCTACTATCATTACCACGATTACCACCAGAGTGGTTACTGTGACGCCCCCAAATTCGGGTACTTGAAACCCGAACTCGATGCTTCACGATACTATTTCTATGAGCAGAATAATACTAGTAATAATAATAATAATATAAATATCAAACTTAATTTACATATGCATCAAAGTTTACTCCCAGGTACGAGACCTTTAAACATTCATTACATCATAGATAATAAGTAATATTGTCTTAATAAACTATAACTATTACACAACATATTAGAAATCTCATTCGAACAGTTTTCCTTTCCCCTTGTTCTTGCCTGAGCCTTCGGGTTGATCATACTTAACTGAAAACATTTAATTTAAGTATGAGTGAGCACTTGAGTGCCCAGCAAGTAATAACATTTATAAACATTAGCTGAAAGGGTTAAATATTTTCTTTATACTACCCTTCTACAACAAGTCAATAGTTGTGAAGTAATCTGAACAGATAATAATAATAATAGAACAACTCTCTATCAAATTTTTGAAACTACGTAATGACTATAATTAGGGTTAAGATGACATACTATGAACACTGTTTTCAATTTTTGAATAGATTTAGTAGAACTTCATCTGCAAATCGTTATAACTTACGGGCACGGGGGGGAGGGGGGGTGATCAGCCCGTTATGCCCTGTATTGATCAATACTACATGCAAGAACAATAGTATCGTTCACTCTGTCCACCTTGGGTGCATAAAAAGTTTTCCCGTTTACGGGATGTTCAACTTGTCGGGTTCCAAATCAAAAGTTTTATCTTGTTCAACAATAATCTATAATTCAACATATATATATATATATATATATATATATATATATATATATACGGGTAATTAGCAAAGGTGCATCAACATGTGATTAAATACAATGATTATCCAAGTGGGGACACTTGTATAACCATTTATAGAAATTAACGAACAGAATATATATATCTGAATTACCATATACTAACATGTTGATAATCAATGAGCGTATATAGTATAGGGTTAATAATCTGTACAGTAATCATATAATTCTGAAACATTCTTACTCATGCCCATTGCATAAAAGAAATGCAAATGTAGGATTCTTGCCTGAGCTGCTGCTTACAATAACGCAACTTAGATTAATCTTTTATGTAACCACCTATCAGTAATAAGATCATTTTACTGATTAGAATAACATATCGTAACACATAATACTGCTTATTGCAGTCAACACATAACCTAATCACATTGTCATATATGCTTAACAACCATTGAATCACAAATAAATACTTATCAGGTCCAATTATACAAGTCTAGATCAATTTCTGAAGTATTTCGGTGTACCGACGGCGTTATCGGGTAATTATCGAGTCTAAGACTCTATCGTGTAGTTCAATAGTTGTTTAGATATTTTAAATACCAGTCATATTATTTTTCATAGCCTTATAATAATTTTTAAATATTTATTATAATTTAAGAATTTTCAAACATCAGAATCATTATTAAATGATTTAAATATTAACTAATTCTATTATTATTAATATTTAATTAATATTAAACTATTAATGAAACTATTACCAAAATATTAACGTTATTTATAATAACTCTAAATATTTTTAAAGTATTAATATTACCCTTAAATGATTTTTAAAATATTTAAAATTATTTTTAAATAATTACCATTAATATTAGAATATTAATTTATTATTTATCAAAATATTAAAAGTCATTAGTTATAACTTAAAATATTTTTTATTCATTTATTTCTTTTTTAAATGATTTTTAATTCAATAAAACTATTTTAAAACTATTTATTTAATATAAATATTAAATAAATTTAATATCATTAATATTAAATAAATATCATTAAGATTAAATTATTAATGAAATTATCATTTAAATATTAAAAGTTATATTTTATAACATAAAATATCTTTAAACACTTTATTTTCATTTAAAATAATTTTTCTAATATTAAAATATTTTTTTTACATTACTTTATTTAGTATAATTATTAAATAAATCTAATATCCTTAATATTAAAATATTAATATTTTTCATGACAAAATATCAAAAGTTACATTTTATAACTTAAAATATTTTTATAATCTCTAAATCATTTTTATATAAATTTTAAATCATTAATTCTATTTTTCATCATTTATTTAATATCTTTATTAAATAACTTAATTATTAATGAAATACATCACAAAATATTAAAAGTTATAGAAAATAACTTAAAATATCTTTTTATATCATAACATATTTTTAAATGATTTTTTATATGTATAAAAATCATTTTTAAATAATTTATTTAATATTATACTTAAATAAATTAAATACTTTTTATATTCCAAAAATATTAAATATTTATGAAATATACTTAAAATAATTAAAAACTAATTTTCAGACTTTAAATAATTTTTAATAATTTATTTTATATTTTTTTAATAATTAAAACTAATTTTTTTCTATTTTTAATCATTTTTTGGAATTTAGTAAAATAAAATTATTAATAACCGTCGCTATAAGCTATAGCGACACTTATCTGTCATGTTAGGTGTTCTTGGCCTCAAGAACACTGACAAGTCAGTGGTCGAGGTACCCTGTTTGACCGAGTCTAATTCTTATCTCGAAATGTTGTTGGGTCATGTAACATATCGTTCATGCAGTATTTATGTAACACTACAATTAACAATCAAAATCCAGGTCATAACATACAACATCATGAAAATCTAGCCATTCAAACTTCCTGTCAGGCGTTTTTGGGTTTTCCCAGAAACCCAGAAATTTGAGTCCCTTGTTTCGTGCTCAATTTACATTAGGTTCCAGCCTTGCTTCATGCGATATAACGATTTATACTTATAAAATACATGTTATGGAACAATAACACAACATCAGATCATCCTATCATCAACACAATAAAGATCTATAGGCCGATCAAAGTACCCTCCCGAACTGTTCTTGAACATTTCTGGGTTTCCCAGAAATGTTCTTGAGTAGTTTCGGCTAGCTACGTTTGACCATTACTAGATTTGATTCTGTTAAGGATCTATGTGATATAAAGGCTTTAGCATGTAGTATTCATGTCAGTATACAACTACAAAACAACAACATGGCAAAACAACTTAAACATAGCAAGATCCAAGCTCTGCAAAAACACTGTCAAAGATTTCTGGGCAGATTCTGGGTTTTAAGAACAACCGATCAATGCCATTCAACCCACTTTGACCTTAAATAACTTTTAATCTACAACAGCTATGACCATTATTCAAGTTGCAAATTAAAGCTCTCCTAACAGACTACAAGTACAAACTTTCAAAACACAAAAACACATAACAGATCGAGATCTGTGGGACCTGACATTCACTGTCAAACCCTTATTTTCAAAAAAATCTAGATTTAGAAAATCATCAAATCCGAGCCTCTAGATGTTATGGGTTTAATATCTAGCAACCCAGATCATTGATTAACACCCCATACAACATATTTAACACAAAAAAATTTACATATAACATAAGATCAAAAGTCAACTTTCTAGATTAGGGTTTACCTCTTTATGCTTAAATTCTGATTTCTATGCTTCTGATTTGATGTTAGTGTTCGTGGGGCTTGATTGGGGACTGATCTAGCAAGGGAATTTCGGAGGTTTGGTCTTGAGAGAATATGGCTATGTATTTGTGAACAAATTTGGCCAAAAATGAGCACTTTCTCTCTCTTAAATCTAGCAAATTATGTATGTAATGTATGGGATGGATGATCATGTGATGTGTTATAGATTGTAGGCTCATAGGTAGGTCTAGGGTAGGGTGGCTGCAGATTTTGCAAGGATTTGGCTAGCAATAATTCAACAAATAAGATAAAAGGGTAAAATGGTAATTTTATTTTAATCTCAAGGGTATTCTTGTCCAAGGTACTTGAATCTAGGGTTTAATCACTAGATTTTAAATCTTAAAATTTTCCAAATAATTACTAGGGTTTGAAAAATTAAAATTAAAGTGTAATAAAATTTTAATTTTAAACACACTAATTAAATTAGAGTTTTTAATAGAAATTAGGGTTTAAATAATTAAGGTTCCTTAACATCATTAGGGTTTCCTAATTATCATTATAATTTACTAAAACAGTAATTAGGGTTTCTAATTTTAGCAAATTAGGGTTTTTAAATAATAATTAGGGTTTCTCCTAATTACTGAAATTCTATAATACACAGTAAAATTCATATAACACAATTACTGCTCAGTCTCAAACTCATAATTGAGTTTAACAATTAGGGTTCAATAACACGATATAAGGGTTATGACATAATTTACCATAATTGGCCGACCATTATCAGTCTACACATTTACAGTACATATTTATAGCACTGAAAAATCAAAATATAATTAATATTATATTATTATTCTCATCCCTTGATAAAAATCCAAATTTAGGGTTTGAATTCCATATCTGATTTATTTTTCATATACAACATCCATAATTAAGTTAAAATCATTAACTTAATAATCTGAACTAAAATTAATAAAATAAAATAATAATTACAATAATTTCAATAATCATTTCATATATTATTTAAATAATACAAAAATCATATTTTCATGAAAAATAATTAATAAAGATATTTCTACTATAAAATTAATTATTATAAGAATATACTTTATAATGATCAAAAATTCTAAAATTATTTATAATTTTTCAGGTACTAAATATATTTGTATTTATCATACACATTACTAGACACTTATTCTCATTTTTAAAATAATAATAAAAAAAATTATCTGCAAATTTTTTTATTTATTTACATAGAAAATATCGGGTTATTACAGTTACTGCGTTTGTCCGGATATTTTCCTCCCCGCTGGTTATCATTGCTCCGAGACTGCTGCCACCGGTATGACCCTAGTTGGGGCCCCTCAGTTGAACAGACTCATTATCTCACTCTAATAATTGAGCCCTATTCACAACATATGAATATAGAGAAAATTTGTGAGAGATAAGGTATTGACGAATTTCGATTTTTAAACCTCTTAGAAACATTTGCGTCATACGTTCCTCATTCTCTACCAAATGAGGTGGAAACCTGGATAACTCCGTGAACTTAGCCTCATACTGGGACACAGTCATGTTGTTATGTTCCAGTCTGATAAATTCTAGTTCCTTCATATGACGAATACTTTCAGGAAAATACTTGTCATTGAACAGTTTCTGAAATGCTTCCCAAGACATATTGAGTGCGGCTGACTGGGTACGCTTCACAGATTCCAACTAGTAATCTACCTCACCACGGAACATAAAGGTGGCGAATGGAACCTTATGTTCCTTCGTGCATCCCAAGACATCAATTATCTTGGTAATTTGCTTAACCCATATTTTCGCCTTGATCGGATCTGACTTTTTCAAAAACTCTGGTGGTCCCAACTCTTTGAATTGCTTGGTTATGACAAGCCGCGTGTTGCTATTATTTCCAATCGTATTTTGTACACGAGTCTCCCTCGTCTGATTTTGCATGAACTGGAAAAAGCTTTTAAACATCACACCATTCATCGTTTGATCGGTGGTGTTGTTTACAAGAGGAATATTGTTGTCATGTTGCACGTTCTCCTAGTTGGTGATTAAAGGTGTCTTCACGGTCTCATTCACTCCATTGTTAACATTTTCAGCTGCCATTCTCAAATACTGCCATAAAATAAGGGTTAATTAAAGAAATTGACATACCACATATTATCCCTATATTCTGACCGACCAATTAAACACAAATAAGTTTAGGTATGACACACTAGCGAAGGATTTACTCGTCTATCCCCTCCTAGTTCTATTCCCCAATCTCCGCCAGAGACCATATCCCTAAGCTCTGATACCAACTGTGACGTCCCCAAAATAGGTCCACACAACCCATTCTGAGTCGCCAAATACATGGTACAGAAAACAACTACAACTTTATTATTACAATTATAGTGCAAAATACGACAACACATATACTGTGAGTTTAAATACAAATATTATCTTCTAGACAATATTCAAACTCAAATAAGTCCTCATTACAATTATTGATACACTATTTTACAAAATAGTGAGGACTGCTAAAACAACTGACTTAAAATATCACTCCACACCCCGACTAGTTCCCCCTATATTCTCGCCTCCTGTGAAGAAAAATGGAACAAAAAAAAAGGGTGAGCTCAACTAGCCTAGTAAAAAATATTATGACTAAGATAATGTACAATAAATTATCGTTAGCCTTCAATAAATCAGATAAAATATAATGGACAACAAGTTTTAGATCAATATTCGCAACGGAAATAACAATTCATTAGAAGAGTTAAGCAGAGAATGAAGTCTACTATCTTCTATGATTTAAAAGTCTGTTATCAATATTTTATCCCTGTAATATCAATCAATATACATCCTGAATCAAATATTCATCTTTGCACGACCAAAGATATTCATTCGTATCACAAGTTGGTCATGTTCATCTCAACACCTGTCCATCTTTGCACCACGGGCTAAAGATATTCATCAGGTAATTATTCATCTTTGCACTACATGCCAAAGATATTCAGTTATATCATCATTTAGGACTGAGGATGATGAAAAATATTTTTAAGAAACGAATCCAGGGAGATTAGAGGACAAAGATTAGGTATTTGTACTTTAGTTTATCCAAGTTTAAAAATACTCCATAATAATCAATTGTGAAGCAAAATTCAAGAATGATGATCAAAACATAGATACAATCAAAGATAGTAACCATAATAGACAACTTGGACAAAGAAAAGATCATTTATTTTTTCTGTGAATAGTACCGTAACGTGAATAGTAACCCCGACACAAAAGGTAACAATTTTATAAAAAAAATCATACTTCGTTCATAGTACTCGTGAATAATACCGTATTCGTGAATAGTGTCGTATACGTGAATAGTAATCTCAACATGAAAAGGTAAAAAATTTATAATAAAATTCATACCAATATTTCGGCATAATGATATTGAACGAAATAACATCATTTATGAAGAAAATAACATCCCTTACCTCAAAAGAATAATACTTCTGGCTGAAATATCAGATATAATATTGAAACAAACTTGCACTGAATAGAAACACTCAAGATATCTAAATACTCACAAAAATACGCTCGATATTATAGAAAGAGAAAACTTCAGATTCTGGTGTTATTTTCAATTCTAACTAAGCATCCTATTTATAGGAAAGTAGTAGCACACCACTTCTGATAATTTTACATACAGAGGATTATTTGCAGCAGACAACATTTTGAAATTTCTCAGCACACCAACAAGGACAAGAGTTGGGCCCACCCATTCTAGAAAATCTCCACCAAAATGTTTTAAATTTAAACAATATTCAGAAACTTTAATAATTTATAATAAATAGCCCTTTTATCATAAAAATGCAAATTTTATATCCATTTCATAGGAAATTTAATTCTCTACAACTTTGTAGAAGAAATTTTTATAAATTCCAAACGAAAAATGACCGAAATCCACATACGGATGATTTTTAATACCTTCATTCTGACAAAATACTGATAAAATACCTCAGCATTAATTCCTTCATTTATATCCACATAAAATAAATATTTCCTTATCATATAAATTAATAATTAATTATTCACAAATAATATTACAGAATCACAATAATGACAACCAGGTCGTTCCCAGGAAAGAAGGGGCTTTCCGATAAGAATTTCTCGTTACTGACGCGTAATTAGGTGACCAAACTCCTTTCCTATCTAATAATATTATTCAAATAATATGAATTATTGATCTGATAATGGAAAATACTGTGCAGTGATAATTATTAAAACAACAATAATATAAAATATCAACGTAATAATTATTGAATCAATAAAATAAAATATTGAACAGTAATTACTGTAACAATTATTGAGTAGTGCCTTCTTACGTAAGAATCAATAATCCAAAAATAATGTGCAATACCGTGTATTACTGTGCAACCACGCGTATACTGTAATTTTTCATCCGCCATTATTTATTCCAAATATCATTAGAAACATTATTTTAATTTTTGTATTGGATATGGATGGTTTTGACATTATAATAAAGAACAACAGTTGTTCTATTTATAATAATAATGTTTAATATGGTGTTGGTAATTTACAAAATGGACTTTATATACTTGACTTGCATGAAAATATACTTTAAATTGAACAAACTAATAAAAAAAAGAGATTATGTTAATTATACCTATATGTGGCACTGTAGACTCGGTCATATTAATGAAACAAGATTATCCAAGTTGCATAAGGATGGGCTCTTAGAGCTATCTGATTATGAATCATATCCAACTTGTGAATCTTGTCTCATGGAAAAATTGGCTAAATCTCATTTTAGTGGAAAAAGAGAAAGAGTTACAGAGTTTTTAGCGTTAGTACACATAGATGTATGTGGAACTATGATAACGACTACACGAGGAGGGTATTCTAATTTTATTACATTCACTGATGATCACTCAAGATTTGGATATGTGTATTTAATAAAATACAAATCTGAATTATTTGAAAGGTTCAGGGAGTTCAGAAGTGAAGTAGAGAAACAAACTGGCAAAAGTATTAAGATTCTTCGATCGGATCGAGGTGGTGAATACTTAAGCGGTGAGTTTCTCAATTGTCTCAAAGAAAATGGTATAATCTCACAATAGACTCCACCAAGGACACCACAACTCAATGGTGTATCTGAAAAGAGAAATCGAACATTGTTGGACATGGTTAGGTCTATGATGAGCTTTACCAATCTTCCAGTTTCCTTCTGGGATATGCCCTAGAATAGGCTGCATACCTACTTAACAAGGTACCTGCCAAATCTATCCCTAAGACTCCGTATGAGTTATGGATAGGGAGGAAACCAAATATTAAGCATGTTAAGACTTGGGGTTGTCCAGCTTATGTCAAATTGTTTGAAAACTATAAGCTATAGACTAGATCCGATAAGTGTAGATTTGTGGGCTACCCTAAAGAAACATCAGGGGTATTATTTCTATCATCCAACTGATCAAAAGGTGTTTGTTACGAAACATGCTGCCTTCTTAGAAAAGGAGTTTATCCTTGAAGGGGTCAGTGGGAGTAAGATATATATTGAAGAAGTTCAAGAACCATAAAATACTACGGATCAAAGTCAGGTACCTAACCAAGTGGATGAACCTGTTGTAACACACCTTATTCGTAAATCTAGAAGAGTATCGAAGATACCTGAAAGGTATGGATTCGTCAAAGAGGATGACGATTAGGTACGCATCATAGATGATGATGATCCATTAAATTACGAATAGGCTATGAGTAGTAAAGACTCAGAGAAGTGGCAAGAAGCAATGAAATCCAAAATGGACTCCGTGTATGAAAACCAAGTATGGACTTTTGTTTCACCACCTAAAGGCATTAAGCTTATTGGGTGCAAATGGGTCTTTAAAAGGAAAACTGGAGCAGACGACAAGGTAGAGACCTATAAGGCCCGACTGGTCGCAAAAGGTTTCAAACAAAGGCATGGAGTTGACTATGATAAAACTTTCTCACCAGTAGCCATGCTTAAGTCCATTCGAATTTTTCTTACGATTGTAGCTTACCACGACTACGAAATCTGACAAATGGATGTGAAAACGGTCTTCCTCAATGGGAAACTTGAGGAAGATGTGTATATGACACAACCAGAGGAATTTATTTCAACGGTTGGAACAAATCAAGTCTGTAAGCTACAACAATTCATTTATGAATTAAAGCAATCTTCTCGTAGATAGAACATCTGTTTTGATGAGACAATTAAAGAGTTTAATTTTATCAAAAATGAGGATAAACTAAGTATGTATAAGAAGGTTAGTTGGAGCGTTGTTTTATTCCTTGTATTATATGTTGATGGTATATTACTGATAGGGAATGATATTTCTATACTACAATCGATTAAAATCTAGTTATCTAAACACTTCACCATGAAGGACTTGGGAGAAGCATCCTATATTTTGGGGGTAAAGATCTATAGAGATAGATCTAAAAGGATGCTTGGCTTGTCCTAAGGAACGTACATTAACTTGATGCTAAAAAAGTTTAGCATGGAAGATTCCGAAAGAGGTCTAATGCCAATGGGTCATGGAATACATCTCTCCAAGAAATAGGCCCTAAAGACACCTGAGGAAAGAGATTGTATGAGTAAGATTCCTTATGCTTCAGTAATAGAATCTATCATGTACGATATGATATGTACTAGACCGGATGTTGCTCATGCACTTAGTGTAACAAGCAGATATCAGTCGAATCCAGGAGAAGAACACTGGAAGGCAGTGAAAAATATCCTAAAGTACTTAAGAAGAACTAAGGATGTGTTTCTTGTCTACGGTGGGTCTGAATTGAAACTAGAGGGCTTTACAGACTCAAGTTTTCAAAGGGACCAAGATGATAGTAAATCCATTTTGGGGTATATGTTTACCTTGAATGGTGACGCGGTGAGTTAGAAAAGTTCCAAACAGCAAATAGTTATTGATTCAGTGACAGAGGCAAAGTACATAGCCACAAGTGAGGCTGCAAAGGAGGCTGTTTGGATGAAAAAGTTTATTATCGAACTTGGTGTGGTTCCTAGCATTAGAGGACCAAACCTTTATTCTGTGACAACACCGGAGCTGTTGCACAGACTAAGGAACCCTGGTCTCATTAGAAATCCAAACACGTGTTGTAATGGTTTCATTTGATTAGAGAAATCATTGAAAGATGAGATATCACCCTAGAGAATGTGGACTCTTAAGACAACATTACAGATCCATTTACTAAAGCGTTAACACAACAACAATTCGATCGTCACTTAGAGAAGATGGGTATGAGATACCATGGCGATTAGCTTTAGTGCAAGTGAGAGATTGAAAGTACTATGCATACAATCCAATTATGTATGATGATAAAGCATATACTTTGTAATCAATCTTATTTATTAATTAATAAAAGTATTTATTTACTAAAGGCGTTTGATTATCAATATGATACTATTTTAATAATATGTGATAAACGTATAGTTTTAAGCAATATTTTTAGAATCATGATAAGATCATACTAATGAGTAGGGGTGAGCATAGTGCGGTTTGGTGCGGTTTGAAGTCCAAACCGCACCCGAAACCGCTTAGGTGCGGTTTGAAAAATTCAAAACCGCACCCGAAACCGCTTGTGATTGGTGCGATTCGGTTTTAAAGTGTGCGGCGCGGTTTTAATTGGTGCGGTTTCGGTTCTAAAACCAATTGAAACAACAAAAAAGTTTAAGCCTTCAATAAAATTTAACATAAAACTTACATCGAGCAATTAACTTAGTGACAAAGTCGACAATGAGAATTATATCAAACATGCTTTAAAACAAAAATATGCGCTATATAAAACAACGGAGACTATTCGATAATAAGCAAGAATGTTTATCTAGTTTCCCAAAAATTAAAAGTATATACTGAAGATAGAATAAAATATATTGCAGGGAGGACTAAAAATAATCTATTAGACTATTACAATTATAGCATTGACATTAACCAATGCATCAAGTGCTCGAGCCCCTCAACTATAAGCCCCTCCAATAACGCATCAAACAAATTCAAAATTCTAAAATTCAATTGCTTAATTTTTGACTCTATAACCTCTAACATTTTCTTTCAATTGGTGAAAAAATGGCAATGCAAGACTGGAGTTTTCTCTGAGCGTGTTCAAGTGAAAAGTAACTTTAGAATTTACTAGAGATAATACATACATACACACACATGGTGCGGTTTCAGTTTTATGCGGTTTGGTTTTGGCTAGTAACCAAACCGAAACCGTAAATTTGGTTATTCAACCCTCCTAAAATCGCCACATACGCCAGAACCGTTGGTGCGGTTTTAATTGGTGCGGTTCGTGCGGTTTTTGGTGCGGTTTCGGTTCCAATTTGGTTACTTGCTCAGCCCTACTAATGAGATCTAAATTCTTAGATAGCTTAAAACACTAAAATGTTCTCAATCAATTGATTACTAAGAAGGGGATTAGTAAATCCGAATAAATTGGTACGTACGTTACTTACTCATTGGATGAGGATTATTGATCTCATGATCATTTGTGTGGAGACACTAAAGCAAGTATGTAGGTGCTTATTAGAGAATAAGTTCATTGAACGTGACTCGCTAAGAAATACCTAATGGAGTTTTACTTGTCTGTCAATAGGAATTCTTGAAGTGATAGTAGTACAAGTAATCTTTAGACTTGAGATCATCATAGTATCTTGTATATAATGATTTATACTTTGACTTATTCCTTAAGACCCTTAGGGTATATCAAAGGGTATGCTTAGGTGTGTTAAGTTATATATGGAGATACTGAATTGTAAAACCCCAACTTTCATGAATAAAGATTAATTTTTCTCGAAATATATTTTTGAATATTAAGGTGTAGATTTGATATAATGTTATAGTTGTGGGTAATATTTATAAATTTTACAAAGTAAGCAAGTTGTTATAAAATTTTCAATTGGTCGGGAAATATTCGTTTTATCAGAAAATATCCGTACGACGGCATAATTATTGGTGGACCCCACAACGAAATTACTGTTGGAGTTAGAAAACGACAGAAATAACTTTTTATAAAAATAACGGCGAAAGTTTTACCGTTAACTGTTGAATTACTCGGTGATAAAAGTATAGTAATACGCGTGGTTGCATAGTAGCACACGATATTGATTATTGATGCTTACGTGAGAAGTCACTCAGTTATACTTAATTATTACTACAGTAATTGCTGCATAGTATCTCACATTATTGATTCTATTATTGTCACAGTATCATCTTCACAATATTTTATATTATTAAATCAATAATTGAGATGGGAAAGTTATTTATATTATTATTTACATTATTGACGATGTCTAGAAAGTCCTGTCGAGGAAAGGGGTTTGGTCACCTAATTGCGCGCCAATAGGGAGAAATCCTTATCGAAAAGCCCCCTCTTTCCTGAGAATGATCTGATTGTTAATATTTCAAGTTATATTATTGATGAATAAATGTTGTTAAAAATATTGAGGGGATTTTTATGATGTATTTGTTGTAAGTTTGACGTATTATTTGAACCCCCCACTTACCAATTTTTTAAAACTGTCGGTAGAAGTTATCTCAGTTTTATTTTATATATATATATATATATATATATATATATATATATATATATATATATATATGGCATGATGTTGATGGGGGGTAAAATGTTAGTCACTGTGGGAGTACTATTGTAATAAATATTTTGTAATAAGTTTTGTTATTTTTATGAAAAATAAAATATATTATATTTTATTATGCATAGTATTTACATAGTGTCTGCATAGTATTTTATTATGCATAGTATTTGTATAGTGTTTGATTATGCATAGTATTTTATTATGCATAGTGTCTGCATATTTTATTAGAAAATCAGATTCGGCGTCCGTAATTTCGTATGAAAATCATTGTGCAGTCCGTGATTATTTTTCTTAAATAGCATCCTTCCACTCTCTTATAAATAAGATGCTCAGTTTAGAAAAGAAAATCACACCAGAATCAAAGAATTCTTCTTCTATAAAATTGAGCGTATTTCATTGAGTTTATGGAAACTTTGAGTGTTGCAAATAGTTTAAGTTTTTCTTCAAGAATATATCCGCTATACCAGTCAGAAATACTCTTCTTTTGAGGTAAGGGGTATTATTTATTTCATATTCGCTTACGAATTATTTTTCGTATTCGTAAGAAATTTTGTTTCATTCAATATTCGCGAAATATTTATCTTCGTTTAATATTCGTAAGGAATATTATCTTCGTTCAATATTTGTAAGGAATATTATTTTCGTTCAACAGTTGTAAGAGATATTATTTTTGTTCAATATTCATAAGAAATAATATTTTCTTCCATATTAGTATGTAAGTAATATTATTGTTCAATATTCATAAGAATTATTATTTTCTTCCATATTAGTATGTAAGTAATATTATTTCGTTTCAGACTTCAAATTCTACACTCATTTTGTTAAAGTATGGCTTCTATACTCCTTGAAATTAGTAGAATATCCTTAAAATTTGCGCTTCATCTAGTATTTTTTCATGGAAATATTATTCTGAATATTCTTGATAATTTTTAATCTTTTCATATTGGGATACTATTCACGGGATACTATTCCCAAAATATTATTCACGAGGTACTATTCACTCAAGTACTATTCATCTGGGGTACTATTCATGACAAAAATTAATTTTTTTCAGTCCAAATCATTTTTGATACAATATTATTCTTGAATTTTACTCCACAAAGTAGTATCTTGTTGACAATTTTAACATTATTGAATTTCGGATAAATTGAATTATAAATTTTTAAAATTTATCTTTTGCTTTCATTTAATTGAATCCTTATATCATTGTCATCATCCTCATGCTTATATTGTTATGAAAGTCATCTTTGGCCCGTAGTGTATAGATGGACTGTTGATTGGTATGATTATGACCAGGAATTATTCGGTATAATCATGACCTGTAATGTTACAAATGATGTGGTAAAAGTCCTCATTGGCCCGTAGTGCATTGATGGACAGTTGTTGGCATGATCATGACCATTAGTGATAACATGAATATTCTTGACCCGTAGTACATGGATAATTCGTGGACGTGATATAAATGAATATCATTGGCCCATAGTGCATGGATAATTCAGTGATGTGAATTATTTATTGAACTGAGTCTCGGCGATAAAATTGATGATAAACTTTTTAAATCATAGAAGATAGTAGATATCATGCTATACTTGACTCTTCTAATGGATTGTTTGTTCTGCTACAGTTAAACTTGTTGTTTATTAGTTTGACACTGTTGAAGGCTAACGATAATTTATTCTGCATTATCTTAGTCATAATATTTCTTATTGGGCTAGTTGAGCTCACCTTTTACTTTCATTGTTCTCTTCTGGAAATGAGAATATAGTTGGGACGAGTCGGGGAATGGAGTGATGGTCCAAGATGGTGGCTATAGTAGTTCTCAGTATTCTATGAAATAGTGTGATAATAATTGTAATGAGGACTTATTTTGAGTTTGGATATTGTCTAGGAGATAATATTTGTATTAAAACTCACAGCTTATGTTTTGTCGTATTCTGCACGACACTTAGGAGTTGTATAGATGAAGTTTATATTAAAATTGTGTACCATGTATTTAGCAACCCAAGATGGGTGATGTATATCTATTTTGGGGGCGTCACATGAATGATCAATAAAGAATCTATCACGTCTAATAAAAGAAGAGAAATGTCCTATGTGATTCGATAAATGACAACCCAGGAATCCTTGGTCAAGGTGGAATGAAATTAGAAAGTAGTTCCTAATTTGCATTTATTAGGAGTTGTGTATTTAAGAATCGAAATACATATAATTAAATAAAATAAGACTTGACAACACTTCCATATCTTATATTTAATTGGGACATTGTATGGTGGAAGGATTGAATTGTACAGTAACTATTTACTTAAAGGTTCTTTTATGATTAATGTTGAAATCTATATTATCTGGAAAGTCGTTGATCGCTAGGGAGGCTTATCCCTATTGTAGAATAAATATTATTTATTTAAATAAATTAATTGTTTAATTTATTTATTTAAATAAGATAATTTATTTATTTAAATAAGATTAGAATTGTTCTAATTGATTTATTCACAACCGATTTAATATGGAGAACCTAAAGGGTCACACCATAAAAGGAAGAATAATTATTTAAGAAATTAATGACATATTTAAGAAATTAATGACATAATCATAATAATATGTTAAGTATATTTAATTTAATCTATGGTGATAGAGTAAATTAAATAGTTTAATATTTATTATTTAATATTTTAGAAATATTAAATATAAATTAATAAGAGGAGAATTATTAATATTATTACAATTATTATTATTTTAATTTCTAAAAGACTTTAGGAATTAATTTAATATAAGTACTCTCATCTATTCCTAATAAGATTAGGAGGCAAATTAATTAAAAGAGTTTAATTAATTATCCCTAATAAGATTAGGGAGCCTAATTAATTAAAGGAGTTTAATTAAATAAATAATACCTTATTTTAATTAAATATGGTTACCTGAAATCTTTATAAGGTGAGTTTTATATCAGATATCAAAAAAATACGTGATTCTAATAGTTGGAGAGTACGCCCCATTTTTCTATAGAAATAGAAAACTAGGGTTTTAGCCAAAATACCATTCTTCTTGATTCTTATTCTTTCTTGGTGGATCACCTCTAAAGGCCAAACGCTTAGGTGGCTAATGTTGTTCAAAGGAAAGAATCTACCCGAAAATTTAAGGAGATCGCGAAGAAGTTGAACTCGTATCTATAGATGCTCGTACCTAAAAGGGTATGATTCTATAATTTCTTGTTCTCCGTTCTAATTAATAATATGCATAAAGGATGATCTGGGTAATTGGTTTAATAAAACATTTTAAAATCTGATTTTGCCATGCTTCCGGCATTTATGCAATTTGATTGCGTATATGATTTTCAGAAAACCTAACAGGTTCAACCCTTTCCATCTAAACTATCAGCCTTGGAAGGGCTTCGACCCTTGCTCTCGCTATACCGAGAACCTACAGGGTGGTATACCCTCTATTGGTTCCCGAATATGCGACCACCCGATCTGCTCATGTCACGAGAGAGGCTTCGAAGCCTACTTTCGGATCATCGGGTGCCCTCAGCCCTTCGTGTCCTGGACTGTCTGTCTAGAGACCTACCCCGCCTCCTTGTTCGGTTGTGGCTGAAAGCCTCAGTTTCTTGTTCGACTATATGGACCATCTACTTTGCAATATCTTCCTTCTGCAGCAGCAGCACCCTCAGTTCCTCCTTTGTCTCTTACGCCTTCTTAGCCAGAACAAATTTTTTATCTTCCTAATCGTCTTGGCGACGGGTTCGAGGCGGTGTGCCTCCTACCCTCCTCCGATCCTTCTTAGTCTCTTTACTGGCTGTCGAGAACAACCTCCTCCTAAAGTCTTCCCGGTATCCACCTTTGGATCCTACTGAAGTGCTCTGAGGACTGAGCCGCTCATGGATGCTCTTCGGATGGCCCCAATCTATCTTTCACGGACCCCCTTTGTTGGGAAGAACCTCTTGCCGTTGATTGTCCCATGGCTAAAACCATCCTGTTGTTCACCATGATTTCAGTCACGGGAAGTTGATGCTTGTGATTGTATATCTAGCAACACTAGATAGCCCTCCTCCTAGCGTCAATGTTAACGCCAAGATCCGTTCACGCGCTCCAATCACCAAAGTGTGTCCAATCCTGCACAGAAACGGGTAAACACCAAAAGCTTAACGGCCTGGGCCGCCGAGGGATAGCTCCAGTATGAGAATAAGTACAGGCTGATATAAGGTTAATAATTAAGGCTTAATGCTCGAGTGCTGAAAAGTAATAAATTGCATGTATCTTAGAATCAGGAAAAAGTCGTGTATTTATAGTGTTCTCACCACCTTCATAGAATCCTTCTCCAGATTGGATTAAGGTTCCCTCCCAGTCAGTAATTCTCTAATAGGATTACACCAAATCTCCGGGAATTAAAGAAGTTGGTTCAAATCCCAATACTCCTTCCATATCCAGAATCTAAATATAATTAGGAAACGTAATTTATAAATCCCCCATTTACCAAAACAGCCCCTTGTCCAAGCCCACATTACATCATCTGGGTAAGCGTCCACCGTATATTCTAGGCCCAAATATCATTTGCCCAACAGAAACAAAGCGGATATATTCGTATTCAATTTTAAGGTATTCACAAATAAACATATACAAATAAAGATATGGGCGTATTCGCATTTGTTTAATATCCGACAGATAAAAGATATTCGGTATCCGATATTCGAATTCGAATTCGTATTCATAGTTCATATCTAAATAACTTATATATTAATAATATAACTATTAATCATCATATATTAAGTAAACATAATGTTTTTCAAATGACCTTTCTTACATGTGCAATAATAAGATTTTACAGTCATGCGATTTTTTTTAAATGTTATTTAACTTTAAAAAAATAGAAAAGAACACTTTTTAAATATAATACTATTAAACTTGAATGAATTCATTTAATTTTAGTTGATGTATGTTTACTATTGTAAAGTGTAAAATATTGAAAATGTATAACGTAAAACAAAACTATAATTATTAATTTGTTATAAATATTTTATTTTCAAAACATACGGGAGAACAAGAGTGGATGATAAATTAACAATAGTTTTCATTGAAAATGCATTTAATTTGATATTTTTTCTAGGACACTTAAATTTTGATTGATTTTTATGATCCGTGATGGATGATGACGTACTTGACATTTTCGTCCCTTTATGATTATGATGTTTAATTAATACGTATTGTTTAAACTTTAAATGGTAATGGATAATTATTCATTTTTTTCCTTTTCGGATAATATTTTGAATACCGAATACGGATAGTATTTTTAAAATTCATCGGATACTAGATACGAATACTGTTAGGGTATTAGTTTTTCAGATACGGATACAAATACCACTGTATTCGGATCCGTATATATCCGTTTACATATACCAAACACAATTTTCTTCACGAGGATGAAACCAAAACAGAGCTTGTCCAACGTGACTAACCTTACAACACATTTTTTCTTGGGTACTAGGGTTTTGAGAGAATTCCCTCCATTACACTATCTTCCAATATCTCGCAATACATATTTAGTGACACAATATTTACTTTTGGCGATGGTACCAACGACACAATTATTTCTGACAACTTTAATTACGTCGCTAATTATTTGCGACGAATTTTGTTGTGTCACTAAATATAATATTTGTGTCGTTGCATGTGTATTCCAAGAAATTGTAGTATAGGCGTGATAGAGGGGGAATCCTAATCCAGAATTTTGAATGTTTTGTTATAGTAATTTTTGAGTAATCTCTGTGTTGTTCCTTAAGTATTATTATTATATACTAATTAAATAAACAGAATTAGAAAATAAACAATATATAATAATGACTTACAAGATGCAATTGACAAACTTTTAAAACCAAGTCAACTGTTGGACAGTCTCTCCTTAAAGCAGATTTCGTCCCCGCAATCGGTGCTTGCGGATGGAACAATGGAAGTCTACTTCCCAGGATAAAATGGTCTTCAACTCTCACAAGAAGTACTTCAATATTGGAAGAGTTCCACGAACTAACAAAATTTTGAATACTCTCTATGACTTTTATATGAATACTCTATATGACTTTTATATGAATGAAGAATGAAATTAATTTTTAAGAAATTGAGAATGATTAGAGTTGAAGATGAAGTTAATGTTTTGGGTAGATTTGGAACCTATTTATAGGTTTCCAAATACCCCTTTGAAGATATACATCCTTTCAAAAGGTTACATCCTTTTGAAAGGTTACACCCTTTTGAAAGGTTACATCCTTTGTATAATGCAATCCGTCAGTTAAAGTGTATCTTAGATATCTAAGTACCCTTACTAAAGCCTTCCAATGTTCTTTTCCAAGATTACTTGTATATCGACTTAGCTTACATATTGAGTATGCTATGTCTGGTCGTGTGCAGTTTGATAAATACATTAAACTGCCTATTATATGAGAATATTCCAAATGGGATATACTTTTACCATGATTAGTAGTGAGATGAAGTGGTGGGTCACACCTATTAGTTTTATTTCATTCATATATATATATATATATATATATATATATATATATATATATATATATATATATCCAACAATCCCCCATATGAATGAAATTTGGGTAAATTCATGCAAATGAACATGCAGACAGACTTAGAGAGAGTATCAGTTAACAAAAAATACTGAATTGGTAAAGGTAGCTTGTGGCCTTGAACCTTTCCTAGTGAAAGACTATCGAATTTACTGGCCAATCAGTGAACGTGATGTCTCTAACTGTTTAACCTTTTAGTGTAAACCAAGACAATAGAATTCACACAGTATTTTTCAATTTATTTTATTGGTTCTCATTATTGTGTCCATTTTGGCCTTGGACACCTCCTGGTTTCATGAGTGTGCTAGAGAATTTAGCATTCGCCATTCTCATAGAAGTGGCCCCCTTCTCACTCACATAGGTAATTACTATAAAGAGTGTCCTGCTAATACCCCACTTGACCTTTTTATATTCAAGCTATAGAAATTATTTAAAAAAAAGTTTATCCTGTTTCACTCGGCAGTTTGTGCACTGTATCATCATAGGAATGGGAAGAAGTATTTATCTTCTCAGTGCTTACTAGATCACACATAATTAGGTTGTCCCTTTGAACCTATTTCTTGTGATCTCCAATCATTTAGGTTGGGTTTCCATTATGGCGACTCTTTAGGATTTTATAGGCTTTAAACCCATTACCCTTAATGATCTTCTCACTTGCTCTTCAGGTATACCTTTCATTAATGGATCCGCAATATTATCCTTTGACTTCACATAGTCAATAGATATTATACCATTTGAGAGTAATTGTTTAACAGATTCATGTCATCAACGTATATGTCTAGACTTACCGTTATAATTACTATTATGTGCCCTTCCAATCGCTAATTGACTATCACAATAAATAATAATTGGTGGCACTAGTTTAGGCCAATGAAATTGGCACTGCCAATTTTCATGGTGGTTCATAACTTCGTTTCTTAGGTTAACAGTTTGATTAAAGATAACTTCATTCTCATGTCCTTGACCTGAGATCTTGTATTGGTTCAAATTTATGTGAACTGGCATGCTTAATTGAGTTGATGAAGTAAGGTCTAAGGTACCATATAATTTTGAATGTTAACCACCTATTGGTTCTTTTAGTATAGGTCAATGCATATGACACTGTCCAGGTTGTTGAGTATTGTTTGACCTCATTGACTGGACTTCGTCAAGATATTAAGGAGGATCAGTCAACTAACTCTAAATGCATAACTGATGAGGACCAGTTGACCCTTCATCCCAATGATCATGAAGATGGTGGGGGAAATGTACAGAAGTACATAAGCATGAATGCTGAAGATGTGCACAGAGTTACAATTCTAAACCTTCCTGAAGACGTTCAATCCTCTACTAATACACAAAATGTTGATGAGATTAAGGGCTGTCAGCAAGCCAGAGTCTTTCCGCAAAGGCATCAGGAGGGTGACACATTCGAACTCCATCTTGGCCATTCTAATTTATGTAGGCCTTGGATAAATGGAGATATATGGTACCATCAATGATGTAATTGTTTTCCCATTTTAGATATTTGTACTATTACGAATACCAAGAATATTAGAGGTAATTGGTTTACAGAGAAGGGAGAGTTAAAATGTAAAATGTAAGGATTCACAGTCCTTTGCATACTACATGGCCATGCCGCCAAAATAAAACTAAATATCCCTGACAAAGCATACAACTCTCCATTGTGCTGAACTCAACAAATGCTTTAAGAAAGTGAAGGCTCTAAGAGGCCCAATTCCAACAAATTAGTAATTCTCTTGTCCCTTTTCTTACTAATTTACTTTTTTATTCTTGACCTACAGTTTTTAAAGTTAGTTTTGTTTATCCATCATGGATGTGTTCTGACTACCATTATATCAAAGCTACAAAGTAGACTTGGCAATGTCAACATACCCATTCTAATTTCCAATCCAAGAAGGGAAAATTAAGAGGACTGAACAAACTACGAGGCTAGTATACCAGAATAGGTAATTTAAGTCCATTGTGAACACGCTGTTACTATCTGCATTGCATTTTTGTTAGAAGTAAAATTTACGCCATGGGTAAATGAAGAGAGCTTAAAATTACCAAATTAACTTAAGACTCCAGTTTGAATAGCACTAAGTGGCATTTATCAAATCAACAGAATAAACTTGTAACTAATATATACACACACACACACACACATATATATATATATGGTTCTCATAAATCATAACAGTTGGATGGAGGTGAAAATCTGTTTTTATAAATTAGTATAAAATGAATACTTAGGAAGAAAATGAAGATCTGCTTTAAGATTGTTGTTCCTTAAGTATTATTATTATATACTAATTAAATAAACAGAATTAGAAAATAAATAATTTATAATAATGACTTACAAGATGCAATTGACAAACTTTTAAAACCAAGTCAACTGTTGGACAATCTCTCCTTAAAGCAGATTTCGTCCCCGTTATCGGTGTTTACGGATGGAACAATGGACGTCTACTTCCCAGGATAAAATAGTCTTCAACTCTCACAAGAAGCACTTCAATGGAAGAGTTCTATGAACCAACAAAATTTTGAATACTCTCTATGACTTTTATATGAATACTCTACATGACTTTTATATGAATGAAGAATGAAATTAATTTTTAAGAACTTGAGAAGGATTAGAGTTGAAGATGAAGTTAATGTTTTGAGTAGATTTGAAACCTATTTATAGGTTTCCAAATATCCCTTTGAAGATATACATACTTTCAAAAGGTTACATCCTTTTGAAAGATTACATCCTTTTGAAAGGTTATATCCCTTTGAAAAGATACATCTCTTTGAAAAGTTGCATCCCTTTGAAAAGATACATCTCTTTGAAAAGGTACATCCCTTTGAAAAGATACATCTCTTTGAAAAGGTATGAACCAAATGTCACACCTATTGGTTTTATTTCATTCATTTATATATATATATATATATATATATATATATATATATATATATATATGTAATATCTACTTTGCTTAATTCAATGTTTTGGAGAATGACTCTTGCCATCTTTGCTATATGCTCTAAAATGGCAAACTTGGTTAAGAACCAACTAGACTTTACTACAAGCTCGTACACTAAAACCGCACCAAACTTAAAGCCAGAACTGAAATGCAATATAGTAGTAACTGAAATGACAGTCAAGCATGATCAGTGGCGAAGCCAGAAAATATTATCAATGGGGGCGAAATTATTACCAAGTTATAAATAATTTGGCAGGCGTTCGGGGGCAGCGCTCCCGAGCTAATTTTTTTAATACTTTATACTTTCAAATATATATATATATATATATATATATATATATATATATATATATACTATATTACAATAAAAATATAATGAGTAATAATATATGGTATATATACACTATATTGACTCATAATAGACTTTTTTAATCACAATTGTTCATAAGTAAGTAATTCATTATTTATTTTTAAAAGTAATATAAATTAGATTATTATTTAATTTAAAATATTATAGAGAGATATACATATATTGAGAGGATATAAGTCATATGTGGTTAAAATTTGATTAACAATTTTAGTGTAAAAAGAGTGGGTGCAAATTTCAGTGGGTGCAAATTACTTTGAAACGGGAAAGTGTAATACCCAATTTTAGTAAAGTGTAATACCCAATTTCAGTTGGTGCAAATTGACTCTTCTAACCCTAAAAAAAATCTATTTATCATATATTAAAAAAAATCCAGTGGGTGCAATTGACCCCACTGGCTAACAAGTGGCTTCGCCCCTGAGCATGATGTTCATCCCATGAAACACATAACATAAGAGCTAATGCCCTCACATAATTAACCTTCTTTTGCATGCTATTTGAGGTGGCATGAGATCAAGAACTGTTGACGTAATTAGCTAGCTCCCATTGAGATACATGTGCCTATCACATCCCTAAGACTGTACGATTTTAATAGTTTTGGTTTTCACAATTGTTGGGCCATAATACTTTTTATACTGGGCCAGGCCGAATGGGCTTGTCCTTTGGACTATGTCACTTTTGTCGTATTGGGTCAAATGATTTGGGCCCCGCTACTTGACTATAATATTGGGCTTAGTCATTGGATTGGTCCATTATGTAAGCTGTCACTTATTCTCTCTTTGACCGGTAATCATCACAAAGGGTAGTAGTTGACTGTTATGTCTGCCACCTTTCTGCATGGCATTAATGAGGATGGGACTCCGATTACCGGCGGGAGGTAACAGTGATAGCAGGTAGGGAAATAAGCTACATACTTTCGACTGAGATGACCGAGGGTGAGAGGAGGTGTCAGGAGATAGTGGGTGGCACGGTAAACCGGGTCTAAGGAACGTATGAGGCAAGGATCACAAAAAGAAAGAGGTAACAAAACACAAGACACACTATTATTATTTTCTCTCTCTCTCAAACACTAGTCAATATTTTTCCTCCATTGTTAACCTTGTGATCGCCTGTACTGACTCTCACGCCGGAGCTATCCCCCGACGGTCAGGCCGTCAAGCTTCTGGTGTTCACTCGTTGAACTGTGCAGGATCAGAGCGTCTTACGTGATTGGGACGCTGGAGAAGATCTTGGCGTTAACATTGGCGCTAGAAGGAGGGGTGAGTTCTAGTGTCCTGAGTATTTTTCAATCACAAACTGTGTTCGTTCTACGTCGGTGTTCATGGGGAAGAGTAGGACACCTACACCTGAGGGGCAGCCGATGGCTGCCAGTGAATCAATACTGCGAGTATCTGTCAAGGACCGTTTGGGACCTGCACTAAGTGTTCATGCCAGCACGGCGTCCAAACGATCGCATAGAGATTCTCGTCCGAGGGCTGTTAGCAAAGCCAAGAGAAAGCTAGTTTTTACAGCACAGAAAGGGTCCGGTCATGGCCGGAAACGAGTAGAAGGCACCTTGCCTAGAACTCGATACCGGGACGACCAAGACGAAAAGGCTTCCCGCTTGGCTAAGATGGCAGACGAGGCAGATAGGGCCATAGAGGCGCTTGTGAAGCAACGGCAGGATATAGCTGAGTAGATGTCTCGAATGGCAAATTTGAGGGACGAAGCGTCCAGCTATGTCCAATCTGAAGAACGTGGGCATCGGAGTGGGAAAGAACCTGCTCATTCAGGGCGTGAGTCTCGGGGCCAACCTCGAGAAAGAAGAAGGTCCAGAAGCCCTACTCCTCAAAGATCGAAGAGGGCACATCACCCTATTGGTTCTAAGGAGCATGGTCGAAGCGAACGAAGAGGTCGATCCAGGGATCGTACTCCTGAGAATACAAAGAAGGCGCTCGTTGTTGCGTATTCCCACCACGGCAGCCGGGTTCAGAGACGAAGCAGATCTAGGGGTCGTACACCCAAAAGTCCACCGAGGGTACTCCGCCCTGTGGACCATTGTCATCATAAAATCCCCTCGAAAGTTGGGGGTTCTATGGCAAGAGACCGGTCCATTCAGAGGAGGGAGGAGTCACCGAAAAAAGTAGCATCTTCCCAACCCGAGGGCGTGGAGTATCTAGTTAAAGAGGTAAAGGAGCTTCGGAGGCAGCTTGCCGAGGTACAAAAAATGAAAGATACTTCGGGAAAGAATGCATCCCCTTTTTTCGAGAAGATTTTGAAAGAAAAAGCTGACCCCACCAAGAAGTTGCCTCACATTGAAAGTTATGACGGATCGGGGGATCCCTATGACCATAGTCAGGCGTTCGACCGACTGATGGATTATTACGACTTTAGTGATGCTGCTAAGTGTCATACTTTTGTCACGACACTCCGAAAGGATGCTAGGCAGTGGATGGGGACTTTGCCTTCGGATTCGATTTCATCTTGGGCGGACATGTGCAGTAAGTTCCATCTTGCTTCGGGAGCAACAAAAGGAGGGGGAAACCAACTGGTTCGTTGGCTCAGGTTCGACAGTATTCGAATGAGTCTTTGGGCAAATACGTAAAGCGATTCCGTGAAGCAGTCGGCCAAGTGACAGACCTGAACGATCTACAAGCCGTGGGACTGTTTCAGAATGGGTTAGATCTGGTCAAATCGGAAAAGTTAGTGAAGAAGTTGATGTTTCATCACCCGAAGAGTCTCGCAGAAGCCTTCAACAAAGCAGAGAGTTATATTGTGGTAGAGGAAACCATGAATAGCCTCAAACGCCCTTCTTTAGATCGGCTTAAGGAGACAGATCGGGACAAAGTAGAGGGGGACCAGAGTAAGAATGAAGGAGACAAAGGTCGTCATGACGGCAGGTCAAAGAAATACAACAATAATTGGAGACAGGGTGGAGAACGCTCATCCGTTCCCGCTCAGAGGGTAAATAGGACATATACTGCACTCAACGCTGACAGGGCAGTTATCTTGGATCAGATTAGAAATCAACCTATTTTCGAGCCACCTCGAGATAACATTAAGCCCGGGAAAGGGAATTCTCGTAAGTATTGTGACTATCATCAAGCCTCGGGCCACGATACGAACGACTGTGCTAGTTTGAAAGATTTTATTGAGAGAAAGGTGCAAGACGGGGCTTTAGTTCATTATGTGGCTGCCAGAACGAATCAACAACAAGATAGAGGACCTGTTCAGGCAGCCCAACCAATTCAGCAAGTGTTCCCCGCTCCTGGACCGCCAGCAAGGCAAGTGATAGAAGTCATCACTGGGGGTACTTCGGGCAAGCTTGTTGGAAAGAAGCGCCGAAGTTATCTGGATTCGGTCATGTCGGTGGCGGGTACCCTCCCGAAGACTGACAGACCCTTCCCGGGTACGGTAATTTCCTTTACAGATGAGGATTACCCTTCGGAAACCATCGAATCGCATGAGGGATCATTGGTGGTGACGGCACAAGTGGGTTCGGTGGATATAAAACGAATGATGATCGACAATGGGTCTTCTGTGGATATCTTATATGCCCATGCTTATCAGAGGATGCATCTTGATGGGCAGAAGATGGAGATCGGGCATGAGGCCCCTTTATATGGCTTCAGCAACGATCCGGTCAAAGTGGCTAGAACCATCGAACTGTCGATTATCTTCGGTACGGCCCCCCAACAGGTAGAAATTATTTGCAAATTTTATATTGTGCATGTAGATTCCGCTTATAATGCTATTTTGGGGAGGCCCACTTTAACTGCTTTACAAGCTGTAACCTCAATCCCTCATTTCAAAATTAAATTTCCTATGGCTCATGGGGTTGGGGAGGTAAAAGGAGATCTAGATCTGGCCAGAAGATGTTATAGAAATGACGTGATCACTTCGGGAGTAGGGGTGTCAAAGCAAAAATAGACCATGGCAATAGAGATCGAACCCTTCACAAAAAGCAGCTCAGAGCCGTTGGTCATGCCAGCTGAAGAAACAGAAGAAATAGAGCTCGTCCCGGGCAAAGCAGACAAGACGGTGAAAATAGGTTCAGGCCTGCCAGAACCTCTCCGGACGAACCTCATTGAACTCCTGCGATGTTATGTTGACATCTTCGCCTGGGAACCTCAAGATATGCCGGGAGTGAGTAGGGATATTGCAGATCATCGGTTAGAAGTGGACCCGTCGAAGAAGCCAGTTCGGCAAAAGAGGAGGATCTTTGCGCCTGAGCGCTGAAGAATCATCGATGAAGAAATTACGAAGCTGCTAGATGCTGACTTCATCTTTGAGATCGACTATCCGCAGTGGATGGAAAATGTGGTGCTGGTCCTGAAGCAGAACGGGAAATGACGAGTCTGCATCGACTATACAGATCTGAATAAAGCTTGTCCAAAGGATTTCTACCCGTTACCCCACATTGACCAGCTCATCGATGCAACTTTGGGGTTTGCCTTGTTGAGTATCATGGATGCATTCTCTGGCTATCATCAGATCTCCATGTGTAAAGAGGATATACCGAAGACGGCGTTCATTACGCATCATTCGGTATATGCCTACAAGAAAATGACCTTTGGTCTCATCAATGCCGGGGCCACTTACCAGAGGATGATGAACTATGTCTTCAGGCATCAGTTGGGCAAGAATATGGAAGTATACGTGGATGACATGATTTTAAAGAGCATGTTGGTGCACAAACATCTGGATGACCTGAAAGAATGCTTCCAGACAGTCCGTCATCACAAATTGAGACTAAATCCTGTCAAGTGTACCTTCGGATTAGGGGCTGGCAAGTTTCTGGGTTATCTGGTCAGTCAGAGGGGAATTGAAGCCAATCCAGAAAAGATTCAAGCGATCCTGAACATGAAGACTCCTCAGTCATTTAAAGATATTCAAAGTCTGACTGGAAGGATTGCAGCTTTGAGGAGATTTATGTCCAAGTCGGCAGAAAGGTGTTTGCCATTTTTTGATACGTTGAAAGGGCCGAAGAATGCCAAGACGTTCCAATGGACTTCGGAATGCGAAGATGCTTTTCAGAGCATCAAGTCCTACTTATCTTCGGCGCCTTTGTTGGTGAAGCCCGCTTTTGCTGAGCCTTTATATTTGTACTTAGCAGCTAGTTCGTTGGCAGTAGGAGCAGTTTTGGTGTGAGAAGTTGGGGGTAAGCAGCACCCGGTTTATTATGTAAGCCATGTCCTTCGGGATGCTGAAACAAGGTACCCAAACATTAAAAAGTTTGCTTTTGCTTTAATAACTGCTAGTCGAAAGCTTAGGCAGTACTTCTAGGGTAGGTTGGTAATAGTCTACACAGATCAGCCTTTAAAGAAAATTATGGGCAAACCTGAGGTATCGGGGAGATTAGCTGCATGGACGATGGAGTTATCGCAATTCTTCATTGAATATCATCCCCGAACCGCCATCAAGGGACAGGCCTTGGCAGATTTTGTGGTCGAGTGTTCATTTTTTGAAGCTGATGAAGTTGTGGCAGAAGCTGAAGGGTCTGACAGCATAGTCGCGGTTCTTCAACAGAAGTAGAGTTCGTGGACACTGTATACAGATGGGTCCTCTACCACGGACGTCAGCGGAGCAGGGATTATTTTGACCAGTCCAGAGGGATTCAAGGTACAACAGGCCATCAGATTTTAGTTTAAAGCGACGAACAATGAGGCGGAGTATGAGGCAGTGTTGGTGGGATTGCGACTAGCTAAGAGTCTCGAAGTGCAAAGAATGGTTATCTTCAGCGACTCTCAGTTAGTCATTAAATAAGTCTCCGGGGAATACGAAGCCCGAGGTCATAGAATGATCAAGTATTTGGCAGAATTGAAAGAACGGCTTCAGTATTTCCAGTTCTACGAATTTCAGGGGGTCGAACGTAACGACAATTCCATTGTCGATGCACTCTCCAAATTAGCCACTACGGATGTTAACGTTTTTGATGGGTCGGTTTACTTGGAAATTTTCCAACATCCTAGTGTTCATCATGAATCGGTAATGTGCGTTGACCAAACCAACTGCTGGTTGACTCCATATCTGGAGTATCTGGCAGATGGCGTTTTACCTTCGGATCAGATGCTGGCCAAGAAAATCAAGTACAAGAGAGCTAATTTCGTTCTGATAGATGGGGATCTATTTCGAAGGGTCTTCTAGTCTCCACTGTTAAAATGTTTGACTCCGTCCGAAGCTGAATATGCTCTTCGAGAAGTTCACGAAGGCATCTGTGGCGACCATATGGCTGCTAAGTCATTAGCCTACAAAGTACTTCGTCAGGGTTACTACTGGCCTACCATCTTCAGGGAAGCGACTGAATACGTCAGGAAGTGTGAGAAATGTCAGCTCAACAGTCCGATCCCACATCAGCCACCAGAAGAGTTATACTCAATCTTATCTCCCATACCATTTGCTGTCTGGGGGGTTGATATACTAGGTCTGCTGTAAGACCCCAAATTATTAATAAATGAAATTTAATTTCCTCTATTTATTATTCTGAAATAGTAAGGGTTGATTTGATTAATGTGGTTAGTTATGGGTAAAATGCGCAAATATTTTAAATAAGCAAGTGGTTATAAAATTTCATTGTTGTCGGGGAATATTTGTTTGGTCGTGGAATATTCTTGTTGTCGGGGAATATTCGTACGACGGCGCAGCCTTGTGTGGGCCCCATAACAGAAAGCGATTGGATGAAAAAAAAATGACAAAAATAAGTTGTTTATAAATAACGGCGTAGTTGTTACCGTTAATACTGTTAGAATACCCGGTGGTTAAAACACGGTAATACGCGTAGCACACGGTATTGCACCAATTATTGATTCTTACGTAAGAAGGCACTACTCAATAATTGTTACTGTTCAATATTGTATTTTATTGATTCAATAATTGTTGCGTTGATATTTTATATTACTGTTGTTTTAATAATTGTCACTACACAGTATTTTCTATTATCGGAACAATAATTCATATTATCTGAATAATATTATTAGATAACATTATTGGCAATGTCTAGAAAGTTCTGTCTAAGGAGAGGTTTGGTCATCTAATTGCGCGCCAGTAAGGAGAGATTCTTATTGGAAAGCCCCCTCTATCCTGGGAACGGCCTGGTTGCCAGTACTGTGATTCTGTAATATTATTTATGTATAATTAATTATTAATTTATATGATGAAAAAATATTGATTTTATGTGGATATAGATGGAGAAAATTTTTAATGTGACAATTGTTGAAAATTAATATTTTATCTTTTTCTGATAAAATAATTCATTTAAATATATTATTTTAATAATATATTGATGGTGGTATTTTTATAATGAATGTGGGATATATGAGTATATGAGGAGGAAGAGTATTTTTGTGGCATTAAATGATTAACACATGTTTTGTGTGTTGGTGGACATAATTCTTGACCGAAAATTTATTATTGACTGTAAAATCGCCCGTTTGTGAATTTCGGTCAATTTCTGTTTGGAATTTGGAAAAACTTTCTTCTGTAAAGTTGTAGAGAATTGAATTTCCTATAAAAACTCGTGAGATTCGAATTTTCTGATAAAAAGGCTATTTATTATGAATTATTGAAGTTCTGAAGTTCCGAAATAATTGATTTTTAGAAGTTTTATTTATTATTTTGAAGAAAAACGTTTTTTGGCATTTAAGTGGGCTAGCATGTGATATAAATGGGCTGAGATCAGATGTCTAGAGGTGGGCTAAGGAAAATTTGATAAATATATTATTATTATATTAAATTTTCTGCTTTGGTGTTCTAAGCATTTTCCTATAAATAGGGTGCTTAGGTTAGAATTGAAATCACACCAGAAACACAAGTTTCTCTCTATTTCTCTCTCTATAACGAGCATATTCTTGTGAGTATTTGATACTTTGAGTGTTGCTATACGGTGCAAGTTTCCTTCAGCACTATATCTAGTATTCCAGTCAGAAGTACCGTCTTTCCGAGGTAAGGGATGTTATTTCTTTTTTAATGATATTATTTTCTTCAATATCATTATGCCGAAGTATTGATCTGAACTTTTTATCAAATTTGGAACTTTTCATGTCGGGGTTACTATTCATGAGTTACTATTCATGAGTTACTATTCACAAGTTACTATTCACGAGTTACTATTCACCGAAAAATGAAATTTCCTTCTTTTTGTCCAAATATCTATTCTGGATACTAGCTTTGATTGTATCCATGTTTTGATCATTCTTGAATTTTACTTCACTATGATAAGGTATTTTTGGACATGGATAAATCGAAATACGAATCCTTAATATTTGTTATTTTGCTTCACTGGATTCGTTTTCTTTAAAATATTTTTCATCATCCTCAGTCTAAATGATGATGTTACTGAATATCTTTGGCCTGTAGTGCAAAGATTGATGATTTTATGATGAATATCTTTGGCCCGTAGTGCAAAGATGAACAGGTGTTGAGGTGAACATGACCAACTGATGAATATCTTTGGCCTGTAGTGCAAAGATGACTATTTGATTCAAGATATTTATTGATTGATGTTACAGGGATAAAATGTTGATGATGGGCTTTTAAATTTATAGATAATCGTAGATTTCATTCTCTACGTAACTTCTCTATGAATTATTATTTTCCAATGCGAATATTGAATTAAAACTTGTTGTCTATTGTATTCTATTAAATTTTTCCCTGTTGAAGACTAACGATAATTTGTTGTATATTATCTTAGTCATAATATTCTTTACTGGGCTAGCTGAGCTCACCTTTTTCCTTGTTGTTCCATTTTCTTCTCAGGAGGCGAGAATGTAGCAGGTACTAGTCGGGATATGGAATGAAAGTTCTAGGAAGTTGTTTTAGTAGTCCTCACCATTTTTTTTGTAAAATATTGTTCCAATAATTGTAATGAGGACTTATTTGAGTGTGGATATTGTCTAGATGATAATATTTGTATTTACACTTACAGTTTTTATGTTGTATTAATAAAGTTGTAGTTGTTTCTGTACCATGTTATTGACGACTCAGAATAGGTGTTGTATACCTGTTTTGGGGGCGTCACAGTTGGTATCAGAGCTTAGGGATATGATCTCTGGCGGAGATCGGGGAATAGAACTAGGAGGGGAGAGACGAGTAAATCCTTCGCTAGTGTGTCCTACCTAAGCTTATTTGTTGGTTGGTCATAATATAGGGATATTATGTGATTTGTTAATTTGTTAAATTAACCCTTGTTTTATGGCAGTATTTGAGAATGTCGACTGAGAATGTTAACAGTGGAGTAAATAAAACCGTGGCGACACCTGTACTCACCAACGAGGAGAACGTGCAACAGGCTGGCAATGTTCCTCCTGTGAACAACACCACTGAGCAGACGATGAACGATGAGATGTTTAGAAGCTTTTTGCGATTCATGCAAAACCAGACGAAGGAGATTCCTGTTCAAAATATAGGAAGAAACAATGGCAACGCACAGCTGGCCACAGCCAAGCAGTTTAAAGAGTTGGGACCACCAGAATTCTGGGGAAAGCCAGATCCGATTAAGGCGGAGACATGGGTCAAGCAAATTACCAAGATATTTGATGTCTTGGGATACACGGAGGAACAGAAGGTTCCATTCGCCACCTTTATGTTCCGTGGCGAGGCAGACTACTGGTGGGAATCTGTGAAGCGTACCCATCCAGCCGCACACAGCATGTCTTGGGAGACATTTCAAAAACTATTCAATGACAAGTACTTTCCTGAAAGTATTCGTCATATGAAGGAGGTAGAGTTTATTAGACTGGAGCAGAATAACATGACGGTGTCCCAGTACGAGGTGAAATTTGCAGAGTTGTCCAGGTTTGCACCTCATTTGGTGGAGAATGAGAAACGTATGACGCGGATGTTTCTGAGAAGTTTGAAACCCGGCATACGTCAATATCTTATTTCTCATAAATTTTCTCTCTATTCAGATGTTGTCAACAGGGCTCAATTATTAGAGCGAGATAACGAGTACGGTCAACCGAGGGACCACAACCAGGATCATATCGGTGACAACAGTCATCAGAACAATGATAATCAGCGGAGAAAGAAAAATACAGACAAGAACGGCAACCACTCTGGTGATAATCGTGGCTATGAAAATAGAAGAAGCGAGTCGGGAGGAGATTTTAAAAAGAGGAGATTCAACAATGACAATACGAAGACGTCAGCACCAGCAGCAACTGGTTCCAAGGGAGGAGAACGACCACCGGTCATATGCTATAAATGTGGAAAAGAGGGACATATCAGCCCAAACTGTCCACAACAGTTCAAGGTATGCTATAATTGTGGAAAGGAAGGACATATCGCTCGAGATTGTACGATAGCGAAACCAAGTTCAGCGGGGACGGTGACTCAAAAGGCTGCCCCAGAAAAGTCAAAGTCAACGGTTCCTGGAAGAGCATTTTTTGTGACTGGTCAGAATGCGAGGAACCAGAACGAAGTTAGCACGGGTTAGTTAATTATAAATTTTTACGAAGTCTATACCTTATTAGATACCGGTTCTACCCATTCATTTATTTCTCCTGCTTGTGCTCAACGTTTAAACTTAACTCCGGAGAAATAAGACTTTGATTTATCTGTGGAGACTCCGTTAGGGGAAACTTTCATCACATCCACTGTTTATAAATCTTGTTTGATCCAAGTTAGCACCATCACATTACCTGTTGATCTTATCTCTTTAAAGATACTTGCTTTTGATATGATTTTAGGAATTGATTGGTTAACTACTCATCACGCCAAAATTGATTGCTTTCGTAAGGTTGTTAGTTTTCATATTCCTAAGCAAACTGTTATTCAAATTCAAGCAACCAAACCATTGAAGTCAAACTCTTTCATATCAAGCCGTAAAGTCATTCGTTTATTGAAAAACGGATGTCAAACTTTCTTAGCTATGTTATGGACTTGAACAAAAATACGTCATATTTGAATGATATTTCTATTGTTAGTAAATCCCTGACGTATTTCCTGAAGAATTTCTTGGCTTACTCCCAAAGCGTGATATTGAATTTTGTATTGACTTTGAACCCGATACAAAACTCATTTCTAAAATCTCATATTGAATGGCTCCTATTGAACTTCAGGAGTTAAAAACCTAACTGTAGAAGTTTGTACCCGAGCCTCTATCTGGTGACTTCCTTTGTGGAATGCACTGAAGCCAAACTCTCCGTAGGGGATGCCATATTCGTATGGTAGTAACTGATAGGTGCCATTGTGACGTGATATCCAAGATTGGGATATGAGTCACAGTTGAGAGCAACCTAAGTTAGTAATCGAAATACGTAGCTTTCTGGTTATTATCGGAGATTCGTAAAAGGATTTTCTCGAATCGCTACTCCATTAACTCAGCTGACTTAAGAAGGATATCAAATTCGTATGGAGCGAAGAATGCGAGAAGAGTTTCCAAGAGCTTAAGAGGAGACTCATTTCGGCACCTGTTCTGACAATACCATCTGGTTCAGATGGATTTGTTATCTACAGCGATGCTTCAGGCAAAGGGTTAGGATGTGTTCTCATGCAACGTGGGAAAGTCATAGCCTATGCCTCGCGACAACTTAAAGAATATGAGAGGAATTATCCTACTCATGATCTAGAGTTGGCAGCAGTCGTTTTCGCACTAAAGATCTGGAGGCACTATCTATATGGGGAGAAGGTGGAGATATATTCAAACCATAAAAGCCTCAAATATTTCTTCACTCAAAAAGAACTCAACATGCGACACCGACGTTGGCTCGAGCTGTTGAAAGATTTCGATCATACCATTCAATACCATCCTGAAAAAGAAAACGTGGTAGCTGACGCGTTGAGTAGAAGATCATATGCAGGAACGAGTGCGATGATGTCAAGTATACGCGTAGAACCAACTTTAATCGATAAAGTTAAAGTTGCTCAAGCTACAGACCCGGAGCTGATGCGTATGAAGAAGAAAGTGCAAGAAGGTGCTATTCCAGAAGCAAAAAATCGATGAAGAAGGAATACTTCGAGTCCACTCCAGACTTTGTGTTCCTAACGATTCTGATTTGAAGTACAAGATCATGATGGAGGCACACAATACACCATTTGCAATCCATCCTGGAAGTACCAAAATGTATCGTGATCTTCAACATACATTTTGGTGGAACAATATGAAGAGAGAGATTGCAAAGTTTATCTCGAGGTGTTTAACTTGTCAACGTGTAAAGGCGGAGCATCAAGTACCAAAGGGTCCATTGCAACCACTTGAGATTCCGAAATGGAAGTGGGAACACATTACCATGAATTTCGTTACGGGTCTTCCCACGGTTTCTCAAGGCAAAAATGCTATTTGGGTTATAGTTGATAGATTAACCAAGTCTGCTCATTTCTTGCCGATACGAGAGACTTATTCCCTTGAACGTCTTGCTAGTATGTACGTGAATGAGATTGTAAGGTTGCATGGCATGCCAGTATCCATAGTTTCGGATCGTGACCCAAGATTCACTTCAAGATTTTGGGTTAGCTTGCAAAAAGCTATGGGCACGGATTTACGGTTCAGTTCGGCATACCATCCTCAAACGGACGGGCAATCAGAGAGGACTATTCAAACTCTTGAAGATTTATTAAGACTTTGTGTCCTAGATTTCAAAGGAAGTTGGGATAAGTACCTACCATTGGTGAAATTCTCCTACAACAACAGTTATCAGGCAAGTATAGGTGTGGCTCCCTTTGAAGCAGTGTATGGACGAAAGTGTCGCTCTCCAGTATGTTGGGATGAGGTGGGAGAAGCAACGTTGTTGGGACCAGAGTTGGTACGAATGACTACAGAGAAGATCCAAACGATTCGACAACGTATACAAACGGCACAGGATCGACAAAAGAGATATGTGGATCTTCATCGAAAGGACGTGGAATTTGACATTGGGGATCATGTATTATTACGTGTAGCTCCATGGAAAGGAGTTACAAGATTTGGGAAGAGAGGAAAGCTCAATCCACGATTTATTGGTCCATTTCATATTCTTGACCGAGTAGGAAATGTGGCCTATAGACTTGCGTTACCTCCAAGTATGTCTCGTGTTCATAATGTTTTTCATATATCTGTGCTTCGTAAATATGTGAAAGACCCGACCCATGTTATTGAGTTAGAACCGGATGAGATAGCTGAAGACTTAACGTACGAGGAGGTACCAGTCAAGATCATGGATAAAAAGGAGCATGTCCTACGCACGAAGGTCATACCACAAGTTAAAGTTTTGTGCAGAAACCATGCTATTGAGGAAATGACCTGGGAGTTGGAAACGGAAATGAAAGCGAGGTATCCTCATCTTTTCGAAACACCAGGTACGTATGTCAATTTTGAGGACGAAATTTCATAAGGAGGGGAGGTTGTAAGACCCCAAATTATTAATAAATGAAATTTAATTTCCTCTATTTATTATTCTGAAATAGTAAGGGTTGATTTGATTAATGTGGTTAGTTATGGGTAAAATGCGCAAATATTTTAAATAAGCAAGTGGTTATAAAATTTCATTGTTGTCGGGGAATATTTGTTTGGTCGTGGAATATTCTTGTTGTCGGGGAATATTCGTACGACGGCGCAGCCTTGTGTGGGCCCCATAACAGAAAGCGATTGGATGAAAAAAAAACGACAAAAATAAGTTGTTTATAAATAACGGCGTAGTTGTTACCGTTAATACTGTTAGAATACCCGGTGGTTAAAACACGGTAATACGCGTAGCACACGGTATTGCACCAATTATTGATTCTTACGTAAGATGGCACTACTCAACAATTGTTACTGTTCAATATTGTATTTTATTGATTCAATAATTGCTGCGTTGATATTTTATATTACTGTTGTTTTAATAATTGTCACTACACAGTATTTTCTATTATCGGAACAATAATTCATATTATCTGAATAATATTATTAGATAACATTATTGGCAATGTCTAGAAAGTTCTGTCTAAGGAGAGGTTTGGTCATCTAATTGCGCGCCAGTAAGGAGAGATCCTTATTGGAAAGCCCCCTCTATCCTGGGAACGGCCTGGTTGCCAGTACTGTGATTCTGTAATATTATTTATGTATAATTAATTATTGATTTATATGATGAGAAAAATATTGATTTCATGTGGATATAGATGGAGAAAATTTTTAATGTGACAATTGTTGAAAATTAATATTTTATCTTTTTCTGATAAAATAATTCATTTAAATATATTATTTTAATAATATATTGATGGTGGTATTTTTATAATGAATGTGGGATATATGATTATATGAGGAGGAAGAATATTTTTGTGGCATTAAATGATTAACACATGTTTTGTGTGTTGGTGGACATAATTCTTGACCGAAAATTTATTATTGACTGTAAAATCGCCCGTTTGTGAATTTCGGTCAATTTCTGTTTGGAATTTGGAAAAACTTTCTTCTGTAAAGTTGTAGAGAATTGAATTTCCTATAAAAACTCGTGAGATTCAAATTTTCTGATAAAAGGGCTATTTATTATGAATTATTGAAGTTCTGAAATTCCGAAATAATTGATTTTTGGAAGTTTTATTTATTATTTTGAAGAAAAACGTTTTTTGGCATTTAAGTGGGCTAGCATGTGATATAAATGGGCTGAGATCAGATGTCTAGAGGTGGGCTAAGGAAAATTTGATAAATATATTATTATTATATTAAATTTTCTGCTTTGGTGTTCTAAGCATTTTCCTATAAATAGGGTGCTTAGGTTAGAATTGAAATCACACCAGAAACACAAGTTTCTCTCTATTTCTCTCTCTATAACGAGCATATTCTTGTGAGTATTTGATACTTTGAGTGTTGCTATACGGTGCAAGTTTCCTTCAGTACTATATCTAGTATTCCAGTCAGAAGTACCGTCTTTCCGAGGTAAGGGATGTTATTTCTTTTTTAATGATATTATTTTCTTCAATATCATTATGCCGAAGTATTGATCTGAACTTTTTATCAAATTTGGAACTTTTCATGTCGGGGTTACTATTCATGAGTTACTATTCATGAGTTACTATTCACAAGTTACTATTCACGAGTTACTATTCACCGAAAAATGAAATTTCCTTCTTTTTGTCCAAATATCTATTCTGGATACTAGCTTTGATTGTATCCATGTTTTGATCATTCTTGAATTTTACTTCACTATGATAAGGTATTTTTGGACATGGATAAATCGAAATACGAATCCTTAATATTTGTTATTTTGATTCACTGGATTCGTTTTCTTTAAAATATTTTTCATCATCCTCAGTCTAAATGATGATGTTACTGAATATCTTTGGCCTGTAGTGCAAAGATTGATGATTTTATGATGAATATCTTTGGCCCGTAGTGCAAAGATGAACAGGTGTTGAGGTGAACATGACCAACTGATGAATATCTTTGGCCTGTAGTGCAAAGATGACAATTTGATTCAAGATATTTATTGATTAATGTTACAGGGATAAAATGTTGATGATGGGCTTTTAAATTCATAGATAATCGTAGATTTCATTCTCTACGTAACTTCTCTATGAATTATTATTTTCCGCTGCGAATATTGAATTAAAACTTGTTGTCTATTGTATTCTATTAAATTTTTCCCTATTGAAGACTAACGATAATTTGTTGTATATTATCTTAGTCATAATATTCTTTACTGGGCTAGCTGAGCTCACCCTTTTCCTTGTTGTTCCATTTTCTTCTCAGGAGGCGAGAATGTAGCAGGTACTAGTCGGGGTATGGAATGAAAGTTCTAGGAAGTTGTTTTAGTAGTCCTCACCATTTGTTTTGTAAAATATTGTTCCAATAATTGTAATGAGGACTTATTTGAGTGTGGATATTGTCTAGATGACAATATTTGTATTTACACTCACAGTTTTTATGTTGTATTAATAAAGTTGTAGTGCTTTCTGTACCATGTTATTGACGACTCAGAATAGGTGTTGTATACCTGTTTTGGGGGCGTCACATCTGCTACCGAAAGCAAAAGGTCAGGTCAGCTTCATTATAGTTGCCATCGACTACATGACCAAGTGGGTAGAAGCAAAACCGCTTAGGTTAATAACGGAACAGGAATGCTTAAAGTTCATCAAGGAGTCGGTAGTATTTCGGTTCGTAATTCCTAAGGTGGTGATTTCAGACAATGGACGTCAGTTTGTGGGATCAAAATTCGAAGCATTTTTGAAAGAACTGGGGGTCCAGGACAGAAAGACTTCGGTAGCTCATCCTCAGTCTAATGGACAAGTCAAAGTGACCAATAGAACGCTGCTGAATGGAATCAAGCGCAGATTGGACGAAGCAAAAGGAAGATGGCCAGAAGAGCTGCTCAGCGTGTTATGGGCCTATCGGACCACTCCGAGGACCACAACAGGAGATTCACCTTTCAGACTGGCCTACGGTACTGATGTCTTAGTCCCAATTGAAATTGGATCTCCAAGTCTTCGAGTTAGTCAGTTCAAAGAGATATACAATGACGAAGGGCTGAAAGCCAATCTTAATTTACTTGAGGAAGTCAGAGAAACAACCTTGATCAAACTAGCAGCCTATCAGCGACGAGTAGCTAAGCATTATATCAAAGGGGTAAAGCTTCGCAGGTTCGAAGTAGGGGATTTCATTCTCAGAGAAGTCAAAGCATCTACACCCCAGAATTTGGAAAAGCTGATGCCGAATTGGGAAGGGCCGTATGAAGTCATAGAAGTACCGAAGCCGGGGACTTATCGGTTGAGGGCCTTGGACGGATCAGAGATCAAGAATACTTGGCATGCAGGCAGGCTTCGAAAGTATTTTCAGTAGCTATAATGTCAGTACACCGGAAGTCTATAAATATTTAAGTCATCATCAATAAAAATTTCCTTTATCTCAAACAAGTCTTGTCTTCGTTGCTGTTAATGTCATCGGTGTAAGGAGGTTCGGGTGGACTCGCTGACCATTCGATGGTAGCCACATCGACAGGCGGTCCTTATGAGTTTGTCAGGCCCTGCGTGGTAGGCAAACGTCATTGGTGTAAGGAGGTTCGGGTGGACTCGCTGACCATTCGATGGTAGCCTCATCGGCAGGTGGTCCTTAAGAGTTTGTCAGGCCCTTCGTGGTAGGAAAATGTCATTGGTGTAAGGAGGTTCGGGTGGACTCGCTGACCATTCGATGGTAGCCTCATCGGTAGGTGGTCCTTATGAGCTTGTCAGGCCCTGCGTGGTAGGCAAGTGTCATCCTTAAGACGTTGTCAGGCCCTACGTGGTAGGCAATTGTCGACCTTTAGACCTTGTCAGGCCCTTCGTGGTAGGCAAGTGTCATCCTTAAAACGTTGTCAGGCCCTGCATGGTAGGCAATTGTCGACCTTTAGACCTTGTCAGGCCCTTCGTGGTAGGCAAGTGTCATCCTCTAGACTTCGTCAGGCCCTTCACGGTAGACGAATCCCTAGTGAAGCAGATCTACCTCACACTTTGGTAACGAATAAGTATTCCTTTACTTTATTACCTAATTTTTTCTAAGTGTTGAGTTCGGAAGGCCACATTCTTTAACTTCATCTTGTCTGTTATACAACTTGCCTAGTTGTTAATTAACAGTTTAAGTTAAGTCCACGAAGGAGCTTGTACATTTTTCAAGTTGAATCGATATTGAAGTGTTGATAAACAGTAAATGCACCGAAGTCGTAAGGAATAATGTTGATATTTCATTTACATAATATTATTTACAAAACGATAGAAACTTTTACAGAAATCCTAAAGCTAAGGGAAAAGAGATTCATCTTCAGGAATCAGCTTCGTCTTCCGAAGAGTCGAGAATGGTCGGATCAACCTTGGCTGTGACAAGTCTTGCCTTGTCTTTGCTTCGGCATTCGTCATATCCATCCGAGAACATTTGGACGATCTCCTCATTCAACTCAGCTGATTTTTGATATTCTTGTTGAACTTCTCTCTGAAGATTTTTGGTCAGAGGGGGACCCAAATCTCTCAAAGCATGAAGTTCTTGAAGCTCCTCTTCGAGCTTTGCCCGTTCCTTCAGATGTCTCAAGTCCCTAGCTTCAAGTTCATTTACTTGCATCGCCAGGCTCTTGTTGGTTTTCACCATTGTTTCATTCTTCCCCACAAGAACTTCATTTCTACTAACCAGATCTACGTTCGTACTAATGGTGATTCGGTGTGTGGCTTCAGCTGTCTCCAGTTTTTCTTTTAACTTATTCACATCCTTCTGAAGGCATTCGTTATTGAAGAGAGTGGTACCATGGTCCCTTCTCTCTTTACTCAGAGCCGACGCCAGAATAGCGTTCTCTCGACTGGCTGCGTCTTCTTCGGCTTCGGACTCTTTGTATCGGGGAAGAAGCCTCCCGAAGACAGCATTGGCCTATAGACATTCAAAGAAAGCCGGTGAATTAGTAGAAGAAACAGATAATTCCCAAATATTTCAATTGAACAAACTAACCTTAGCCTGGTAACTCATGCCTTCCTCGATCAATTCCCTAATCGAGCTGTTTCCGAACCGATGATCATCGGTCTCCCGGATAAAGGAATCGAACAGCTGAAAGGGAAAGTTCGCGTTAAACTCCGGCCATACGGTGGGAGAAGATGCGGCTTCTCGCCTGAAGGCGGAGGGGGAAGATCTTGTCGAAGAGGGCATGGATGGTTCGGGGGGAGGTGGTGGTTGATCATCGGAAGGTTGTTTCCTTTTACGAGACAGAAGTGGAGACTCGGTTGGGTTTTTGAGCTCGTCTTCGGAAACACGGATCTCCACAGGAATGACAGTCGGAGGATCAACTTCAGTAGGGGGAACCCAAAGCTCATCAGCAGATAAAGGAGTCACGTTGGTCTTCCTCTTTTTGGTACGAAGAGCTTGCATCCGCTCCTTAGCCGGCATATCAATCAGACTGGTGGTAGAGGTTTGTTGAGATTCTTGAGGAATCGATCTTGGTTTCCGAACAGCCCTCTTCTTTTGTCGAGGTCGGCTAGATTCCTCCACAGTTTCTGATCCAGGGAAGACTTCAGCGTCATGGGCTTCCAAAGCCAGGAGTTCTTCTTGTGGGATGTCGGTGGGGGATGATGACGATTTACCCGAAAGGAATTTTTCCAAATCCCTTCGGTCGATCGATGTTGGTTTTATCAAAGACACTGCAAATTAACAAATCACATAACCCTTTAGACCAGTTCACTAAAAGAAATCTCAGCAAATTACATACCAGTAAGAGTTTAGAACTCACATTTATGGTCATACAACCATGCTTGCTTGCTCAGGAGTCCGAAGCTCCATTCCTTCAGGGGAATCTTCTCGAGAATGCTCACCATTTCTTTCACACGCTCCTCTGAAATGTCCCCGAAGTCTGCAGAAATCTGCTCGGAAGTGGTCCATTCCGGGATAGATGGGATTTCAGGTCCCTTCATGAAGAACCATTCTCTGTGCCACCCCTTGTTGCTCGAAGGAGTATCCATCAAAGATCGTTTCTCGAACTTGGCATTGGGCTTGGGGGACTGTTTGCTCAGCACTTTGAAGCCTCGTTCCTGAGACTTCCCAGCAGAGAAGAGAGTGAAAAAGGAATCAACTGTTGGGGGTATCCCCAACTCATAACAGAATGCTATGAAAGCCAGGATGTGGATGTACGAATTCGGCACCAGTTGGGCGAATCCCACTCCGATAAACCCCAGAAGAGTAATAAGGAAAGAGTGAAGAGGGAATCTAACTCCCTTCTCTAAAATAGTTACCAGTACGGCAGTCCACCCATCCGGTCGGTGGTACATTCGTTCGTATGATACTGGAGCTCTCACCAGATGGGTGTCCGGAATCTGATAACGACTTCTAATGGCATCGGTGATGATAGAAGGGGTATTGGCGTGAGGGTATTGTTCTTCACTCTCAAAAAACTCTGAGGGGTTGGGTAGTGGGTTTGAGGGGTTCCTGGCAGGGCTAGCCGTGATTTGGGGGTTTGGGTTTGAAACTGTCTCGGTAAGGTTGTGACTGGGAGGAGTGGTGGAAATCAAAACTGCAAGAATGGGGGTGGTGTTGTCAGAATCTTGGGTCGCCATTGCTACTAAGATCTTGCAGGTAAGAAAGAAATCAGAGAGAAGGAGAGAACACTGTGTGTATCAAATTCAAATTAAGTTGGTAAAGCCGTCAGAATTGGGGAAAATTGGCTTTTATAGTGGTCTTTTCAAATTTTGGACGAAAACCAAGGGCGGCGCATTAATTGGAGATAATGATGTGAGAGAGGAAGGGGTAACGTCCGATTTTGGTTTTAATGGGTTATCCAGAGTGGGCTGGCGTTCATTGGATCTTCATTTTTCGTCCTTAAGGCTGTTGGGCATGTGCTATTTGGGCTTCTGGATCCACTTGAATTAGCGACTGTTACTTATCAGTTGGACCTCGGTGAGATTCCTTTCTGCCCCTTTGGTTTATTACAAATCCCTTTCACTATGGACTTACACTATTTACAGTCTTCCACTAAACATCCTGTTTAATAAAAAACTGGGGGGCAATGTTGGGCCATAATACTTTTCATACTGGGCCAGGCCGAATGGGCTTGTCCTTTGGACTATGTCACTTTTGTCGTATTGGGTCAAATGATTTGGGCCCCACTACTTGACTATAATATTGGGCTTAGTCATTGGATTGGTCCATTATGTAAGCTGTCACTTATCCTATCTTTGACCGGTAATCATCACAAAGGGTAGTAGTTGACTGTTATGTCTGCCACCTTTCTGCATGGCATTAATGAGGATGGGACTCCAATTACCGGCGGGAGGTAACAGTGGTAGCAGGTAGGGAAATAAGCTACATACTTTCGGCTGAGATGACCTGGGTGAGAGGAGGTGTCAGGAGATAGTGGGTGGCACGGTAAACCGGGTCTAGGGAACGTATGGGGCAAGGATCACAAAAAGAAAGAGGTAACAAAACACAACACACAATATTATTATTTTCTCTCTCACTCAGACATTAGTCAATATTTTTCCTTCATTGTTAACCTTGTGATCGCCTGTACTGACTCTCACGCCGGAGCTATCCCCCGACGGTCAGGCCGTCAAGCTTCTGGTGTTGACTCGTTGAACTGTGCAGGATCAGAGCGTCTTACGTGATTGGGACGCGGGAGAAGATCTTGGAGTTAACAACAATATTATCTGAGTAACATTTAAAATAATAAGAATTTGTATAGAATAGCAGATATAGGTACTGATAAAGAAAAAATAAGAAGAGTTGACTATATGCAGCAAAAGCTTATCAAAGAACTTGTAACACAGGAAAAACCTACTAGAAGGACTTGTACAAAATAAGAAGAGTTAACTCTAAATGTTCCTTTGTTGAACTAAAGCCTTATACAAAGGACTTGTACGCATCTAAAGAGCAATTGGTATTCTAGACATAACTTCAAGATCAATTAGGTTGTGGTGCAAGAAATATAACTAATTAATCAAAAAAAGAAAAGAAAAAAAAACTAATAATAGACCAAATGAAAGATTTGGCGACTAGTAAAAAGTCAACTACAGACGGTTACTTCCAAAGTTGAGGACATGATTATCAATAATCAACAAAGGAACATGAATAATGAATAAGTACAACAAACTATTTCTAATATAACTGCAAGTTGGATCTGAACTGAAGCATGGTAGCAACCATTAACTTGGTCCAATTCAGGACTAGATAACAAAGAAAAAAAAATTACATCAACATCAGTGTTGATAACTGCTGAGTTAAAATTATGTACTGCAAATGCACATCGTCTATTGTAGATTTGGTAAGTGCAGGTCAAACCATGGGCAGACCTATGTTAGGGGCAGGGGGACACCTGCCCCCACTGAAATTTTATTGATCAGGGGGGTCATCCGGCTTAAAAAAAATTGAGAAAGCTACAACATTACTATAAAGGCTATTACCACTAAAGACTACAACACTATTAATCTACTATAGTACTACTATTTCGAGAAAGCTACTAGTCTACTACAGTACTACTATTACCTCTAAAAATTTGAGAAGACTACAACATTACTACAGTACTATTATTTCGAGTATAAAAAGGGCTCAAATATTGGTTAAGAAAAGAAAGGATGATATGTATCCCTAAGTTTATTTGTTGGTTAAATTGGCTCTACTTTTGTTCGTTGCTACTGCAACGGTTGAAATGACATTTTCAGCCATTAATGTTGTGAAGAATGAACTCCGTAATCAAATGGGAGATGAATGACTGTTTAATAATATACGCGTGATATTTTGTAACTATTAAAAATGAGGTTATCATGCAACATTTCAATCAATAAAATATCGAAAAATATTATTGTAAATAATATTTTAGGATTGTTTAGTTTTGTGATTTATTTTATTATATTTTTATTCGTAAGAGATTTTTTTTTTCGAGTTTGATTCCACTGAACTATCAGGCTGGATCCGCCCCTGAGTCGAACCATAGAGACTATATCAATTCTTTAATACATCCTTAATTAATATTTTAGGCAAATTAGAAACAAAAATGATGGAGAATATTAATTAACTAAATTATGCAAACTATTAATTAATAACGGAAACTATTAATGAGAAAAGATACCTAGGAATTGGAATCCACCAAATATTAACATAATAAATAATTTCTTATTTCCTAAATTAATTCCCAAATTATTTCCCCTTCCCTTTAAAAATAATGATTCATATAATTAATATGGGCAAGCATAAGTTATGAAAAATTCACAGATTAACTATAATTTATCAAAACCTCACAATCAATATAAGAATCATACGCAATTTTTGCAGAGAAAAATATGAAGGCGAAAATAATTAGGTATTAATTTTGGAACGGAAAGAAAATATTATTATGAAATACCTAATTTTATTATCATCCTAAGTATTAAAAATTTAGCTAGTCATGGAATTAAAAACAAAAACAAATAATATTAGTACTACTATTTGCATGAAATAAGAACAATAATTAAAAAAAAAAGAATTTATGTTATATCAATAAAAGAAAGTTACAAATACTCCATGATAGTAGTATCAGGCATGATTGGAATAAGAGAATAGATAAAAGCTCTAAATATCTTACTCTCTTCTACACCAGCAACAAACTAAGAAAAAAAAATAACAAGTGGTGTCATTTCTCTATAAAACAAGAGGCCTATTTATAGGAAAAATAAATGTGTGCCCTAATTTAGGTTCATCGAACTTGGACAGTTTTGTTCCATTTTTTCCTCTTCTTTTCTTCTTGACTTCCATCTCTATATAATAATCCTCCAAGATTCATTTTCCATATTTAAAAGTTGGATATAAATCATTTATTTGCTCCCCAAGAAAAATAAATGTTATTTCCTACAAAACAAAATAAAATATATTAGTTAAATAAAATAATCATATAAAATAATAAATATGAGAATATTAAAATGTATTAATTATGTGTCTATCAATAACGAAGTTGAATTTTCCAAAACAAACAAATTAAGGTAAAATATAGTATAGATTATACTCCATATATATATATATATATATATATATATATATATATATATATATATATATATATATATATATATATATATAAGGACTGATTCATAGCTAACGTTGTCAATTTAAGGTTAGCCTTACAATAAATCTTGAGCGTTCATCTGAATATCGAACGATTAATATAGCTCTCGTTCGCAGTTTAATTTTCAGTATTTCGCAATTTAATACTGCGGACGGGACAAATGTCCAAAATGTCACTCCCTTACAAGTCCCCCTCCGCAGTATTAAACTGTGACGTGAAGTTTCCTTTTGAAAACTAATACGTTGTTGTTTTATTCTAAACAACCGTCCACGATTTAATACTACAGATTCTAGGTCCTCCCATACGACGCCCCGGTTTAACCAAACGATGCCAATAAACTCACAAGTCATGTCCGCAGTTTAATACTGCGGACACTAAGTCTCTTTATAAATATGGCCAAGTACTGCTGAAAACTTCATACTTCATATAATGACTTTTGGATTTCATCTCATTTTGACAATTTCTTTTGGAGAAGTAGAAGAATTCGAATTAAGGTTAAAGAAATTTTCTATTTCTTCTTGTGTATTGTTATTATTGTTACTGATTACTTGAATATGTAACAACCAACTTGAATATGCAAGAGAAATAGAAAATTCTTGACTCTTGATTTGTGATATATATATATATTATTCGATCTCATCTCATTTTTACAATATCAATCTGGGACGAGTATAGATCAATTTAATGCAATTAAGTTTTTAATTTGTTCATGTGTATTCTTATCATCATCCTAGATAAGATGATGAATCTGCAACAATAATACCCAGGAAAATGGAAGACTAATTGCATTAAATTGAATTGTTCTTGTCTAAAGTCCCAGTCCGCAGTTTAATATTGTGGACGCTGCTGTGGATTTTGACTGATATATACCTAATTGTAAATGACTTATACTATTCTCTTTCATCGTTAAAGGGTTCAATCAACTTGAGAGCGCATAACATACAAGCAAGCATACCTAGAAACAAACATCATTACAAGAAAAAAGGTTATTTTCGATGGAATTTTCCGTCGAAAATAAGCAAATTCCGTCAGAATTAACTTAATTTCGACGGAAATATTTGTCGAAAATTCAGTCAGAAATATGCAGGTCAGAAATAGTTCGTCGAGAATTCTGTCGAAAATAGTTATTTCCGACAAAATATTTCCCACGGAAATTCCGTCAGAAATAAATTATTTCCCAGGAATTAAGTTATTTCCCACGAAAAATTCCGTCGGAAATAACCTTTTAAAAAATATAAAAAAAATGTGTTTATAATTTTTGCACATTTTGTTTTTTTGGTAAGTTAGCTTTCTGTATCTAAGATCCCCTATAAAATATTGCCTTGCCGACAATACAAATCAAACAAAGTCCAACACTAATCTGTTTATTCAATATGTCTAAGGCATACCTTCACTTAGTGACACAATCATGGAGCTTTTTGGAGCAGCATCAATACACAACAACATAATGTCAGTTAACTAACTACAAGTTTTGTGATTTCTAAAAATAATTAGTATTAGATCTGTATGCTTAATTATTAATTCTAAAAACAACCAATTTGACAATAAAACTCAAACTCAAACATGTATCCTGAGAATGAGATAAAACATGACTATTACATGTCACATAACTTACATGCTTCTTTATGGAAATATCAATGTGTTCAAAAAGAAAAATATGAGAATCAAGAAATTTATTATATCATGTGAGAGTTAGCTAAATGAGAGGAGAGTCTCACTGTCTCAGCTTTTAACATATACTAAAATGTGCAGGACTATACACCATTGAAGCAAAGAGGTCTCTTATTCAGATATACTTGAAACTGGACAAAACAAACGAATTGAAATATGTACATCTGACTAGATCTAATTTTTCAATGTGTTAAATCACGCAAACAACTGGCACCTACTATAGAATGGCACCACTGAAAATTAAAAGGACAACTTTCACCAAATAAACTTAAATTTAATTAGAAAGTATAAATACAGATATATACCATAAATGCCAAATAAATAACGGCTCTTAACTTTAATTTATAAAACACTTGGTCCTATATAAGCACAAATTTACCTTTTGTAGCTAAAAGAAGAAGGCTTCCCAACAAGCCATGGTGTTGCAAAGTACCTGCTCAATCAAAACCAAAACAGCAAAAGAAAACCAATAGCGTCATTAGCATTTTTAATCTTTCTTAATCTCTATATCATTGAATCTCATTGTCTATTTATTGGTTCAATAAAATAATATGTTAACATGATCTTACAAAGGCAGACAGATCAATATGGAAAATTTTGTAACATTTTCACTTCCAATCTCATTTATCTAAATTTTCTTAATTAGTGTAAAAATATGTGCAGGGAAAACATTGTGTACAATTTGTAGCATTGACCAACATAGTGAAAAATAAGAAATAAACTTAAGTCAATCAGATATTCAATGGAAATTCATGGACAAAAAAGAGGAAGCTTTATAGGATATAACTGGTAAGGATTCCAACCAGGCAAGAACCATCCCCTAGGGAAGCAATACTGAACCATATATGCAATAGTGAACCATATATCCCTGGCATATATGAACCAATTGATTGTAAATATTATAAAAACCGTCATTTTCAATAACTGATAGTGGGGAGAACACATGAATTTCACTTAATCTTCATGGATAAAAGATAAAAAAAATAATCTAAGACATGTAAATTGCTAAGTGAAAGGATGAGCACACCTCTCTCGTTTATTTGTTTTTTTCCTTCCATTCCTTTTTTTTAAATGACTTATTCATCACCAGTGTTAACATTAAGATCTTCTCCCACGTCCCAATCACGTAAGACGCTCTGATCCTGCACAGTTCAACAAGTCAATACCAAAAGCTTGACGGCCTGACCGTCGGGGGATAGCTCCGGCGTGAGAGTCAGTACAGGCGATCACAAGGTTAACAATGGAGGAAAATAATCACTAGTGTCTGAGTGTATGTGAAAATAATAATGTGTAGTATTTTGTTACCTCTTTTCCTTTTTGTGATCCTCGCCCCATACGTTCTCCAGACCTGGTTTACTGTGCCACCCACTATCTCCGGACACCTCCTCTCATCCCCCGTCATCTCAGCCGAAAGCATGTAGCTTATTTTTCTACCTGCTACCACTGTTACCTCCCGCCGATAATCAGAGTCTCATCCTCATTAATGCCATGCAGAAAGGTGGCAGACATAACAGTCAACTACTACTTTTGTCATGATTACCGGTCAAAGATAGGATAAGTGACAACTTACATAATGGGCCGATCCAATGACTAAGCCCAATATTGTAGTCAAGTAGCGGGGCTCAATTCATCTGACCCAACATGATAAAAGTGACATAGTCCAAAGGACAAGCCCATTCGGCCTGGCCCAGTATGAAAAGTATTATGGCCCAACATTGCCCCCCAGTCTTTTATTAAACAGGACGTTTAGTGGAAGACTGTAAATAGTGTGAGTCCATAGTGAAAAGGGGTCCAACGAGCGCCGGCCCATCTTGGATAACCCATTAAAACCAAAATGGGACGTTACCCCTTCCTCTCCCGCATCATTACCTCCAATTAATGCGCCGCCCTCGATTTTCGTGCAAAATTTAAAAAGACCACTCGCTATAAAAGTTGCTACCCATTCCCCTTGGATGGTTCCCTGCTATTTCGAATTCACGAGAGCTTATTGTCTTCTCCTTCTCAAATTTCTTCATTTTTCCTACAGATCCTCAACAATGGCGTCTCAAAACCCCGATACAAGTTCTCCACTACGTGTAACCCCCATCTCCGCCGTGACCCAACATTCAAAAACACTGATAAAGAGGTTCCAAGCTCAAACCCCCAAATTGGTGCTCCGAGTATGGAAGCTCCGCCTCTAGAATCACTTCCCAACCCTTCCGAATTTTTCAAGAATGAGGAAGATTTTTCTCACGCTAACATCCCCTCCATTGTTACTGAGGTCGAGCTCCGCAACATTCGGGCTCGCTATCAAATGCCAGATACCCACAGGGTGAGGATCGCCGCCTCCCACGAGAGAATGTACCAGCGCCCCGACGGTTGGACCGCCGTCCCGGTAACGCTCCTGGAGAAGGGGGTGAGGTTTCCCCTTCACGCCTTCCTGATCACCCTCCTAGGGTTTGTTGGAGTGGGGTTCACCCAATTGGTGCCGAACTCGTATATCCATATACTGGCTTACATAGCCTTTTGCTACGAGATCGGAGTTCCTCCCGCTGTTGATTCCTTCTTTACCCTCTTCTCGGTAGGGAAATCTCGGGAATAAGGCTTCAAGGTGCTAAGTAAAATAGGCCCTAAGCCCAATGCCAGAATCGAGAAGCAGTCTATGATGGACACTCCTTCGAGCAACCGAGGATGGCATAATAAATGGTTCTTCGTCAACGGGCCTGAAATCTCCTCTGTCCCGGACTGGAATACTTCTGATCGCGTCTCTGCAGACTTCGGAGATATATCCGAGGAACGTATAAGAGAAATGACGCGCATCATAGAGAAGATACCCCTGAAGGAGTGGAGCTTCGGCCTCCTGAGCAAGCAAGCATGGCTGTATGACCACAAGTTGTCTCTCATCAAACTGACCTCGATCGATCGGAAGGATTTGGATAGGTACCTCTCTGGTAAGCCTTCATCACCTTCCGCCGAAGTCCCCCCAGAGGAACCTTCGGCCTCCGAAGATCAAATCATCGAGGATCAATCGGCACGCTTCGTTGCTGAAGAGGGACCTAGCCTACCTCGAAACAAGAAAAGGGTTGTTCGAAAAGTCCGGGCAAATCTTCAAAGATCTCAATCAGCTTCTGTAGCGAGTTTGATTGACATGCCTGCTAACGAGCGAATGCAAGCTCTTCGGATTAAAAAGAGGAAGACCAAGGTGACTCCTCTGTCTGCCGATGAGCTTCGGGTTCCTCCTACTGCAGTTGATCCGCCTATCATTATTCCTGTGGAGATTCACGTTTCCGAAGACGAGCTCGAAAACCCAACTGAGTCTCCACTTCTATCTCGTAAAAGGAAATAACCTTCCGAGGATCAACTACCACCGCCCCCCGAACCATCAGTGCCTTCTCCGACAAGATCTTCCCCCTCCGCCTTCAGGCGAGAAGTCGTATCTTCTCCCACTGTGTGGCCGGAGTTCAATGAGAATTTTCCTTTTCAGCTGTTCGACTCCTTTGTTCGGGAGACCGATGACCATCGGTTCGGAAACAGCTCGATTAAGGATTTGATCGAGGAAGGCATGAGTTATCAGGCTAAGGTTAGTTTATTTAATTGAAGTATTTAGGAGTCATCTGTTTCTTCTACTAATTCACCGACTTTCTTTGAATGTCTGTAGGCAAATACTGTCTTCGGGAGACTTCTTCCCCGATATAGGGGATCCGAAGCCGAAGAAGATGCAGCCAGGCGAGAGAAGGCTATTCTGGCTTCGGCTCTGGAGAGAGAGAGAGAAGGGCCCATGGTACCACTCTCTTCAATAACGAATGCCTCCAGAAGGATGTAAATAAATTAAAAGAAAAACTGGAGACAGCCGAGGCCACCCACCAAATAAATGTTACTACAAACATAGACCTGGTTCGTCGAAACGAGGTCTTTGTTGGGAAGAACGAAATGATGGTGAAGACTAACAAGAGCCTGGCGATACAAGTACATGATCTTGAAGCTAGGGATTTGAGGCATCTGAAGGAGCGGGCAAAGCTCGAAGAGGAGCTTCGAGAACTTCGGGCTCTGAGAGATTTGGGTCCTCCTTTGACCGAAGATCTTCGGAGAGAAGTTCAACAAGAATATCGGAAATCAGCTGAGTTGAACGAGGAGATCGTCCAAATGTTCTCGGATGGATACGACGAATGCCGAAGCAAAGACAAGGTAAAACTTGTTACTGCCAAGGTCGATCCGACCGTTCTCGACTCTTCGGAAGACGAAGCTGATTCCTGAGGATGATTCTCTTTTCCCTTAGCTATAGGATTCTTGTAAAGCTTTCCATCGTTTTGTAAACAGTATTATGTAAATAAAATATCAACATTATTCCTTATGACTTCGGTGTATTTACTGTTTATCAACACTTCAATAACGATTCAATCTTAAAAAATGTACAAGCTCCTTCGTGGACTTAACTTAAACTGTTAACTAATAACTAGGCAAGTCGTATAACAGATAAGATGAAGTTAAAGAATGTGACCTTCCGAACTCAACACTTAGAAAAATTTAGGTAATAAAGTAAAGGAATACTTATTCGTTACCAAAGTGTGAGGCAGATGCCGTGAAGGGCCTGACGAAGTCTGAATAATGGCACTTGCCTATCACGAAGGGCCTGACAAGGTCTAAGGATCGACAATTGCCTACCACGCAGGGCCTGACAATGTCTTAAGGATGACCCTTGCCTACCACGAAGGGCCTGACAAGGTCTTAAGGTCGACGATTGCCTACCACGCAGGGCCTGACAATGTCTTAAGGATGACGCTTGCCTACCACGAAGGGCCTGACAAGGTCTTAAGGTCGACGATTGCCTACCACGTAGGGCCTGACAATGTCTTAAGGATGACGCTTGCCTACCACGAAGGGCCTGACAAGGTCATAAGGAACACCTGCTGGTGAGGCTACCATCGTATGGTCAGCAAGTCCACCCAAACCTCCTTACACCAATGACGTTCGCCTACCACGCAGGGCCTGACGAACTCATAAGGACCACCTGCCGATGAGGCTACCATCGAATGGTCAGCGAGTCCATTCGAACCTCCTTACTCCGATGTCATTAACAGCAGCGAAGACAAGACTTGTTTGAGAAAAAGGGGATTTTTATTGATGATGACTTGAAAACATTTACAGACTTCCGGTGTACTAACATTGTAGCTACTGAAAATACTTTCGAAGCCTGCCTGCATGCCAAGTATTCTTGATCTCTAATCCGTCCAAGGCCCTCAACCGATAAGTCCCCGGCTTCGGTACTTCTATGACTTCATATGGCCCTTCCCAATTCGGCATCAGCTTTCCTAAATTCTGGGGTGTAGATGCTTCGACTTCTCTGAGAACGAAATCCCCTACTTCGAACCTGCGAAGTTTCACCCCTTTGTTATAATGCTTAGCTACTCTTCGCTGATAGGCTGCTAGTCTGACCAAGGCTGTTTCTCTAACCTCTTCAAGTAAGTCAAGATTGGCTTTCAGCCCTTCATCATTGTATATTTCTATGAACTGACTAACTCGAAGGCTTGGAGATCCAATTTCAACTGGGACTAAGGCATCAGTACCGTAGGCCAGTCTGAAAGGTGAATCCCCCGTTGTGGTCCTCGGAGTAGTCCGATAGGCCCATAACACGCTGAGCAGCTCATCTGGCCATCTTCCTTTAGCTTCGTCCAATCTGCGCTTGATTCCATTCAGCAGCGTTCTGTTGGTCACTTCGACTTGTCCATTAGACTGAGGATGAGCTACCGAAGTCTTTCTGTGCTGGACCCCCAGTTCTTTTAAAAATGCTTCGAATTTCGATCCCACAAATTTACGTCCATTGTCTAAAATCACCACCTTAGGAATTTCGAACCGAAATACTACCGATTCCTTGATGAACTTTAAGCATTCCTGTTCCGTTATTAACCTAAGGGATTTTGCTTCTACCCACTTGGTCATGTAGTCGATGGCAACTATAACAAAGCTGACCTGACGTTTTGCTTTCGGTAGTGGACCTAGAATATCAACCCCCCAGATAGCAAAGGGTATGGGAGATAAGATCGAGTATAACTCTTCTGGTGACTGATGTGGGATCGGACTGTTGAGCTGACACTTCTCGCACTTCTTGACGTATTCAGTCACTTCTTTGAAGATGGTAGGCCAGTAATATCCCTGCCGAAGTACCTTGTAGGCTAATAACTTAGCAGCCATATGGTCGCCACAGATGCCCTCGTGAACTTCTTGAAGAGCATATTCAGCTTCGGACGGAGTCAAATATTTTAACAGTGGAGACGAGAAGGCCCTTCGAAACAGATCCCCATCTATCAGAACGAAATTAGCACTCTTGTACTTGATTTTCTTGGCCAGCATCTGATCCGAAGGTAAGACGCCATCCGCTAGATACTCCAGATACGGAGTCAACCAGCAGTTGGTTCGGTCAACGCACATTACCGATTCATGATGAACACTAGGATGTTGTAAAATTTCCAAGTAAACTGACCCATCAAAAACGTTAACATCCGTAGTGGCTAATTTGGAGAGTGCATCGGCAATAGAATTGTCGTTACGTTCGACCCCCTGAAATTCATAGAATTGGAAATACTGAAGCCGTTCTTTCATTTCCGCCAAATACTTGATCATTCTGTGACCTCGGGCTTGGTATTCCCCGGAGACTTGTTTAACGACTAACTGAGAGTCGCTGAAGATAATTATTCTTTGCACTTCGAGACTCTTAGCTAGTCGCAATCCCGCCAACACTGCCTCGTACTCTGCTTCATTGTTCGTCGCTTTAAACTGAAATCTGATGGCCTGCTGCACCTTGAATCCCTCCGGGCTGGTCAGAATAATCCCTGCTCCGCTGACGTCCGTGGTAGAAGACCCATCTACATATAGTGTCCACGAACTCTGCTCCTGTTGAAGAACTGCAACTATGCTGTTAGATCCTCCAGCTTCTGCTACAGCTTCATCAGCTTCAGAAAACGAACACTCGACCACAAAATCAGCCAAGGCCTGCCCCTTGATGGCAGTTCGGGGATGATATTCAACGAAGAACTGAGACAACTCCATCGTCCATGCAGCTAATCTCCCCGATACCTCAGGTTTGCCCATAATTTTCTTCAAAGGCTGATCTGTGTAGACTATTACCAACCTACCCTGGAAGTACTGCCTAAGCTTCCGACTAGCAGTTATTAAAGCAAAAGCAAACTTTTCAATGTTTGGGTACCTTGTTTCAGCATCCCGAAGGACATGGCTTACATAATAAATCGGGTGCTGCTTACCCCCAACTTCTCGCACCAAAACTGCTCCTACTGCCAACGAACTAGCTGCTAAGTACAAATACAACGGCTCAGCAGGAGCAGGCTTCACCAACAAAGGCGCCGAAGATAAGTAGGACTTGATGCCTTGAAAGGCGTCTTCATATTCTGAAGTCCATTGGAATGTCTTGGCATTCTTCGGCCCTTTCAACGTGTCAAAAAACGGCAAACACCTTTCTGCCGACTTGGACATAAACCTCCTCAACGCCGCAATCCTTCCAGTCAGACGCTGAACATCTTTAAATGACTGAGGAGCCTTCATGTTCAGGATCGCTTGAATCTTTTCTGGATTGGCTTCAATTCCCCTCTGACTGACCAGATAACCCAGAAATTTACCAGCTCCTAATCCGAAGGTGCACTTGGCAGGATTCAGTCTTAGTTTGTGATGACGGACTGTCTGAAAGCATTCCTCCAGGTCATCCAGATGTTTGTGCACTAACATGTTCTTAACAATCATGTCATCCACATATACTTCCATATTCTTGCCCAACTGATGCCTGAAGACATAGTTCATCATCCTCTGGTAAGTGGCCCCGGCATTGATGAGGCCGAAGGTCATTTTCTTGTAGGCATATACCGAACGATGTGTAATGAACGCCGTCTTCGGTATATCCTCTTTACACATGGAGATTTGATGATAGCCAGAGAATGCATCCATGAAGCTTAACAAGGCGTACCCCGAAGTTGCATCGATGAGCTGGTCAATGTGGGGTAATGGATAGAAATCCTTCGGACAAGCTTTATTCAGGTCTGTATAGTCGATGCAGACCCGCCATTTCCCGTTCTGCTTCTGGACCAGCACCATATTTGCCATCCACTGTGGATAGTCGATCTCGAAGATGAAGTCAGCAGCTAGCAGCTTCTCAATTTCTTCATCGATGATTCTTTGGCGCTCAGGCGCAAAGATCCTCCTCTTTTGCCGAACTGGCTTCTTCGACAGATCCACTTCTAACCGATGCTCCGCAATATCCCTACTCACTCCCGGCATATCTTGAGGCTCCCAGGCGAAGATGTCAACATAACACTGCAGGAGTTCAATGAGGTTCGTCCTGAGAGGTTCTGGCAGGCCCAAACCTATTTTCACTGTTTTGTCCGCTTTGCCCGGGACGAGCTCTACTTCTTCTGTTTCTTCAGCTGGCATGACCAACGGTTCTGAGCTGCTTTCAGTGAAGGGTTCAATCTCTATTGTCATGGTCTGTTTTTGCTTCGACACCCCTACTCCCGAAGTGATCACGGCATTTCTATAACATCTTCTGGCCAGATCTAAATCCCCTTTCACTTCCCCAACCCCATGAGCCGTATGAAATTTGATTTTGAAATGAGGGATTGAGGTTACAGCTTGTAAAGTAGTTAAAGTGGGTCTCTCCAAAATAGCATTATAAGCAGAATCTACATTCACAACGTAAAATTTGCAAATAATTTCTACCTATTGGGGGGCCGTTCCGAAGATAACCGGCAATTCAATGGTTCCAGCCACTTTGACCGGATCGTTGCTGAAACCATATAGAGGGGCCTCCTGTCCGATCTCCATCTTCTGCCCATCAAGATGAATCCTCTGATAAGCATGAGCATATAAGATATCCACAGAAGACCCGTTGTCGATCATCATGCGCTTCATGTCCACCGAACCCACTTGTGCCGTCACGATCAATGATCCCTCATGTGGTTCGATGGTTTCTGAAGGATAATCCTCATCGGTAAAGGAAATTACCGTACTCGGGAAGGGTCTGTCGGTCTTCGGGAGGGTACCCGCTACTGACATGACCGAATCCAGATAGCTTCGGCGTTTCCTTCCAACAAGCTTGCCCGAAGTACCCCCAGTGATGAAATCTATGACTTGTCTTGCTGGCGGTCCGGGGGAGGGGAACACTTGCTGCACTGGTGGGGCTGCCTGAACAGGTCCTCTACTTTGCTGTTGATTCGTCCTGGCAGCTACATAATGAACTAAAGCCCCGTCTTGCACCTTCCTCTCAATAAAATCTTTCAGACTAGCACAGTCGTTCGTATCGTGACCCGAGGCTTGATGATAGTCACAATACTTATGAGAATTCCCTTTCCCTGGCTTAAAGTTATTTCGAGGTGGCTCGAAAATAGGTTGATTCTTGATCTGCTCCAAGATAACAGCCCTGTCGGCGTTGAGGGCAGTATACGTCCTGTTTACCCTCTGAGCGGGAGCGGACGAGTGTTCTCCACCCTGTTTCCAATTATTGTTGTATTTCTTTGATCGGCCGTCATGACGACCTTTGTTTCCGTCATTCTTACTCTGGTCTCCCTCCGTTCTGTCCCGATCTGTCTCCTTAAGCCGATCTGAAGAGGGACGCTTGAGGCTATTCATGGCCTCCTCTACCACAATATAGCCTTCTGCTTTGTCGAAGGCTTTGGCGAGACTCTTCGGGTGGTGAAACATTAGTTTTTTCACCAACTTCTCTGATTTGACCAGATCTAACCCATTCTGAAACAGTCCCACGGCCTGTAGATCGTTCAGGTCTGTCACTTGGCCGACTGCTTCACGAAATCGCTTTACATATTGGCCCAAAGACTCATTCGAGTACTGCCGAACCTGATCCAGCGAGCCAGTGGGTTTCCCTCTTCTTCTGTTGCTTCCGAAGCGGGCGTGAAACTTATTGCACATATCTGCCCAAGATGAAATAAAATCCAAAGGCAAAGACCTCATCCATTGCCTGGCATCCTTTCGGAGTATTGTGACAAAAGTATGACACTTAGTAGCATCGCTAAAGTCGTAATAATCCATCAGTCGGTCAAACGCCTGACTATGGTCATAGGGATCTCCCGATCCGTCATAACTTTCAATATGAGGCAACTTCTTGGTGGGGTCAGCCTTTTCCTTCAGAATCTCCGCGGAAAAAGGGGATGCCTTCTTTCCCGAAGTATCTTTTACTTTCTGTACTTCGGCAAGCTGCCTCCGAAGCTCCTTCACCTCTTTTACCAGATACTCCACGCCCTCGGGTTGGGACGATGCTTCTTTCTCCGGTGACTCCTCCCTCTTCTGAGTGGACCGGTTTCTTACGATAGAACCCCCAACTTTCGAGGGGCTTTTATGGCGATGATGGTCCACAGAGCGGGATGCCCTCAGTGGACTTTCGGGTGTGCGACCCCTAGATTTGCTTCGTCTCGGAATCCGGCTGCCGTGGCGGGAATGCGCAACAACGAGCGCCCTTTTAGCATTCTCCGGAGTACGATCCCTGGATCGACCTCTTCGTTCGCTCTGACCCTGCTCCCTAGAACCAACAGGGTGATGTGCCCTCTTTGATCTTTGAGGAGTAGGGCTTCTGGACCTTCTCCTTTCTCGAGGCTGACCCCGAGACTCACACCCTAAATGGACAGGTTCTTTCCCACTCCGATGCCCACGTTCTTCAGATTGGACATAGCCGGACGCTTCGTCCCTTAACTCTGCCATTTGAGACATCTGCTCAGCTATATCCTGCCGTTGCTTCAGCAATGCCTCCATGGCTCTATCAGCTTCGTCTGCCATCTTAGCCAAGCGGGCAGTCTTTTCGTCTTGGTCGTCCCGGTATCGAGTTCTAGGCGAGGTGCCTTCTACCCGTTTCCGGCCATGACCGGACTCTTTCTCTGCTATAAGCACTAGCCTTCTTTTGGCTTTGCTCCCAGCCCTCAGACGAGAATCTCCATGCGATCGTTTGGACGCCGTGCTGGAATGAACACTTAGTGCAGGTCCCAAACGGTCCTTCACAGATACTCGCGGTATTAATTCACTAGCAACCATCGGCTGCCCCTCAGGTGTAGGTGTCCTACTCTTCCCCATGAACACCGACGTAAAACGAACAAGGTTTGTGATTGAAAAAGATTCAGGACACTAGAACTCACCCCTCCTTCTACCGCTAATGTTAACGCCAAGATCTTCTCCCACGTCCTAATCACGTAAGACGCTCTGATCCTGCACAGTTCAACAAGTCAACACCAAAAGCTTGACGGCCTGACCGTCGGGGGATAGCTCCGGCGTGAGAGTCAGTACAGGCGATCATAAGGTTAACAATGGAGGAAAATAATCACTAGTGTCTGAGTGTATGTGAAAATAATAATGTGTAGTGTTTTGTTACCTCTTTCCCTTTTTGTGATCCTCGCCCTATACGTTCTCCAGACCCGGTTTACTGTGCCACCCACTATCTCCTGACACCTCCTCTCATCCCCCGTCATCTCAGCCGAAAGTATGTAGCTTATTTTCCTACCTGCTACCACTGTTACCTCCCGCCGATAATCGGAGTCCCATCCTCATTAATGCCATGCAGAAAGGTGGCAGACATAATAGTCAACTACTATTTTTGTCATGATTACCGGTTAAAGATAGGATAAGTGACAACTTACATAATGGGCCGATCCAATGACTAAGCCCAATATTGTAGTCAAGTAGCGGGGCTCAATTCATCTGACCTAACATGATAAAAGTGACATAGTCCAAAGGACAAGCCCATTCGGCCTGGCCCAGTATGAAAAGTATTATGGCCCAACAACCAGCAAAAAAACTTCATTATGAAAAGAAATGTATTAGTTCAAGATAGTTGGGGAAAGAAATGTCCAGCAGTGTAGAATTTTTCATCATCTGTATAAAGCGGAAGCTCCTTTACATAATCTCAAAATGTACAGTAACTTTTTAGGCAATTATATTCTAAAAGTAGGTGCCATTCTGCCAATAGTTTCCATAGGATAGTGCTATGTTATGTTATTGTTTGATAACAATCACAACATGAATGGAGACAGGGAAAAGATGGAATAGACGACTGCACAGTTGGATAAATTGCAGATGTAAACACTGGTATAGACAAAGTTACGTGTTCTGGAACTTGTACATAAATTATTTATTGGTTATGCAGAAAACTTTGTCCCCAACACTAACAATTACAGAGTTTCATCTATAAATTTTCCTTGATGTTTGGTCCTTACAATTTTGTTCAAATCGAAGCAATTCAAGCTGAGTTGCTAACTATCTAGTTCAAGTAGACAATTTATCAAACATATTATGTATGTTGACTTGTTAATATTCTAACCTTATTGTTTTGATGATGACTTGGGTTTTTGTACTAAATTGTTTATTGTGAAATTCCAGGAAATTGATAAAAGGATCATTGATGATTTGATCAAGACTTTGAAGACTTTTGTGTCCTAAGAATTTAATGTAAGGTCATTGCACATATTTAATTTTTCAATTCAAGGCCCTAAGACATTTTATGTGCATTTAATATGATAAATATTTTATGCATGCGTAAAATTGAGAAGGTATACAAATTGAATTATCAATTGATTTTAATATTCGGGATTTATGAAATTAATTGATAAAGTGCTTAGTATATATTGTCGCATGTGATATTATTTTGGAAGAGTTCAAATATGGTTATTACTCTATTTTTGTAAGATTGTCCTAATTTTATAAGTTTGTATGTTACATGTATGACGTGATTTGATAAGTATCAGAGTTGTTGTGCATCTTGAAAGTTATAAATTGTTGACGGCAGAGTCATGATTGCTACTCTCTCCGTTCCTTAATATAGGTCGTTTTAAGGTTATGCACAAGTATTAAGGTAATGATTGTATAGCATTAACTATAATATCAATTGTCTATATTACCCTTATATTGAAATAAGAGATTGTTATTTATTAGATAAAAAATAGTAAGAGAACTAAAGTTATATTTAATATTTGGGGTAATATTGGAAACTAAGCAATTAATGCTTACTTGAAATTCTAAAACAACTTATATTAAGGAACAAAAATATTTCTTTAAAACGATCTATATTAAAGAACGGAGGGAGTATATATTAGTGAATTAACTGCATAAGTCTCAGAACTCATATATATCATGATTATCCTAGAAAGTTGTTTTGGTTAGTCACTTTGCATAATTATGGAACTAACACTCTGTTGGATTTCGTGACTTATTCCAAGACAGTAGTGGGTTATCTCTTTAGTAGTTTGGTTTTTGAAGAAGTCAAACAAATAATATATCTGTTTTGTGGAGATATACTTGGACCAATATGTACTGATTTTATTTGATATATCTCTAACGGAAATTATACTTGATTATCTTGAGAAGATATCTGTTGGCAACGGAAATAATTTTTTGTTTATTGTAACGAAATTTATTTGATTACAACGGTAATAATTTTTTAGCTATAAAAAGTAATTGAGATATCTTTTTAATATACAACACACAAATTAATTTTTGGACTATCATACTTGAAAATTATTATATTATTCTTGGTGGAATTATACAAGTTGTTATGCAATTAAATTCATATTGTTTTTCAGCAAATTTTTTGTGAGCTCTAAATTGGTGATATCTCTTTACTATTTGATAATTGTATACATTAGTTGAGCCTTGCATTGTTAAATTATTTATTTGCTTAGATCATTAGACCTCTATATTTGTAATTTTCTTATTTAGACTAAGTGTTGTCTAAAGGAATTTAATCCAGGTGGATTAAGAATTGTTTACAAACATGTTCAAGGAAGCATATGTGCTTAAGGAGTGCATTGGTGCACACTACAACAAAAAGGATTATTTTCGACGGAATATTCGGTCTGAAATAAGCATATTCCGTCGAGGTTAACCATATTTTCGACGGAATATTCGGTCGAAAATTCGGTCGTATATAAGCAGGTCGAAATTAAGTCCATCGATCTTTCAGTCGGAGATACTTAAGATCGACGGACTTATCGTCGACTGAATATTCGGTCGAGGTTACTATCTGTCGGACTGAAAATATTCGGTCGATAGTATTCTGTCGGTGATAAGCATGACACATGGCAGTAGGGCAAAATTGGAGAGTTATTATTTCCGACGGAAGTCCGTCGAGAATAGTTATATTCCGTCGAGAATAATAACTGTTTTTTTTAATATTTAATTTGTTTTTGCAATATCCAGGGATTTAACCCACATCTTGTACCTGTACCTGTATTCCAACAGCACATACCCATACACAAGCTAACAATATAACCTCCAACATCACATACACATACACAAGCTAACAATATAACCAATAACACGAATTACAATTACCAAGACCGGCAATATGTAAAAAACCAACTAAATGATAAGTAAAAAGGTCAAAAACATCCCATTAATCTAAACTAATGCATATCAAACATCTAATTAAGCTAAATTAAACTAAATGCCAAGGTTTAAACTACATTAATACATCAAAACTAATGTGAACTACAAATTAAACGAATGTAAACTAAGTAAAACTAGCTAGTAGAGCCTCCGGTATGAGGAGGATCATCGGGCGGGCGTCGACGCTGCTCTGGAGTATGAAAATCGCCACCATCGTCATCCTGCTCGTCAGTCCGCTCGTCACCCTGTTGATATAATATAATACAACTCATTAGTCCATATATATGATTCAGTTAAAGATAACTAAATGAAAATTAAATTACATGCAGAATATATATTTGAATTTAAAACGAATAGTATACCTGAGCAGTCGAGGGCTGACTCAACATCGGCCCAAACGCGTCCTCAACTAAGGTAACCACCATCCGAACAATCTCGTCGCGTATCGCGGCCCACTGTTGCGGAGGGATACCCGTACTCTCGGTGGTGGCACCAGCTGCAACGTCCTGCGCAAGCTGATGGAGGCGAGAACGGCTGGGAAGGTCCTGACGATGGAACAGCGGATCGGTCTCAAACCTCTCCGACACCGCAGCCATAACACGCTGGAACAAAACATCGTCTAAGCCAGCGCCCGTATGTTATGGTCCCACAGGGGCTCTCGGACGCAGACGCTGGCTAGAGCCTACAAAAATAAATATAACATGAATAATATGACAAATTTTCTTTATTCATAAACAAGAAATAAACTAAAAATATTATACCTCCTGGCAGTGTATAGGCTGGTATCCTCGGTAACCCCAACACTCGATACCGCCCGCTAGTACTAGTGGGAGTATCCTGAGACGCGACCCAGAGAGTCGTCTCCTCATCCTGAGATAAACTAATCTCGGGCGGAGGGACGGTGGAATCTAACGTCTCAGCATCGCCCCTAGCAGCCTGCAACTCCGCTATACGCTGGCTGCGGATCTTCTCAAACCGCTCCTGTAATTTGATATATGTACATGTGAGTTATATTGGTATCATCATATAAATTACGTAATATTATCATAAATAATATTTATTATAGTAAATGTATTACCCGTATAGCTAGTGCTGCTGGAGACATCGTCGACCCCGAAGTAGAGCCCTTCGGCATATGGACTCTATCCCAGAACTCCATCATAGTAAGAGGTCGGCCCAAGCTACTCTGCATGGCCTAAATCATATACATTAAATAATATCAACTTAAATTACGTAATGTTGCAGTTTAATATTAAACTAAACTAAAGATAAATACATGCCACTTTAACCTCATGAAACGACTGCGAGCCAGAAGTATGTACAACTCGCAGCTTGCCTCGATTCTTCTTCATCTGCTCTGATTTGGTCTTGAACGCAACATCATCCCAATACGCACACATCGCAGCCCATACTGAATCTGATACTGCCGGTGGCTGATGATCTCGCAAAGTAGTCTCGGGCGATTCTTCTATCGCCCGGACTGCCCTCTGTCGCATCTCGTACAGCCAGCCGGCATAATTCTTCGAGATGTGGGCAATGATAACGACGTCACCATCCGCTTCAGTGATGTCGGTCTCGTATCTATAGTATCTCTATCAAACAGACATAACATACATCTTATTAATTATTTGAACAATATGTAAATAACATGAACCTTGATTTTATATATGTAATTCGACTTACGTGAAACTCCAGCAACACTGTCACCATGAAGCCGGCATCGTAGCGCGAATACTGGCTAAATCGCATGCAGCCAGTAGGGAGATGCGCCAGGCAGATGGCGTGTACGGTCGCCTTAGCGACAGGATCCATAATACTAGAATACAAAATTTATTAAGAACATTCTAATTGATATCATCGCGATTGAACATATATAAGTGATAGTTGAAACCTACACAGACGAGCCGACATCAACTGGAACGACCTCAGGCACTGCCGACGGACGGCCTAATCGACCGAGGTTAGGCCCTCACTGACGTCGATGTCTAGCATCTGTATGTTTAATATAGTTATGACATTGTCAATGAATGTATAATATAGTTATGAAAAACACGTTACTAATGCGCTAATTAGAAATCAACTCACTAGCATCTGAAGACGACCCGCCCTGGGAGCCGTTGCCCGATCTGGAGCGGCCGCCACCACGACCACCTCCACCGCTATGTCGAGGCATAGTTGTACTACTGAAATAACAGACATAGATACGATGACATTAATTAAATTTTATTGCAATTATTATATCTAATTTCGTTGTATAATATTTACAAAACACCAATTAGTGAAGTAGTACGTCGTCAAACCCGTCAGAATCAAAATCATTTTCATTTCCATCTTCTGATTCTGTCACTTCCTCTTCTGTATCAATTTCTTCCTCAGTATCATCTTCTACCACCACATACGGACTGACAACCACATCTTCCACCACTTCGTCAACATCGAGTACGTTAACGACATCATCAACCACCACGTCGTCATCATCTAGCACAACGTGGCTGGGATTGCTAACTTGTTCTTGCAACGGGTCATCCGTACCATCAAATGATCGAGTCTTCGTTGCGACAACTGTATACCAGGGGGCTCTATAATTTACGACATTAGGGGCGTAGTACACTTGAGTTGTTTGGCTGGCTAACACAAATACGTCATCAGACTGTAAATTCGATTTTATATCTACTGTGACGATTCTATTACGATCAACTTTAACACCCTTTGCAGTATCAAACCAGCGACACTTAAATGTAACGACCTTTTTAGCACCTGGATAATTGAGCACAACCACTTCCTTTAATTTTCCATAGTAATTGGACTCAGAATCTCCATAACAACTTCCCAACATGACAACGCCAGAGTTGACTGATGTCAATTCATTCAAGTCATCAACCTTGAATCTATACCCATTCACGATACAACCTGGAAATGAACTAACGAGTTTGTACGGGCCTAGAATGACATCTCTAAAACGCTCATAATCGTTCTCTTCTTCAACCCTTCTCTTAAACCACTGATGGAAATTGTCATTAGTGAATGCTTCCATCTGTGATGTAGTCAACCCCGAGTTAGAAGCTCGCGATTCCAATTCGAATGTGCTGCGTACAATAATATGGAAATTGTTTAATTATTTGATTACGGTATGAAAAATTCATTATCAACTTGAAATAATACATACTTGATGTACGACGATACTTCAGGCATATTCAGAAGCACATATGTAGATACAATCTTTAAATCTTTATCGATTAGGTAAGTCGTCGTCTCATGTCCAAATGGTTTGGCCAGATAAGTGAATACAGCCAACTCATCAGCACGCGTTTGGGGATCGACGACGACCTCATTCCGACTACGACGATTGTGCTTCGTTGAGACTACATCGTCAAAGTATAGCGAGCAGAAGTTGACAAGCTCTTCCTCCGTATAACGTTCAGCTATAGAACCCTCTACACGAGCTTTGTTTTTAACTTTCTGTTTTAATCGACGCATATACCTGAAATAAGACAATATATCGGCTAAAACAATATTCAGGTGATGATTATAACCCAATGTAGGTGATATTACCTCTCAAAAGGATACATCCATCGATATTGCACCAGTCCTCCAAGCTTAAGTTCATATGGCAAATGAATAGGCAAATGCTCCATCGAGTCAAAGAACCCTGGAGGTAAGATCATTTCGAGCTTACACATTGTCAACACTATATTTTTCTCCATCTGCTCCACATCACTGTACCTTATAACAGTAGAGCAAATATCCCGAAAAAAACTTGAAAGTACGGTAAATGCATCATTAATATTCATCGGTAATACTTCACGAAAGGCAATTGGAATCAACTTCTGCATGAATACATGACAGTCATGACTCTTGAATCCGGTAATTTTTAACTGCTAAACCTTAGTACATCGAGAGATGTTAGAAGCATAACCATCTGGTAGCTTCAATGCACTAAGCCACTTGCAAATGTTTTCAACCTGTTGCTTGGTAAGACAAAATGGAGCTTTTAGTTTTGAGTTGTTAGGACGAAGCCACAATTCCCGCCTGATGTTCATTTCCTCCAAGTCTTTACGTGATTTGTCATTGTCTTTTGTTTTACCACTCATATCTAGCACGGTGTAAAACAAGTTCTTGAACAAATTTTTCTCCGTATGCATGACATCTATGCAATGACGAAGTGCTAGTGTACCCCAGTATGGCAACTCAAACCAAATGGGCGAGTGTGTCCAATTATGAGCTTTACCGTACCCTATTGCTCTCAACTTACCATGCTCCTTCCCAGGCGGTGGAAATGTCAAATCATTTAGCCATCTCAATACATCGCTGCCCGACAAGCGACCAACAACCCCCTTCTTTTCTGTTTTTCTATTGAACTGTGTAGACATCTTTCTATAATTGTGCTCAATAGGCAAGAATCTTCGAGCAGTTCCAAAGAAACTAGTTTTTCGCCCATAACACAATTGTGTGCCCTGCACATCCCCCATACAGACTGGACATGATAATTTACCATGGGTCGACCAACCACTGACCATCCCAAGTGCCGGAAAGTCAGTGATAGTCCACAACAAGGCTGCCTTCATCAAAAAATTCCGTCCGACAGATTTATCAAAAGTCTGAACCCCTGTTTCCCACAACATCTTAAGTTCATCGACTAACGGTCTAAGGTACACGTTGATGTCTTTTGTAGGACTCTTATCCCCCAGTATTAGTAAAGTCAAGAAAAGATACGGATCCCTCATGCTCATGCACATTGACGGTGGAAGATTGTAAGCTACCATAATCACTGGCCAAACAAAATATGGCTGACTAAAATTATTAAACGGACAAAATCCATCGGTAGCCATGCCAAGCCTGACATTCTTAACATCGTCGGCAAATTGTGGAAAATTAGCATCAAAATTCTTCCACTCATCTCCATCTGCTGGGTGAGTAAGCTGGCCAGGGACGACGTCCCTTGTCCTATGCCAACGCATACTGGGTGCAGTATGTGAAGACATGAATAGACGCTGCAACCTCGGTGCAAGAGGAAAGTAGCGTAATATCTTCTTCGGAACATGTTTCTCCTTCCCCCCACGTTTTGTGATTTTATACCGAGGCAAATTGCATATATCACACTGCACCTTATCTTTGTCCTCCCCATAGTATAACATACAGTCCTGCTCACAAGCATCGATCTTCTCATACCCAAGATTCAACCCCTTAACCATCTTCTTAACTTCATAGTAACTCGCGTGCAAGGTATTATCCTTAGGTAAGAACTCCCTGAAAATAGCAAGCAAATCATTGAATCCTCTCTCACTGCAGTCATGCTCATTTTTGTAGTGTAAAAGCTTTGTCACTGCAGAAAGCCTGGTGTGCTTGTCGTGTTCAGGATATAATGGGGTCCCTGATTCAGATAGCATCTTGTAGAAGGCAGCTGCTGAATCATTTGGCTTTTGTTGATCTGCACTGCTTGACGCATGCTCATTTTCAGCCCAGTCAATATTCGTAGGGCCATACGCATCTACCAACATCTCCACGACGTCATAGTTATCTGACTGGTCTATAGTACTGTCTGACAGTTCTCTAAACTCAACTGATTCCCTGTGATGAATCCATACCGAATACCCATCCACAAACCCATGTGAATACAAGTCAAATTTCACTTCATCGGCAGTCTTCCATATCATGTTCTTACACTTGAGACACGGGCATCTCATCTTTCCGTTCAGATCATCAGCATGTTCTATTGCTTTGTTCATAAAATTAGACACCCCGTCACGATACGCATCAACTAATCACATCCCATCAATCTTTATCCTACGGTACATCCAACTCCAATCGGCATCCATCTTTAATTGAAGAAAATACCCAATTAGATCAAGAATAATCATGATTTAATTTAATTTAATTTAATTTCTATTATCTTAAATTAAACCATATTTTTATTTTATTTTATTTTATTTTAAATTATTTAACGGCTGAATATTCCGTCGGTAATACATTCATTTCGACCGAATTCATTCCGTCGACCTTATTTATTATATTTTTATTTTTTAATATTATATTATATTAATTATTTAAATGAATTAAAATTAATTATATTATATTATATTAATATTTATTTTAGTTTATTATTTATTTTATTTTATTTTATTTATTTATTAGATAAAATATATTAAATTAAAATTAAATTTTTTATTTGATTTTATTTGATTTTGTATTACAATAAATTAATATAATTTATTTTTATTAAATTATTTTATTTTGATTAAATTATTTTATATCTATTAAATTATGTTAGTACTAATTAAGAAACTAAGTAAATTTTGCTTAGATAATTTTAATATTGGGAAACATAATAAATATATACACAGTGTCTTCAAATTTTGTAAATGTTGATTAACTCTGACAGAAATTCGTCGAGAATTCCGTCAGAAATAACAAATATATATACTACTCAGCTATACCTAAACATAATCCAAATTTTATTAAACCCAAATTGTAACATATATATCAAATCCAAATTGCAGCAAATCCAAATCAATGGTTGACATATTGCAACATATATATCAAATTTTATCAAACCCAAATTGTAGCAAATCACAGCCAAATTGCAGTTTATATATAACACCCGAAATTGCAACATAGAAAACCAACACAGTGGCTAACATATAAACCCTAACACATAATCAGTGGCTGACATAAACCTTATAACACAAAATCAGTTTCATATATAGAACAAAATAAATTAAACACTAACACAGCGCCAAGCCCAAAATCAATGACTGACATATAATTAAACACTAACCCTAACATAACTGAGTTGAAATTAGAAAATTACCTCACTTGATCGAAATGTTAGAGACAAAAGAGAAGAGATACCCACGGTCGTCGGAAATCAACCACCGCGCGACGGAATCCACCCACCACCGCCGATTTGGCCACCAATGGCGTACAATAGAAGAGAGGAGAGAGGGAGCTGGCGTTTTATGGAGGGGCGAGGGAACGAAGTAGGGAGGAGAGACGAGGGAGAAGCTGAAGAGTGAGGTAGGAGGGAGAAACCGGAGAGGGAGGTAGGAGAGAGATGGGGCAGAAGTAAACTGATGAACAGATCTGTAAGTGTTTTATTAAAATAGATTATTTTCGACGGAAGTTCGGTCGACAATAAGTCCGTCGACTATAGTTTATTTCTGACGGATTATCAGTCGACCATAAGGCTTATTCAGTCGAGATAGTATTTCCCGGTGGCGCGAAATGTTGGCGCCTTTGGGTAGCCTTATTCTGACTGAATTCAGTCAACTTTAATATATCTCTGACTGAATTATGTTCGACTGATCAATCCGTTGAAAATACATTAATATCGACCGATTTTATTCCGTCGGAATTAATTCCATCGAGCATAACATGTTTTCTTGTAGTGGCACAAGGAGCAAAAGTGCTCAAGTGAATTATTGTAATTCAAGATTTGAAAGAATCTGTTTTGTAAAAAGAGTCGATTTTAAAAAATAAAGTGATTCTCCAATACTAGTTGGTATTGGACGTGGACTAGGCTACTATTATAGAGGGTAATAGCTGAACCACGTAAAAAATATTGGTGTTCATTTTATTAATTGCTTTACCTTAATTTCTCACAAAAGTTATTTAATTATATTGATATTTAAAATTTGAATATTTTCTTTATCTTAAGAAAATTTATTAACACCAAGTATTTTCACAAAGTTATAAATTCATTAAGACATTTGCATTAAATAATAAAACCAAAGACTCAATCCAGTAGGCCATATTCATTTAGCAAGTTGCATTCATTAATATAGTAGGCTGAATTCAGTAGTTTGGTTTAAAGTTCAAAAATTGGTCATAGTTTGTTCCCACACTTATTCAACCCCCTCTTCTAAGTGTGTCTTATCTGAATTTCATTTGGTATCAGAGCTTGACTCTACTTATCTTGGTCTTAAAGGTGACTTGTAGGGAAAGATTCTAACATGGCACAGTTCGGGAACAACAATCAAGAAGGTCAATCAACCAATAGACCTCCTCTACTGCATTGAACAGAAAACTACAACTTCTGGTAGTTCCGAATGAGGATCTATCTTAAAAGAGATCCTTGGGAATGGTGGGTCGTGGAGAATGGACCGATTATTCTAAGGAAAGATGACGGTACTCCAAAGACTTTGCTAGAGATGGATTCAACTGAGACTTTTATGGTTTCCTATGATTCAAGTGCTATGAACACACTACTTAGTGGCATGGTACAATCCGAGATTGACAAAGTTTCCTCATGCAACACAGCTAAGGAAATTTGGGACACTTTAGTGGTGAGCCATGAAGGTACATCCAAAGTTCGAGAAGTCAAACTAAGCATATATGCTCATGCGCGACTATGAAATGTTCAAACTTGAGAAAGACGAAACTATAAAGATGGCTCAATCAAGGTTCCTAGTTCTCCTAAACTCTTTGAAGTTACTTGACAAGTCCATTCCTCAAAGTGAGATTAACCGTAAGTTACTTCGGGTTATGCCCAAGAGGATTGGTTCTAAAATTACTACTCTTCAAGATTTTGCTACTATTTCTACTATGGACACACTAACTCTTTTTGGTGAACTTGAGGAATATGAACATCAGTTGAAGAGATATGATGAGGAGGAGGAAACTCCTAGGAGAAGAGTTTTAGCTCTTAATGTAGGAAATAAAGAAGAACTTGATGATGACTCAGATGAAGAAATAGTCACGATGTCAAGAAAACTCAAAGGACTGCTACAAAGGAAGAACAAAAGGAAAAATAATTTTACCACAAATAAATTCAAAGGAAAGCAAACCGAGGAGACATGTTTTGAATGCGGACGTCCAGGGCACTTCAAGAAGGACTGCTTTCAACTAAAGAACAAAGAAAAAACGAGCTTCAAGGATAATAAAAGAAACAAAGCTCTTGTCACTTGGAGTGATGAAGAGGAGTCCGAAGTTGAAATCGATGCCAAGGATGAAATAGCTTAAGTATGTTTCATGGGAATAAAAGGTGAATCAAACGTATCTATTTATGAGTTTAATTCTTTGAAACAAGAAAATGAAAAATTAAAAGAAAAGAATACATATTTGAAAGACTTGATAAATATATTAATGAGTGAGGTTGATTCTTTAATAGATGAAAAGAAAGTTATTGAAAAAGAGTCTTCATGTAAAGAAGAAAAGATTTTGATTGCTAAGAATAATTATCTTGATAATTATAACAAAATATTTTTTAATAAGGTAAATTATTTGAATAATGAAGTTTAAAAATTGACTAATGAACTAAAAATGAGAGATGTATGTATTGATGCATTTAGTGATGAATCTTTTTGTAAAACTATTCCTACTAATGAACTTCAAAAGGAAATAGATTCACTAAAATTATCTCTTGCTAAATTCGTTCAAGGAGAAGAAAACTTAAATGTCATATTGGGTAAACAAAGACCTAGTTTTGAAAGACTGAGAATTGGTTATTATCCTATGCGTAAAAAGAGAAATATGAAAATGCAAAAATCAAAATCACATTTTAGATTAAATTATTGTTCTCCTTTCACAACATGTAGAAATTGTGGTATTAAAGGTCACTTGGACATAAATTGTTTTAAGAAAAACAAGATTAAAAAGTTATGGGTTAAAAAGGATGATTTACGTGCAACTAACATTAAAGGACCCAAAAAGATGTGGGTAACAAAAGGATGAATTATCTTTTCTTGATAGGTATGTCTCAAGGCAAGGTTTCCATCTCAAAAATGGATTCTTGATCGTGGATGCTCTCGTCACATAACTGGTGATAAATCAAAGTTTGTGGAGCTAAAAATCAAGAAGAAAAATGGAACGGTTACATTTGGACATAATCGGACTTACAAAATTATTGGAAAAGGTAAAATTTGTGACGCGCCCAAAATAGGTCCACACAACCCATTCTGAGTCTCCAAATACATGGTACAAAAAATATCTACAACTTCATTATTACAATTATCGTGCAAAATACGACAACACATATGTTGTGAGTTTAATTACAAATATTGTCTTCTAGAGAATATACAAACTCAAATAAGTCCTCATTACAATTATTGATACACTATTTTACAAAATAGTGAGGACTGCTAAAACAACTGACATGAAACATAACTTTACACCCCGACTAGTTCCCGCTATATTCTCGCTTCCTTAGAAGAAAAATAGAACAAAAAGAAAAAGGGTGAGCTCAAGTAGCCTAGTAAAAAATATTATAACTAAGATAATGTAGAATAAATTGTCGTTAGCCTTCAATAAATCAGATAAAATATAATGGACAACAAGTTTTAGATCAATATTCGCAGCGGAAATAACAATTCATTAGAAGAGTTAAGTAGAGAATGAAGTCTAATATCTTCTATTATATAAAAGTCCATCATTAATATTTTATCCCTGTAACATCAATCAATATACATCCTGAATCAAATATTCATCTTTGCACTATGGGCCAAAGATATTCATTTGTATCACCAGTTGGTCATGTTCATCTCAACACCTGTCCATCTTTGCACCACGGGCCAAAGATATTCATCAGGTAATCATTCATCTTTGCATTACAGGCCAAAGATATTCAGTTATATCATCATTTAGGACTGAGAATAATGAAAAATATTTTTAAGAAACGAATCCAGTGAGATTAAAGGACAAAGATTAGGGATTCGTACTTTGGTTTATCTAAATTTAAAAATACTCTATAATAATTAATTGTGGAACAAAATTCAAGAATGAAGATCAAAACATGGATACAATCAAAGATAGTAACCATAATAGACAACTTGTACAAAGAAAAGAAAATTAAATTTTTCTGTGAATAGTGTCGTATACGTGAATAGTGCCGTATACGTGAATAGTAACTCCGACACAAAAGGTAACAATTTCATAAGAAAAATCATACTTCGTAAATAGTACCGTATTCGTGAATAGTGCCGTAAACGTGAATAGTAACCTCGACATGAAAAAGTAAAAATTTCATAATAAAATTCATACCAATATTTCAGCATAATGATATTTAACGAAATAACATCATTTACGAAGAAAATAACATCCCTTACCTCAAAAGAATAGTACTTCTGGCTAAAATAACGGATATAAAGTTGAAGAAAACTTGCACTGAATAGCAACACTCAAGATATTTAAATACTCGTAAAAATACGCTCGATATTATAGAGAGAGAAAACTTCAGATTCTGGTGTGATTTTTAATTCTAACTAAGTACTCTATTTATAGGAAAGCGGTAGCACACCACTTTTGACAAATTTGCATGCGGAGGATTATTTGCAGCACACCACATTTGAAACCACACTTTGAAATTTCTCAGCACACCAACAAGGACAAGAGTGAGGCCCTCCCATTCTAGAAAATCTCCACCAAAATGTTTTAAATTTAAACAATATTCAGAAACTTCAATAATTCATAATAAATAGCTATTTTATCAGAAAAATATGAATTTTATGTCTATTTCATAGGAAATTTAATTCTCTACAACTTTGTAGAAGAATGTTTTTTCAAATTCCAAAGGAAAAAAATTGAATTCCACATACGGATGATTTTTAATACCTTCATTCCGACAAAATACTGATAAAACACCTCAACATTAATTCTTTCATTTATATCCACATAAAATAAATATTTCCTTATCATATAAATTAATAATTAATTATTCACAAATAATATTACAGAATCACAATAATGGCAACCAGGTCGTTCTCAGGAAAGAGAGGGCTTTCCGATAAAGATTTCTAGTTACTGGCGTGCAATTAAGTGACCAAACCCCTTTTCTAGACAGAACTTTCTTAGAATTGCCAATAATACTATCTAATAATATTATTCAAATAATATGAATTATTGATCTGATAATGGGAAATACTGTGCAATGACAATTATTGAAACAACAATAATATAAAATATCAAAGTAGCAATTATTGAATCAATAAAATAAAATATTGAACAGTAATTACTGTAACAATTATTGAGTAGTGTCTTCTTACGTAAGAATCAATAATTCAAAAATAATGTGCAGTACCGTGTGCTACTGTGCAACCACGCGCATTACTGTACTTTAACCACCAGGTATTCCAACAGGTTAACGGTAACAACTACGCTGTTATTAATAAAAAAAACTCATACTTGTCATTTTCTTCATCCAACGATTTTTCGTTATGGGACCGACAAATGGCTGCGTCATCGTACGAATATTCTCCGACAGCAAGAATATTTCACGATCAAACGAATATTCCTCGATAACAATGAATATTTTATAACCACTTGCTTAGTTAAAATATTTGTGCATTTTATCCATAACTAACCACATTAATCAAATCCACCCCTTACTATTTCAAAATAATGAATAGAGGAAAATCAATTTTATTTATAAAAAGTTGGGGTCTTACAACCTCCCCTCATGAAATTTCGTCCTCGAAATTGACGTACGTACCTGGTATTTCAAAAAGTTGAGGGTACCTCGCTTTCATTTCCGATTTCAACTCCCAGGTCATTTCCTTAATAGCATAGTTACTCCACAAAACTTTGACTTGTGGTATAACCTTTGTGTGTAGGACATGCTCCTTCTTATCCAAGATCTTGACAGGTACCTCCTCGTACGTTAAATCTTCGGCTATCCCATCTGGTTCTAACTCAATAATGTGGTTTGGGTCTTTCACATATTTACGAAGCATAGATATGTGAAAAATATTATGAACACGAGACATGCTTAGAGATAATGCGAGTCTATAGGCCACATTTCCTACTCGGTCAAGAATCTCAAATGGACCAACAAATCGTGGATTGAGCTATTCTCTCTTCCCGAATCTTGTAACTCCCTTCCCTGGAGAAATACGTAACAATACATGATTCCCAATATTAAATTTTACGTCCTTTCGATGAAAATCTGTATAACTCTTTTGTCGATCCTATGCCGTTTGTATACGTTGTCGGATCATTGGATCTTTTCTGTAGTCATACGTACCAATTCTGATCCCAACAAAATTACTTCACCCACCTCGTCCCAGCATACTAGAGAACGACACTTTCGTCCATATAACGCCTCGAATGGAGCCATGCCTATACTTGTTTGATAACTGTTGTTGTAGGAAAATTCCACCAATGGCAAGTACTTATCCCAACTTCCTTTGAAATCTAGGACATAGAGTCTTAATAGATCTTCAAGAGTTTGAATAGTCCTTTCTGATTGCCCGTCCGTTTGAAGATGGTATGCTGAACTAAATCGTAAATCCGTGCCCATAGCTTTCTGCAAACTAACAAAAAATTGTGAAGTGAATCTTGGGTCACGATCCGAAACTATGGATACTGGCATGCCATGCAATCTCACAATCTCATTCACGTACATACGAGCAAGACGTTCAAGCAGTGGCAAAGCCAGGAAGTTATAGCATTGGGGTTAAAATTATTAGTAAGTTATAAAAAATTTAGCGGGGGTTCAGGGGCAGCGCCCCCGAGCCAATTTTTTTTAATACTTTATACTTTCGGGTTAGACAAATGCATTTAAATATCCAATTTAATAATACTAACAAAAGGGGGAAATCACAATTGATTTTTGAAACCAAAACTGAGGTTGGAAAAATTGAAGATAGAGTAATTTCTGTTACCTGCAAGGGCACAAGGCTGCAAGAGAGTCACAGTAGAATAGAGTCGCACTCCAGTCTCCACACTCGCGGCTCGCCAGTCACCAGTACCCACTCCGACCACTCGCGAAAGGCTTTAATGGTTCACGGTTTGGCTTTTGCCTTTTGCGATTTGGCTTTGCTCTATCTCTCTCTATTTTGTGGCTGAAGTGCTGAACAGATATTGATGTATGAGATTTAGGACTGAGGCTTGACCGCTTGGGTATCTCTAATTTAAAAAAAATCTGAGTGGGGTCAAAAATTGAGTGGGGGGGAAAAATTGAGTGGAGTAAAAAAAATTTGTAAGTAATTTCAAAAATTGAGTGGGGTCAATTGACCCCACAATTTTACTATAGCTTCGCCCCTGCGTTCAAGGGAATAAGTCTCCCGTATCGGCAAGAAATGAGTAGATTTGGTTAATCTATCAATAATAACCCAAATCGCATCTATGCCTTGAAAAACCTTGGGAAGACCCGTAACGAAATCCATGGTAATGTGTTCCCACTTCCATTTCAGAATCTCAAGTGGTTGCAATGGACCCTTTGACACTTGATGCTCCGCCTTTACACGTTGATAAGTTAAACACCTCGAGATAAACTCTGCGATCTCTCTCTTCATATTGTTCCACCAAAATATATGTCGAAGATGATGATACATTTTGGTACTCCCAAGATGGATTACAAACGGTGTGTTGTGTGCCTCCATCATGATTCTATGCTTCAAGTCTGAATCGTTAGGAATGCAAAGTCTGGAGTTGACTCGAAGTATTCCTTCTTCATCGATTCTTGCTTCTAGAATAACACCTTCTTGTACTTTCTTCTTCATACGCATTAACTCTGGGTCTGTGGCTTCAGCAGCTTTAACTTTATCGATTAAAGTCGGTTCTACTCGTAAATTTGATATCATCACGTGGGTACTTGGAGCCTTTAACTCTATCTCCATCCTTTGTAAGTCGTACGAAATAGGTCTTTGTGTTAACAACATCGCACTCGTACCTGTATACGATCTTCTACTCAATGCGTCGACTACCACATTTTCTTTTCCAGGATTGTATTAGATGGTATGGTCATAATCTTTCAACAGCTCGAGCCAACATCGTTGCCGCATGTTGAGTTCCTTTTGGGTAAAGAAATATTTAAGGCTCTTATGATCCGTATAAATCTCCACTTTCTCCTATACAGGTAGTGTCTCCAGATCTTCAACGCGAAAACAACTGCTGCCAACTCCAGATCATGAGTAGGATAATTCCTCTAATATTCTTTGAGTTATCGCGAGGCATAGGCTATGACTTTTCTATGTTGCATGAGAACACATCCTAACCCTTTGCCCGAAGCATCGCTGTAGATAAAAAATCCATTCGAATCAGATGGTATTGTCAGAACAGGTGCCGAAATGAGTCTCCTCTTGAGCTCTTGAAAACTATTCTCGCATTCCTCACTCCATACGAATTTTGTATCTTTTCGAGTTAACGGAGTAGCGATTCGAGAAAATTCTTCCACGAATCTCCGATAATAACCGGCTAAGCCCAGAAAGCTACGTACTTTGTGAAAGTAGTATGCACACAAGTCAATCATATTTGATGATAAAACATATACTTTGTAACAATCTTATTCATTTATTAATAAAAAGTATTAATTTATATAAAGGCTTATAATTATCTACATGATGCTGTTTTATAATATGTGATAAACCCATAGTTTTAAGCAATGCTTTTAGAATAATGATGATGATCATTCTAATGAGATCTAAATTCTTAAGAACCTTAAAACTAAAATAGTTCCCAATCGTTGGATTACCAAATTAGGGATTAGTGAATCCGGATAGATTGGTATATATGTTACTTGCTCATTGGATGAGGATAATTGATTTCATAATCATTTGTGTAGAGATACTAAAATAAGTATGTAGGTGCTTATTAGAGAATAGGTTCACTGAACGTGGCTCGCTAAGAAATACCTAATGGAATTTTACTTGCCTGTCAATAGGAATTTCTGTAGTGATAGTAGCACAAGTGATCCTTGGACTTGAGATCATCATAGTATCTTGTGTAAGATGAATTATACTTTGACTTATTCCTTAAGATCCTTAGGGTATATCAAAGGGTATGCTTGGGTATAATAAGTCGTACATGGAGATAATGTATGATCAATAAAAAATCTACCACTTCTAGTAAAAGAAGAGAAATGTCCTATGTGATTCGATAAATGACAACCTAGTAGTCCTTGGCCAAGGCAGAATGAAATTAGAAAGGAGTTTCTAAGTTGCATTATTTAGTGTTGTGCATTTAAGAGTCGAAATACATATAATTAAATAAAATAAGACTTGACAGTAATTCCATGTCTTATATTTAATTGGGACATTGTATGGTAGAAGGATTGAATTGTACGGTAACTATGTACTCAAAGGTTCTTTTATAATTAATGTTAAATCTATATTATCTGGAAAGTCGTTGATCGCTAGGGAGGCTTATCCCTATTGTAGAATAAATATTATTTATTTAAATAAATTAATTGTTTAATTTATTTATTTAAATAAGATTAGAATTGTTCTAATTGATTAATTCACAAGCGGTTTAATATGGAGAACCTAAAGGGTCACACCATAAAAGGAAGAATAATTATTTAAGAAGTTAATGGCATAACCATAATAATATGTTAAGTATATTTAATTTAATCTATGGTGATAGAATAAATAAAATAGCTTAATATTTATTATTTAATATTTTAAAAATATTAAATATAAATTAATAAGAGGAGACTTATTAATATTATTACAATTATTATTATTTTAATTTTTAAAAGAATTTAGGAATTAATTTAATATAAGTACTCTCATTTATTCCTAATAGGATTAGGAGAGAAAATTAGTTAAAGGAGTTTAATTAATTATCCCTAATAAGATTAGGGAGCCCATTTAATTAGAGTTAATTAAATAAATAATATCTTATTTTAATTAAATAGGGTTACCTGATATCTTTATAAGGTGGGTCTTATATCAGATATAGATATACGCAATTTCAATAGTTGGAGAGTACGCTCCTTTTCTATGAGAGATAGAAAAATTATGATTTTGTTAAACACCCATCTTCTTGAATATTTATTCTTCCTTGGTGGATCACCTCTAAAGGCTAAACACTTGGGTGGCTAACGTTGATCAAAGGAAGGAACCAAACCCGGTGGATTCAAGTTGAACACGAAAAGGATTTGGAGGTGAACTTGTACCTGAGGAAGCTCGGATCTTCAAGGATATGATTCTCGTCCTTTATTTTTGTTTAATTAATAATTGTGCATAATGGATGATCCGGGTATATGGTTTCTAAAATTTTAAACTCTGATTTTTACACGTTTTCGCTTTATTTGTGCAATTTGATTGCGTTCATGAATATTACAAACCTAACAGTGGTATCAGAGCCAAACCTTTATGCGAATTATTAATTATTTTTAATTTGATATGTATATTGATATGTGTTTAGAACAATTTAATTGGGCATAATTTTGTTGTATAAAAATTATTTTAAAAAAAACCGTCGCAAAATATTTTTTTTGTTATTCCGTGTTTTGTTGAATTCTGCAACTTCATTAATATGAATGCTTGCTTGATTTATGGTTTCACGGTTTCATCATACATAACCAATCATGTTTTTTTATCCTGGTATCACAAATGATTCTGTACTAGTATATATTCCGTACGCTTGCAGTATGTTAATATATATATATATAATAACATGGATGAATCACTTTTACTTTTATCTGGATGCACGTGAATAAGAAACTTGTTTCTTATACATATAATTATATATATGATAAAGTAACGGTTATTAATATATATATATATATATATATATATATATATATATATATATATAACCGTTATATATATAGTTTTATAATTAAAATAAAAAGTTTATTTTAATCTTAAAATAAAAGATTTATTTTAATTTTAAAATTGAATTTCATGCAAACTAATTAGAGTTGAAATTGGATTCCATGATAGCTAATTGGAGTTAAAATTGGATTCTATGTTTCCTTAAATAAAGGAGTTTATTTAGATATGAAACAAGATTTCATATTATTCAAAATAAAAGAGTTTATTTGTGAATAGGAAAGAGAATCCGTATTTCCTTTAATAAAGGAGTTTTTTTTTTACTTGGAATTGGATTCCATAATTAATTAAAATAAAGGAGTTTATTTTGATTAAAGATTTTGATTAAAATAAAATAGTTTATTTTATTCAAAATTGGATAAATTAAAATAAAAGAGGTTTATTTGATTTAAATTTGGATTAAAATAAAGGAGTTTATTTTGATTCAAAATTAGATTTTATACTAACTAAATTTGCCCATTAAATAATATATATATATATATATATATATATATATATATATATATATATATATATATATATATATATATATATATTGAATGTTTATTATTAATGAGATAAATGTTATTTATTGATGCATATGGTGATGTGTATGATAATAAATAGAATTGATTATGGACTATTGACCAATGTGATTAGATTTTATTTTAGTTGGATGCATGAATGTATGAGTTTTATTAAACAAGGTCTGCTTACCTCGTCTTCTCTGATTTTTTCTTAATGTAAATTCTAACTCCCTCCTATGTACTTTCCCTTGACTGCTGATCAAGGTTTCTATTTATTTTAAATAGTTTTGTTATAGAAATAGTTAGAATTAATTTTAAAAAATTGGAGATCAAGGAGCAAGGAGCGCTTGAAGACCCATTTGTAATGGAGCCCGAATTTAAATGTAATAGTTATATTTAAATTTTAATTCTTGCACCCCTAGGGTTTGACCTTTTGGTTCACTTGGTGGCTCTAGTGAACCAAACTAGAATAAAAGTCCATAATCAATCCGGGTAGAATATAGTATTCTATATGTGCATACTTATACTATATATATATATATATATATATATATATATGTGTGTGTGTGTGTGTGTGTGTGTGTGTGTGTGTGCGTGCTAAACAATATGAGACAAATTAATAACAAACCTCTCAAATTTTTTATATTAAGTCCTAAGCGTTCAAGGATATTTGGAATATCGAACGTCACCTTCTAACATGATAAAAATAATATAGTATCAGTTAATTATTATAAGTTTGTTGTGTCACCACAAGGCTTATGTTAATTCTTTGAGATGTTAATTTTATCACATTTGATGCTTATAAAGAAAATTGAACAATGTTATTTTGTTGTGTCACCACAAGGACAATATTTTTCGTTTTTGAATATATGGAGTGCTAGGTTGGACTTAACTTAGATAATTTTGATTCGGATGTGCCACCACTTGATCAAAATAATTTAAAGGCAAAATACAATGAGTTGCATAGTTGATGTAATTGACAAGAGTTGTCTACCTATTTATTTATATATAGTTTGTTGTGTTATCACAAGGCTATATACATTTGAATTGAGATCCTTATTCTCACTAGTAAATCTTTAATTAAATTTTGCCGAACTATATAAGTGAGGGTAATATAGTTTGATGAAAATAGTGGAAGATACCAATTTAAAACAAGACCTAAATTATTTTGATAATTAATAAAAGAATATATGCTAAAATATTGTTAATTACAAATTCATTTACAGAATTTTATAATGTCTAAATTACTATCATTGTGAAGCATATTAGATGTTAAATTAACCGGACCGAATTAAACAGATTGGTTAAGAAATTTGAGAATAGTTCTCATGGCTGAAAAGTTATCTTATGTCCTTAATACGCCTATCCCTACAATGGTTGCAGACAATGCCTCTGAGGAAGAGATTGCTACTTTTAGAAAGTGGCAAGATGATGCACAGTTGGCTTAATGCACCATGCTCGTATCCATGAGTAACAAGCTTCAGCGTCAGCCTGAAACTATGGATACTCCTAGAATACTCCTGCACGTTAAGTAGTTGATGGTGAGAAAAGTAGGACTAATAGATATCAGATATCTAAGGAGCTCTTCTGATCTAGAATGATCGATGACACTACAGTACAGATAGAAGGTCCTAAACATGATCAATTTGATTGAACAATTAGGACAATGGGTTTTGTCATGTATGGAGAGTTGAGCCAAGATTTGATCTTGCACTCACTCCCGAACTCCTTTCACAATTATTGTGAATTTTTCATATGAACAAGCTAGATATCAGCCTCGTTGATTTGCTTAACATGTTGAAAAATGTTGAGAGTCACTTTCCAACCAAGAAAGACCAAGTCTTACTGGTAGGGGTCAAATGATCTTCTGAAAAGAAGAACGATTCAAAGAAGGTAAATGGAAAGATAAAAATAAAGGATAATAAGAACAAAACTGATATGGATAGCAAAGGAGTTTGCTTCTAGTGCAATAAGCCTGGACACTGGAAAGAAACTGCAAGAAGCATTTTGTAGAGGTTAACCAGAAGAAACTTAGTGAAGTTTCGGTTACAAATGTAATTTTGTTCATGATTTAAAATAAATTTTTCTTTAAGTCAAGTTTTTACTTGGGTATTGGATACCGACTTTGGTTATCATAAATATATATTTATGAAAGGACCAGACATAAGTAGAAAGCTAAACAAATATAAGTAATCCTATGTATGAAAAATGAAGCAAAGGTCGTCACATTAGCCATAGAAACTTATAGTTTAGCAATGCCTACGGGCAAATCTATTAAGTCAATAAGTTGTTATTGTATTCCAGTTCTTGTTAGAAATATTATTTTCATTTTTGTTGTTGGACAATGAAATCTTTGGTATTATATTTAAGAACAATTATTGTTCTATTTATAATAATAATATTTTGTATAGAACTGGAATATTACGTAATGGATTTAGTATACTTGACTTACGTGAAAATAATTTTACAAATTGAACAAACTAGTATAAGAAAAGGAGATGATCATTCAAAGAGTTGAATATTTGTATTTGATGAAATACAAGTGTGAATTATTTGAAAAGTTCAAATAATTCAGAAGTGAAATAAATTGGCAAAGTATTAAGATTCTTTGATTAGATCAAGGAATAAATACTTGTGTGCAATAAGTTTCTAGATCATCTCAAATGGATTTCTCATAATGGACGCCTCCTAATACGTAATAATTGATTGATGTATCTGAAAGGAAAAATTGTACCTTGTTGGACATGGTGCGGTCCATAATGATTTTACCGACATTCCAGTATCCCTCTAGGGTCATGTCCTAGAAATGGCTGCATATTTACAAAAAAGGTAACCTCAAAATCCATCCCCAAGACTCCATAAAAGTTATGGAGAGGGAGGATTCCTAATCTTAAGTATGTTAAGATGAGGGGTTGTCTAACTTATGTGAAAAGGTTTCAAAGGATAAGTTTGGGACAAAATTTGACAAGTACAGATTTGTGGGACATCCTAAAGTAAGTTTAGGGTATATGTTCTATAATCCTATTTAGCAAAAGGTGTTTGTTGCGAAAAACACGATGCCTTCTAAGATAAACATGTTTATCATTGAAGGGACTAGTGGGAGGATAATAGATCTTGAAGAGTTCAAGAACCATAAAACACTATAAGTCAAATAAGAGGAACATGTAGATAGACCTATTGTACCACAACTGAATCGTAAATCTGGAATAGTACCAAAGATACCTAAGAGGTATGGATTCATCATAGATGATGATGATGAGGTACACATCATAGAAGATGATGATCCAGTTAAATGCGATGAGGTAAGAGTTGTAGACACTCAGAGAAATGGACTGAAGAAAGCTTCTTAAAATGGAACATTCGTTTTGATGAGATAATCAAAAGTGTTTAATTTTATCAAAAACAAGAATGAACCTAGTGTGTACAAAAGGGTCAGTGGAAGCGTCGTGATATTCCTAGTATTATATGTTGATATACTGTGGATAAGGAATAACATACCAATGCTACAATTAGTAAAGATAAAGTTGTCTAAACATTTATCCATGAATAATTTGGGAAGAGTATCTTAAATTGGGGACACAAATCTATATAGTTAGATTTAAGAGGATACTCGACTTAACCCAAGGAATGTATATTCATTTGATTCTAAAGTCGTTTAGCATGGCAAACTCCAAGAGATGTCTAATGTTGATGAGCCCTGGAGTGTATCTCTCTTAATAGTCCCCATAAACTCATAAAAGAGAGATCGCATGAGTAACTATCTTGTATTCAATGAAATGTACGAGACCTGATGTTTATCAGTCATATTCTGGAGAAGTTCACTATGAGTCAGTGAAAAATATCTTAAAGTACTTAACCGGCACTAAAGATGTGATCATATTCATGGTAGGTCTAAATTAAAAACTAGAGGGCTTAACAGACTCAAGTTTTTTCAGACAGACTAAGACGAAAGTAAATCCACTTTAAGGTAAAGTGTTACCTTGAACGGTGGTGCAGTGAATTTGAAAGGTTTCAAACAGCAAAGAGTTGCTGGTTTAGTGATAAACACAAAGTATATAGCTATAAATGAAGCTGCAGCTATAAATGAAGCTGCAAGTTGATTGTTTGGATAAAAGTTCATTACAGAACTAAGAATAGTTCCTACGTCTCATCTTGGATCTAAACATGTGTTGTGACACTTTCATTTGATTATAAGAATCATTGAAAGATGAGAAAAAACTATAGAGATAGTGGACTCTCAAGAACAACATTACATATCCATTAACTAAAGCTTATCCAACAGCAGGATAATCGTCACTTAAAGAAGTAGGGTATAAGATTCCAAGATGATTGGCTTTAGTGCAAGTGGGAGATTGAAAGTAGTATGCATATAAGTCAATCATGTTTGATGATAAAGCATATACTTTGTAACAATCTTATTCATTTATTAATAAAAAGTATTAATTTATATAAAGGCTTATAATTATCTACATGATGTTATTTTATAATATGTGATAAATCCATAATTTTAAGCAATGCTTTTAGAATAATGATGATGATCATTCTAATGAGATCTAAATTCTTAGAAAGCTTAAAACTAAAATAGTTCCCAATCGTTGGATTACTAAATTGGAGATTAGTGAATCCGGATAGATTGGTACATATGTTGCTTGCTCATTGGATGAGGATGATTGATCTCATAATTATTTGTGCGGAGACACTAAAGCAAGTATGCAGGTGCTTATTAGAGAATAAGTTCACTGAACGTGACTCGCTAATGAATACCTAATAGAGTTTTACTTGCCTGTCAATAGGAATTCCTGTAGTGATAGTAGTACAAGTGATCCTTGGACTTGAGATCATCATAGTATCTTGTGTAAGATGAATTATACTTTGACTTATTCCTTAAGACCCTTAGGGTATATCAAAGGGTATGCTTGGGTATAATAAGTCGTACATGGAGATAATGTATGATCAATAAAAAATCTACCACTTCTAGTAAAGGAAGAGAAATGTCCTATGTGATTCGATAAATGACAACCCAGTAGTCCTTGGACAAGGTAGAATGAAATTAGAAAGGAGTTTCTAATTTGTATTATTTGGTGTTGTGCATTTAAGAGTCGAAATACATATAATTAAATAAAATAAGACTTGACAGTAATTCCATATCTTATATTTAATTGGGACATTGTATGGTGGAAGGATTGAATTGTACGGTAACTATTTACTCAAAGGTTCTTTTATGATTAATGTTGAAATCTATATTATCTAGAAAGTCGTTGATCGCTAGGGAGGCTTATCCCTATTGTAGAATAAATATTATTTATTTAAATAAATTATTTATTTAATTTATTTATTTAAATAAGATTAGAATTGTTCTAATTGATTAATTCACAAGCGGTTTAATATGGAGAACCTAAAGGGTCACACCATAAAAGGAAGAATAATTATTTAAGAAGTTAATGGCATAATCGTAATAATATGTTAAGTATATTTAATTTAATCTATGGTGATAGAATAAATAAAATAGCTTAATATTTATTATTTAATATTTTAAAAATATTAAATATAACTTAATAAGAGGAGTCTTATTAATATTATTACAATTATTATTATTTTAATTTCTAAAAGAGTTTAGGAATTATTTTAATATAAGTACTCTCATTTATTCTTAATAGGATTAGGAGGGAAAATAAGTTAAAGTAGTTTAATTAATTATCCCTAATAAGATTAGGGAGCCCATTTAATTAGAGTTTAATTAAATAAATAATACATTATTTTAATTAAATAGGGTTACCTGATATCTTTATAAGGTGAGTCTTATATCAGATATCGATATACGCAATTTCAATAGTTGGAAAGTACGCTCCTTTTCTATGAGAGATAAAAAAAATTAGAGTTTTGTCAAATACCCTTCTTCTTGAATATTTCTTCTTCCTTGGTGGATCACCTCTAAAGGCCAAATATTTGGGTGGCTAACGTTGATCAAAGGAAGGAACCAAACCCAATGGATTCAAGTTGAACACGAAAAATATTTGGAGGTGAACTTGTACCTGAGGAAGCTCGGATCTTCAAGGGTATGATTCTCGTCCTTTATTTTCATTTAATTAATAATTGTGCATAAAGAATGATCCGGGTATATGGTTTGTAAAATTTTAAACTCTGATTTTTACACGTTTCCGCTTTATTTGTGCAATTTGACTGCGTTCATGAATATTACATACCTAACACTTTGGTCACCGACTTCGGTTGCTCCCAATTTTGTATTGCTTCAATCTTCACCGGGTCAACAGATACTCCATGTTTTGACACCACGTGCCCAAAGAGTGCTACTTTCTCAAGTCAGAACTCGCATTTCTTCAACTTGACATATAGTTTGTTATCACGAAGCCTTTGAAGTACCAGCTTCAAATAGTGCTCATGATCTTCACGGCTTTTGGAATAGATGAGGATGTCATCAATAAAGACAACAACGAACTGATCTAAATATTACTTGAACACACGGTTCATCATATCCATGATAGCAGTAGGAGCATTAGTCAATCCAAAAGATATGACTAAGAATTCATAATGCACGTACCGAGTTCTGAAGGCAGTCTTTAGAATATCCTCAGTTTTAATCTTCAGCTGATGATATCCAGAACAAAGATCAATTTTTAAAAAGAATTGTGCTCTTTGCAACTGGTCGAACAAATCATCAATGCGAGGTAGCGGATACCTATTCTTGATGGTGACATGGTTCAATTTCCGGTAGTCAAAAAAAAGTCGCATACTCCCGTCTTTATTTTTTACGAATAAAACAGCAGCACCCCAAGGAGATGTACTAGGACGAATGAAATCGATGTCTAACAACTCTTGTAGTTGGACCTTTAACTCCTGAAGTTCAATAGGAGCCATTCGATATGGAGTTTTAGAAATGGGTTTTGTACCAGGTTCAAGGTCAATAAAAAATTCAACTTCACGTTCTGGGGGTAGACCGGAAAGTTCTTCAGGAAATACGTCTGGAAATTCACTAACAACAGAAATATTATTCAAATCTGACGTATTTTTGTTCAAGTCCATGACATGGGCTAAGAAAGCTTGACATTCATTTTTTAATAAACGAATGGCTTTATGGCTTGATATGACAGTGATTGACTTTAGTGGTTTGGTTGCTTGAATTCGCATAACAGGTTGGTTAGGAATATGAAACTAACAACCTTACGAAAATAATCAATTTTAGCATGATGAGTGGTTAACCAATCAATTCCTAAAATCACATCAAATGCAAGTATCTTTAAAGAGATGAGATCAACAGGTAATGTGATGGTCCCAACCAGAATTAAGCAAGATTTATAAACCGTGGGTGTAACAAAAGTTTCTCCTAACGGATTTTCCACAGATAAGTCAAAGTCTAATTTCTCAGAGGTCAAGTTCAAACGTTGAGCACAAGCAGGAGAAATAAAGGAATGGGTAGAACCGGTATCTAATAAGGTATAAACTTTGCAAGAGTTTATGTTTAGCTTACCCGTGATCACCTCGTTTGGGTTCCTCGCATTTTGGGCAGTCACGACAAACACTCTTCCAAGAACCACCGACTTTGACTTGTCCGGGATAGCCTTTAGAGTCACCATCCCCGCTGGACTTGGTTTCACTACAGGACAATCTCGAGCTATATGACCTTCCTTTTCCACTAACACACATTGAATTGTTGTGGGAAGTTTGGTCTGATGTGTCCCTCTTTCCCTCATTTATAACATATGACCAGTGGTCGTTCTCCTCCCCTAGAAACAGTTGATGCTGGTGCTGACGTCTTCACGTTGTCATTGTTGTACCTCCTCTTTTTGAAATCTACCCCCGACTCGCTTCTTCTACTATTATTGCCACGATTACCACCAGAGTAATTACCGCTTTTGTCTGGATATTTTCCTCCCCGATAGTTATCATTGCTCCGATGACTGCTGCCACCGGTATGACCCTGGTTGTGGTCCTTCAGTTGAACAGACTCATTATCTCGCTATAATAATTGAACCATGTTCACAACATCTGAATATAGAGAAAATTTGTGAGAGATAAGGTATTGACGAATTTTGGTTTTCAAACCTCTTAGAAACATCCGCGTTATACGTTCCTCATTCTCTACCAAATGAGGTGCAAACCTGGATAACTCCACGAACTTAGCCTCGTAATGGGACACAGTAATGTTGTTCTATTTTAGTCTGATAAACTCTACTTCCTTCATATAACGAATACTTTTAAGAAAATATTTGTCATTGAATAGTTTTTGAAACGCTTCCCAAGACATATTGAGTGCGGCTGGCTGGGTACGCTTCACAGATTCCAACCAGTAATCTACCACACCACGGAACATAAAGGTGGCGAATGGAACCTTCTGTTCCTCCATGCATCCCAAGACATCAAATATCTTGGTAATTTGCTTAACCCATGTTTTCGCCTTGATCGAATCCAGCTTTCCCAAAAACTCTGGTGGTCCCAACTCTTTGAACTGCTTGGCGGTGACAAGCCGCGCGTTGCTATTATTTCCACCCGTATTTTATACATGAGTCTCCCTCGTCTGATTTTGCATGAACTGCAAAAAGCTTCTAAACATCACACCATTCATCGTTTGATCGGTGGTGTTGTTTACATGAGGAACATTGTCGTCATGTTGCACGTTCTCCTTGTTGATGATTAAAGGTGTCTCCACGGTCTCATTCACTCTATTGTTAACATTTTCAACTGTCACTCTCAAATACTGCCATAAAACAAGGGTTAATTAAAAAAATTGACATACCACATATTATCCCTATATTCTGACCGACCAATTAAACACAAATAACCTTAGGTAGGACACACTAGCGAAGGATTTACTCGTCTCTCCCTTCCTAGTTCTATTCTCCGATCTCCGTCAGAGACCATATCCCTAAGCTCTGATACCAAATGTGACGCCCCCAAAATAGGTTCAAACAACCCATTTTGAGTCGCCAAATACATGGTACAGAAAATATCTACAACTTCATTATTACAATTATCGTGCAAAATACGACAACACATATGCTGTGAGTTTAAATACAAATATTGCCTTCTAGATAATATCCAAACTCAAATAAGTCTTCATTACAATTATTGATACACTATTTTAAAAATAGTGAGGACTGTTAAAACAACTGACTTGAAACATCACTTCACACCACGACTAATTTCTGCTATATTCTCGGCTCCTGAGAAGAAAAATAGTAAAAAAAAGAAAAGGGTGAGCTCAACTAGCCCAGTAAAGAATATTATGACTAAGAAAATATAGAACAAATTATCGTTAGCCTTCAATAAATCAGATAAAATATAATGGACAACAAGCTTTAGATCAATATTTACAGTGAAAATAACAATTCATTAGAAGAGTTAAGTAGAGAATGAAGTCTACTATCTTTTATGATTTAAAAGTCTGTCATCAATATTTTATCCCTGTAACATCAATCAATATACATCCTGAATCAAATATTCATCTTTACACTCCGGGCCAAAGATATGCATTCGTATCACCAGTTGGTTATGTTCATCTCAACACCCGTCCATCTTTGCACCACGGGCCAAAGATATTCATTAGGTAATCATTCATCTTTGCACTATAGGCCAAAGATATTCAGTTATATCATCATTTAGGACTGAGGATGATGAAAAATATTTTTAAGAAACGAATCCAGTGAGATTCAAGGACAAAGATTAGGGATTTGTACTTTAGTTTATCCAAGTTAAAAAATACTCCATAATAATCAATTGTGGAGCAAAATTCAAGAATGAAGATCAAAACATAGATACAATCAAAGATAATAACCATAATAGACAACTTGGACAAAGAAAAAAAAATTTAATTTTTCTATGAATAGTACTGTATACGTGAATAGTAACTCCGACACAAAAGGTAATAATTTTATAAGAAAAATCATACTTCGTGAATAGTACCGTATTCGTGAATAGTGTCGTATACGTGAATAGTGTCGTATACGTGAATAGTAATCTCAATATGAAAAGGTAAAAAATTTATAATAAAATTCATACCAATATTTTGGCATAATGATATTGAATGAAATAACATTATTTACGAAGAAAATAACATCTCTTACCTTAAAAGAATAGTACTTCTGGCTAAAATATCGGATATAATGTTGAAGAAAACTTACACTGAATAGCAACACTCAAGATATCTAAATACTCACAAAAATACGCTCGATATTATAGAGAGAGAAAACTTCAGATTCTGGTGTGATTTTCAATTCTAACTAAGCACCCTATTTATAGGAAAGTGGTAGCACACCACTTCTGACAATTTTACATACGGAGGATTATTTGCAGCACACCACATTTTGAAATTTCTCTGTACACCAACAAGGACAAGAGTTGGGCTCACCCATTCTAGAAAATCTCCACCAAAATATTTTAATTTTAAATAATATTCAAAAACTTCAATAATTCATAATAAATAGTCCTTTATTAGAAAAATGCGAATTTTATGTCTATTTCTTAGGAAATTTAATTCTCTACAACTTTGTAGAAGAAATTTTTCTAAATTCCAAACAAAAAATGACCGAAATCCACATACGGATGATTTTTAATACCTTCATTCCGACAAAATACTGATAAAACACCTCAGCATTAATTCATTCATTTATATCCATATAAAATAAATATTTTCTTATCATATAAATTAATAATTAATTATTCATAAATAATATTACAGAATCACAATAATGACAACCAGGTCGTTCTCAAGAAAGAGGGGGATTTTCGATAAGGATTTGTCGTTACTGACGCGCAATTAGGTGACAAAACCCCTTTCCTAGACAGAACTTACTTTGACATTACCAATAATGCTATCTAATAATATTATTCAAATAATATGAATTATTGATCTGATAATGGAAAATACTGTGCAGTGACAATTATTGAAACAATAATAATATAAAATATCAACGTAGCAATTATTGAATCAATAAAATAAAATATTGAACAGTAATTACTGTAACAATTATTGAGTAGTGCCTTCTTACGTAAGAATCAATAATCCAAAAATAATGTGCAATACCGTGTGCTACTGTGTAACCACGCGTATTACTATACTTTAACCACCAGGTATTCCAACAGTGTTAACGGTAACAACTACGCCGTTATTTATAAAAAAAACTCATACGTGTCGTTTTCTTCATCTGATAGTTTTTCGTTGTAGGGCCCACAAATAGGTGCGCCATCGTACGAATATTTTCCGACAGCAAGAATATTCCACGACAACAATGAATATTTTATAACCACTTGCTTAGTTAAAATATTTGCGCATTTTACCCATAACTAACCACATTAATCAAATCCGCCCCTTACTATTTCAAAATAATGAATAGAGAAAAATCAATTTTATTTATAATAAGTTGGGTTCTTACAAAATTGGTAATGGTAAGGTCAATATTGATAATGCACATCTTGTTAGTGGACTTGAATTTAATCTTATAAGTGTTAGTCAATTAATTGATAATGGTCATCAAGTATGTTTTGAAAAAGAAAAATGTACAATTTCTAATGGTACTAACAATACTACTCTAGTTACAAAAAGGAAAGGAAATATATATACTCTTGATTTTGAGCAACAGGATGAAGAACTATGTTTTGCATCTGTACAAGATGAGGCTAACTTATGGCATAAAAGGATGGGACATGTTTACATGAATTTAATCAAGAAATTATCCTCAAAGAATCTTATTAAAGGATTGTCGAAAATAAAGTATGAAAAGAAGGGAATATGTGTTCCTTGTCAACTCGGGAAACAAGTAAGAACATCGTTTACGACAAAAAATATAGTATCAACTTCTTCACCTTTGCAATTACTTCATCTTAACTTATTTGGACCAAAAAGACATGCTAGTATTAATGGTAAATTTTATGCATTTGTTATAGTTGATGATTTCTCTAGATATACAAGGGTATTATTTTTGAAAACTAAAGATGAAGCATTTAAAGAATTTGAGAAATTGATAAGAAATTTAAAAACAAAATATAGTCTCAAACTTGTAAAGATAAGAAGTGATCATGGCACTGAATTTCAAAAAGACTTTATAATATTTTGTGATCAAAAAGGAATTAGCCATGAATTTTTAGCCCCAAGAACCCCTCAACAAAATGGAGTAGTAGAAAGAAAGAATAGAACATTGCAAGAAACAGCTAGAACTTTGTTACAAGAAAGTAAACTTCCTAAAAAGTTTTGGGCCGAAGCTGTAAACACCTCTTGTTATGTTTTGAATAGAGTACTTATTCGTCCAATTATTTTGAAAACTCCTTATGAACTCTTAAACAATAAGATTCCTAACATAAGTCATTTCAAAGTTTTTGTCTAAATGTTTTATTCTAAATACTAGTGATAACTTGGGAAAATTTGATGCTAAATCTTATGAAGGAATTTTCATTGGTTATTCACAAAATAGCAAGGCATATCGTGTATTTAATATTAACAAGCTATGTGTTGAAGAATCAATTCATATTACATTTAATGAGACTAACAATGATCTTCCAAAAAAAGAGATGAGGATGTAGGAAATTTGGAGATTTCAATGAATCCAACAAACCGAAAAAGTCTATTCAGCAAGCCAAATGAAGGAATTCAGTAAGCTGTATTTAAATAATTCACATGGAGTGGAACATGAATCAACACAAGAGCATGAAAAAGATTTTCCCCAACAAGAAGAGGTAATGCATAATGTCCAAATGCCAAAGACACCGAAAAATATCATTGGAGATATAAACAAAGGAATCACCACACGGAGAGGCTTGCAAAATCAATTTGCATTCTCTGCATGATTATCACAAATCGAGCCAAAAAATGCTAAGGAATCTATCCTTGATGAAAGTTGGCTAATGGCAATGCAAGAAGAACTTCAACAATTTGAACGATGCCAAGTTTGGGAACTTATGCCCCCTCTTGAAGATGTCTCCATTATTGGAACAAAGTGGGTATTTAAAAATAAGCTTAATGAGCATGGAACGATCACTCGCAACAAAGTAAGGTTAGTAGCTCAAGGATACAATCAACAAGAAGGGATCGACTACAAGGAAACTTATGCCCCAGTTACTAGGGATGAGCAAGTAACCAAATTGGAATCGAAACCGCACCAAAAATCGTACGAACCGCACCAATTAAAACCGCACCAACGGTTCCGGCGTATGTGGCGATTTTAGGTGGGTTGAATAACCAAATTTACGGTTCCGGTTTGGTTACTAGCCAAAATCAAACCGCATAAAACTGAAATCGCACCATGTGTGTGTATGTATGTATTATCTCTAGTAAATTCTAAAGTTGCTCGAGCACTTGATGCATTGGTTAATGTCAATGCTATAATTGTAATAGTCTAATAGATTATTTTTAGTCCTCCCTACAATATATTTTATTCTATCTTCAGTATATACTTTTAATTTTTGGGAAACTAGATAAACATTCTTGCTTATTATCGAATAGTCTCCGTTGTTTTATATAGCTCATATTTTAGTTTTAAAGCATGTTTGATATAATTCTCATTGTCTACTTTGTCACTAAGTTAATTGCTCGATGTAAGTTTTATGTTAAATTTTATTGAAGGCTTAAACTTTTTTGTTGTTTCAATTGGTTTTGGAACCGAAACCGCACCAATTAAAACCGAACCGCACACTTTAAAACTGAACCGCACCAATCACAAGCGGTTTTGGGTGCGGTTTTGAATTTTTCAAACCGCATCTAAGCGGTTTCGGGTGCGGTTTGGACTTCAAACCGCACCATGCTCACCCCTACCAGTTACAAGGCTAGAGTTTATCTGAATCTTGTTAGTATTTGCTTGTTATAAGAAGTTCAAGCTTTATCAAATGGGCGTGAAGAGTGTCTTCCTTAACGGATACATCAATGAAGAGGTATATGTAAAATAGCCTCCTGGATTCGAACATGAGAGGTATCAAAACCATGTTTATAAACTCAAGAAAGCTCTCTATGGTTTCAAACAAGCTCCAAGGGCTTGGTATGAGAGGTTGAGTAAGTATTTACTTTCAAATGGTTTTATTAGAGGAAAAATTTATTCAACATTATTTATTAAGCATACAAATAAAGATATTATTATTATTATTCAAATATATGTGGATGATATAATATTTGGTGCTACTAATGATTTTCTTTGTGAGTAGTTTTCAAAGTGTATGCATAAGGAGTTCGACATGAGATTAATGTGAGAGCTTAATTACTTTTTGGGACTCCAAATCAAGCAAACAAAGGAAGGTAGATATATCCATCAAACCAAATATACAAAAGAGCTACTCAAAAGATTTGGTTTTGAATGATCCAATTCAAAGGCTACACCAATGAGTACTTCAATAAAGATAACTTCTGATGAAAAAGGTATAGATGTAGAATTGACCAAGTACCGAGGTATGATTGGTTGTCTATTATATTTAACTGCATCTAGACCTGATATAATGTATAGTGTATGTCTTTGTGCACAATTTTAAGCAAAACCTAAGGAATCCCACTTACAAGTTGTTAAAAGAATTTTTAAATATTTAAGTGGTACTGTTAATTTGGGATTGCTTTATCCAATTTCCAACCATTTTGAGCTAATGGGCTACTCAGATGCTGATTATGCAGGATGTCAAATTGATAGAAAAAGTACCAGCTGTGCTTGCATATTTTTGGGTCACAGTCTTGTGACATGGCATAGTAAAAAGTAAACTTTAGCTGCTTTATCAACCACTGAGGGTGAATATCTAGTTACAGGGAGTTGCTGATCTCAAATATTATGGATGAGGCAAACTCTATGTGATTTTGATATTTTATGTGATAGTGTGCCTATTTATTGTTATAATTCTAGCATTATTGATATATCAAAAAATTCTGTTTTGCATGCACGTACAAAACATATAGAGGTTAGACATCATTTTTTAAGGGATAATGTTTCAAAAGGTTTAATTAAATTAATTTTTATTCATACAGAAAAAAAATTAGTTGATATTTTTACTAAACCCTTAAGTGAAGAAATGTTTTGCATTTTAAGGAGAGAACTTGGAATGTGCATGGTATAAATAGTGTTCACATACTAAAATATTTCATGCATAAATTATTTTTGAACCTATAGTATATCTGCATATTATTGGAATACATCTATTTGATATTCATTATTTGTTCATGAGTCTAATGATACTGACAGCTATTTGCTACTGGAAAACGCACCGATGTAGATAATTATTTGGCTCAATTCACGGAATTATCTCTTCATATCTTTTGAACAGTCTTTCTAGATATTATCATGATTTTCTTTGAGATTTGAAAAGATGTGAACTTAAGAGTCTTTTGTCTTCTCGAGACATCTACTCAGTTTCCAACTCTTCTCTATTAAACTCTCTTCTCTCACTTTATCATACACAAATCAGAAAATCCTTTTTCTCTTGTCGTGTTTATGCTCTCGAATTCCTGCTAAGAATGAAGACTCGAGCCAGTAAGCGATCTTGTGGTATTAACGAAGGCCAACAGTCTCGATCTCCATACACAGTGAGAACTCAGAAGAAATCTAAGCAGCGTCTGTGCATGTATCGTCTGATGACACCACTCTTTCTGATGGGTCAGATTCAAGTTTTTCGTTCCAAAAATTTTCAGAATCACACCAAAAAGGGAAGCCGAAACTATCTCCAGACATCGAGAATCCTTCATCTCAACCTGAATCTCCTTCAGCTTTGGTAAACTTTGTTTCTCCTTTTTCTGATCTGCTGGATAACTTCTTTAGAGGCAAAGTTTTGAAGCACGTTTTAAAACTTCAATTTCTACAAAACAGTTCGTTTATGAAAAAATTATGGATTTATTCTATTTTAAAAATTCCTCTCCAGAAAAACTTTTTACTTCATGTGGTATGTCTGCTATGCTTTTTCCCCCCAACAAAAGCGTATCCTTGTTTGGTCTAACAATTTTACACTAATCTTGAGTGTAACGGTGATTGTTACACATCTTTTGTTAAGGGAAAATCTTTGTTTTTCACTATTGTTGATTTTGGGAGTATTTTTAATATTCCATCCACATGTCCACTTTAAAGGGTGCTGCAAATATCCCTTTCCCTCCTATTGAGAAACTTCGTACTGTTATGGATAATCATACGTTGTCTTCTCTATTTACCCCAAAGACAATTGATATTTGTCCAACCGCTTGTGTTTTGCACAAATTGATATGCTACAATTTGTTTCCCCGAATTAGTGGTGGTGCAGATTTCACGTATCAAGATTTAGTGGTTGTGGCAATGATTTTAAAAGGTGTCTCTTTTAATTTTTCACTCATGATGTTGTCTCACATGTTTAGTTGTATTCGTCAGTCCAAGAAATGTCTTCCTCATGGTTGTTTTCTTACCAAAATGTTCCTACATTTTAAAATTCCTCTAGATGATGAAATTGTTGTATCACATAATGAATTTCTTGATTCTGCCAACATGAAACAATCTTATATTTCCTTTGTCGATGGTGTGTTTGTTCGGATAGTTTCTGATCCTTCTCATATTCCACATAATTCTGTTGTCGCTGATTTGCCATCTGATAATCCATCATCATCCACTCTACCAAATTCTTCTATTGCATCTCCTGAAGTGATAAATTTATTGACTCAAATTCTTCATAACCAATAAATTATGCGGAATGATATTATTGATGTCAAACAAAGACTTAATGTTTTAGAGAAAGGCAAGCTGCCCATACGGGCTGATGATTTAAAGTAGTATTTCTCGCATGTGGAAGATGAATTTATTGATTTGCAGGCTGGGTTTGAACTACAAACAGTAGTGATGGTTGAAGCTCTTCAACGAAAGATTAATAGAAATTCATGCCAGCTCAGTCAAGAGATGAAGTTTATCAGTTATCAACTTGGAGAATTTGCTGATTTTATGGCGACAAGGTTTAATGATGTTGGTCAGAAGTTGCACTTTCAAAGGATGTATGCACCAATTCCCGAATGGCTCGATGCAATTTGATGGCCGAATATGTTGGTGAATTTATGGACCTTCCCCTTCCCAATCCTACTTTTATTCCTTGTCCCCCTCGTTTTGCAGATTCTTTATCCTTGGAAGAACGTCTTCACCGTATTCTTCATCGTCCTTATTTTACTCGCCGTACACCTACCAGGGCGAATGTTAAAGATCTTGATTGATAATCTTTTTGGATGATGACAAAGGGGGAGACACATTGGGGTGGTGGACTTCTGATAGGGGTGGTGGACTACTGATTTGCTGATTATGTTGATGTTTATGTTACTGAGACTATTTTTAATTTTTTGTTATGTTTTAATTTTTGTTAAGTCTAATATATTTGCAGGTTGTGGATTATGCCTAAACAAAAGGCATGATGGGTAATTGGTTTTGATTATTGAATAATTTTGATTCTATTAAATATCCTAAAATTTGAAATATGCATGAATTTAGGGGGAGCTATAATTTTTGGTGTTGTCATCATCAAAAATGGGGAGAATGTTGACTTATTAATATTCTAACCTTATTGTTTTGATGATGACTTGGGTTTTTGTACTAAATTGTTTATTGTGAAATTTCAAGAAATTGATAAAAGGATCATTGATGATTTGATGAAAAACTTTGAAGACTTTTGTGTCCTAAGAATTTAATGTAAGGTCATTACAAATATTTAATTTTTCAATTCAAGGCTCTAGGACATTTTATGTGCATTTAATATGATAAGTATTTTATGCATGCGTAAAATTGAGAAGGTATATAAATTGAATTATCAACTGATTTTAATATTCGGGATTTATGAAATTAATTGATAAAGTGGTTAGTATATATTGCCGTATGTGATATTATTTTGGAAGAGTTCAAATGTGGTTATTACTCTATTTTTCCAAGATCGTCCTAATTTTATAAGTTTGTATGTTACACGTGTGAGGTGATTTGATAAGTATCAGAGTTGTTGTGCATCTTGAAAGTTGTAAATTGTTGACTGCATAAATCTCGGAACTCATATATATCATGATTATCCTAGAAAGTTGTTTTGGTTAGTCACTTTGCATAATTACGGAACTAACACTCTGTTGGATTTCGTGACTTATTCCAAAACAGTAGTGGGTTATCTCTTTAGTGGTTTGTTTTTGAAGAAGTCAAACAAACAATATATCTGTTTTGTGGAGATATACTTGGACCGATATGTACTGATTTTATTTGATATATCTCTAACGAAAATTATACTTGATTATCTTGAGAAGATATATGTTGGCAACAGAAATAATTTTTTGTTTATTGTAACGGAATTTATTTGATTACAACGGTAATAATTTTTTAGCTATAAAAAGCAACTCAGATATCTTTTTAATATACAACACATGAATTAATTTTTGGACTATCATACTTGAAAAATCATTATATTATTCTTGGTGGAATTATACAAGTTGCTGTGTAATTAAATTCAAATTGTTTTTCAGCAAATTTTTTGTGAGCTCTAAATTGGTGATATCTCTTTACTCTTTGATTATTGCATACATTAATTGAGCCTTGCATTGTTAAATTGTTTATTTGTTTTGATCATTAGACCTCTATATTTGTAATTTTCTTATTTAGACTAAGTGTTGTCTAAAAGAATTTAATCCAAGTTGATTAAGAATTGTTTACAAACAGGTTCAAGGAAGCATAGGTGCTTAAGGAGCGCATTGGTGCACAAGGAGCAAAAGTGCTCAAGTGAATTATTGTAATTCAAGATTTGAAAGAATCTGTTTTGTAAAAAGAGTCGATTTTAAGAAATAAAGTGAGTCTCCAATACTAGTTGGTATTGGACGTGGACTAGGCTATTATTATAGAGGGTAATAGCTGAACCACATAAAAAATCTTGGTGTTCATTTTATTAATTGCTTTACCTTAATTTCTCACAAAAGTTATTTAATTACATTGATAATTAAAATTTGAATATTTTCTTTATCTTAAGAAAATTTATTAACACTAAGTATTTTCACAAAGTTATAAATTCAGCAAGACATTTGCATTAAACAATAAAACCAAAGACTCAGTCCAATAGTCCATATTCATTCAGCAAGTTGTATTCATTAATATAATAGGATGAATTCAGTAGTTTGGTTTAAAGTTCAAAAATTGGTCATAGTTTATTCCCACACTTATTCAATCCCCCTTCTATGTATGTCTTATCTGAATTTCAGTGTACTTCCCTAATTATTACCAAATAACATGTACAATGAAATACCCACAATTAGGTACCAATAAGATTGACTTTCTTAACAGTAAACATACAAAGTTAGAAACTAACCTTTAATTTAGGATCAACGATGGGGGAGGAGAAATTCGAACACAACCATCACAATAACCCACAACCACCACAACAAACCAAATAGCTTCTCCTTCGAAATTTAGGGCTTGTTAGGGAGGGAGGAGAGAAATAGGGGAAAGATAGTGGCAATCAGACCAAAATTAGGGCTAGAGGAGAGAAATATGCATATAAATCAAAAACCCAAGACTGAAATTACCTCTAGGGTTCCAATTTGAGCAGGGCAAAGAGACTTGCATTATAGGATTCCACTTTGAGTGAGCAGATAGATGGAGTAAGTGAACGAGAAGTATGGAGTTTATCGGCAAAGTAGAGAGAGATGGAGTGAGGAGGGACGACGGAGAGATGGATACATCGGAGCTAGAGGGAGGAGGCAATTTTCTTTTTTCTTTCTTTTCCATAAATTTGTTTGCTGAAGAATTATTTCATTCAATATCAAGTACTGAGGAAAAATTGTATGATAATAATGATGAAATTGCTTTAGTTGAGGATATCATTCCTTATGTTTATCAAATATATGATACTTTGGAAGATGCTGAAAGTTTTTACAGAAAATATGCGAAACAGTTGGATTTGAAGTAAGAATAAAAACTAGCAAAAAAACATGTGATATCTGAAGATTTTTTTTTCTAGATTATATCAATGTCGTAAAACTGGATATATGGTTGTTAAGAAAAATGAGATTGTAACTGATGATGAATATAATAATGTGGTTAGGGAAAAATGGAGGAGGGACTCTATTGATAGAACAGAATGTAGAGAAAATTTTTATGTTGTGCATGATAGGAGTAAAGATAAATGATTTGTGTCTACACTTGAATTAAATCACAACCATGAATTTGTGTCCCCAAGTAAAGTTTCACAAATTCAAACACACAAAAATATTTCAGGAGTTGCTAGGGATTTGATTGAAACCCTTAATAATATTGGGATTGGTCCAAGTAGGATGATGAATGTTCTGAACTCATTGGGATGAGGTATATATGAGCAATGTTGTCTTCTATGAAATGGATGTGCAAAATATATTTAGAGATATTAGACGTGATGGTATTGATTCGAATGATGCATAGGGTGCAATAGATTACTTTAGAAAGTTACAGTATGAGAGTCCGAGTATTTTTTATTTTAGTGTCAAACCAGGCATGGATAATCGTATCGGATGTATTATGTGGGTAGATTATTGGTCAACTATTTATCATAATTTTGGTGACGTTACTTTTGATACGACATACCTAACAAACAAATATTTCATGCCATTTGCTCCTTTCACGAGTGTAAATCATTATTACCATTATGTATTGTTTGGGTATACACTCTTGAGCGATGAGACTGAGGATACATTTGTATGGTTATTTGAGCGGTGCCTTGAAGTAATGAATTACAAACATCCCATAACCATTGTCACTGATCAAGATCGTGTTATGCGAATGCGATTGGTAGGGTTTTTCCTAATACACACTATGCATTGGGTACCTGGCACATTAGCAAAAAATATCCTAAAAAACTTGGGCATATTTATTGATCTCATCCAACTTTTAAGTCAGATTTTAACTACTGCATCTTTAAGTGTTTGACTATTTAAGAATTTGAGGACAGATGAAATTTGTTACTTGAAAACTATGGTCTACAGAATCACGAATGGTTGAAATCTCTATATGAATTAAAGGAAAAATGGATTGGGGTGTATTCAAAAAATTTCTTCGCAGGGGGAATGACTACTTCTTCTAAGAGTGAAAGTATGAACAGTTTTTTTTGACGAATTTGTCAATACTTCCATAGGTATTGAAGATGTTGTTTTAAAGTCCCAAAAATCTATTGAGAGCAGTACATCAAAGAGAAACAAGATGATTATATCACAGTCAATCGTGCAAGGACACTTGTTATTAGAGATCCGTTAGAGATGCATGTACCTAAAATATATACTAAAGAAATGTTTCGGTGTTTTTAAATTGAACTGACAAAATCGCACAAGTTAACTTCTAAAAAGGTGTCTGCAGTGGTAGAACCAGAACGTTTTTGTAAGGGAGTCAAAAAATTTAAACCAAGCGAGCCGAAATTATTAATACCACCACTTGCAAGTTCAATCCTTTTTCCAAGGTAGATTAGAGAAAAACTATAAATTTGAAATAACTCCACCATATTCCAATTACACTGAAATAAGTCCGATAACACAATGCTTTCTGCCAACAAACTGAAACAGTTAATTTACATCAACAAACTAACACCATTAACTTTGACATAAACCATTCACAAACATGAAAATACAAGCCAAGACACAAAGAAGAAGAAAAAGAATCAAATAAGTATACAAATTATAGAGTAAGTCAGAAATCTCGTGTGGTAAGTGCTGCTCACTACACCAATTATGATGCTGCTTGTGCACAACGATTTAATCATTCTAACTGTAAAATGAACATATTCCCAATAGTTTTATATAAGCACCTAAGTATAGACACATTCCTACTCGTTTACATGTTTGTGACCAAACTGGGAGATCAAGTCTCCTACCAAAACAAAAGCATTCCTAGTTAGGAATAATTTGAGAAGGTAATCATGGAGTACAAAAAACTCAACCCCTTTTCAAATTATCAACGTCAGTCTAGTTCCCATCTTATTTCATATTTGTTTTTAATGTCTTTCTAATTGAAAGTATTATGTGAACTTCAACCAATCAAATTGTCAAAGTAAGTATACATTTACAAAATTATAAAAATAACTTGCAAAAAAAATAAAATAAACTAAGAGTTGTACTCAACAAAATAGAATAAGACATTGCTATAAGTTTTGTAGCTGGAAAATGCTGGAAAATAACAAAGAGAACAGCCTATTTTTACAAGTGATTCATAGAGACACATAAAGCAAATGTCATTGATCTGATGGATTAACTCTGAGGTCTCGAAATGACAAGCCAATTAGATTTACTTGATTCATTCAATTATACCAGACAGCTAGAAATAAGAGATTTACTAAGATCATTTCCTCACATCTGCCATAGAGCAAAATGACGATAGAAAATTAACAAAAAGACCCAAACAGATGAAAGTTAAGATTTTCAGAGAGAGAAATATTACTTACTCGGTTCTGATCGATAACATCAACAATGACAACGAGCTTGTCGTAGTCTTTGCCGTAGTTCACGAGGGCAACTCTCCCAATCTCAACGTAACGCTTGAACGGCTATACAGAAAAAAAGAAGACATAATACTAAATCAGTTGCTCAGCTTCAAAATTTATAAATGCAATTAGTGATTAGCTGAAATAATTGAGGAGAAATACTCACTATGATTGCGAGGCGGAGCAGACTGCAGAACCTCTATTGTTGGCGACTAGTTGACTGCCCCCCGCCCCCACCCCCCCACCCCTAGTTCCGCCTGAACCGCCGATCTACCGGGGTCAGATGCCCCCCCCCCTCGCCCCCTAGTTCCGCCTCTGGGTGTCTGAGTTGTCGACTTCTGATTCAAAAAACTACTTGGTATTCAAAGTGATAGTTCTTGAATCTTGTCGTATGTATTTTCACAGTTGTGCATAGGACTGAGCAAAAAGCGAATAAGACCGAACCGAACCAAATTTTTTTTACTAAATTTTTTCGATTATTCAGTTACTTTTAGTAATTCGGTTATACTCGATTTCATTTCCGATTTTTGGTTTCAGGATTGGTTTTTGTTTTTTTGTTATTTGGATAACTGAATAACCGAAATAGGAAAAAAAAGGGAGACTTTGTTGTTATTCACTTATTCTCTTCTCTCACCAACTCACAGTCATTACACTCATACTCGTTCATCTCTCATGGTCTCACCTCTCAATCTCATCTCTCACCTCTCACCTCTCACCCTCAGATCTTACATCTCTCGTCTCACTACTTAAAACCCAAATTGATCTATCATCTCTCACTATCAGATCTTAGATCTCTCATCTCTCACCCATGTTCCTCAGATCTCTTACTCTCTACCCTAGTGCCCTAACCCAAAAGCCAAAAACCCAGTCTGGCAGTCCGCTCCGCCTCTGAACGGACCAAGTTTGGACGGACCAAGTTCCTCTTTCCTCCGACAGCCTCTATCTCCGAAGTTCGAGGTATCTACTTATATTTCCCTCTAATGTTTCTGTTTGGTTGCTTTAACTTGCTTACAAATTTAATCCATACAGAGTTTTATATTAAAATTTATTAGAAATTAATCACTTCGTTCTGAAAATAATTATATTGAAGAATTTGCCTATGGTTTACTTTTTTGTTTGATTTAAATGCTATATGTTATTGCCATTCTCTTTAAGTTTATATTGAATGAGTGGAATTTGGTTACCATTTTTTTCCCAGCAACCTTCTTTTAGACTTGGAATTTTACTTGTTTTGAAGTTTAGAAAACTGTTCGTTGACATTCTCTTGCATATTATATTGTTTTCAGAAGTTAGCAAAATGGCATTAATTTAAACAGTACTGTTGTAATGTAATGTGAATATGATGGTGCATACTTTTACCAAATACAATATTTTGTTGGTAATTTCAAATTCAAAGTTAGTAATTCTTACATAATAGACTCATTTTACAATGTTTTACCATAATGGACTAATGTCAAATTCGTAAGGGATGATTTTGAAAGTTCAAGGGAAATGCATACATATAATTGCTTTGTGATTAAAGATCAAACAAGTACTTAAATTATTTCAAAAGCAATATTAGTACCTCATCTGATGAATAATTAAAATGATTAGAATGAAGCTTTATAAAGCAACAAAATCGAGTTGTGATGATCAGCCTTCTTAGGTGCCTTAATCAAATACATACATACATACATACATATATATATATATATATATATATATATATATATTGTTGTTGTTATATTAATCAAATACACAATTCTTCAATAAGATTGTGTTTTACTCTACTTGTTTGTCACAAATGGATGAAATTGATGCATATTGTTGCCCAAATGAACTGGATACATTGGTTATAATCCACTATTTTTCAATGAAAACTTATATTGTTGAACTCCAAATGTAGGTAACTTATCCTTTTCAAACTTTCTTTATTAATCTAATTTGATTTGTTTGAAATTTTCAGATAATATCAAGAAGTCTTTTAAATGATTTGCAAATGGTGGACGATACAGAAGAGTCTAACCTTGATGACCTTGATGCAATTGGACATGGGAAAGAGTCAGGTAGCAATGTTCCCACCAATATAGAGTCCAGGTCAAAGGAAACCTCGACAAGTAGAAGGACTACGGGACAGTCAGAAAGAGTCAGGTGGCAGTGTTCCCACCAATATAGAGTTCAGGTCAAAGGAAACCTCGACAAGTACAAGGACTACGTGTGACGCCCCCAAAATAGGTATACATCACCCATTCTGAGTCGCCAAATACATGGTACAGAAACAAATACAACTTCATTATAATAATTGTCGTGCAAAATACGACAACACAAATACTGTGAGTTTAAATACAAATATTGTATTCTAGACAATATCCACACTCAAATAAGTCCTCATTATAATTATTGAAACACTATTTTACAAAATAGTGAGGATTGCTAACACAACTAACCGGAAACATCACTCCACATCCCGACTAGTTCCCGCTATATTCTCGCCTCTTGAGAAAAATGGAACAAAAAGGAAAAGGGTGAGCTCAACTAGCCCAGTAAAGAATATTATGACTAAGATAATAAGCAACAACTTATCATTAGTCTTCAACAGGAAAAAATCTGATAAAATATAATAGACAACAAGTTTTATATCAACAACTGTAGCGGAAACAGCAAACCATTAGAAGAGTCAAGTAGAGAATGAGTTCTACTATCTTCTAAGATTTAAAAGTCCATCATAAATATTTTATCCCTGTAACAACAATCAATAATCATCTTTAATCAAATATTCATCTTTGCACTACAGGCCAAAGATATTCATTTGTATCACCAGTCGGTCATGTTCATCTCAACACCTGTTCATCTTTGCACTACGGGCCAAAGATATTCATCAGTTAATCATTCATCTTTGCACTACAGGCCAAAGATATTCAGTAATATCATCATTTAGAACTGAGGATGATGAAAAATATTTTAAAGGAAACGAATCCAGTGAGATAGAAAGACAAATATTAGGGATTCGTATTACAGTTTATCCAAGTGCAATAATATTCCATAACAACCAATTTTGAAGTAGAATTCAAAAATAAAGATCAAAATATGGATACAATCAAGGATAGTAACCATAATAGACATCTTGGATAAAAAAAAATTTATTTTTCGGTGAATAGTGCCGTATTCGTGAATAGTGCCGTATACGTGAATAGTAATTCCGACACAAAAAGTTTCAAATTTGATAAAAAAAATCATATCAATATTTCAGCATAATGATATTGAAGAAATAATATCATTTAAAAAGAAAATAATATTCCTTACCTCAAACGAACGGTACTTCTGATCAGAATATCGTATATGAGGCTGAATGAAACTTGTGTTGAATAGAAACTCTCAAAGTATCAAAATACTCACAAAATACGCTCGAGAATATAAAGAGAGAAAGAGTGAAAACTTATGAATTCTGGTGTGATTTTCAATTCTAACTTAGCCCTCTATTTATAGGAAAATGTTAGCACGCCGAAGCAGACTTGACTTGCAACCTGATGGCTTTACCTGCTACTATTCCCATCCACCACATTTGAATAAAAATTTCAGCACATTTATCAACAACCAAAAGTGAGGCCCACCAATTCTAGAATTTTTCACCAAAATGATAAATTCTGAAACTTCAATAATTTCTAAACCAGTCATCTCTTAAAATTCATAACAAATCATACGTTCATTTTTAACGGTTCAAAATTTGTGGATATATACTCAACTTATATATGTATAACATATCCAAAAATCACAACGATCCAACGGTCGGATTAAAAATTATAACTCACGCAATATAACTCAAAAACACTGGTTTGATTTTTTTAATACCTCTATTCCGATAAAAATACTGATAAAACAACTCATCATTAATTCCTTCATTTATAACCACAAAAATATATCCTTCATTTATATCCCCAAAAAAAATTCTTATCATATAAATCAATAATTAATTATTCACAAATAATATCACAGAATCACAATTATGACAACCAGGCCGTTCCCAGGAAAGAGGGGGCTTTCCAATAACGATTTCTCCTTACTGGCGCGCAATTAGATGACCAAACCTCTCCTTAGACAGAACTTTCTAGACATTGTCAATAATGTTATCTAATAATATTATTCAAATAATATGAATTATTGATCTGATAATGGAAAATACTGTGCAGCAACAATTATTGAAACAACAATAATATAAAATATCAACGCAGCAATTATTGAATCAATAAAATAAAATATTAAACAGTAACTACTGTAACAATTATTGAGTAGTGCCTTCTTACGTAAGAATCAATAATTGGTGCAATACCGTGTGCTACTGTATTTTAACCACCGGGTATTCCAACAGTATTAACGGTAACAACTACGCCGTTATTTATAAACAACTTATACTTGTCGTTTTCTTCATCCAATCGCTTTCCGTTATGGGGCCCACACAAGGCTGCGCCGTCGTACGAATATTTCCCGACAGCAAGAATATTTCACGACCAAACGAATATTCCCCGACAAAATGAATATTTTATAACAACTTGCTTATTTTGCAAATTTTACACATTTCACCCATAACCAAAGTATTATATCAAATTAACACATTATTCACAATAATATTTAGAGAAAATTTGATTTTATTCATTAATAAGTTGGGGTCTTACAACCTCCCCTCCTTATAAAATTTCATCCTCGAAATTGACGTACGTACCTGGTATTTCGAAAAGGTGAGAATACCTCACTTTCATTTCTGATTCCAACTCCCAGGTCATTTCTTCAATAGCATGGTTTCTCCACAAAATCTTAACTTGTGGTATAACCTTCGTGCGTAGAACATGCTCTTTCCTATCCAATATCTTAACAGGTACCTCCTCATACGTTAAATCTTCGGCTATCTCGTCTGGTTCTAACTCAATTATGTGGTTCGGGTCTTTCACATATTTACGAAGCACAGATACGTGAAAAACATTATGAACACGAGACATGCTTGGAGGTAATGCGAGTCGATATGCCACATTTCCTATTCGGTCAAGAATTTCAAATGGACCAACAAATCGTGGATTGAGCTTTCCTCTCTTCCCAAATCTTGTAACTCCTTTCCATGGTGCAACACGTAACAATACATGATCTCCAATACTAAATTCTACATCCTTTCGATGAAGATCCGCATAACTCTTTTGTCGATCATGTGCCGTTTGTATACGTTGTCGAATTATTTGGATCTTCTCTGTAGTTATGCGTACCAATTCTGGTCCCAACAACGTTGCTTCTCCCACTTCGTCCTAGCATACTAGAGAACAACACTTTCATCCATACAAGGCTTCAAATGGAGCCATACCTATACTTGCTTGATAACTGTTGTTGTAGGAGAATTCCACCAGTGGCAAGTACTTATCCCAACTTCCTTTGAAATCTAGAACACAGAGTCTTAATAGATCTTCAAGGGTTTGAATAGTCCTCTCTGATTGCCCGTCCGTTTGAGGATGGTATGCTGAACTGAATCGTAAATCCATGCCCATAGCTTTCTGCAAGCTAACCCAAAATCGTGAAGTGAATCTTGGGTCACGATCCGAAACTATGGATACTGGCATGCCATGCAATCTTACAATCTCATTCACGTACATACTAGCAAGACGTTCAAGGGAATAAGTCTCACGTATAGGTAAGAAATGGGCAGACTTGGTTAATCTATCAATAATTACCCAAATCGCATCTAAGCCTTGATAAACCTTGGGAAGACCCATAACGAAATCCATAGTAATGTGTACTCACTTCCATTTCAGAATCTCAAGTGGTTGTAATGGACCCTTTGGTACTTGATGCTCCGCTTTTACACGTTGACAAGTTAAACACCTCGAGATAAGCTCCGCGATCTGTCTTTTCATATTGCTCCACCAAAATGTATGTCGAAGATCATGATACATTTTGGTACTCCCAGGATGAATTACAAATGGTGTGTTGTGTGCCTCCTTCATGATTCTATGCTTTAAGTCAAAATCGTTAGGAACACAAAGTCTGGAGTTGACTCGAAGTATTTCTTCTTCATCGATTCTTGCTTCTGGAATAGCACCTTCTTGCACTTTCTTCTTCATACGCATCAGCCCCATGTCCGTAGCTTGAGCAGCTTTAACTTTATCGATTAAAGTCGGTTCTACTCGTATATTTGATATTATCATGTGGGTACTTGGAGCCTTCATCTCTATCTCCATCCTTTGTAAATCATACATAATAGGCCTTTGCATTAACAACACTGCACTCGTACCCGTATATGATCTTTTACTCAATGCATCAACTACTACGTTCACTTTTCCAGGATGATATTGGATGGTATGATAGTAATCTTTCAACAGCTCGAGCCAACGTCATTGCCGCATGTTGAGTTCCTTTTGGGTGAAGAAATATTTGAGGCTTTTATGATCTGTATAGATCTCTACTTTCTCCCCATACAGGTAGTGTCTCCAGATCTTCAACACGAAAACGACTGCTACCAACTCCAAATCATGAGTAGGATAATTCCTCTCATATTCTTTGAGTTGTCGCGAGGCATAGGCTATGACTTTTCCATGTTGCATGAGAACACATTCTAACCCTTTGCCTGAAGCATCGCTGTAAATAACAAATTCATCCGAACCAGATGGTATTGTCAGAACAGGTGCCGAAATGAGTCTCCTCTTGAGTTCTTGGAAACTCTTCTCGCATTCCTCACTACATACGAATTTTGTATCTTTCCGAGTCAGCTGAGTTAACGGAGTAGCGATTCGAGAAAATCCTTCCATAAATCTCCGATAATAACCAGCTAAGCCCAGAAAGCTACGTACTTCGGTTACCGACTTCGGTTGCTCCCAACTTTGTATGGCTTCAATCTTCGCCGGGTCGACAGATACTCCATGTTTTGACACCACGTGCCCAAGGAATGCTACTTTCTCAAGCCAGAACTCGCATTTCTTCAGTTTGGCATATAGCTTGTTTTCACGAAGCCTTTGCAATATCAGTTTCAAATGGCGCTCATGATCTTCATGACTTTTGCAATAGATGAGGATGTCATCAATAAAGACAACAACGAACTGATCTAAATATTCTTTGAACACACGGTTCATCATATCCATGAAGGCAGCAGGAGCATTAGTCAATCTAAAAGACATGACTAAGAATTCATAATGTCGTACCGAGTTCTGAAGGCAGTCTTTGGAATATCCTCAGTTTTAATCTTCAGCTGATGATATTCAGAACGAAGATCGATCTTTGAAAAGAATTGTGCTCCTTGCAATTGGTCGAACAGATCATCAATACGAGGTAGCGGATACCTATTCTTGATGGTGACATGGTTCAATTCTCGATAGTCAATACAAAGTCGCATACTCCCATCTTTCTTCTTTACGAATAAAACAAGAGCACCCCAAGGAGACGTACTAGGACGAATGAAACCGAGGTCTAACAATTCCTGTAATTGGACTTTTAACTCCTGAAGTTCAATAGGAGCCATTCGATATGGGATTTTAGAAATGGGCTTTGTACCGGGTTCAAGGTCAATAAAGAATTTAACTTCACTTTCTGAGGGTAGACCAGGAAGTTCTTCAGGAAATACGTCAGAAAATTCACTAACAACAGAAATATTATTCAAATCTGACGTGTTTTTGTTCAAGTCCATAACATGGGCTAAGAAAGCTAGACATCCGTTTTTTAATAAACGAATGGCTTTATGGCTTGATATAACAGCGATTAATTTTAATGGTTTGGTTGCTTGAATTCGCATAACAGGTTGGTTAGGAATATGAAAACTAACAACCTTACGAAAATAATCAATTTTGGCATGATGAGTAGTTAACCAATCAAATCCTAAAATCACATCAAAAGCAAGTATCTTTAAATAGATAAGGTCAACAGGTAATGTGATTGTGCCAACTTGGATTAAGCAAGATTTATAAAATGTAGATGTAATAAAAGTTTCTCTTAACGGAGTCTCCACAGATAGATCAAAGTCTAATTTCTTCGGAGTCAAGTTTAAACGTTGAGCACAAGCAGGAGAGATAAAAGAATGGGTAGAACCGGTATCTAGTAAAGTATAAACTTCGTAAGAATTCAAGATTAGCTTACCCGTGATCATCTCGTTCGGGTTTCTCACGTTTTGGCCAGTCACGACAAACGCCCTTCCAGGAACCGCTGATTTTGACTTATCCGGGATAACTTTTGGAGTCACCATCCCCGCTGAACTTGTTTTTGCTATAGAACACTCTCGAGCTATATGACCCTCCTTTCCACAATTATAACATACCTTGGATTGTTGTAGGCAGTTTGGGCTGATATGTCCCTCTTTCTCGCATTTGTAACAAACGACCGGTGCTCGTTCTCCTCCCCTAGAAACAGTTGATGTTTGTGCTGACGTTTTTACGTTATTATTGTTGTACCTTCTCTTCTTGAAATCTCTTCCCGACTCGCTCCTTCTATTGTCACGGCCACGATTTCCACCAGAGTGGCTATCGCTTTTGTCCGAATATTTTCCTCCCTGCTGGTTTTCATTGGTCCGATGACCGCTGCCACCGGTATTACCTTGGTTGTGTTCCCTCGGTTGAATATACTAATTATCTCGCTCTAATAATTGAGCCCTATTTACAACATCTGAATATAAAGAAAATTTATGAGAGATAAGATATTATCGAATCTCAGGTTTTAAACCTCTCAGAAACATCCTTGTCATTCGTTCCTCATTCTCGACCAAATGAAGTGCAAACCTGGATAACTCTGCAAACTTCGCCTCGTACTGGGACACCGTCATGTTATTTTGTTCCAGTCTAATAAACTCCACCTCCTTCATATGACGAATACTTTCAGGAAAGTACTTGTCATTAAACAGTTTTTGAAATATTTTCCAGGACATGTTGAGTGCGTCAGGCTGGGTACGCTTCACAAACTCCCACCAGTAGTCTGCCTCACCGCGGAACATAAAGGTGACGAATGGAACCTTCTGTTCCTCCGTGCATCCCAAGACATCGAATATCTTGGTAATTTGCTTGAACCACGTTTCTGCCTTGATCGGATCTAGCTTTCCCTGAAAGTCTGGTGGTCCCAACTCTTTAAACTGCTTGGCCGTGACAAACCGTGCGTTGTTATCATTTCCACCCGTATTCTGCACACGAGTCTCCCTCTTCTAATTTTGCATGAACTGGAAAAAGCTCCAAAATTCCATCATTCATCGTTTGCTCGGTAACGTTGTTTACAGGAGGAATATTGTCAGTCTGTTGCACATTCTCCTGATTGGTAGCTAAAGGTGTTTTCACGGTCTCATACACTCCATTGTTAACGTTCTCAGTAGCCATTCCTAAATACTACCATAAAACAAGGGTTAATTAAACAAATTAACATATCACATAATATCCCTATAATATGACCAACCAACAAATAAGCTTATGTGGACACACTAGCGAAGGATTTACTCGTATCTCCCCTTCTAGTTCTATTTCCCGATCTCCGCCAGAGACCATATCCCTAAGCTCTGATACCAACTGTGACGCCCCCAAAATAGGTATACATCACCCATTCTGAGTCGCCAAATACATGGTACAGAAACAAATACAATTTCATTATAATAATTGTCGTGCAAAATACGACAACACAAACACTGTGAGTTTAAATACAAATATTGTCTTCTAGACAATATCCACACTCAAATAAGTCCCCATTACAATTATTGAAACACTATTTTACAAAATAGTGAGGACTGCTAACACAACTGACTGGAAACATCACTCCACACCCCAACTAGTTCCCGTTATATTCTCGCCTCTTGAGAAAAATGGAACAAAAAAGAAAAGGGTGAGCTCAACTAGCCCAGTAAAGAATATTATGACTAAGATAATAAACAATAACTTATCATTAGTCTTCAACAGGAAAAAATCTGATAAAATATAATAGACAACAAGTTTTAGATCAACAACTACAGCGGAAACAGCAAACCAATAGAAGAGTCAAGTAGAGAATGAGTTCTACTATCTTCTAAGATTTAAAAGTCCATCATAAATATTTTATCCCTGTAACAACAATCAATAATCATCTTTAATCAAATATTCATCTTTGCACTACATGTACAGGCCAAAGATATTCATTTGTATCACCAGTCGGTCATGTTCATCTCAACACATGTTCATCTTTGTACTACGGGCCAAAGATATTCATCAGTTAATCATTCATCTTTGCACTACAGGCCAAAGATATTCAGTAATATCATCATTTAGGACTGAGGATGATGAAAAATATTTTAAAGGAAACGAATCCAGTGAGACAGAAGAACAAATATTAGGGATTCGTATTACAGTTTATCCAAGTGCAATAATATTCCATAACAACCAATTTTGAAGTAGAATTCAAAAATAAAGATCAAAACATGAATACAATCAAGGATAGTAACCATAATAGACATCTTGGACAAAAAGGAAAAATTTTATTTTTCGGTGAATAGTGTTGTATTCGTGAATAGTGTCGTATACGTGAATAGTAATCCCGACACAAAAAGTTCTAAATTTGATAAAAAGTTCATATCAATATTTCAGCATAATGATATTGAAGAAATAATATCATTTAAGAAGAAAATAATATCCCTTACCTCAAACGAACAGTACTTCTGATCAGAATATCGTATATGAGACTGAATGAAACTTGTGCTGAATAGCAACTCTCAAAGTATCAAAATACTCACAAAATACGCTTGAGAATATAGAGAGAGAAAGAGAGAAAACTTATGAATTTTGGTGTGATTTTCAATTCTAACTTAGCCCTCTATTTATAGGAAAATGTTAGCACACCGAAGCAGACTTGACCTGCAACTTGATGGCTTTACCTGCTACTATTCCCACCCACCACATTTGAATAAAAATTTCAGCACATTTCTCACCAACCAAAAGTGGGGCCCACCAATTTTAGAATTTTTCACCAAAATGATAAATTCCGAAACTTCAATAATTTCTGAACCAAAATTCATAACAAATCATACGTTCATTTTTAACGGTTCAAAATTTGTGGCCATATACTCAACTTATATATGTATAACATATCCAAAAATCACAACGATCCAACGGTCGGATTAAAAATTATAACTCACGCAATATAACTCAAAAATACTGGTTTAATTTGTTTATTACCTCCATTCCGACAAAAAATACTGATAAAACAACTCAGCATTAATTCCTTCATTTATAACCACAAAAATATATCCCTCATTTATATCCACAAAAAAAAATATTTTCTTATCATATAAATTAATAATTAATTATTCACAAATAATATCACAGAATCACAATTATGACAACCAGGCCGTTCCCAAGAAAGAGGGGGCTTTCCAATAAAGATTTCTCCTTATGGGCTCGCAATTAGATGACCAAATCTCTCCTTAGACGGAACTTTCTAGACATTGCTAATAATGTTATCTAATAATATTCTTCAAATAATATGAATTATTGATCTGATAATGGAAAATACTGTGCAGCAACAATTATTGAAACAATAATAATATAAAATATCAACGCAGTAATTATTGAATCAATAAAATAAAATATTAAACAGTAACTACTGTAACAATTATTGAGTAGTGCCTTTTTACATAAAAATTAATAATTGGTGCAATACCGTGTGCTACTGTATTTTAACCACCGGGTATTCCAACAGTATTAACGGTAACAACTACGCCGTTATTTATAAACAACTTATACTTGTCGTTTTCGTCATCCAATCACTTTCCGTTATGGGGCCTACACAAGGCTGCGCCATCGTACGAATATTTTCCGACAGCAAGAATATTCCACGACCAAACGAATATTCCCCGACAAAATGAATATTTTATAACCACTTGCTTATTTTACAAAATTTGCACATTTCACCCATAACCAAAGTATTATATCAAATTAACACCTTATTATTCATAATAATATTTAGAGAAAATTTGATTTTATTAATAAGTTGGGGTCTTACACTACTGGACAGTCAAAAAGTGTAAAGATGCAAACAAAGAGGATGACACCTAGATCTAAGGTGTGGACTGAGGGACACTTCATTCTAGTTAAAGATAATGATGGTGATGTCATCAAAGGTAAGTGTACTTATTGCGAAAAAAAATTAGCTGCTAATTCCTTTTTAAATAGCACTACTTCTTTAAAAAATCACTTTAGAACTTGTAAAAAAAATCCTACAAACATGGATAAAGCTCAACCCCAACTTGTAGGGATTAAAGAGAGTGAGGGGGGGATGGCAGGTGAGGGTACACACGATGCTTGGAGGTTTAACCAAGAAGCTGTTAGGGCAGCCTTGGTTTACCATCTTATTGTAGATAAGCTTCCTTTCAAACATGTTGAGAAGGAGAGTTTTAAAAGACTTATACAAGTTGCTTGTCCTAGGTTTCAATTGCCTTCACGTTTTACATTTGCTACAGATTGTATTCGTTTGTATGATAATGAGAAGATTAAGTTGAAAACAATCCTTAGAAAAAATTGTGAACATGTATGCCTTTCAACAGATTCTTGGACTTCTAATCAATACTTGAATTATATGTGTGTTACTGCGCATTTTATTGATGAAAATTAGAAATTGCATAAGAAAATCATGAATTTTTGAACCATCACAAGTCATAAGGGGAAGGACATTGGGGAAATGGTCGAGTCTTGTCTAAAAAAGTGGGGACTTTCTAAAGTTATGATACTCAATGTTGATAATGCTAGCTCAAATGATATTGTGGCGGCTTACTTGAGAGATAGATGTACATCTTGGAAAACCAATGTCTTAGGTGGTATACATGAGATGTATAGCTCACAGTATTAATCTTGTTGTGAATGATGGGTTGAAGTTGATTGAGAAATCTGTTGTGACAGTTAGGCATGCAATGAAGTATTCAAAACAATCCCCAACTAGATAGAACTCTACTTACTTGATGTTAAGTTTGGCCTTCAAATACAAAGAAGCTTTTGATCGATTTGGGTCTGAAGATCATGGCTTTGAAAAAGAGATGGGGGGACAAAAATATTCCAACGGACTCGGATTGGACTAGTGCTAAATTGTTTGTGACTTAGAATATTTTTATAATCTCACTGTGCGTATTTTGGGCTCATCTTATGTCACATCAAATAATGTATTTCTTGAAATATGTGACACTTATATTATTTTGAGTGACTAGGAAAGAAGCAATGATAGAGAATTGCAAAAAATTGGCCAAGGCAATGTAAAAAAAATATGATAAGTATTGGGAAAATGTTACAAAGATGAATATGTTGTATATTCTTGTTGTGCTTGATTCTCGGTATAAGTTGAGTTTTGTTCAATATGGTTTAGAAAAATATATGGAGATGGTGAAAATGAAGCTGAAAATCCGTTGAAGGGTTTAGAAGTAGATCTTCATTTTGATATTAATAGTGAAGATAGGGATTTAGAATATCAAGCAAGTAATAAGGCCATAGGGATGGAGATTGTTGATGGTGTGAAGAGAGCAATGGAAGATTTGTTTAATAAGTACAAAAAAAAAATTATTCAACTCAAGAAAGTGGAAAATCAAGTTTAAGTAACATGTCATCCTAAGGTTCTAATGCAATGGAATCCCAAAATACAAATAGAATTACAGCACAGTTCAAAAAGCGTCGGACCGGAGGTATACTTGGAGACAAATCAAAATTGGACAAGTATTTAAGTGAAGATGTGGAAGGTGGAAGAAGCCGATGAGACTTTTGATATTTTGGGGTGGTGGAAAGTTAGTAGTGCAAGATTCCCTATCCTTGCACGTATTGCTCGTGATGTGTTGGTTATTCCCATTTCTACTGTTGTTTCAGAATCCGCATTTAGCATGGGGGGCATTCTTGATGCATTTAGGAGTTCATTGTCTCCTAATATGGTGGAAGCTCTCATATATACTCAAGATTGGACTAAAATGAAGAATCATATTAGTGTGGAGGAAGATAGTGACTTTACCGATAAACTTGAGTGTGGTAATAATTATTGTTTTTGTTTATTTTGTTAAACTAATAAAACAATTTATAAAAATAATGTGTTTAATTATATTTTTCAATTTTATGCAATGTCCAAGTTGAGTCTTGCTACTAATGATGTCAATGTTTCCGTGACTCAACTTGATTAATAAGGTAAATTCGTCTCTTGATTCATCATTGCAATTCAATTTTTAATTTTGAGAAACTGTTGGTTGTTGTAATTGGCATGTATACAATTCAATTTAGTTCTCTCTCTCTCTCTAAATGGCCAGGACTTTTTTGGAAGTTCATCTGCATATGGTTTCTTTGGGTACCATATAGTAACTACTCTTTTAAGTTAACAATCGAGCATTGGTTAAAAGGTTATGAAATGTAAACGTAAAGTATGAAAACGATAAACTTGTTTCGTATTCGCTTCGGATGAACATTCTAAGCATACATAGGTTGTATAACTTAGACGTTGAGGAATGATAATAAGATATAACATTTAAGTATCATGAGACTGTAACGAAAGATAAATAACTTATTGAATGTTATTAGTTTAATGATTCAAGTAAGTTATGATAGAAGGAGAATATAGTATAAATAATGTGCAAAGGTTATTTGGTAGCTAATTGGTGTGCTATGTGATTATATCATGTAGAGCATATAAAGACCAACTTAAAGTAAAGACTAGAAGATGCACAAGACAATTTTTCTAACTCTTGTCTATACTCTATGTTAGGTAAGTTGTTGTTTCATTTGATTTTGTTCATATGAAGTGGTAAAGTAAGTATACACGATTCCTATGTGAATATGTGTATTCTCAACTTATGCAAATCTTTTAGTATTTGTACAAGTGTTTAAGCATGTTATGCCATGAAAAGTTTAAGAAAGTGTTAATGCCATTTGATTCGGCTAGACAAATATTAAAATGTTTTGTTGATCTATTTACAAGTCTTTCAAAATGTTATTGAATGTTATCCTTAAACCAATTGCTTTGGTAAGGATTCAAAGGTAAGCCCGAGGAAGAATAAATAAAATGTTTTAGTCGTATATCGACTGACACGGAAGGGTGTGTCATCAACTAAACGTAAATATGTTTAACGGAGAAGTGTTGATCAACATAGAGTACTATAGGCTGATCACTTAGAAGAGCTTGTAAGATATATCAGATTTACGATCTTAGTGTCGGGTTGTCCTTTTCAAAGAATGAAATAACGAAATGTTCACGGTCAATGACCAACTCAGAATTTTAAATGACTGATATGTCATCTGAAAAGGTTTTAAAGGAAAGAAAAGTGTTATTTTGTTATTCATGGTACTTCATAACTATTTGTTCAGTTATCGAAGATAAATCATATGATTCTTGATTTTATTGTTGTTATATAGAATTGTTAGACTTGTTGGGCAATTTAATGCTCATACCTTGCTTAAATTATATGATTTCAGCTAAGGCCGAACGGATTGAAGGATCCGATAAGGATAAGGAAAAAGTAAAGATGGATAAATAGGTTATCTTGTAATAGAATAATATTATTTTTGTAATGAATAATATTATGACAGAATAAAGGATGTAATGGTTATAGAAACCTGGGAGAATGTTGGAACATTATGTAATAATTAGTAATTGCAATTATGTTGTTAAGATATATAATTGAATATATATATATATATATATATATATATATATATATATATATATATAGTTGAATATCTAGGGTTTGAAGGTACTCGGATTTGGAGGCGTTACAAGGTAACTGAATTAGGTTTTTTTGTTTGATAATTTAAAATTTATAGTTTGTTTGAATTTGTTGTTAGTTGGGGACTTGGGGTTAAACCCAATTCAATTTATTTGATGTATTTGTTGTATTTTGGACTTAAGAGATAACTAATTAGGGTTTTTTTGTTTGATAGTTAAAATTTATTTGAATTTGTTGTGGCCTTGTGGGTTTGGGTTAAATGAATATGCAGTTATGCACTTCAATTCTTTCAAATTTGTTGTGCTTGTGAATTGTGAGTTAATTTTGATTGTTATGACTTGATTTTGTTTGAATATAGAAAGAAAATTTGGTTTGAGACTTTGTGCATACGGTTGAAATTGTAATTGTTTAGAGAATCAGTCAAATTAAACTATGACAAGTAACTGAAATTGTGCCCACCTGTGCTATTGGTATTTCAAACGTCCATAGGACCCAAGATCCAAACAAGCCCTGACCAATAATTCTTTGGTTACAGGGTGGACATGTAAGTAATATAATATTTCATATTATCTAGTTTTATTTGAAAATCCCAGAATATTCAAATATAAAATGGAGCTGAAATGTATAATTCTATTTGAAAATTTTGCAAATTAATATTCACATAATTGTGTATGTTTGATTATATAAATAGGGTGCTTCAGGAGTTAGGATTGAAAATTTTGATGAGGTTGGACTATTGGATACATATCTGAAGCCTAGAAAGTAAACTTGGTTACAAAAGGCTGATCTCTTGTTTGTGGTGATAATTTCTAGTTGAATTTCAATATCTTTGAATACAGATTTTCTAGTTATAGTTTTATGTAACTAAATTAACTCTTATTTTAATTTAGGAAATGTAGGATAATCCAGTTGGGACTGGATACAGTTTTGTAGATGATAAAAGTCGGTTTGTGAAAATTGATGAAGAAGTATCAACAGATTTGACTACGTTATTGGTTTCAATTTTTGGTGTTCAAAGTATAAATTTTGGATGGTGTGTTTCTCTCATTTCAAGTAAAGGTTATTTGAAACTTCTAAAAAGATACCAAAATTGGTTTATGCTTTGAAATTAGGGTTCTTTACAGAAATATACAATAATTAAAAAGTAATTACACCATTAGTGCATCAAAAAATAATTACAATTTCTCATATTTATTTACAATATTAGTGCAGTTAGAATTCCTTAATTTAGGGAATTAGTATAGGATTCAATTCATAATAATAAGGAAACCTAAAATCAAGGAGAAATAACTGTCATAATTAATAATTCAAATTCAAATATCTTAGATCTAACAACAAAAATAAATTTAAATTTAAAAATAATAATTTAAATTCAAATATTCAAAGTTTGGCAACATCATCTTTCTCCTCCCCTTCGTCAGTCATCTTCCTCCTCCTTTCGCCGGTGAGACCCAATTTCATGTCCAAAAGAAAATAACACTGCATAAGAAAGAGAGAGATAAGATGGTAATGTGTAATGTAATGTTGATAATCAAACATTCTTAAAAAAGGTAACCAAACTTTTATACCAAGGTAACTAAACCTTTATAGCAAGATAACCAATCTACCTCCACACCTGCAGTATGAATTGGTTACCTTAATCTGAAAGTTTGGCAACCAATTATATGAAGTTTGGCTACCAACTGCATCACATTCAAAATAAATTGGTAACCTAATAACACTGTATTGGTTACCTTGGTATGAATGTTTGGCTACCAACTGCACTATGAAAAAATTATTAAACAAAGTCTGCCTTTTAGCCGACTGAAAATATCAAACTCTTTTCAAAGTCTGCTTGCTTTTTACAAATAAGCCTCAGAACTCAGAAGCTGCTGTGTTTTCAGAATTAATCTCACTTTTTCTCTCTCCAACTTCATGTCTTCCTCCATAAAATCCGGCGACCAGCGACCCACAAAACCAAACCAAATGGGTGGACCACCGCCGAAAATTCATTGGATCGGGACAGGGTATGCAACAGCTAGCTCCATTGTCATGCCCAAGTCACTAGTAGCAGAAAATATAATACCACAAATGTTGTTTTATACGCCTGCATTAATGGTGGAGGAGGGCGGATGAGAAGACTGATAAGGGCGAAAGAGACGTGACTTTTATTAAGGAAAGAGAAGGTGTGCTACATGATTTACTTATTAATTACTTAATTTAATAAGTAAATCAATACAAATCCCTTAAATTAAGGAATCCTAATTGTATACTAATTCCATAAATTAAGGAATCCTAATTACACTAATATTATAAATAAATATGGAAGTGTATTAATTGTGTAAATATTTTATGAGTGCACTATTGTTGTAATTATTTTAAAAAATGTATTATAATATGTAATTCATCCTTGAATTCATAATTTTGTTTAAATATAGAAAGCAAATTTGGTTCTAGGTTTTGAACATTTGAGAAATCATTTAAATTGAACTATGACAAGTAATCGAAGTAAGTTTGTAAATTGTATCTAAATGCTTTTTATTTTAAAATTCATTTTTTAGTTTGTATTATGAATATTTATTTGTTATATATTATCCGCCCTGCTAAAAACAATTCTGGATCCGCCCTGGCGGCCGGTGAGAAAAGGTCTGTTGAGGTTCCATCGAGGAGTGGAAGGACATGAAAGGGATGAATCCATAGCAGCGCTAACAAATAGCACTTGAAAGATTACGGAGGAGAAGTTCACTGTTTGAGCTTGCAGTACCACTGTGTTTTTGAGTTTCAAAAGTGAGTTTTATAAAAGGGGGAGAAATGAAAGGAGTTGAGAAATTTGGGAGAGAAAAATAATAAATATTTGACGAAATTGAATTGCGACCAACGTGAAAGTGTATACGATAAGATCGAATAAATTAAAGTGAGCTCTTTTTAATTTATTTATATTTCATGTATACACATACGTCGTAATCATAATTTGACTGGAAACTTTTACAATGTATAGCAGGACTCGAAAGAAAATGATTTAATTTTTTTAAGGGTAGAAAGAAAAAAGAGGAGAATTCAAATTTCTCTAAAAATAGTTTCTATATTGAAAATGTTTGAAATAAAATTGATGTGTAATATTATTTGAAAGTATCAAAAATATTTTTGTAGTAGTTTATCAAAAATAGTTTTATAAAAATAAAATAGTAATGCATTATTTTAAATTATCCTTTTTCTTTTAAAACTTTTACTAACATGAGAAAATAATTTACTCTTTTTGATAGTCAAAGTTCTCTATTTAGAGATGACAAATTCAAATAGGAAAAAAGGTAATAGAAGTGAATTTTTGTAATCCCTATATTACCTTCTATTTACAAACACAACCAAGTAAAATAAAAAAATATATATAATTGTAATCGTAATTTAAAAGTTACATTTGCTTTTCTTTACTATTATAAACTCTCAAAAAACACAAAATAAACTTGCATTATGAAAAAAATTCTTTCAATGCAAGTCCTAATTTATGTTTTGCTTTTCTTTTCGGTCAAAAATTTAAAAATATGTTGTAATAATTGTGAACCAACGACATCTTCTCTCCTTTTATAACGAATTAGAAATATCCATATTTTTTATGGTGTAATATTTTATTTTATTATATTTATTTATTTTTGTGTGACATAATCCTCTCAAAATAGCGTTGCTAAAAAGCATTGTTAAAAAAGATAGTGCACGATTGCATGGAGAAAATTGATAAAGATCACTGTTTTTTTTGGGTGTGCATTCCTCCCTTGTATGGAAGTGGTTAGCATGAATTAACTTCAATAAGTCTATAGCGACAGGCGGATTCCGACCGAGGTAATGACCGACCGGAATTTTTTAATTTTTAATTTTTTGCTTTTGACTACTAAATAATTAATGTAATTTATTGGAACTGAAATTTTTATAAAATGCAGCAATTTAGATGTCATTTGTATACATGTAAAAAATAAAGTTGTACAGTCTGTGCAACCCTATTTTTTACATGTATCCAAATGACACCTAAATCACTGTATTTTGTAAAAATTTCAGTTCCAATAAATCACATTAATTATTTGGTAGTCAAAAGCAAAAAATAAAATAATAAATTCCGACTAGTCACTACTCCGGTCAGAACCCCCTGTCGCCGTAGAAAAATTCAATTAACTTTGATCAATTGATCAATACAGTGTCGACATGCAAATCGAGAAATGATCTCTCTGCGTGACAAAACTGTATTGATCTGCCTATCAATACTTTATTCGTCAATTGATAACTTATCATGAAACTTCATGAAAACCGAATCCCATTATACATTCCAAAATTAAAAAGAAATTTATTGAGAAATGTGCAAATGGATTTGTTAGACGTTATGAACTCCACCATTAATCTATATACTTGTACGAGCCTAATAAGGGTGAGTTACTAGTGTTGTGACATCATAATTAATTATTTGATGATAGTAGCATGCGATAAGCGGACTAAAAAAAAAAAGTTTCAACCCAATGAAATTCAAGAAGCTAGAAGCCTAGAAACAAAGAAAAATTTAGATTTTCCACCAGCAAGTTCGGTTAATTTGTTAATGGACAGAAAAACAGATATTACGAATCTTACAAATTTTTTAGCCAGTCTTCAGATCCTCCACCAAAAGGTCTGCTCATTGCAATGGCCGGGGGCATAAACCATCCATTCTACAGCTAAAATCAAGTCAACAAAATCACCTCCGATTCAGTAGCCAACTAACTAAACAAGGCTATAGAAGTAGGGGATTAGTAACCAGCTAGTCATAAACCGAAAAAGGAGCAAAAGATGTGCTCTGATAGCCCTCCATAGGGTTATCAGAGAATTCTTATTGACCAGCATTACACGCACCAAGCACTATCGTTGTAATGCACGGAGCACTATCGTTTGGAATACACTACGAGAACTAAATGCCTTATTTAGCCCAGCACTATCGTTAGGAATATGCTACGAGAACTAAATGCCTTATTGCCCAGCCTTACACGCAAAGGGTACTATCTTTCGGAATACGCTACGAGAACTAAATGCAAGTATCTGATTTTGCATTCTTGTAACCCTGACCCTCCCTGACCAAGATGACAGCTCCTTTGAGAGAAAGCAGCTTAACACTTATCCATCCTCACACATTACCCTTTCACAAACATATTAAACAGAAAACAGAACTCAAAAGATTGCATCATCAACCGATGATCCAATCATAAAACTGTAAAACCTGTGTTCAACTGGTGCAATTGACGTATGCAGCCCCTTCTTAAGCTAAAGTGCTTCAAAGAATATAAACTCCATCAACATAGAGTAAACAGAATTGACCCGGCCATAATGTGTATAATTTCCAAAATCCCCAAGATCAAATAATAGATGCAATAATAGATGTAGAAAGGCAGTTTCAAAAGCAGTAGCAGAAAAGTTGGCAACGTGCTTTCAACCAACTAAGCAAATAACTAGCAGTTTCTACAAATTCAGTTTGTAAGGAGAAAGGATTCACCTTCAAACACAACTTCTTTGGAAATATATACCCAATCACCGCTTAGTATCTTTCAAAGATTGCGGTTAAGTTCAATGGATTTTTCCTTTTCACTTCACTTTCCAAATGCAGGTCAAACAAAAGATAAGCTAATCAAGTATTAGAACCTAAAATAATACAAAGAAATCAAACATAATCGTACAAAGCAAAAGATAGAGAATTGGCTAAAGCAATTCCTGATCAGAATTGGGGATGCCCCTACAACCAGAACAAGTAATTATGCAAATTGCACGTTAGCTAGTCATTCATATTACGCAACTACAGTCAGCCACTGCATCAAATTCACAAAATCTCCATACTTCTTGCTTTAAGCTTGATAAACAACTTCTGATCAAACATTAAAGAAGTCGAAGTGTAAACACCATGTCACCACTAAAAAGGAATAACCCAATAAAGTTCAGCTAAATTTGACAAAACCCATCTCATTTTTTCACAATTACACTATTCTTTTGCAATATAACAGTTTCCCACCACAAAATTAAACCCAACATTTTCCCATAAAATTCTACCCAAAAAAGAGTGAAACCTCAGCATTTAGATTTGGCGGCCAGCAGCATCAGCAACAAAGGGCAAGTAAGGCGTCCGACCCAAAACACTATACACCAAACTATAAACAAAACACAACACAACAAACACAAACAGCGCATTATGACCCATCACCATCAGCTTATACCCTATTCCAGCCCGACCCGGATTGAAAATCCGCTCTATCAGCATCGGCAACACCAACAGAACATCAAGAACCACCGCCTGCATCGCATTGAACCTCGCGTACCGGCTCAGATTCGGGTTTCGGCCCACGCCTATGTACAGAGCCAGGAAGGCGACGTAGCTGGCGTAAGGGATAGAGCGGTAGAGGCTGAGGAAGGGCAGAAAGGGTTCTAGGGCCGGACCCAGGATCCGAGGGTACTGGGCGAAGAGGAAGCGGCCGTATTGGAGGCCGTTGAAGAAAGGGAAGGAGTAGGCCACGGCGGATAGAAGGCGGTCGGGGACTGGGGTCGGATTGTAGGATGCGGATATGGCGGTGAGATGGGGTTGCTGCGAGCGCGAGCGGGAATTTGGGTCTGAGCGGGAGCCGAAAATGGAGCCTGAGCGGGGAAGGGAGGGAACGTGGAGCGTTGATTTGAGAGGGTGAGGTAAGAAGCTTTTTCTGGTTAGCGTTTTTGGTGGTGGGAGAGAAAAACGGAGGAGAGAAAGGGACGCCATCTTTGGGCGGATTTGGGAAGGTGGGTTTTTGGGAAGTAAGGAACGGGGAGACTTTTATGATGATATTTATATTATGTTATTTTCACTAGACCCAGTAAAATCGGCCCAGGCGCGCAGGTCGGGCTAATCCGTTCGTCAAAATTTATGCTGTGAGCTCTACTTTTTCGGTCCATTAAAAGTTGGCCCGTTTTGACCCGACCCAAATTTAACCAGGCTCAATAATAGCCCGGCCCGCCCGCTTCTTTTTTAAAAAACCATATCATATCCTAATTTGAATATCTGACAATCTCTATTCTCTATCTGCTTGAGTCGCTTGACTGCTTGTCTGCTTGAGTGTTGAGTGATATCTCATATCTCATTACAATCTAATAGAGCCTAACCTAATCTAATCTCTTATCTCTCCCTAAGGGTAAGGGGCAAGGCCGCAACTCGCATACTGAGAGACGAGAGTGATCGATCGACGACGACGGTCACGACGCCGACTCTAATCTTCACTCTAATCTTCGAAGTTCACAAATCCACACTTCGAAGTTCGATCGATCGACGACGGTCATGAGACTCACGACGCCGACTGGGTAGGTTTTCTCTTCGTCCCAAATCCAAATTTACAAGGTGTGAGACCAATTTCTCTCTGAAATCAAGGTAATTTTTTGTTGTTTTCTGTTAAATCATTTCTTTTGGGTGTTAAACTGTTAATGGAAGTCACTATACTGGGAACTGGCTTAAGAAAAATTGTCTCCTCGTTTATTAATATTTTACAATTGATTGTGTTTTTAGATGTACAATTTGAGTGTATGCATAAATTAGTTTGACTGGAAAAGTTACAAATACTAGTTTGAAGGCTGCATGAAAATTCTCAGGGTTCTTCTGCTTTAAAAAATTAAGGCTGTTTCTTCATGAGTATGGAGGCATTTATATTCTTTTAATAAAGAATATTAATTGTAGAAAATGAATGATTCACAAGGGCAAAAGAAACTGTTATGTTTATGGTTTCCTAATTTCTTTTTAAATAAATAAGATATGACAATGGACAGACAGAGCTGATTTCATATTCATATACATGTGTGAAACTGATTTGATCATGCTGCTTTGAAATTCCTGATTTGATTGCTTGAACAAAGTCCATCTTTTAGGGATAATAGCATTTGATTTCATATTCATATACATGTGATTTGCATTTTAGTCACTTTAGAATGTTAGTATTTTCTGTTAGTCCAATTTGCCAACCAGTTTACAGTTTGCTAATCCAATTTGCCAACCAGTTTACAGTCACTTTAGTATGTTAGAATTTTTTTCAGAGATCTGTATTTTCTGTTTCCCATGTTAAGAGATAAAATTGTGTTGCTTGTTCTGGAGTTCGACTATGTTTACAGTCACTTTAGTATGCTATGTTTGCATTTCAGTTTACAGTCACTTTAGTATGTTTGTATTTTAGTTTGAATAATCACATGCTAATACTTTAGTATGTTTGTATTTTAGTTTGTATACTTTAGTATGTTTGTATTTCAGTTTACAGTCACTTTAGTATGTTAGTATGTTTGTATTTGTATTTTAGTATGTTTGCATTTCAGTTTACAGTCATTTGTTGTTGTTTCCCTTTCATTTCCAGTTTTTTATGTGTTTTCTTGTTATGTATGGGTCAGGAACAGTTGGGTTTTATTTATTTTTGTTCAGCTATCAAGTGTAATTTCTGTGTTTTCTTGTTCAGCTATCAGGTATTCAAGTGTTCAGCTGATGTTACAAGCACAGTTCTACCATATATAAATATATAATGACAAATTTATGAATCTATTTGCACAGGATGTCATGCCATTCTTGAACTGAGAAGATGGGATTGCAATCATGTTTTGGAGCTTATTTTACAGAGCAGATGCAGTGAGGAGTGAGGAAACATTGGCTTATTTCCTATGGGATTGGATTGCAAGCATGTTTTTCTTTAGCAGTGACTGCAGTGTTAATGTGTTATCTTTAATCTTTCTTTTTCAACATTTGAATTGAGGAATGTATTAAGTTCAACCAATTATTATATATATGTTAATGTAAGACCCCAGCTTATTAATGAATAAAATCAAATTTTCTCTAAATATTATTGTGAATAATAAGGGGTTAATTTGATATAATACGTTGGTTATGGGTGAAATGTGCAAATTTTGTAAAATAAGCAAGTTGGTTATAAAATATTCATTTTGTCAGGGAATATTCATTTGGAATATTCTTGCTGTCGGGGAATATTCGTACGACGGCGCAGCCTTATGTGGGCCCCATAACGGAAAGCGATTGGATGAAGAAAACGACAAGTATAAGTTGTTTATAAATAACGGCGTAGTTGTTACCATTAATACTGTTGGAATACCCGGTGGTTAAAATACAGTAGCACACGGTATTACTCCAATTATTGATTCTTACATAAGAAGGCACTACTCAATAATTGTTACAGTGGTTATTATTCAATATTTTATTTTATTGATTCAATAATTGTTGCGTTGATATTTTATATTATTGTTGTTTCAATAATTATTGCTACACAGTATTTTCCTTTATCAGATCAATAATTCATATTATTTGAATAATATTATTAGATAACATTATTGACAATGTCTAGAAAGTTCTGTCTAAGGAGAGGTTTGGTCATCTAATTGCGCGCCAGTAAGGAGAAATTCTTATTGGAAAGCCCCCTCTTTCGTGGGAACGGCCTGGTTGTCATAAATGTGATTCTGTAATATTATTTGTGAATAATTAATTATTGATTCATATGATAAGGAAATATTTATTTTATGTGGATATAAATGAGGGATATATTTTTGTGGTTAAAAATGAAAGAGTTAATGTTGAGGTTTTTATCAGTATTTTTGTCGGAATGGAGGTATTAAAAATCAGGGTTTTTGAGATATTTTGCGGGGGTTATAATTTTTAATCCGACCGTTGGATCGTGGTAATTTTTGGATATGTTATACATATATAATTTGAGTATATGTCCACAAATTTTGAACCGTTAAAAATGAACGTATAATTTATTATGAATTTTACGATATGACTGGTTCAGAAATTGTTGAATTTTCGGAGTTAATCATTTTGGTGGAAAATTCTAGAATTGGTGGGCCCCACTCTTGGTTGGTGAAGAAATGTGCTGAGATTTTTATTCAAATGTGGTGGGTGGAAATAGTAGCAGGTAAAGCCATCAGGTTGCAGGTTAAGTCTGCTTCGGCATGCTAACATTTTCCTATAAATAGAGGGCTAAGTTAGAATTGAAAATCACATCAGAAACAAGTTTTCTCTCTTTCTCTCTCTAGATTATTGAGTGTATTTTGTGAGTATTTAGATACTTTGAGAGTTTCTATTCATCAGAGCAAGTTTCTTTCAGGCTTATACCGGTATTCCGACCAGAAGTACTGATATTTTGAGGTAAGGGATATTATTTTCTCCTTAATGATATTATTTTTTTCAATATCATTATGCTGAAATATTGATATGAGTTTTTATCAAATTTGGAACTTTTTGTGTCGGGGTTACTAGTACTATTCACGAATACGGCATTATTCACCGAAAAATAAAATTTTCCCTTTTTCTCCAAGATGTCTATTATGGTTACTATCTTTGATTGTATCCATGTTTTGATCTTTATTTTTGAATTCTGCTTCACAATTGATTATTATGAAGTATTATTGATCTTGGATAAACTGTGATACGAATCCCTAATATTTGTCCTTCTGTCTCACTGGATTCGTTCTCTTTAAGATATTTTTCATCATCCTCAGTCCTAAATGATGATATTACTGAATATCTTTGGCATGTAGTGCAAAGATGTATGATTACTTGATGAATATCTTTGGCCTGTAGTGCAAAGATGAACAGGTGTTGAGATGAACATGACTGACAGGTGATACAAATGAATATCTTTGGCCTGTAGTGCAAAGATGAATATTTGGATAAAGATGATTATTAATTGATGTTACAGGGATAAAATATTGATGATGGACTTTTAAATCTTTGAAGATAGTAGAATTCTTTCTCTACTTGACTCTTCTAATGGTTTGCTGTTTCCGCTGCAGTTGTTGATCTAAAACTTGTTGTCGATTATATTCTATCATATTTTTCCTTGTTGAAGACTAACGATAATTTGTTGTATATTATCTTAGTCATAATATTCTTTACTGGGCTAGTTGAGCTCACCCTTTTCCTTTTTGTTCCATTTTTCTTCTCAGGAGGTGAGAACATAGCAGGATCTAGTCGGAGTATGGAGTGATGGTTCTAGAAAGATGTTTTAGCAGTCCTAACTATTTCTGTAAAATAGTATTTGAATAATTATAAGGAGGATTTATTTGAGTGTGGATATTGTCCAGAAGATAATATTTGTATTTAAACTCACAGTATGTGTTGTCGTATTTTGCACGACAATTGTATTATTGAAGTTGTAGTTTGCTTTCTGTACCATGTATTTGGCGACTCAGAATGGGTGTTGTATACCTATTTTGGGGGCGTCACAGTTGGTATCAGAGCTTAGGGATATGATCCCTGGCTGAGATGTGAGACAAGAACTAGGAGGGGAGAGACGGGGAATTCTTTCGCTAGTATGACCTGACTAAGTTTATTTGGTGTTTATTTGGTCGGTCAGAGTATAGGGATAATATATGACATGACTATTAACCCTTGTTTTATGGCAGTATTTAAGAATGGCAGCTGAGATCGTTAATAATGGAGTAAATCAGACCGTGGAGACACCTTTGATCACCACTCAGGGGAACGTGCAACAGGAAGGCAATATTCCTCCTGTAAATAACGTTACCGAGCAAACGATGAATGATGAAATGTTTAGGAGCTTTTTGCAGTTCATGCAAAATCAGACGAGGGAGACTCGTGTGCAGAATACGGGTGGAAATGATAACAACGCGCGATTTGTCACAGCTAAGCAGTTCAAAGAATTGGGACCACCAGAATTTAAGGGAAAGTCGGATCCGATCATGGCGGAAACGTGGGTCAAGCAAATTACCAAGATATTCGGTGTCTTGGGATGCACGGAGGAACAGAAGGTTCCATTCGCCACTTTTATGTTCCGCGGTGAGGCAGACTACTGGTGGGAGTCTGTGAAGCGTACCCAGCCTGACGCACTCAACATGTCCTGGGAAATATTTCAAAAATTATTCAATGACAAGTACTTTCCTGAAAGTATTTGTCATATGAAGGAGGTGGAGTTTATCAGACTGGAACAAAACAACATGACGGTGTCCCAGTACGAGGCGAAGTTTGCAGAGTTATCCAGGTTTGCACCTCATTTGGTCGAAAATGAGGAACAAATGACAAGGATGTTTCTGAGAGGTCTAAAACCCGAGATTCGACAATATCTTATCTCTCATAAATTTTCTTTATATTCAAATGTTGTAAACAGGGCTCAATTATTAGAGCGAGATAATGAGTATGTGCAACCGAGGGACCACAACCAGGGTCATACCGGTGGCGGCAGTCATCGAAGCAATAAAAACTAACAGGGAGGAAAACATTCGGACAAAAGCGGTAACCACTCTGGTGGTAATCGTGGTCGTGATAATAGAAGGAGCGAGTCGGGAGGAGATTTCAAGAAGAGAAGGTACAACAATGATAACGTGAAGACGTCAGCACAAACATCAACTATTTCTTGGGGAGGAGAACGACCACCGGTCGTATGTTACAAATATGGAAAAGAGGGACATATCAGCCCAAACTGCCCACAACAATCTAAGGTATGTTATAACTGTGGAAAGGAGGGTCATATAGCTCAAGAGTGTTCTGTAGCAAAAATAAGTTCAGCGGGGATGGTGACTCCAAAAGTTGTCCCGGATAAGTCAAAATCAGCGGTTCCTGGAAGGGCGTTTGTCGTGACTGACCAAAACGCGAGAAACCCGAATGAGGTGATCACGGGTAAGCTAATCTTGAATTCTTGTGAAGTTTATACTTTACTAGATACCGGTTCTACCCATTCTTTTATCTCTCCTGCTTGTGCTCAACGTTTAAACTTGACTCCGGAGAAATTGGACTTTAACTTATCTGTTGAAACTCTATTGGGTGAAACCTTCGTTACATCTACAGTTTATAAATCTTGCATGATCCAAGTTTGCACTATCACATTACCTGTTGATCTTATCTCTTTAAAGATACTTGCTTTTGATGTGATTTTAGGGATTGATTGGTTAACTACTCATCATGCCAAAATTGATTGTTTTCGTAAGGTTGTTAGTTTTCATATTCCTAACCAACCTGTTGTACGAATTCAAGCAACTAAGCCATTAAAATCAATCACTGTTATATCAAGCCATAAAGCCATTCGTTTATTAAAAAACGGATGTCAAGCTTTCTTAGCCCATGTCATGGACTTGAACAAAAAATACGTCAGATTTGAATGATATTTCTGTTGTTAGTGAATTTCCTGACGTATTTCCTGAAGAATTTCCTGGCCTAACCCAGAGCGTGATATTAAATTTTTTTATTGATCTTCAACCCGATACAAAACCCATTTCTAAAATCTCATATTGAATAGCTCCTATTGAACTTCAGGAGTTAAAAACCCAACTATAGAAGTTGGTACCCGAGCCTCTATCTGGTGACTTCCTTTGTGGAATGCACCAAAGCCAGACTCTCCGTAAGGGACTCTATATTTGTGTGGTGGTAAAACGATAGGTGCCAATGTGACGTGCTATCCAAGATTGTGATATGAATCACAATTGAGAGCAACCGAAGTCGGTGACCAAAGTACGTAGCTTTCTGGGCTTAACTGGTTACTATCGGAGATTTGTGAAAGGATTTTCTCAAATCGCTACTCCGTTAACTCAGCTGACTCGGAAAGATACAAAATTCGTATGGAGTGAGGAATGCGAGAAGAGTTTCCAAGAACTTAAGAGGAGACTCATTTCGGCACCTGTTCTGACAATACCATCTGGTTCGGATGGATTTGTTATCTACAGCGATGCTTCAGGCAAAGGGTTAGGATGTGTTCTCATGCAACATGGAAAAGTTATAGCCTATGCCTCGCGACAACTCAAAGAATATGAGAGGAATTATCCTACTCATGATTTGGAGTTGGCAGCAGTCGTTTTTGCGTTGAAGATTTGGAGACACTACCTGTATGGGGAGAAAGTGGAGATCTATACGGATCATAAAAGCCTCAAATATTTCTTCACCCAAAAGGAACTCAACATGCGGCAGTGACGTTGGCTCGAGCTGTTGAAAGATTACGATCATACCATCCAATACCATCCTGGAAAAGCAAACGTGGTAGCTGACGCGTTGAGTAAAAGATCATATGCAGGAACGAGTGCGATGATGTCAAGTATACACATAGAACCAACTTTAATTGATAAAGTTAAAGTTGCTCAAACCACAGACCCGGAGCTGATGCGTATGAAGAAGAAAGTGCAAGAAGGTGCTATTCCAGAAGCAAGAATCGATGAAGAAGGAATACTTCGAGTCCACTCCAGACTTTGTGTTCCTAACGATTCTGATTTGAAGTACAAGATCATGATGGAAGCACACAACACACCGTTTGCAATCCATCCTGGAAGTACCAAAATGTATCACGATCTTCGACATACATTTTGGTGGAGCAATATGAAAAGAGAGATCGCGGAGTTTATCTCGAGATGTTTAACTTGTCAACGTGTAAAAACGGAGCATCAAGTACCAAAGGGTCCATTGCAACCACTTGAGAATCTGAAATGGAAGTGAGAACACATTACTATGGATTTTGTTACGGGTCTTCCCAAGGTTTCTCAAGGCATAGATGCGATTTGGGTTATTGTTGATAGATTAACCAAGTCCGCTCATTTCTTGCCGATACGTGAGACTTATTCCCTTGAACGTCTTGCTAGTATGTACGTGAACGAGATTATGAGATTGCATGGCATGCCAGTATTCATAGTTTCGGATCGTGACCCAAGATTCACTTCACGATTTTGGGTTAGCTTGCAGAAAGCTATGGGCACGGATTTACGATTCAGTTTGGCATACCATCCTCAAACGGACGGACAATCAGAGAGGACTATTCAAACTCTTGAAGATCTATTAAGACTTTGTGTCCTAGATCTCAAAGGGAGTTGGGATAAGTACCTACCATTGGTGGAATTCTCCTACAACAACAGTTATCAGGCGAGCATAGGTGTGGCTCCATTCGAGGCGCTGTATGGAAGAAAATGTCGTTCTCCAGTATGCTGGGACGAGGTGGGTGAAGCAACATTGTTGGGACCAGAGTTGGTACGCATGACTACAGAGAAGATCCAAACGATTCGACAACGTATACAAACGGCACAAGATCGACAAAAGAGTTATGCGGATCTTCATCGGAAGGACGTGAAATTTAATATTAGGGATCATGTATTGTTACGTGTTGCACCATGGAAGGGAGTTACATGATTTGTGAAGAGAGGAAAGCTCAATTCAAGATTTGTTGGTCCATTTGAGATTCGTGAGCGAATAGGAAATGTGGCATATAGACTCGCATTACCTCTAAGCATGTCTCGTGTTCATAATGTTTTTCGCATATCTATGCTTCGTAAATATGTTAAAGACCCGAACCACATTATTGAGTTAGAACCAGACGAGATAGCTGAAGATTTAACGTACGAGGAGGTACCTGTTAAGATCTTGGATAGGAAAGAACATGTCCTACGCACAAAGGTTATACCACAAGTTAAGGTTTTGTGGAGAAACTATGTTATTGAAGAAATGACCTGGTAGTTGGAATCAGAAATGAAAGCGAGGTATCCTCACCTTTTCGAAATATTAGGTACGTACGTCAATTTCGAGGACAAAATTTCATAAGGAGGGGAGGTTGTAAGACCCCAGCTTATTAATGAATAAAATCAAATTTTCTCTAAATATTATTGTGAATAATAAGGGGTTAATTTGATATAATACTTTGGTTATGGGTGAAATGTGCAAATTTTGTAAAATAAGCAAGTGGTTATAAAATATTCATTTTGTCAGGGAATATTCGTTTGGAATATTCTTGCTGTCGGGGAATATTCGTACGACGGCGCAGCCTTATGTGGGCCCCATAACGGAAAGCGATTGGATGAAGAAAACGACAAGTATAAGTTGTTTATAAATAACGGCGTAGTTGTTACCATTAATACTGTTGGAATACCCGGTGGTTAAAATACAGTAGCACACGGTATTACTCCAATTATTGATTCTTACATAAGAAGGCACTACTCAATAATTGTTACAGTGGTTATTATTCAATATTTTATTTTATTGATTCAATAATTGTTGCGTTGATATTTTATATTATTGTTGTTTCAATAATTATTGCTACACAGTATTTTCCTTTATCAGATCAATAATTCATATTATTTGAATAATATTATTAGATAACATTATTGACAATGTCTAGAAAGTTCTGTCTAAGGAGAGGTTTGGTCATCTAATTGCGCGCCAGTAAGGAGAAATTCTTATTGGAAAGCCCCCTCTTTCCTGGGAACGGCCTGGTTGTCATAAATGTGATTCTGTAATATTATTTGTGAATAATTAATTATTGATTCATATGATAAGGAAATATTTATTTTATGTGGATATAAATGAGGGATATATTTTTGTGGTTAAAAATGAAAGAGTTAATGTTGAGGTTTTTATCAGTATTTTTGTCGGAATGGAGGTATTAAAAATTAGGGTTTTTGAGATATTTTGCGGGGGTTATAATTTTTAATCCGACCGTTAGATCGTGGTAATTTTTGGATATGTTATACATATATAATTTGAGTATATGTCCACAAATTTTGAACCGTTAAAAATGAACGTATGATTTATTATGAATTTTACGAGATGACTGGTTCAGAAATTGTTGAATTTTCGGAGTTAATCATTTTGGTGGAAAATTCTAAAATTGGTGGGCCCCACTCTTGGTTGGTGAAGAAATGTGCTGAGATTTTTATTCAAATGTGGTGGGTGGAAATAGTAGCAGGTAAAGCCATCAGGTTGCAGGTTAAGTCTGCTTCGGCGTGCTAACATTTTCCTATAAATAGAGGGTTAAGTTAGAATTGAAAATAACATCAGAAACAAGTTTTCTCTCTTTCTCTCTCTAGATTATTGAGTGTATTTTGTGAGTATTTAGATACTTTGAGAGTTTTTATTCATCAGAGCAAGTTTCTTTCAGCCTTATACCGGTATTCCGACCAGAAGTACTGATATTTTGAGGTAAGGGATATTATTTTCTTCTTAATGATATTATTTTCTTCAATATCATTATGCTGAAATATTGATATGAGTTTTTATCAAATTTAGAACTTTTTGTGTCGGGATTACTAGTACTATTCACGAATACGGCACTATTCACCGAAAAATAAAATTTTTCCTTTTTATCCAAGATGTCTATTATGGTTACTATCTTTGATTGTATTCATGTTTTGATCTTTATTTTTGAATTCTGCTTCACAATTGATTATTATGAAGTATTATTGATCTTGGATAAACTGTGATACAAATCCCTAATATTTATCCTTCTGTCTCACTGGATTCGTTCTCTTTAAGATATTTTTCATCATCCTCAGTCCTAAATGATGATATTACTGAATATCTTTGGCATGTAGTGCAAAGATGTATGATTACTTGATGAATATCTTTGGCCTGTAGTGCAAAGATGAACAGGTGTTGAGATGAACATGACTGACAGGTGATACAAATGAATATCTTTGGCCTGTAGTGCAAAGATGAATATTTGGATAAAGATGATTATTAATTGATGTTGCAGAAATAAAATATTGATGATGGACTTTTAAATCTTAGAAGATAGTAGAATTCTTTCTCTACTTGACTCTTCTAATGGTTTGCTGTTTTCGCTGCAGTTGTTGATCTAAAACTTGTTGTCGATTATATTCTATCAGATTTTTTCCTGTTGAAGACTAACGATAATTTGTTGTATATTATCTTAGTCATAATATTCTTTACTGGGCTAGTTGAGCTCACCCTTTTCTTTTTTGTTCTATTTTTCTTCTCAGGATGTGAGAACATAGCAGGATCTAGTCGGGGTATGGAGTGGTGGTTCTAGAAAGATGTTTTAGCAGTCCTCACTATTTCTGTAAAATAGTGTTTAAATAATTATAATGAGGATTTATTTGAGTGTGGATATTGTCCAGAAGATAATATTTGTATTTAAACTCACAGTATGTGTTGTCATATTTTGCACGACAATTGTATTCTTGAAGTTGTAGTTTGCTTTCTGTACCATGTATTTGGCGACTCAGAATGGGTGTTGTATACCTATTTTGGGGGCGTCATAGTTAATTAGTACTGAGAATATGAGATATTGAGATTTTATATGGTTGATTTACAGATTTAAAATATATATATATATATATATATATATATATATATATATATATATAAGCCCGCGGGCCAGGCCGGCCCAACGCGGGCCAGGCCGGCCCAACGCGGGCCACGAGCCTCTTATTTATAGCCCATCAAAACCCGGGCCATTTTGGCCCGGCCCGCAGACAGCCCGGCCCGTTTGCCATGTCTAATTTTCATAACAAAAGTGTATGTATAGCGACGGTAAAAACCGTCGCTATAGGATCTATAACGATACTTTTGTTGTGAAAATAATATTTTTTTTTGTGAATTTAACAATTTCTAATTTTATTTTTTTTTGGAATTCATATTTTGACGAGTAAAATTAATAATTTAACGATATTCTTATTAAATAAGTCTCAATTTATACGAGCGATTTTGTAAAAATCTTAATTTTTATTTGTAAGAGTAATAAAAAAATTTCTTTTTTTTACCAATTATTCCCTCCGTTTCTTTGGATTTTTCAGAGATTTTTCAATTTTTGTATTATATCATTTTCATCTTTTTGAATTATTTTACTAATTACTTTTTCTTATTTTCTTTCTTGTTTCTTTGATAATATTTTAAAAAATTATTGATATTTTTTTCTAATTTGGCAAAAAATAATTATTAGATTTATTAATTTATGTTCCTACTAGTAAAGCAATACTTAAAATACAATTAAGCCATTCTTTTTTAATTGACAATTTAGGAGGAAGTACATAAATTAAAATTTATAATTAATATGATGTTTGATTGATTAAATTAAGTATAAAATTTCAATATTATTCATTTTAATTTTATTAAACATATAAATAAATAAATATTTAATAATAAGGAAAGTATGAAATACTATGTCATTAGTTCTTTCTTGAATTTATAAAGGTAGATAAAAAGACAATAAAAAGGAAGGGTGCGAGTAAAAGTTAAAACTTTTACTTCATGTGTTTACCACAAAATCAAATAACAATAGTAGAACCTCTATAAATTAATACTCGATAAATTAATAATTTTTTTTAAAATAATATTTTTTTTCCCAGTTTCGATTTGGGCTAATGGGATAAATTAATAATTTCGATAAAATAATAATTTTTTAAAAGACCCTTATATAAATATATGGTTTCATCAAAATCGTAAATTAATAATTCTTTTAAATTATCAATATATTTAGGGTAATCTTGTAAAATATGATTCTATTCTCGTTTGTTTTTATAAGACCCCAACTTTTATGAATAAAGATGAATTTTCTATAAATATTATTTTTTAATATTAAGGAGTGAATGTGATATAATGTTATAGTTGTGGGTAATATATATAAATTTTACAAAGTACGCAAGTTGTTATATAATATTCGATTGGTCAGAAAATATTCGTTTTAACAGGGAATGTGACGCCCCCAAAACAGGTATACATCACCCATTCTGAGTCGCTAAATACATGGTACAAAAATAAATACAACCTCAGTAATACAATTGTCGTGCAAAATACGACAACACATATACTGTGAGTTTGAATACAAATAGAGAGTATACAAACTCAAAAGGAGTCCTCATTACAATTATTGATACACTATTTTATAAAATAGTGAGGACTGCTAACATCATTGACTGAAAACATCACTTCGTACCCCGACTAGTTCCCGCTATATTCTCGCCTCCTGAGAAAAATGGAACAAAAAGGGTGAGCTCAACTAGCCTAGTAAAGAATATTATGACTAAGATAATATACAACAAATTATCATTAGTATTCAACAGGAAAAAATCTGATAGAATATAATCGACAACAAGTTTTAGATCAACAACTGCAGCGGAAACAGCAATCTATTAGAAGAGTCAAGTAGAGAAAGAATTCTACTATCTTCTAAGATTTAAAAGTCCATCATCAATATTTTATCCATATAACATCAATCAATATACATCTTGAATCAAATATTCATCTTTGCACTACAAACCAAAGATATTCATTTGTATCACCAGTTGGTTATGTTCATCTCAACACCTGTTCATCTTTGCACTACAGGCCAAAGATATTCATCAGGTAATCATACATCTTTGTACTACAGGCCAAATATATTCAGTAGTATCATCATTTAGGACTGAGGATGATGAAAAATATTTTAAAGAAAACGAATCCAGTGAGATAAAAGAACGAATATTAGGGATTCGTATTACAGTTTATCCAAGTTCAATAATACTCCATAATAACCAATTTTGAAGAAGAATTCAAAAATAAGATCAAAACATGGATACAATCAAAGATAGTAACCATAATAGACAACTTGGACAAAAAGAAAAAAAATTTTATTTTTCGGTGAATAATGCGGTATACGTGAATAGTAACCCCGACACAAAAAGTTTTAAATTTAATAAAAAAATTTATACCAACATTTCGGTATAATGATATTGAAGAAAATATCATTTTAAGAAGAATATAACACCCCTTACCTCAAAATATCAGTACTTCTTATCAGAATATCGGTATAAGGTTGAAGGAAACTTGCACTGATGAATAGAAACTCACAAAGTATCTAAATACTCACAAAATATATTCAATAATCTAGAGAGAGAAAGAGAGAAAACTTGTTTCTGGTGTGATTTTTAATTCTAACTTAGCCCTCTATTTATAGGAAAATGTTAGCACGCCGAAGCAGACTTAACCTGCAACCTGATGGCTTTACCTGCTACTATTTTCACCCACCACATTTGAATAAAAATCTCAGCACATTTTTACCAACCAAAAGTGGGGCCCACCAATTCTTGAATTTTTCACCAAAATGATAAATTCTGAAACTTCAACAATTTCTGAACCAGTCATCTCTTAAAATTCATAACAAATCATACGTTCATTTTTAACGGTTCAAAATTTGTGGATATATACTCAACTTATATATGTATAACATATCCAAAAATCACAACGATCCAACGGTCGGATTAAAAATTATAACCCCCGCAATATATCTCAAAAACCCTGATTGTTTTTTAATACCTTTATTCCGACAAAAATATTGATAAAACACCTCAACATTAACTCCTTCATTTTTAACCACAAAATATATCCAACATTTATATTCACATAAAATAAATATTTTCTTATCATATGAATCAATAATTAATTAATATTACAGAATCACATTTATGACAACCAGGCCGTTCCCAGGAAAGAGGGGGCTTTCCAATAAGAATTTCTCCTTACTGACGCCCAATTAGGTGACCAAACCTCTTCTTAGACAGAACTTTCTAGACATTGTCAATAATGCTATCTAATAATATTATTCAAATAATATGAATTATTGATCTGATAATGGGAAATACTGTACAGTGACAATTATTGAAACAACAATAATATAAAATATCAATGCAGTAATTATTGAATCAATAAAATAAAATATTGAACAATAACTACTGTAATAATTATTGAGTAGTGCCTTCCTTCGTAAGAATCAATAATTCAAAAATACTGTGCAATCCGTGTGCTACTGTGCAAACACGCGTATTACTGTATTTTAACCTCCGGGTATTCCAACAGTGTTAACGGTAACAACTACGCCATTATTTATAAAAACTCAATTTTTGTCGTTATCTTCATCCAACCGTTTTCCGTTATGGGGCCCACAAATAGCTGCGCCGTCGTACGAATATTCCCCGACAAAAAGAATATTCCACGACCAAACGAATATTCTCCAATAAAATAAATATTTTATAACCACTTGTTTATTTTATAAAATTTACACATTTCACCCATAACCAAAATATTATATCAAATTAACACCTTATTATTCACAATAATAATTAGAGAAAATTTAATTTTATTCATTAATAAGTTGAGGTCTTACAAGGAATATTCGTATGACGGCATAATCATTGATGGACCCCACAACAAAATTATTGTCGGAATGAGAAAACGACAAAAAATATCTTTTTATGAAATTAACGGCGGAAGTTTTACCGTTAACTATTGAAATAACCGGTGTTAAAAGTACAGTAATACGCGTGGTTACATAGTAGTACACGGTATTGATTATTGATGCTTACGTGAGAAGTCACTCAATTTTGTTTAATTATTGCTACATTAATTGTTGCATAGTATCTCACGTTATTTGATTCAATTATTGTCGATATTTTATATATTATTAAATCAATAATTGAGACGACAAAATTATTAATATTATTATTTACAATATTGACGATGTCTAGAAGTTCTGTCAAGGAGATGTTTGGTCACCTAATTACAAGCCAATAGGGAAAATTTTTTATTGAAAAACCTCATCTTTCCTGGGAACAACCTGGTTGTTAAATATTGCGAATTATAATAATGATAAAAAATGTTGTTAAAAATATTGAGGGAATTTTTATGAAGTATTTGATGTAAATTTTGCTTATTTTATGGACCCCCATTTTCTCATTTTTCAAAATAATTGATAAAAAATTATTTAATATAATAAAGGTGGGGCCACATGCGGGGTCCACTGGAAGAAAAAATGGAATGGGTGGAGAAGTCAGGTGTCACGGGAGGATTTAGAATGGTGGGATTATATATATATATATATATATATATATATATATATATATATATATATATATATATATACATACTTTGAAAAAATGTCAGGGGGGGATTTGGTTCGTCACGGGGGGAGTAATGTTATCATTAGAGCATTTACAACAGTTTTCTTATTTCTATCCCTACTCTACAATGTTATTGAGTCATTCTGTAGGATAGGGATTCAATTTTTTTACTATGTACCCAACATGTTCCTTATATTGATTTCTTAAATATTAAATTTTGAAATTTAAAATTTAAAAGTTAAAATTTAAAAGTTCCAACAGTCAAATCATGTTTTGAGCGTTATAACTATTTTTTATTTAAATGTAATTATTGTTTGAATTTAAAAATTGTAATTATTTTAATTTAAAAATAGATATTGCTAGAAATCAAAATGTGCAACGATCATTATGTGTTTATGAGAACTAAAATAATATTATTTTAATTATAAAATAATAAAATTTATAATTAGTAGTAATATTTTTTATAAAAATGATCAAAATCAAAATTTGACTGATTTTTTATTTTTTTTATAGTTCTCTTTCTTCTCTAAATCCTCTGTTTAAAAAATAAAAATGAGTGAATTTAATAGGCATACCCAAATCAGTAATTAAGTGAGATAAAGATCCTTTAACTAACATAAAATTGTAATAAATAGGGTGTGAAATGTCATTTTACATAAATAGGGAACGCTCTTTTGATTCCCTCACCCTGAGGAGTCAAATCATATATAGGGATTAAAATAGAGAATTATATAAGGATAAGAAAACTGTTAGATACGGATTTATTGATATATTCTTCAAATGTGGGGATAGAGAGTCTATTAAAAAAAATGTTGTGAATGCTCTTATTATATATATATATATATATATATATATATATATATATATTATAATAAATTTTATTTTTTATGAAAAATAGAATATATTATATTTTATTGATTATTATATTAATAATTTGAGAATTTGGACGACTGATGTTTTGTTTTCGCCGTTTGTGAATTTGAGTAATTCATCCGTGACAAAACAGTACCACTCATACAAATAGGATGCTTAGTTAGAATTAAAAATCACACCAGAATCAGAGAATTCTTCTTCTATAATATTGAGGGTATTTCTTTCGAGTTTTAGAAAGCTTTGAGCATAGAAAACAGTGGAAGTTTTCTTCAAGAATATCCCCGTTATACCAGTTGGAATACTCTTCTTTTTAAGGCAAGGGATGTTATTTTTGTTCAATATTCGCTTGAAATAATATTTCTTCAATACTCTGTAGTATATAAGTAATATTATTTCGTTTCAGATTTTAAATTTTATACTCATTTGGTTAAAATATTGGCTTCTAAACTCCATGAAATTAATAGAATATTCTTGATATTTGTGCTTCATCCAGTATCTTTTCATATAAATATTATTCTGAACATTCTTGATAAGTTTTAACTTTTTTATGTCGGAGTACTATTCACGGGGTTACTATTCCTGAAGTACTATTCACAGGATACTATTCACTCGAGTACTATTCATGATAAAAATTGATTCGTTTTCGGTCCAAATTATTTTTGGTACAATATTATTCTTGAATTTTACTCCACAAAGCAGTATCATGTTGACAATTTGGACGTTATTGATTTCTGGATAAATTAAATTATAAATCATTAAAAATTTATCCTTGAACTTGTTTAATTGAATTCTTATATCATTATCATCATCCTCATGTTTATATTATGTTGAAAGTCATCTGTGGCCTGTAGTGCATATATGGACTTGGTATGATTATGACTAGGGATTATTCGGTATAATCATAACCGTAATGTTACAAATGATGTGGTAAAATTTCTCATTGGCCCGTAGTGCATTGATGGACAGTTGTTGGCATGATCATGACCATTGATGAAAACACGAATATCCTTGGCCCGTAGTGCATGGATAATTTGTGGTCGTGATACTAATGAATATCATTGGCCGTAGTGCATGGATGATGTGGATTATTTATTAAGCTGAATTTCAGCGATAAAAGTGATGAAAAACCTTTTAAATTATAGAAGATAGCAGATTTTATTATCTACTTGACTCTTCTAATGGATTGCTTATTCCGCTGTAGTTAAACTTGATGTTTGTTATTTTTTATCAGTTTAACACTGTTGAAGGCTAACGATAAATTATTCTGCATTATCTTATTCATAATATTTCTTACTGGGCTAGTTGAGCTCACCCTTTTGTTTTCATTGTTCTTTTCAGGAAATGAGAACGTAGTCGGGACTAGTCAGGGAACGGAGTGATGGTTCAGATGATAACATTAGTAGTTCTCACTATTCTATGAAATAGTGTGATAATAAATGTATTGAGGACTCCATTTGAGTTGAATACTGTCTAGAAGACAATATTCGTATTAAAACTCTCAGTTTATGTTTTGTCGTATTTTACACGACAGTTGTATTTGAATTTTGTACTATGTATTTGGCGACTCAATATGTGTGATGTATACCTATTTTGGGGGTGTCACAGTTTTGTCTTGAAATTCAAATCTAATTGAATTTCATCCTTAATTTTTCTCATTGCGTTCAAAAGTTCAGGTGTTGCATTCTCGAATTGTAATAAAAACTTGTGAAGAGTTATTGACGCTGAGTGCTTCTTTTCGCGTTATTGATTCCAATGGTATTATATCATCCTCACAAGTATGATACATTAATTTAATAAGTATGATACATTGCATAAAAAAAATATATGATATAAACATCAATAAAATGCAATAATTTTAATGTAATTAAATTTATATTCACCGAATAAAAAAACACTCTTTAAATTAATAAATTATTATTTTTTGATTAAATAATAACTCTCTAAATTAAAAAAAAAATTTCAATCCCAACATTATTAATTTATAGAAGTTCTACTGTCCGTCACAAGTTGTAACTTGTAAGTATTCCCCCCTTGGAAATTACCTTTTTCTTTTAGAAAACAATAAACTGCAATTTACTAATAACCAAGTTAGATTAATGTTTCTTATCACATATGAAGTATAATGCTTGTGACCCCAAATTTTAACATCAAGACAAGGGAAAAATATATCAACATTGTATTTTGCCCAAATGAGCAAGATTGTTAAATGATACACTTGTTACATGTGAAATAACATTAGCCGAGGAATAGATGACAGAGCTATAAAAAATACATGAAACTCCAAAATGTCAAATATTAAGATGAATATATCAGAAAATATTATATAGTCAAAGAGAATATATCAAGTTAAAAAAAATATAGTACAGGAGAAGTTGGATAGCTTAATGTACAAAGATTGAAATGCCCATCAATACGTGCCATTCTAACATGTACATTAGACACCAGAATGGTTTTTGCCAACTAAAAATTTCGGATTCATTTTTCCTCCAAGAGCAGATGTGCCTCTTTACAGATGGGAGTTTCCTGGAGAAGCAAAATATATTTTAGAATTTGATATGGTCACAACGAGTATGCAGAGACTCGGAAGGGAGAGGGGCAAGCACTAGATTTCAATATTCCGAGGCTTTTCTCCTTAGTTCGTTTAGCTCTTTCTCAATCTCAGTATCCCGGAATGGAAATCCAGAGTTTGTGCTGGCAATGGTTGTTCTCCCTGGTGGAAGGTCTCCTTTCTGTTTAGCCAAGAAAAAAACATCAATTAGTCTTCTTCCTCCTTATTCAACGTATTTATTACGAAGAACAATTTTTTATTTTTTTTGGTAGCATATAAGTAGAACAAGTTGGTTTCTGACTCATGCAAGGATAGGTTCAGCCGAACCATGGACCATCCTGATGCTTCGCCTTTACAATTTAGTGAAACCAATAACAAACTCTTCCCACTGAGTTTTTTTTTTATAAAAAAATCATAATACAACAGGGTTGCGAATAGTGTCAGAACTCCCTGATTAATATTATATAACTGAACATTTTACCCTTCTGCAATCCAGTTGGATCGTTCCCCTCTTCCTCTCTCTCTAACCCTCTGCGGTCCCTTCCCTCTGTTTCGGTGAACGATTATTGGATTAATAAAAGCTTGCAGGGGGGAGCGAGGGTGGGAGAAAGAGAGAAAATATATTCTAAATAATTTTGGTCGGATCAAATTAGGAGTTCCAAGGAGCAAGCTCACTGCTCACATCTTGAATGAATCGTTTTTCACAGCTCACTTGTTCCAAACACATATCCAACCACACCCCCCCCCCAAAAAAAAAAAACCCCCTTTTCCTCTTTAAAATGCACTGAACTGAGATCTTTACACTCTGCATCCACCAAACTAGTGGCATACTTTTTAATTCATCTATAGTGTCACAAAAATGAGCTAGCCATCCACTTCAATGCAACGGAAACTTTTCTCCTAATAAAATATAGTTAACAATAGTTGCACAGTGCAAACAATCTCTCAAGAAAGTCATCCCAATTTTCAGGGGTGCTTACTGAAAAAATCAAGAAAACTAGAGCGTAACCTATATGAAGTTTGTCACTCTCTGGCCTTTCCCCCACAACGAAAGTAGAAGTTTTATTGCTCTCAAAATATTTCATGGAAGTTCATAAAGCCTGAGTGTATGTTTGAATTACAAATATATCTACTTATGCTCACATGAAGATTCTAGTAACAAGAGCCTTAAAAATAGCAATGGCACGCAAAATATGTTAAGAATTGTGACACTGTTCATCTTTCTTTCATCTAAAATACTAAAATACATATGGTCTTCTTTCCTTCCTTTGCTTTTAATTGTAAGTACAATTTTTTCTTTAAATTTGTTTGCTTCGTTGACTGTAGATAGGCACGTAAAACTCATACAAACATTAGTTAACAGTTTACTAAGCGAATCTAAATATAGGGACTGATATGTTGTGACCCAAAAGAAAAGAAGAAAGCCTTTGCTCAATGGAGATAAAAAATTTAAGGTCATTGTATGGTTGGACTACGTTGAGAGACAAGTTATAGAGTTCTATAGCTTTTGTTCACTAAATGGCTTCCCCTAAACTCAATTCCAATTTCCACACCTTCTTGATCATTAAACTGAGCACCAAGATCTTGGCTTTTATGTTGTGATATGAATGCTAACAATAACTAATCTTGCAATATGAAAACAGTACTAATTTCTTCTTTTCTACAATTACATAACTGATTCCAAAACTATATTGTTTAATTTTGTTTCAAGACAGTAAAAGGCATGATTATGTAAGTATTTTGTTTCTTGTTTTCTGCTTTTTTTCCACAAATTCTACAAAATTTTTATTTTAAAAGTACTGTCTTCAGATTTTGGTTCAGACATCAAAAATAGGATAATCTGTATTATTTTAGATTATGAAAAATATATGAGGTTTTGACTAGTAGTCCCTGATTTCATGCTATTAGAAGCATATCCCAATGGTCAAGACCATTGCGGTCGGAACAAATATATGCAAGTTCTACTTAAACCAAAAAAAATAGATACCAATGTAATAAATTTACCTTTGTGCTTCCTGATAGTTCCTTTTTCAAGTCTGCAAGATCATCATCAACTGACGAGCTCTCCAGCAATGCAAACTGCAAAAGGTGTACAATGTTTGGATTTTGGAGTCATATAAATCATATAAACACACAGAGACACGCAAAAAGCGCTTCCTCCATAGGAAAATCTTCATTATAAGGGCAAATCAAATTCTGAAATATAAAATCAAAGGGAATATCAACAAAGCAAAAAGTATATGCTAGCATCCAAAAAATATGAATCTGTTTTTCATACACTCCTTGCACAAAGGGATGGCAGAATTACTATGAGCTGACATTAACAAGGCAATTACATATAAAACATGAAATGCTTCTCCTCATACTGCATGTATCTTTAATGCAACAACTTAAACAACTATGACTGGGAAAATCTAAAAAAGAAAGTTCCCTTGCCAACAAGTTTGAAGGAAAAAGAAAAACATTTTTTCTTTTTATCATACTGACCTATAAAAAGAATCAGCAACTCAAAATCTACGAAGTTGTGACATAAAATAGCAACTACGTTCAAGCTATATACTCCTATAAAGCTGCTTACGAGCTGAATGGAAACAAAACAATGCTTATGGGCTGAATGGAAACAAAATGAGATCCTCCAGCAATTTTAGCTCTACTTCTTTCTTTTCTCCTTTTTTTTTGGACAAGTAGCTCTACTTGTCTTATGTTCCTAATCCCCCGGGTAACCAAATCTGTGAGCATGCTGGATCTGAAGTACCACTAACACAATCTCAAGAATAGCTTAAAGGAAATGTAAATTCAAAGAAATTTTTTTTTTGGAATTTCGTTAAACTTCAAGATGGGGTCTACCTCTTCATTTTTGAGTTTTAGGCTTAACAGTCTGTTAATCCTATATTTAAGTAGTTGTTAAATTCTTAAAGTTTTCGTGTGCTTTTTTTAGAGGGTGTTTGGAAAGTTTCATTTTACTGGATTTGTTTGTATTGTAGTCTCATGGGTCTTTGTTTTATTAGTTTGATTTACTGCGTCTTTTAATATGGTTTCCGTTAGTCTCCTCATAGATTTTAAAGACAATTTTAATAGTTTACTAATAGAAATCCAAATCCCACTAGCTATAGGGTTGGTAAAAAGTCTATAAGTGACACTGTAATGCTTCTCTCTCCCCCCCTCCCCCAACCCCAAAAATAAATAAATAAAGATGAGTTCTAAAGAATTATTTAGAAAGCTATTTGGAAATGTATGATGCAAGTTTGAGCCAAGATATGATGCCTAGTTTCTTTTTCTCTCTTTAACTTTATGCTTTTTAATATTACAATTAAGATCTGAGATTAACTCTTCTCAACCCTAAAAGTACTCAGTTTAGTAGTTTACAAATCCCAATATCTTTATTAAATCTGGAAGTCTAAATGACTCACAAAAAGCCACTTCTAGGATTTGCAGAAACACACTTAGCACCCAGAACAGCATTTAAATATACTTTACGTTGCTCCATTCAAGCCTCAAAGTAGTACCCTTTCTTTCCATTGTGGAAAACCTAAATATCTTGCATCAATTTCAGCCAAACTCCCCCCACCCCCCACCCCACTCACCAACAAAAAAAAAGCCCATAAAGATGCCTCTTCTCTTGCTTCATAACACAGCTTTGTTAATTACCCAATAAGAAATGAAACGGAAAATGAGAAAGCACTGGCAGATGTTTTGAGACTTGAGAGAAAACTGTTACCTTTCCTTCAAGATCATCAGTAGTTAGCTGATTAAGTGCGTCTGCTTGAGATTCCATTGCCAAAACTGTGAAAATAAATATTAAGTTTGCAGCTATTAGTAATGTAGTTGCACGCTTATGTAGTTCATTTATGTACTTAAACAATTATGATAATAGAGTTATAACATGCCAAAACTTTCCCCAATAAAGGCTTTGACCATTGAATAATCATTTTTAGATTAAAACCAAATTAAGCATGAAGAACAACTAAACAAAAACATTGTGATTTACAATATTTTGCACAACAAGTTAATGAACTGACATAGTTCGGATGCAAATACGGTTCAGTATTAGCAATTCATTAGAAAAAATACTAATTTTAGTGGAAACATGTAAACTAGTATAGTCAATCATGTTCATATATGCACAGGACATTCAAGGTGTGACGATGGCTGAAAATTCAAGCAAAGAGGTCAAGCATGGTTTATACAATGTTTACAGAGAACTGCTGTCAAAAGACATGAGGTCATTGTTTAGTATTAGAATGTAATTTAAAATAGTTAGGTAAGTCTTTTTTTTTCTTTTTTCTTTTTTGTAATTTTATTTCTTCGAATTTCCTGCCAAAAGTTAGTTGCAAGTCAAGTGGTATATAAGTAGTTCTCTGTTTCAGTTGTAAGCAATTTTTCATTTATGAAATTCCAAAGCACATTTTGCTCTTTCCTATTTCCAAATCCTTGAAAGTAAGTTAGCAACATATCTTCCACTAGAAGCAGAACACACCCCCTCCTCCCTAACCATTCAAAAGATGGAGATCCATGAGCCCACGCCACAGGACAACAGCAAAATAAATGACCTTATGACTCATTATTATGCCTGCATATGTAAAAAAATCCAGCATAGGACCTTATCAGGTCTCGACTCTCGAAATCATTAATATTCAATCTTTGTAAAACCATATACCACAAGGGAAAAAAAACCTTGACTATTTTAAGGACCTCGGCTTTCCAAATGTACAAAATCAATGGGAACTGAATAAGCACCTAGAGCAAGTCAGAAGAGAAGAATAACTCTTGCCGTAAAGGGGTAAAGAATATGATGGGGACTCTAAGTCAAGAACAAAGAAGATATTTTTTATATTTATTATTTGGAGTTTTTATTATGTTTAATATAAAAGTAGCTGATGTGATTTATGTATTATATTTATTAGTGGGGATTTAGGACATTAATTAGTGATTAAGAATTATTAATAAGGGTATTTTAGTCGTTTTCCTCCAAGTTATATTAGGGTTTTGTCTTTTTAGATAGTGATATAATTCCCACAAGTCATTTACATTACATACTATTGATATTGAAATTGATTATTTTATTCATACCGTAGAGGTATTTTATCCATCTTGGTGTTGATACGTGGAGTTAATACACTTGAAAGATCCTAATAGTTTAAACGCGGACTTTAAATCCTAGTTTATTTTCCATTAATTATTCATCTTAAATCTGACATGCATCATTTTTGGTATTAGAGCTTAAGGTTTTTCCATCAATTTCTTATTTTTTTTATTTTTTGGGAGATCTTTGTTTGTTCCAAAAAAAAAAATGTACGTTGTCGGCCGGAGTTACTTTTCATTGCCAGAGTTACTGTTCATCGCAATTCATTGTTCAAAAAAAAGAAGAAACGTAGAAATGAGAGAAATTGTTGTCGTGTTTTGTCCATAGTTGTCACGACGTTGCCTAGGCGCTCTGGCGTACCAGCAAGCAGCATGGCGATGCTCGCCTTGGGGGTAGGCTGCCAAGGGCCCAAGGCATTACTTTACCCATTATAGATCGAATTAAAAGAGGAAGAGAAGAAAATTAAAAGTCCTCTGCAACTTTTATTTTGTAAACAACGAAGAGTTCCAAAACACGACTGTGAAGAGAGTCCTAAAACTGAAAAAGAAAAAGATCGACTGAAGAAGAAGAAGAAAATGATCGACTAAAGAAAAAGAAAAAGAAGACTTCTGGCTTTTTACTGCTTGTCCTCTTTCTATTCTTTTTTTAATTAGAGGTTAGTTGTCATCCACTAATTTTTATGCAACGAGTCATTGCCCATTAAAAGACAAAAGCAAGTAGTGGTGTTCCATGTGTAACACTTGTGAACATTCAATAAATAATTAACTTAACATAAAAAGTAAATAATAAATAAAAAAACACCATTTAAAAAATAATAAATATTAAAAATAATAAAATAATAAATAATAATAATAATAAATTTAAATAAATAATAATAATAATTTTTCTTTTTAACAAAATAATAAATATTTCTATTTTTTCATAAAAAGTAGTAAATAATTATTTTGTTATTTTAAAAAGGAACTCTTTCTCCATGAAATATTAAATGCTTATTGCATGTACAATTTTAACCCTTAAAAGTTGTAATTTTGACCACATAAATCATAAAACTCTTGTAACTCCAAAAAATATATAAATAATATTTTTTTTCCCTCAAATTAAATATATATTGCAATGTGTTTTTAATGCTATTCCATGATATTAGTTATTACATTTTGGATTTTAATGTATATAATTTCATTACTCAATGTACTTTTGAAGTAAAATATATAATGTATAAATTGAACACTGTTAACGACTTTTCGCAATACGGACGCTATGGCATGCGCCTTATTGCCATGACGTCCTGGCGGTCAGCTACCGTCATGGCGTGGCGTCGTGACAACTATGGTTTTGTCGACATCTAATATGATGAGTAGTAACCCTAATCTCCAACTTATAAATATCTTACCAAAAATACAATTTGCTTCACCATAGTTTCATCTAATATTTCAGTTTTAGCACATAATTTATATACTTTTCACTTATACCCTTTATTATTTTATAATAGCCTCTACACTTTCTGCATTCATACTTTAGCCCCTGTTTTATATTTTCTTTTCAGTTTGGCCCTTAAGTTATCAACAAAAAAAGTTTTATTTTATTTATTTATTTATTTTATAGCCTATTGTTCCAAACACCCAATGTCTCAAGCCACAAAAGAATTGCTTGCAAAAGTAAAGGAGTATATTTGGCGTCTCGACGGTGAAAATGATCGAATACACAAGATTACCTTGGAAAATTGCAACGTCAATATCAGATAAACAAAGAAAAGCTTAAGCAAGGAAACGTCAACAAGTTAAAGCAAAAGAACATCAAAAGGCTAAACATGAAATGGTTTCTATATGTTCTTTTATAAAAGATAACATCTCTTTTATAAAAGATGACGTCTCTTCTATTAAAGAAGGCCTTGTTGACTTGCGGACACATATCCAAGTAGAGCAAGAGAAAGAAAAAAAGGATGTTCTAAATTTTGGGACTACAGACATTAGTGACGTGTTTATGAAAATTCTTAGAAGTTCCAAAAGTTGAACCAGAGATTGTGTATGAACAATAAATTGAGAAAAACTCTAAAGTTGCTTTTGAGTTGTTCATTATTGAAGAAAGGACGATTCGAAAAGTTGATCCAATCCAAGTTGACATTGTTGACTTCGTTGTTCAAAAAAGCTTCTTTTCAGCACCTTTGAATACAAGAGTGATATTATCATCAATTCTCTTTCCAAAAAAATTTGAGTCTTACCGCGTGATTATGTTGTTAAATATGTTCCAAAATGTTTCTTCCATTGCAAAGGAGTTTGTGGCTTATTCTATCATATTATAAAACTCGATGTCGAGTTTTCTCCAACAAGAGGAGAATGATGGGAACTCCAAGTTAAGAACAAAGAAGAAAATTTTTATATTTATTAATTGGAGTTTTTATTATGTTTAATATAAAAATAGTTGATGTGATTTATATATTTTATTTATTAGTGAAAATTTAGGACATTAATTAGTGATTAAGAATTATTAATAAAGATATTTTAGTAGTTTAATATTTTTATTATTCCCCAAGTAATATTAGGATTTTGTGTCTCTTTAAATAGTAATGTAATCCCCACAAGTCATTTAGACTACATACTATTGATATTGACGTTGATTATTTTATTCATACTTTAGAGGTATCCTATCGTAGATGTATTTTATCCATCTAGGTGTTGATACATGGAGTTGATATGAGAGTTGAGTTTAAATCCTAATTTATTTTTCATTAATTTTTCATTCTAAATCTGTCATGCATCAGAATAACTCTTACGATAAAGGGTACACTTTCAAGATTTATTTGGAGTTAACCTCGATTGCCTTTTTTAATTGTGATGGATTGGAGGAGATTGGGTGGGATATCATTTTGTATCTTGATGGTGCAATTCTCAATTTTGGTGAACACAACCCCGTCTGGCTTTAAAAAAAATTCCCTTTTCACTGTGGTGAAGGAGGTAGCGACTCATCTCTTGGAGAAGGCTATACGAGAAGCTCTATCAAATATGGTGGTTTCACTTTCACATCAGCTCTTTGTTCATGATCTTGATTCTTTTCTGGTAAAGTGGTAATTCATCTCAGTTGAGGCATTGGAGGAGGATGGTTTTATTGCTTTATCTATGTTCAGGCATACTTCAACATTTAGGGTAATATGAAGAACAATGACAAGTAACTTTTAAGAGTGGACTGAAAGTTTTGGATGGATGTTATACTATAGATTTTCCTTGAAAGATTAAAGCAAGAGTATAGTTAGTTCATTACGATTATGCTATCAGCCTAACAGCATATGGAAGTGTATCTTTTATTGATTAAGTTGGCCGTAAATAGGTTATCCGATTTATATTCTTGATTATCAGATATTTAAAACTCGGGTTATCTGTACAAAAAATTCATTATCAATACCCAGGGATTCAAAACAACAATTAACAGCATTTTTAAAGGAATTGATTAGCAGCACTTCCTTATTGGGATGACCAGGATTCATTCTATTGGTTTAAGATTATCAGATGCAGACATTTTATCCATGAATACGTCAACGGCCAGTTTACTCTTTTACAACAGATACATGCAATTGAATCTATATAAAGCTTACAGTCATTTATCTAATGCAAAAGAAAAGTAGTAAAAAGAGAGAGAAAGAGAAAGAGAAAAAAATAAAACGCTAACCTTTTTCCTCCATCTTTTCAAAAGCTGAAAGGGCACTGCTTGTATTGACATTACCCAACAATTCACTAACTTTGGTTGCAGTCCTGAAGAAGAAGCGGTCATTCTACAGTAATTGTGAGCAAGCATGCTACATTGGAAGCGGGGAAAACACAAGTACATATTTTACAGAGGGTGAGAACAAACTTTGCAGACTGTGCACGTGCTTTAAGGGTATCTTTCTTTGACTTTGCCTCCTGTATTTTGCTTTCTAAAAGCTGTCAACAAGTAGATAGCCAGAGTCAACCCCAAGGTCATCTAATGTCCTCATATATTTAGGCCGCCAATATAAATTCTATAGAATAGAGAAACATGTGAGGCCTCATAAATAAGTGTGAGCAGAAAACAAAGAAAATGGAAAATGGAAACTTGCCCGTGTATTGGACACGAGGTTATCAACAACACTTTTCTGCTGATCGAGTTGAGTCTTCAAAGCATTAGCATTATCCTGCAGTATGAATAAAGTGGTGTTAGGTAGATAGGTCGTTCTTGTTCATGTGGGAGAAGGAAGGACTGAGAGAGAGAGAGAGTAAATTTAACCAAAGATCTTTGTCAATCAAAAATATAGATCTCTTAGATAATTTTGTTTGTATGTGAATAATAAGAAAGTGAGAGTTTTAAATAAGGCACGAGTTGCCAGACTCATCGGCAAGAGAGTCAAGAGACTGGTTTACAATGCAGAGAATAGAATATAGAAAATATTTGAAAGTTGCTAAATGAAAAGGGAGAAATTAAGAAGCTTTTCAAGTATTGTGTAAGATCATAAACTTAGACAAGTGATGAATTATAACTAATAAGGAAATCTACAGAAAATGTTAGGTCTTTTGTACTGAAAACTTGTCAAATTTAAATAGACTTCACATTACATAAAGTTTCTTAAAATTACATACAGCTGTTTAATTTCGGAGACAGTTTCTGAAGAGAGATTGGGAACAGGGTGTGGAGGTGGTTGGGGAGAACTTACAGCATATGATTTACGCCTTTTCAGAGCCTCGCGAGCAAGATCCTCGTTTCCCTTCCCAAGAGCCAATTGTGCTCTACGGTACCTATGATCAAACCATGATAAGTACAAGCTATTGGAAACAACTGTACCCCTTTCTAGAGCAATACACAAATGATCCTTTGCAATTACCACTCCTCAGATGCTTGTTGTGCAGCTTTGTATTTGTTTTCCAACTGCTTCTGTGATGCCAGAACCTTGAGAGAAAATGAAATATGTAAGTGTCTTCACTTCCCTTCCCTAAAATATCTTTATGTGGAAATATTATTACTTAATGAAGGAATATATACACAGAAAAACTTAAGAAACGAAAGAAAGAAAATCAAAACAAACATACTTGGGCTGTAGCTTGACGCATCTTAATTAAGTCATCATTCATCTCGATAACAGATTGTTCTAAGATCTTCTCAGGGTCTTCAAAGGAGCTTATAATTGCATTTGCATATGACTACACGTATGAGACAGAAAGAGAGAAATAGCATTTTAGCAGTGCATTACTGACAGGGAAGGCTGAAGACATGAGTCCCACAATATAATGATAAAATATGAACGTTCAAATAACCTTAATAACCCTGGCAAATCGATCAAAAAGGTTCATGCGAGTACCAAGAGCACCCCCACCAAGAGCATTAGATCTCGATCTATTGGAATGAACTAGTCGTATTCCAGTAAACTTCCGAGCACTCACTAAAAGAAGTATGAATGAACTCTATAAGAAATAAATTTATCTAAACAAAACAGGGTGTCACAATTCCGAGCCTTGAGATTACAAAAATCTGCATTAAAAAATCCAACTTCATGAATGATCAAAAAAGCACAGTAGCAAGTATAGAAAGGATAGAGCGAAGTTGCTTTTGGCATCACAATTCCGAGCCTCAAGAATGTTACTAACATGGAACAAACCAGCATTCAATTATAAACCAATGTCCTCGATTTATAGCCTCCAAATAGTATAAACTACAACATAAATACCCCCAAATCGAAATTAAGCAACACCCACAAAGTTTTTAGTGTAAGAATCAAAAGTATATATATACACAATGCACGATTAGTTGCATAATCCTATTAATTAATCCTAATGGCATCAATTAATTGTTCCAAATAGCATAAGCTACAAATCAAAATTATTCGAACATAATTCATATTTAGTTGCATACTACCATTAATTCAAAAAAATTACCTCCACTACCAAAGAAAGGTGTTCTGAAAGGCTGTGCCCTGACGATGAAAAATCTATTATTGGGTGCCTGAAGTGAAACAGATGGTGCGGACGCCATGTTTATTCCTGTAATGGGTGCTGTAATTGTCATTTTTCTACTGATTTTGAACAAACCCAATTCGCTATTTGCTGAGGGAGGAGAGAGAATTGAGGGATTAATGGTGTAGGAATCTTGGAGACAAGGTTTTATCGAATGTGTGTGTGTGTTTACTGTTTACACTCTTTCGATTTCTTCATGTTTGTTGAGACTAGCGATCAGGAACGAGCGATGAGTTGAGGTTTTCATATCTAAATTTTTATATTTTTATCGCAGAAAATAAAGATTTATTTGTAAGAATTTTGTCAGCATAATGCATATTCTTATCAACCCTACTATGATTTAAATTTCACTAATTTATATTTTAATTTTTAATAAAGGATAAAAAAATAAAAAAATAAAATTCAAATATACTGATGTTTAATTTTTATGTCTAATTTTTATTTTCGCCTAAAAGAGCTCCATAGGTATGAAATCCCAGATTTTATGAATAAAGATTAATTTTATTTTATTTTTCGAAATATTTTTTAAATATTATGGTGTGAATTTGAGATAATGTCATAGTTGTGGGTAGTATTTATAAATTTTACAAAGTATATAAGTTGTTGTATTATATTCGATTGGTCGGGGAATATTATTTTTGTCGGAATATTCGTACGACGACACAATTATTGGTGGACCCCACAATGAAATTATTGTTGAATTGAGAAAACGACAAAGATACTTTATAAAAATAACGGCGGAAGTTTTACCATTAATACTGTTGAGCTACTCGATAGTAAAAGTACAGTAATACGCATGGTTGCATAGTAGCACACGGTATTGATTATTGATGCTTACGTGATAAGTCACTCAGTTTTGTTTCAGTGGTATTATTAATATAATAAAACAGAATTTTTTTTTATATAAAACAGAATACTTTTATAAAGTTATTCGTTTTATTAGGCTAATAGTAAAATTTTTTTATATAAAACAAAATATTTTTATAAAATTATCTGTTTTATTAGACAATAATTAGAATATATTATATTTATTATGCATAGTATTTGCATAGTGCCTGCATAGTATTTGCATAGTAAAATCTTTTATAAAGTTATTCGTTTTATTATATTATAAATAGAATATATTATATTTTATTTAAAAGATTTTGCTTTAAATATGGACCGTCAGATTAAAGTAAATCAATCTAAACTGTTCATGAGTTAGTTACTATGTAGTCCATTTTTCTATAAATAGAAGCTCATTCCTTCATTATTTTCTTACGAATTCACTGAAACTCTAGAGAGAGAAATTATAGAGAGAGAAAAGAAGAGTATTCTGCTACTTCATTACTCCGATATCAAGTTTCTTTTACGGTAAGGGATATTATTTGTTGTGTCTGTAAGGGGTATTATTTCTTTTGTATTCATGAAGAGAACTTCTGTTATTCCATTCTTTATTATTCTGTTGGAATAACCTGTATACGCGGGCTACCCTATACTTGGTGAAATTCTTCTGTTATTTCATTCTTTATTATTCTGTTAGAATATCCTGTCTGTGCATTTTACGCCGGACCTGGTTCCGTTTTTATTATTCTGTTGGAATATCATATCTGTGCATTTTACGTCGGACCTGATTCCGTCTTAATTATTCTGTTGGAATATCCTGTCTGTGCGTTTTACGCCGGACCTGGTTCCGTTATTTAGTATTCTATTGGAATAACCTGTCTATGCGAAGTACCGCATGCATGGTGATTTCTGTTGTTATTTCATTCTTTATTATTCTGTTGAAACATCCTGTCGGTGCGAATTTCGCCTGACCTGGTTCCGTTACTTATTATTCTGTTGGAATAACCTGTCTATGCGAAGTACCGCATACATGGTGATTTCTTTTGTTATTCCATTCTTTATTATACTCAGTTGGTTAAAGTTTTGACTTATATACTCTATGAAATTAGTGGAATATCCTTGATATTTGTGCTTCATCCAGTATCTTTTCATGAAAATATCCTTCTGAGCATTCTTAAATTTTACTCTATAAAGCAGTATCATGTTGACAATTTGGACGTTATCAGTCCCTAGATAAATTAATTCTTGAACTTGTTTTATTGAATTCTTATATTATTGTCATCATCCTCATGTTTATATTTTGTTGAAAGTCATCTATGACCTGTAGTGCATAGATGGACTTGGTATGATTATGACCAGGGATTATTCAGTGTAATCATGACCGTAATGTTATAAATGATGTGAAAAAAATTTTCATTGGCCCGTAGTGCATTAATAGACAGTTTTTGGTATGATTATGGTTATGGATTCTCTTTGGTCGTAGTGCAAAGATGAATTGTTTTATGACATGATCAAGACCGTTGATGAAAACATGATTATCTTTAGCCGTGGTGCATGGATAATTCGTGGTCGTGATACTAAAGAATATCCTTGGCCTGTAGTGCAGGGATGATTTAATGATGTGGATTATTTATTGAGCTGAGTCTCAGCGATAAAAGTTATGAAAAACCTTTTAAATCATAAAAGATAGTAAATTTTATTCCCTACTTGACTCTTTTAATGGATTACTTGATCCGCTGCAGTTAAACTTGATGTCTATTGTATTTTATCAGTTTAACATTACTGAAGACTAATGATAATTTATTTTACATTATCTTAGTCATAATATTTCTTACTGGGCTAGTTGAGCTCACCCTTTTTTTCACTGTTCTCTTCAGGAAATGAGAATATAGCTGGAACGAGTCGGGGAACGGAGTGATGGATCAGATGATAGTATTAGTAGTCCTCACTATTCTGTTAAATAATGTGACAATAAATGTAATGAGGACTTATTCTGAGAGTGGATATTGTCTAGAAAATAGTATTTATATTAAAACTCACAACTCTCTTGTTATATATTAAAGATTGTATTTGTATTCTGTACCATGTATTGGCGACCCAGAATAAGTGATGTATATCTATTTTTGGGGGCGTCACAGTTGGTATCAGAGCTTAGGGATATGATCCATGACTGAGATGTGAGATAAGAACTAGGAGGGGAGAGACGAGAAATTCCTTCGCTAGTATGACCTATCTAAGTTTACTTGTTATTTAATTGGTCAGTCAGAGTATAGATATAATATGTGATATGTTAATTAACCCTTATTTTGTGGCAGTATTTGAAAATGGCATCTGAAAATGTTGAGATAAGCAATGGAGCACAGGAGACCGTTGAGTCTCCACAGATCAATAATTAGAACAATGTGCAACAGGATGGCGATAATCCTCCTGTAAACAACAACACTGATCAATTGACGAACGACGGTACGTTTAGGAGTTTTTTAGAATTCATGCAACATCAGGCGAAGGCGGCTCCTGTTCATAATGCAGGTAAAAATAATGGCAACCTACGGTTGGTCACCGCTAAGCAATTCAAGGAGCTGGGACCACCGGAGTTTTTGGAAAAGTCAGAACCACTTAAGGCAGAGACATGGTTAAAGCAGATCACCAAGATATTTGATGTCTTGAGATGCTCAGAGGAGGAAAAGGTTCACTTTGCCACCTTTATGTTGCGTGAAGAGGCAGATTACTGGTGGAAATCTGTGAAACGTACCCAGCCTGACGCGCTCAAGATGTCTTGGGAGAAGTTCCAAGAGCTGTTCAATAACAAGTACTTTTTCGAAAGTATTCGTCACATGAAGGAGGTGGAATTTATCAAGTTGGAGCAAAACAACATGACCGTGTCGCAGTACGAAGCCAAGTTTGCCGAGTTGTCCCGATTTGCGTCCCATTTAGTTGATAATGAGGAAAGAATGATGCGAATGTTTATAAAAGGTTTGAAACCTGAGATACGTCAATATCTTATCTCTCATAAACTGTGTTTGTATTCAGATGTTGTTAATAGGGCTGAGTTATTGGAGCGCGATAACGAGTCAACCCAACCAAAAAAGAGCAACCGGTAAACTGATAATACCAGTGAAAGCAGTCATCGAAGCGGTGACAATAAGCATGGAGGGAATCAACATGCCAGAAATGGTAACTACTTCGGTGATAATCATGGCCAAAACAATAAGAATGGACATTTCAAGAAGAGGAGATTCAACAATGACGTGAAGATGTCGGCACCAGGAACGACCACCGGTCGTATGTTTCAAATGCGAACAGGAGGGACACATCCGTCCAAACTGTACGCAGCAATCCAAAGCGTGTTTACATTGCAGAAGAGAAGGTCACCTAGCTCGATTTTGTCGTATGGTGAAGTCAAGTCCAGCTGGGATAGTGATGCCAAAGGATGTCCTAGACAAGCCAAAACCGATAGTTTAAGAGAGAGCATTTTTTTTTGTGACGAGGAACCTGAATAAAATTATCACGGGTATGTTAGTCATAAACTCTTTTGAAGTCTATACCGTGTTAGATACCGGTTCGACTCACTCTTTTATTTCACCTAGTTGTGTTCAATGTTTGAACTTAACTCCGGAGAAGTTAGACTTCGATTTATCTGTTGAAATTCCATTGGGAGAAACCTTCATTACCTCCACTATTTATAAATCTTGTTTAATTCAAATCAACACTTTCACGTTACCTGTCGATCGTATCTCTTTGAAAATACTTGCCTTTGATGTGATTTTAGGAATCGATTGGTTAACTACTCATCATATTTTTTTTGTAAGGTTGTTAGCTTTCATATTCCTAATCAACCTATTATGCGAATTCAAGCAACCAAACCATTAAAGTCAATCATTGTCATATCAAGCCATAAGTAAAGAGCCCTGAGCCTATATCTGGTGACTTCCTTGTGTGGAATGCACCGAAGCCAGACTTTCTGTAGGCGACGTCGTGAATGACGATGGCAAATTGATAGGTATCAATGTGACGTACTATCCGAGTCTTTGATGAGGGTCACAGCTTTGAATGATATTTCTATTGTTAATAAATTTCCTGGCATATTGTTGAAGACTTTTTAGCCTACCCCTAGAGCGTGCAATCGAATTTTGTATTGACCCCAGTACAAAACCCATTTCTAAAACCCTCAAATATTTTCTTCACCTAAAACGAACGTGTAATGTGCCAAAGACGTTGGCTCGAGCTGTTGAAGATTACGATCGTACCATTCAATATCATCGTGGAAGTGCGAACGTGGTAGCTAACGCGTTGAGTAGAAGATCGTATGCGAGTGAGATGCTGTTAAGACAAAGACCCATTTCGTATAACTTACAAATGATGAAGATAGAGTTAAAGACTCTAGGGACCCACGTGAAGATAACGAATATACGAGTAGAATCGACTTTAATCGATAAAGTTAAAGCCTCTCAAGCTACATACTCAAAGCTGATAAATGTGAAGAAGAAGGTTCAAGAGGGCGTTATTCTAGAAGCAAGAATCGATGAAGAGAGGAAATCTCAACCCTCAATTTAATTGACCCATTTGAAATACTCGATCAAGTAGGAACTGTGGCTTATAGACTCGTTTTACCGCTAAGTATGTCGCGTGTTCATAACGTTTTTAACGTATCGATGTTACGTAAATATGTGGACGACCCGAACCACATTATTATATTAGAACTAGACGAGATAGAAGAAGATTTAACGTATGAGGAGATACGTGTTAAAATCTTGGATAAGAAGGATCGTATTCAACACTCAAAGGTTATACTTCAAGAGTTAGAATCTGAAATGAAGTCGAGGTATCCTCATCTCTTCGGCATACTAGGTATGTCCGTAAATTTCGAGGGCGAAATTTCATAAGGAAGGGAGATTGAGAAATCCCAGATTTTATGAATAAAGATTTAATTTTTTTTTGAAATATTTTTTAATATTATGGTGTGAATTTGAGAAAATGTCATAGTTGTGGGTAGTATTTATAAATTTTGCAAAGTATGCAAGTTGTTGTATTATATTCGATTGGTCGGGGAATATTATTTTTATCGGAGAATATTCGTACGACGGCACAATTATTAGTGGACCCCACAACGGAATTATTGTCGAATTGAGAAAACGACAAAAATACTTTATAAAAATAACAGCGGAAGTTTTACCATTAATACTGTTGAACTACTCGGTAGTAAAGGTACATAATACACATGGTTGCATAGTAGCACACGGTATTGATTATTGATGCTTACGTGATAAGTCACTCAGTTTTGTTTTAGTGGTATTATTAATATAATAAAACAGAAAAGCTTTTTATATAAAACAGAATACTTTTATAAAGTTATTCGTTTTATTAGGCTAATAGTAAAATCTTTTTATATAAAACAGAATACTTTTATAAAGTTATCTGTTTTATTAGACAATAATTAGAATATATTATATTTTATTATGCATAGTATTTGCATAGTGTCTGCATAGTGTTTGCATAATAAAATCTTTTATAAAGTTATTCGTTTTATTAGATTATAAATATAATATATTATATTTTATTTAAAAGATTTTACTTTAAATATGGACCGTCAGATTAAAGTAAATCAATCTAGACCGTTCATGAGTTAGTTACTATGCAGTCCATTTTTCTATAAATAGAAGCTCATTCCTTCATTATTTTCTTACGAATTCACTGAAACTCTAGAGAGAGAAATTATAGAGAGAAAGAAGAAGATTATTCTGCTACTTCACTACTGCGATATCAAGTTTCTTTTACGATAAGGGATATTATTTGTTGTGCCTGTAAGGGGTATTATTTCTTTTGTATTCATGAAGAGAACTTCTGTTATTCCATTCTTTATTATTCTGTTGGAATAACCTATATACGCGGGCTACCCTATACTTGGTGAAATTCTTCTGTTAGTCCATTCTTTATTATTCTGTTGGAATATCCTGTCTGTGCATTTTACGCCGGACCTGGTTCCGTTTTTATTATTCTGTTGGAATATTCTGTCTGTGCGTTTTACGCCGGACCTGGTTCCGTCTTAATTATTCTGTTGGAATATCCTGTCTGTGCGTTTTACGCCGGACCTGGTTCCGTTCTTTAGTATTATGTTGGAATAACCTGTCTATACGAAGCACCGCATGCATAATGATTTCTGTTGTTATTCCATTCTTTATTATTCTGTTGGAACATCCTGTCGGTGCGAATTTCGCCTGACCTGGTTCCGTTACTTATTATTCTGTTGGAATAACCTGTCTATGCGAAGTACCGCATACATGGTGATTTCTTTTGTTATTCCATTCTTTATTATACTCAGTTGGTTAAAGTTTTGACTTCTATACTCCATGAAATTAGTGGAATATCCTTGATATTTGCTCTTCATCCAGTATCTTTTCATGAAAATATTCTTCTGAGCATTCTTGAATTTTACTCTATAAAGCAGTATCATGTTGACAATTTGGACGTTATCAGTTCCTAGATAAATTAATTCTTGAACTTATTTTATTGAATTCTTATATTATTGTCATCATCCTCATGTTTATATTTTGTTGAAAGTCATCTATGGCCTATAGTGCATAGATGTACTTGGTATGATTATGACCAGGGATTATTAGATGTAATCATGACCGTAATGTTACAAATAATGTGGAAAAAGTCCTCATTAGTCCGTAGTGCATTGATAGACAGTTTTTGGTATGATTATGGCTATGGATTCTCTTTGGCCGTAGTGCAAAGATGAATTATTTTATGGCATGATCAAGACCGTTGATGAAAACATGATTATCTTTAGCCGTGGTGCATGAATAATTCGTGGTCATGATACTAAAGAATATCCTTGGCCTGTAGTGCAGGGATGATTTAATGATGTGGATTATTTATTGAGCTGAGTCTCAACGATAAAAGTCATGAAAAACCTTTTAAATCATAAAAGATAATAGATTTTATTCTCTACTTGACTCTTTTAATGGATTGCTTGATCCGCTGCGGTTAAACTTGATGTCTATTGTATTTTATCAGTTTAACATTGTTGAAGACTAATGATAATTTATTTTGCATTATCTTAGTCATAATATTTCTTACTGGACTAGTTGAGCTCACCCTTTCTTTCACTGTTCTCTTTAGGAAATGAGAATATAGCTGGGACGAGTCGTGGAACAGAGTGATGGATCAGATGATAGTATTAGTAGTCCTCACTATTCTATTAAATAATGTAACAATAAATGTAATGAGGACTTATTCTGAGAGTGAATATTGTCTAGAAAATAGTATTTGTATTAAAACTCACAGCTCTCTTGTTATATATTAAAGATTGTATTTGTATTTTGTACCATATATTGGCGACTCAGAATAGGTGATGTATACCTATTTTTGGGGGCGTCACAGTTGGTATCAGAGCTTAGGAATATGATCCCTGACTGAGATATGAGATAAGAACTAGGAGGGGAGAGATGGAGAATTCCTTCGCTAGTATGACCTACCTAAGTTTACTTGTTATTTAATTGGTCGGTCAGAGTATAGAGATAATATGTGATATGTTAATTAACCCTTATTTTGTGGCAGTATTTGAAAATGGCATCTGAAAATGTTGAGATAAGCAATGGAGCACAGGAGACCGTTGAGTCTCCACAGATCAATAATTAGGACAATGTGCAACAGGATGGCAATAATCCTCATATAAACAACAACACTGATCAATTGACGAACGACGGTACGTTTAGGAGTTTTTCAGAATTCAAGCAACATCAGGCGAAGGCGGCTCCTGTTCATAATGCAGGTAAAAATAATGGCAACCTACGGTTGGTCACCGCTAAGCAATTTAAGGAGCTGGGACCACCGGAGTTTTTGGAAAAGTCAGAACCACTTAAGGCAGAGACATGGTTAAAGCAGATCACCAAGATATTTGATGTCTTGAGATGCTCAGAGGAGCAAAAGGTTCACTTTGCCACCTTTATGTTGCGTGAAGAGGCAGATTACTGGTGGAAATCTGTGAAACGTACCCAGCCTGACGCGCTCAAGATGTCTTGGGAGAAGTTCAAGACCTGTTCAATGACAAGTACTTTTTCGAAAGCATTCGTCACATGAAGGAGGTGGAATTTATCAAGTTGGAGCAAAACAACATGACCGTGTCGCAGTACGAAGCCAAGTTTGCCGAGTTGTCCCGATTTGTGTCCCATTTGGTTGATAATGAGGAGAGAATGATGCGAATGTTTATAAAAGGTTTGAAACCTGAGATACGTCAATATCTTATCTCTCATAAACTGTGTTTGTATTCAGATGTTGTTAATAGGGCTGAGTTATTGGAGTGCGATAACGAGTCAACCCAACCAAAAGAGAGCAACCGGTAAACTGATAATACCAGTGAAAGCAGTCATCGAAGCGGTGACAATAAGCATGGAGGGAATCAACATGCCAGAAATGGTAACTACTTCGGTGATAATCATGGCCAAAACAATAAGAATAGACATTTCAAGAAGAGGAGATTCAACAATGACGTGAAGATGTCGGCACCAGCAACGATCACCGGTGGTATGGTTTAAATGCGGACAGGAGGGACACATCCGTTCAAACTGTACGCAGCAATCCAAAGCGTGTTTTAGTTGCGGAAGAGAAGGTCACCTAGTTCGATTTTATCGTATGGTGAAGTCAAGTCCAACTGGGATAGTGATGCCAAAGGATGTCCCAGACAAGCCAAAATCGGTAATTTAAGAGAGAGCATTTTTTTTCGTGATGAGGAACCTGAATAAAATTATCACGGGTATGTTAGTCATAAACTCTTTTGAAATCTATACCGTGTTAGATACCGGTTCGACTCACTCTTTTATTTCACCTAGTTGTGTTCAATGTTTGAACTTAACTTCGGAGAAGTTAGACTTCGATTTATCTGTAGAAATTCCGTTGGGAGAAACCTTCATTACCTCCACTATTTATAAATCTTGTTTAATTCAAATTAACACTTTCACGTTACCTGTCGATCGCATCTCTTTGAAAATACTTGCCTTTAATGTGATTTTAGGAATCGATTGGTTAACTACTCATCATATTTTTTTTGTAAGGTTGTTAGCTTTCATATTCCTAATCAACCTATTATGCGAATTCAAGCAACCAAACCATTAAAGTCAATCATTGTCATATCAAGCCATAAGTAAAAAGCCCTGAGCCTATATCTGGTGACTTCCTTGTATGGAATGCACTGAAGCTAGACTTTCTGTAGGCGACATCGCGAATGACGATGGCAAGTTGATAGGTATCAATGTGATGTACTATCCGAGTCTTTGATGAGGGTCACAGCTTTGAATGATATTTCTATTGTTAATAAATTTCCTGACGTATTGTTGAAGACTTCTTAGCCTACCCCTAGAGCGTGCAATCGAATTTTGTTTTGACCCCAGTACAAAACCCATTTCTAAAACCCTCAAATATTTTCTTCACCTAAAACAAACGTGTAATGTGCCAAAGACGTTGGCTCGAGCTGTTGAAGATTACGATCGTACCATTCAATATCATCGTGGAAGTGCGAACGTGGTAGCTAACGCGTTGAGTAGAAGATCGTATGCGAGTGAGATGCTGTTAAGACAAAGACCCATTTCGTATAACTTACAAATGATGAAGATAGAGTTAAAGACTCTAGGGACCCACGTGAAGATAACGAATATACGAGTAGAATCGACTTTAATCGATAAAGTTAAAGCCTCTCAAGCTACATACTCAAAGCTGATAAATGTGAAGAAGAAGGTTCAAGAGGGCGTTATTCTAGAAGCAAGAATCGATGAAGAGAGGAAATCTCAACCCTCAATTTAATTGACCCATTTGAAATACTCGATCAAGTAGGAACTGTGGCTTATAGACTCGTTTTACCGCTAAGTATGTCGCGTGTTCATAACGTTTTTAACGTATCGATGTTACGTAAATATGTGGACGACCCGAACCACATTATTATATTAGAACTAGACGAGATAGAAGAAGATTTAACGTATGAGGAGATACGTGTTAAAATCTTGGATAAGAAGGATCGTATTCAACACTCAAAGGTTATACTTCAAGAGTTAGAATCTGAAATGAAGTCGAGGTATCCTCATCTCTTCGGCATACTAGGTATGTCCGTAAATTTCGAGGGCGAAATTTCATAAGGAAGGGAGATTGAGAAATCCCAGATTTTATGAATAAAGATTTAATTTTTTTTTGAAATATTTTTTAATATTATGGTGTGAATTTGAGAAAATGTCATAGTTGTGGGTAGTATTTATAAATTTTGCAAAGTATGCAAGTTGTTGTATTATATTCGATTGGTCGGGGAATATTATTTTTATCGGGGAATATTCGTACGACGGCACAATTATTAGTGGACCCCACAACGGAATTATTGTCGAATTGAGAAAACGACAAAAATACTTTATAAAAATAACAGCGGAAGTTTTACCATTAATACTGTTGAACTACTCGGTAGTAAAGGTACATAATACACATGGTTGCATAGTAGCACACGGTATTGATTATTGATGCTTACGTGATAAGTCACTCAGTTTTGTTTTAGTGGTATTATTAATATAATAAAACAGAAAAGCTTTTTATATAAAACAGAATACTTTTATAAAGTTATTCGTTTTATTAGGCTAATAGTAAAATCTTTTTATATAAAACAGAATACTTTTATAAAGTTATCTGTTTTATTAGACAATAATTAGAATATATTATATTTTATTATGCATAGTATTTGCATAGTGTCTGCATAGTGTTTGCATAATAAAATCTTTTATAAAGTTATTCGTTTTATTAGATTATAAATATAATATATTATATTTTATTTAAAAGATTTTACTTTAAATATGGACCGTCAGATTAAAGTAAATCAATCTAGACCGTTCATGAGTTAGTTACTATGCAGTCCATTTTTCTATAAATAGAAGCTCATTCCTTCATTATTTTCTTACGAATTCACTGAAACTCTAGAGAGAGAAATTATAGAGAGAAAGAAGAAGATTATTCTGCTACTTCACTACTGCGATATCAAGTTTCTTTTACGATAAGGGATATTATTTGTTGTGCCTGTAAGGGGTATTATTTCTTTTGTATTCATGAAGAGAACTTCTGTTATTCCATTCTTTATTATTCTGTTGGAATAACCTATATACGCGGGCTACCCTATACTTGGTGAAATTCTTCTGTTAGTCCATTCTTTATTATTCTGTTGGAATATCCTGTCTGTGCATTTTACGCCGGACCTGGTTCCGTTTTTATTATTCTGTTGGAATATTCTGTCTGTGCGTTTTACGCCGGACCTGGTTCCGTCTTAATTATTCTGTTGGAATATCCTGTCTGTGCGTTTTACGCCGGACCTGGTTCCGTTCTTTAGTATTATGTTGGAATAACCTGTCTATACGAAGCACCGCATGCATAATGATTTCTGTTGTTATTCCATTCTTTATTATTCTGTTGGAACATCCTGTCGGTGCGAATTTCGCCTGACCTGGTTCCGTTACTTATTATTCTGTTGGAATAACCTGTCTATGCGAAGTACCGCATACATGGTGATTTCTTTTGTTATTCCATTCTTTATTATACTCAGTTGGTTAAAGTTTTGACTTCTATACTCCATGAAATTAGTGGAATATCCTTGATATTTGCTCTTCATCCAGTATCTTTTCATGAAAATATTCTTCTGAGCATTCTTGAATTTTACTCTATAAAGCAGTATCATGTTGACAATTTGGACGTTATCAGTTCCTAGATAAATTAATTCTTGAACTTATTTTATTGAATTCTTATATTATTGTCATCATCCTCATGTTTATATTTTGTTGAAAGTCATCTATGGCCTATAGTGCATAGATGTACTTGGTATGATTATGACCAGGGATTATTAGATGTAATCATGACCGTAATGTTACAAATAATGTGGAAAAAGTCCTCATTAGTCCGTAGTGCATTGATAGACAGTTTTTGGTATGATTATGGCTATGGATTCTCTTTGGCCGTAGTGCAAAGATGAATTATTTTATGGCATGATCAAGACCGTTGATGAAAACATGATTATCTTTAGCCGTGGTGCATGAATAATTCGTGGTCATGATACTAAAGAATATCCTTGGCCTGTAGTGCAGGGATGATTTAATGATGTGGATTATTTATTGAGCTGAGTCTCAACGATAAAAGTCATGAAAAACCTTTTAAATCATAAAAGATAATAGATTTTATTCTCTACTTGACTCTTTTAATGGATTGCTTGATCCGCTGCGGTTAAACTTGATGTCTATTGTATTTTATCAGTTTAACATTGTTGAAGACTAATGATAATTTATTTTGCATTATCTTAGTCATAATATTTCTTACTGGACTAGTTGAGCTCACCCTTTCTTTCACTGTTCTCTTTAGGAAATGAGAATATAGCTGGGACGAGTCGTGGAACAGAGTGATGGATCAGATGATAGTATTAGTAGTCCTCACTATTCTATTAAATAATGTAACAATAAATGTAATGAGGACTTATTCTGAGAGTGAATATTGTCTAGAAAATAGTATTTGTATTAAAACTCACAGCTCTCTTGTTATATATTAAAGATTGTATTTGTATTCTGTACCATATATTGGCGACTCAGAATAGGTGATGTATACCTATTTTTGGGGGCGTCACAGTTGGTATCAGAGCTTAGGAATATGATCCCTGACTGAGATATGAGATAAGAACTAGGAGGGGAGAGATGGAGAATTCCTTCGCTAGTATGACCTACCTAAGTTTACTTGTTATTTAATTGGTCGGTCAGAGTATAGAGATAATATGTGATATGTTAATTAACCCTTATTTTGTGGCAGTATTTGAAAATGGCATCTGAAAATGTTGAGATAAGCAATGGAGCACAGGAGACCGTTGAGTCTCCACAGATCAATAATTAGGACAATGTGCAACAGGATGGCAATAATCCTCATATAAACAACAACACTGATCAATTGACGAACGACGGTACGTTTAGGAGTTTTTCAGAATTCAAGCAACATCAGGCGAAGGCGGCTCCTGTTCATAATGCAGGTAAAAATAATGGCAACCTACGGTTGGTCACCGCTAAGCAATTTAAGGAGCTGGGACCACCGGAGTTTTTGGAAAAGTCAGAACCACTTAAGGCAGAGACATGGTTAAAGCAGATCACCAAGATATTTGATGTCTTGAGATGCTCAGAGGAGCAAAAGGTTCACTTTGCCACCTTTATGTTGCGTGAAGAGGCAGATTACTGGTGGAAATCTGTGAAACGTACCCAGCCTGACGCGCTCAAGATGTCTTGGGAGAAGTTCAAGACCTGTTCAATGACAAGTACTTTTTCGAAAGCATTCGTCACATGAAGGAGGTGGAATTTATCAAGTTGGAGCAAAACAACATGACCGTGTCGCAGTACGAAGCCAAGTTTGCCGAGTTGTCCCGATTTGTGTCCCATTTGGTTGATAATGAGGAGAGAATGATGCGAATGTTTATAAAAGGTTTGAAACCTGAGATACGTCAATATCTTATCTCTCATAAACTGTGTTTGTATTCAGATGTTGTTAATAGGGCTGAGTTATTGGAGTGCGATAACGAGTCAACCCAACCAAAAGAGAGCAACTGGTAAACTGATAATACCAGTGAAAGCAGTCATCGAAGCGGTGACAATAAGCATGGAGGGAATCAACATGCCAGAAATGGTAACTACTTCGGTGATAATCATGGCCAAAACAATAAGAATGGACATTTCAAGAAGAGGAGATTCAACAATGACGTGAAGATGTCGGCACCAGGAACGACCACCGGTCGTATGTTTCAAATGCGAACAGGAGGGACACATCCGTCCAAACTGTACGCAGCAATCCAAAGCGTGTTTACATTGCAGAAGAGAAGGTCACCTAGCTCGATTTTGTCGTATGGTGAAGTCAAGTCCAGCTGGGATAGTGATGCCAAAGGATGTCCTAGACAAGCCAAAACCGATAGTTTAAGAGAGAGCATTTTTTTTTGTGACGAGGAACCTGAATAAAATTATCACGGGTATGTTAGTCATAAACTCTTTTGAAGTCTATACCGTGTTAGATACCGGTTCGACTCACTCTTTTATTTCACCTAGTTGTGTTCAATGTTTGAACTTAACTTCGGAGAAGTTAGACTTCGATTTATCTGTAGAAATTCCGTTGGGAGAAACCTTCATTACCTCCACTATTTATAAATCTTGTTTAATTCAAATTAACACTTTCACGTTACCTGTCGATCGCATCTCTTTGAAAATACTTGCCTTTAATGTGATTTTAGGAATCGATTGGTTAACTACTCATCATATTTTTTTTGTAAGGTTGTTAGCTTTCATATTCCTAATCAACCTATTATGCGAATTCAAGCAACCAAACCATTAAAGTCAATCATTGTCATATCAAGCCATAAGTAAAAAGCCCTGAGCCTATATCTGGTGACTTCCTTGTATGGAATGCACTGAAGCTAGACTTTCTGTAGGCGACATCGCGAATGACGATGGCAAGTTGATAGGTATCAATGTGATGTACTATCCGAGTCTTTGATGAGGGTCACAGCTTTGAATGATATTTCTATTGTTAATAAATTTCCTGACGTATTGTTGAAGACTTCTTAGCCTACCCCTAGAGCGTGCAATCGAATTTTGTTTTGACCCCAGTACAAAACCCATTTCTAAAACCCTCAAATATTTTCTTCACCTAAAACAAACGTGTAATGGGCCAAAGACGTTGGCTCGAGCTGTTGAAGATTACGATCGTACCATTCAATATCATCGTGGAAGTGCGAACGTGGTAGCTAACGCGTTGAGTAGAAGATCGTATGCGAGTGAGATGCTGTTAACACAAAGACCCATTTCGTATAACTTACAAATGATGAAGATAGAGTTAAAGACTCTAGGGACCCACGTGAAGATAACGAATATACGAGTAGAATCGACTTTAATCGATAAAGTTAAAGCCTCTCAAGCTACATACTCAAAGCTGATAAATGTGAAGAAGAAGGTTCAAGAGGGCGTTATTCTAGAAGCAAGAATCGATGAAGAGAGGAAATCTCAACCATCAATTTAATTGACCCATTTGAAATACTCGATCAAGTAGGAACTGTGGCTTATAGACTCGTTTTACCGCTAAGTATGTCGCGTGTTCATAACGTTTTTAACGTATCGATGTTACGTAAATATGTGGACGACCCGAACCACATTATTATATTAGAACTAGACGAGATAGAAGAAGATTTAACGTATGAGGAGATACGTGTTAAAATCTTGGATAAGAAGGATCGTATTCAACACTCAAAGGTTATACTTCAAGAGTTAGAATCTGAAATGAAGTCGAGGTATCCTCATCTCTTCGGCATACTAGGTATGTCCGTAAATTTCGAGGGCGAAATTTCATAAGGAAGGGAGATTGAGAAATCCCAGATTTTATGAATAAAGATTTAATTTTTTTTTGAAATATTTTTTAATATTATGGTGTGAATTTGAGAAAATGTCATAGTTGTGGGTAGTATTTATAAATTTTGCAAAGTATGCAAGTTGTTGTATTATATTCGATTGGTCGGGGAATATTATTTTTATCGGGGAATATTCGTACGACGGCACAATTATTAGTGGACCCCACAACGGAATTATTGTCGAATTGAGAAAACGACAAAAATACTTTATAAAAATAACAGCGGAAGTTTTACCATTAATACTGTTGAACTACTCGGTAGTAAAGGTACATAATACACATGGTTGCATAGTAGCACACGGTATTGATTATTGATGCTTACGTGATAAGTCACTCAGTTTTGTTTTAGTGGTATTATTAATATAATAAAACAGAAAAGCTTTTTATATAAAACAGAATACTTTTATAAAGTTATTCGTTTTATTAGGCTAAAAGTAAAATCTTTTTATATAAAACAGAATACTTTTATAAAGTTATCTGTTTTATTAGACAATAATTAGAATATATTATATATTATTATGCATAGTGTTTGTATAGTGCCTGCATAGTGTTTGCATATTGAAATCTTTTATAAAGTTATTCGTTTTATTAGATTATAAATAGAATATATTATATTTTATTTAAAAGATTTTGCTTTAAATATGGACCGTCAGATTAAAGTAAATCAATCTAGACCGTTCATGAGTTAGTTACTATGCAGTCCATTTTTCTATAAATAGAAGCTTATTCCTTCATTATTTTCTTACGAATTCACTGAAACTCTAAAGAGAGAAATTATAGAGAGAAAGAAGAAGAGTATTCTACTATTTCACTACTCCGATATCAAGTTTCTTTTACGATAAGGGATATTATTTGTTGTACCTATAAGGGGTATTATTTCTTTTTTATTCATGAAGATAACTTCTGTTATTCTATTCTTTATTATTCTGTTGGAATAACTTGTATACGCGGGCTACCCTATACTTGGTGAAATTCTTCTGTTATTGCATTCTTTATTATTCTGTTGGAATATCCTGTCTGTGCATTTTACGCCGGACCTGGTACCGTCTTAATTATTCTGTTGGAATATCCTGTCTGTGCGTTTTACGTCGGACCTGGTTCCGTTATTTAGTATTCTGTTGGAATAACCTGTCTATGCGAAGTACCGCATGCATGGTGATTTCTGTTGTTATTCTATTTCGTTATTATTCTGTTGGAACATCCTATCGATGCGAATTTCGCCTGACCTGGTTCCGTTACTTATTATTCTGTTGGAATAACCTGTCTATGCGAAGTACCGCATACATGGTGATTTCTTTTGTTATTCCATTCTTTATTACACTCAGTTGGTTAAAGTTTTGACTTCTATACTCCATGAAATTAGTGGAATATCCTTGATATTTGCGCTTCATCCAGTATCTTTTCATAAAAATATTTTTCTGAGCATTCTTGATTTTTACTCTATAAAGTAGTATCATGTTGACAATTTGGACATTATCTGTTCCTAGATAAATTAATTCTTGAACTTGTTTTATTGAATTCTTATATCATTGTCATCATCCTCATGTTTATATTTTTTTAAAAGTCATCTATGACCTGTAGTGCATAGATGGACTTGGTATGATTATGACCAGGGATTATTCGGTGTAATCATGACCGTAATGTTACAAATGATGTGGAAAAAGTCCTCATTGGCCCGTAGTGCATTAATAGACAGTTTTTGGTATGATTATGACTATGGATTCTCTTTGGCCATAGTGCAAAGATGAATTGTTTTATGACATGATCAAGACCGTTGATGAAAACATGATTATCTTTAGCCGTAGTGCATGGATAATTCGTGGTCGTGATACTAAAGAATATCCTTGGCCTGTAGTGCAAGGATAATTTAATAATGTGTATTATTTATTGAGTTGAGTCTCAGCGATAAAAGTCATGAAAAACCTTATAAATCATAAAAGATAGTAGATTTTATTCTCTACTTGGCTCTTTGAATGGATTGCTTGATCCGCTGCAGTTAAATTTGATGTCTATTGTATTTTATCAGTTTAACATTATTGAAGACTAATGATAATTTATTTTGCATTAACTTGGTCATAATATTTTTTACTGGGCTAGTTGTGCTCACCCTTTCTTTCACTGTTCTCTTCAAAAAATGAGAATATAGCTGGGACAAGTCGGGGAACGGAGTGATGGATCAGATTATAGTGTTAGTAGTTCTCACTATTTTGTTAAATAGTGTGATAATAAATGTAATGAGGACTTATTCTGAGAGTGGATATTGTCTAGAAAATAGTATTTGTATTAAAACTCGCAGCTCTCTTGTTATATATTAAAGATTGTATTTGTATTCTGTACCATATATTGGCGACTCAGAATAGGTGATGTATACCTATTTTTGGGGGCATCACAATAGGTTTTTATATTAGCGGTGAGCATGGTGCGATTTGGTGAAGTGCGGTTTGACAAATTCAAAATCGCACATAAAATCGTTTGTGATTGGTGCGGTTTCAGTTCTAAAATCAATTGAAATAACAAAATTTTATGCAATTTAAATTAATAATTTAGCATCACACAATATTAAATTCCACTTTAATATCACACAAAACCTTACTTAATGTTTTGTATAAACAAAAGTTAAATAGAACCAAATCCAAACAGTAAATTCGATTTTATATAATGTAGGGTGTGACTAATTTTATATAATGTAGGGTGTGACTAATTAATGTTGAACATAAAATGATTAAATTATTTAATGAGTCCCATGTTTATTATCATATCTCACGTATCTGTTCGTATTTATTTAATATCGATAAAATTTGTTATCATATATAACACTATACTTATATAAAAAAAATACATAAGTTAACCTTTTAAGTTTAGGATAATAATATTTGGAATTTGGAATTTGGAAATTGGAAAATGAAAAATATATGTATATGAGTTGTTATGTATTTATATAAACATAGTGGTGGATAACACTGAATAAAGTTTGTTGGTCGACTTGTTGTTGTAAATTGTTATTGCTATTATAATGATGATGATGATGGTAAGCTCAATCATATTCCCATTAAAATTTATAAATCACTTCAGACAACTTGGCTTCTTTATCTTGTTGGCGTATGGTGCGGTTTCGGTTTTATACATGCGATTTTGACTAATAACCAAACTCGAACCGTAAATTCGATTTTTCAACCTACCTAAAATCGTCACATACGCCGAAATCGTTTGTGCGATTTTAATTGATGCAATTTGTGTAGTTTTTGATAAGATTTCAGAGGCAATTTGATTTCTTACTCAACTCTATTTTATATGATAATAATAGGTTTTTTTTTAATTTCACATTTTGTTATTTTTACCAATTACTTCTCACATATGATAGTGAAATTCAATTTCACATTAGAGAGAATTTATATATATATATATACTTATTCAAATATCATGTCCCAAAATAATACTCCCTATGCCCTTAAAAATGGAGCTATTTTGTTTATACTTTTTTGAATATTAAAATTGAATAGGAGTAATTGTTAACAACTCTTTATTATTGATTTTTTAAAGTTAATTTAACATATTTTTAAACTCAAAATTGATATAGAGTTCTTTAATTTAAATCAAAACATTAATGAATTAATATTGTAACATATCTAAAATGTATTACTCACTGTCAAATTTATTATTTCAAAGTTTGTAAACAATTATCTTAATTTTAAATTTGAATATGTCCCAACTTGATTTTCAAAAGTTAACAATCATCTCATAATTTATAACAGATGAATGTTATAATTTAACAACGTTTCAATATTATCGAGAAAAAATTACATCGAGGTGTGTTCATTATAAATATTAATGTCTTTTTAGAAAAAATAAGATTATTTTTAAAGATGAGAAAGTACAATATAATGAGTCTAGATTTTGAAGTCTTTGCTTCTACTATTATAATTCACCTTTTTTGGCATTTCAACTTTGAAGTTGATATTTATTTCTATTTTTATTTTTTTTGAGGAAATTCCTGATATAAAAAAATAGGCACCATATCTTCTTTTCTATAAAATTGATCATGACCAATTGAGCACTCCTTCCTACATTTCACAAAAATGTGCACTTCAAATAAGAGCTAATAAAGAGACATCTCACCCCGTATATAAATATCAGATTCGCTTGAATCATTGAAGTTATCATGTATTTGATTTGCCAAGAAAGAAACCAAAAACAGGGCAATACAACATTTCAAAATTCAATATCTAATAAGGAAATAAAATCAACATTTTCTACTTGCAGCAAACCAGTACAATACCATTTGTTGGGGCATACTCCCGCGTAGGGGATTGACCCCGGTGAATTCAGTAGGCCATAGTCTTTGATGAGTTAAAATTATGTACCGCAAGTGCACAATGTCTAGTGTAAATTTGGCAAGTGCAGGTCGAAACACAAATATTAAATCAATTCTTTAATATATCATTAATTAATATTTTAGGCAAATTAGAAACAAAGATGGTTGAGAAGATTTATTAACTAAAGTATACAAACTATTAATTAATAACAGAAACTATTATTGAGAAAAGATAACTAGGAATCAGAATCTACCAAATATTAACATAATAAATATTTTCTTATTTTCTAAATTAATTTCCAAATTATTTTCCCTTCCCTTTAAAAATAATGACTCATATAATTAATATGGGCAAGTATAAGTTATGAAAAAGAATAATAGATTAACTATAACTTATCAAAACCTCGCAATCAATATAAGAATCATATGCAATTTATGCAAAGGAAAATATGAAGGTAAAAATAATTAGGCATTAATTTTGGAACGGAAAAAAAATATTATTATGAAATACATAATTTCATTATCATCCTAGTTATTAGAAATTTACTTAGTCATGGAATTAAAAATAAAATCAAATAATATTAGTACTACTATTTGCAAGAAATAAGAACAATAATTAAAAAGAAAATTTCTATTCTATCAATAAAAGAAAGTTACAAATATTCCCTGACAGTAGTACCACACATGATTGGAATAAAAGAAAAAACAAAAGCTCTAAATATATTATTCCCTTCTACACTGGCGAAAAACTAAGGAAACGAAAATTACAAGCGGTGCTCTTTCTCTAAAACAAGAGGCCTATTTATAGGAAAAATAATTTTGTATCCTAATTTAGGTTCCTTAAATTTGGACACTTTTGTTCCTTTTTATCATCTTCTTTCCTTCTTGGCTTCAATCTCTATATGACAATCCTCCAAGAGTCCTTTTTAATCTTTAAAAGTTGGATATAAATCCTTTATTTGCTCTCCAAGAAAAATAAATGTTATTTTCTACAAAACAAAATAAAATGTATAAGTTAAATAAAATAAGCATATAAAATAATAAATATGAGAATATTAAAATGTATTAATTATGTGTTTAACAAATACCCTCATACCTAGCTTTTGCTCGTCCTCGAGTAAAATAAAAATAAAACAAAAGTTATACTACTTTATATTCGTAGGAAACACTATTACACTTAGCATGTACAACAAGCCTTTAAACCTCAAGGTTACCCCAAGTGGACGAGTTGTGTCTCGTGAGAGTTCGCAATGAATATACCCACAAAATTCAAAACAAAATCTTTTTGAGTTTAACAAGCTATGAAATTGAAAGAAAACTTCTAAATATCCATGGGCATTAAGCAAAATTAAATTCAAAATCACACTTTCACCTTATCAAAAATACTTAATCTTCATTTTAGACACCATCCTTCATAAAATTAATCTCATGTGATACGTACATGTGTATATGATGCAACTCTTAGTAGAGATTTTATCATGAAAATAAAGCAAACTCATTTTTCTTTTCTTTCTTTCTTTTTTCCCATTTTTTAATTTTTTTTCATGACTTGTGCAATGTCTCATTTTTTAAAATTTTTCAGAGTTACCCATGTAGCGAGTGTTAGACCAATAACTCCCAAACCAGTTGACTTTAGGGCATTAGGTGTAAAAACACTCCTAAGGGCTTACTAACTCGAGTAATAAATGCCACAAAATTAGACTAGTCAAGCTGCTTTTATCCATCACATTTTTTAACGTGAATATTGATGCTTCCTAAGGTTTGGATACCCAATTATTTCGTTCAATGGACATTGAAGCAGTTATTTATTTCTTTATTTTTTCAACTTTTTTTTTCAAATTTTTTTTTCTTGAAATTGCTCGAATCATAGTTTATATCCACGACTAAGAGTTAGTACAAATGTGTAGTGGAAAAATGCTTTTGAAATCAATTTTATTACAGATTGTATTTCAAGCTAAGATTTCGTACCTTATCAAAGATTCAAGAGTTCTAAATCTTTCAATCTTACTCATGAGTTTTAACTCCAAGGAAACTTATTAGAATAAATTCAATCCATAAAAATTCGAACAAAATTTTTAATTTTTTTAATTTTCCAATTTTTTTGGTTTTTTAAATTCAAAAAGAAGAAAAAAAATCTAATAATAAAAATGCAAAACTCCCCTATACCTAAATCATGCATTATCCTCAATGTATGCAAATAAAGAAAATGAAGAAAAGAGAACAAAGATGTGAAAGAATTGTACCTTGTATGGTGGGACATTTGTTCTACAAGAAAATGTGGTGAGAAGGAAAACAAATGTACATAGCTACAAATTTTATACATCCTAAAAACTATGCGACTGTAATTGATCAGTGATGCAAACAGACAACCTAGAGTGGATTTCATAGTATTTTCAGGAGGTCTGGGTAATTAAAAACAATCAGAATTTGCAACAGAAGAACAATTGTAAGCATGCCCAATTGATTCTTTTAAAATTGAGTCAGGAAATGATAAAGGAAAATGATAGTTCCTTTTGAAAAATTCTAAGTACATAAAATCTGTCCAAACTTGCCATGCATATTCGTTACCAAGGGGCATTAAAATATTTTTATCATTTTGAATAATTGTTATACCAAGATTTTTAGGCACCACTGGACTAACACATGCATTATCTGAAATGGGAGATATGATCTCATCATCTAAACATGGAAGATTCTTATTGTTCACAACCTTTGGTTTATTTGTTATGTCACATTTAGTGATTTTGGAAAGTACTTCGGATGGACCTAAGGTAGACTTAGAATGATCACAAAAGGGTTTAATTTCAAGGTTAATGTGATTCTCTTAAAAATGCTTAAAATGTGTCAAACTTGATTTAACTATGGGTTCCAATCTAGAGTAAGACTTTTTGGGCTATAGAGTCCAACATCTCGTTGATCTCATTAAAGTATTCAGTTTCATCCCAATTTTAACTAAAATAATTTAGACAAAAGTTAAGAATTTCATCTTCTCGTGTAAGTTCATTTCCCGACATTTCCTAAATCATGTTCACTTCAACGGATTGGTTAGAAAAATCACTAGGTTTCCCTCCTATATTAAACACATTTAACTCAATTGTCATGTTTTTAGATGTTAATTTCATTAGTCCATTTCTACAATATATTAATGATGAGTGGGTTTTATACATACGAATCGGCCTCTAATTCGGACTTAAACTGTGTTGATCTTGTATATTTATGTTTGTTTTTACTTGTTTATGTTTATTTTATGTTTAGGTGGCGTAGCGTAGCATTTTGTGGCATAAATGGTGGTTTTGTGGCAAAACTTGGCATAAAAAGGCAAAAAGATCAGCTCTGCAGAAACCCCCCCCCACCTCGCCGGGGTGGGGGTATGTGAGAAAGAAAGAAGTGTTCTACTTCAATTGGAGTTCTGCAGTAGCGTGAAGTGGAGCAAGTTGGCATGGCTTGAGACTTCAATTGGCGTCAGTTTTATGAAAAAATAGATGACCATTAATCAGATAACACAACAAAAGGAGGGAGATAACAACAATCAATCAACTAACTAGCAATATCCCTAATTTGAGTGAAGAACATTGGAGGAAAGAATTAAAGGTCAGGATCACGAAGATTACGAGTTGGAGCAAAGAAGAAGGGTGGTTTTGTATCTATTCTACTTCTTTAATTCAATTATTGTAATTAGGATGATGCATTCTTTTATTATTTCAGTTTTTATTTCATTCATGATGAACTAAGTTACTTTTTAGGCTTATGATGGATCTTTATGGTTGAACGATGATTGTGAAGCCTTAATTTCAGTTTAATAACCTATCATTCAGTTTATCTATTGTGATTTGTGCTTTAATTTACGAATTGCTTGATCACCAGTTTTGTGTGGATTTTTATGGATTCGAGAGATGATGTATGAATCTAGACCTAATCACTTTAGCGTGTGTTCTTGAATTATGTATTTTAATGGAATCTTGATGAATGTTAGGGTAGAGATATGCTTAACATCGCGTGTAATCGGGTAGAGAACTTGAATTTAAACTTTATTTAATTTTAATTCACATAGAGATATAGTGAATTAGTTAATTAGGGTGTTTGGCTTAATTCTATCTAATTTATGGATTTAAGTTAATACGGTATTAGTGCGTTGAGAGATGACTAATTCTACCTAAGTGTTCTTGATTAATAAACTGGGATAGTGAATTGAACTGGAATGAGGTGTAACAATCAGAGTGAGACTTAAAGTGAAGTTATAAGCCTAATTCTCCAATATTTGCTTGAAGTTACAGGTTTTAAGTTGTGTTGATTGCTTGGTATTTTTAGTTTCTTAGTTTTTTATATTTATAATTATTGATTTGGATAGTTTAATAAAATTGGGTTAATAGAAAACTGATAATTGTTAGGATTAATTTCATACTAATATTTGAGGGAACGATACTTTTTCTTACTACTTAGCTTAGTTTCTAAAGCTCCAAGTCTTTTAAGTACACCAGCCAACTTAGCTTCGTTAGCAATTGAATTGTTAATTGTATGAACACCCCTAGATGAGCTAGGTTTATCGGTCTCTCGGGTGGTTTCCTATTGCATAGTTTTTTCTGCTAAGTCTTCTAAAAACTCCCAAGCCTTTTCCTCATCATTATTCAGAAAATCCCCTTGACACATTGACTCCAACATTGTTTTAGTAGGGTAGTCTAAGCCTTCATAGGCAATTTGACATAATCGCCATTTCTCAATTCCATGGTGTGGGCACTGAGATAACAATTTTTTAAATCTATCAAAATATTTTCGAAAGGACTCTTTTTCAAGTTGGCAAAATTGATGAATTACAGTCCTAATTTTAGTAGTTTTATGATTTAGAAAATATTTTTTAAGAAATGTAACAACGAATCCCTCCCAGGTTGATATGGAATTATTTATTAGGCTATATAACCACTTTTAGCATTATATTTTAAAGCAAATGTGATAAATCTTAGCCTAATTGAGTTATCAGATAATTGTTGAATTTTCATTAAAACACAAACTTCCTCAAATTCCTGAATGAATAAGTATGGATCTTCTATACCAGTGAATCTTTGTAACATATTTATAAAATGAGGTTTAAGTTCAAAATTATTACTAGTTACCGGTGGCAGACTTATGCATGAAGGTTGGGCAGAGCGGGAATGATAACATTGATCCATTAAAGAAACGGTTTGTGCGGCCTCTATTTTTCTTAAAGTGAAATCCGAAAAATCAAGTTTTCTCATTAATCAGGATGTTTCGTCCCTAATCTACACTTTTTGTATACACTACTTAGCAAATAAACAGATAAGCACCAAAAAACAATTAAGAAAAAAATAGTAATAAAAAAAATTACTTCTAAGGTCAACCAAAATAAAATCTAGACAACTTTTAATTGTTCCCAGTTACACCGCAAGGTCCACCAAATTCGAAATTAATCACACCACTAGCCAGATAAGAGTAAGAAAGGTGGGAGTCTCTCTGTAGATACGGTGACTAATTGAATAACCACACATTCTTTAGGCGTTTACCTTTTGAACCACTTGTCTAGACATCAGTAGTTTGATTAATTTAAAATTCAGTCTCCTCTTAGAGTTTCTTGTCCTAATTGAGCTTGAGAGTCCTAGGGGCCAACGTCTATTTGATTTTATTAGGTCAAGGTTATGGAAAATGCAAGTTGGGTTGTTTATGGGCCAAGGAAGGGTGATGAAATCCCCACCTTATCTTGTTACATGTTTTTTTCCTTAATGTTAGATTAAAGATGAAAACGCACAAATAAAAAAAAAACCGTAAACAAATAAAGTGTCATAAAACTATGTGAATTACGAAAGAAGGAGAAATTTTGACGTACCTCAATCCTCCAGCAATCACCACAGTTTATATTTGACAAAAAATATAAAAAAATAAAAACAAAAACCTAAACATGATGTGCTTTACATGAGTGAATGCATGAATGCGACAACTAGACAAACAAATAAAAAAACTAAACTACTATTTTCTTATTTTTTTTTAAAAAATTAAAAATTAAAAAAAATATGGAGATACGAATTACCAAAAAAAGCGAAGCAATAAAATCTTTATCTTTTCGCTCTTTTGATCCGCTTCAATAATCCTAAAAAATAAAATAAAAAAATATTAGAGTTAAAAACTAATTCGAATAAATAAAAATTAAGGACTAAAAAATTAATTCCAGTCTCCAGCAACGGCGCCAAAAACTTAATGAGTTAAAATTATGTACTGCAAGTGCACATCGTCTATTTTAAATTTGGCAAGTGCAGGTCGAACCAAAAAGACTAGATCAATTCTTTAATATATCATATAATTAATATTTTTAGCAAATTAGAAACAAAGATGGTGGAGAAGATTTATTAACTAAATTATGCAAACTATTAATTAATAATGAAAACTATTAATGAAAAAAGAGAATTAGGAATCAGAATCCACCAAATATTAACATAATAAATAATTTCCAAATTATTTTCCATTCCCTTTAAAAATAATGACTCATATAATTAATATGAGCAATCATAAGTTATGAAAAAATCATAGATTAACTATAACTTATCAAAACCTCGCAATCAATATAAGAATCATATGCAATTTATACAAAGGAAAATATGAAGGCGAGAATAATTAGGCATTAATTTTAGAACGGAAAGAAAATGTTATTATGAAATACCTAATTTCATCATCATCCTAGATATTAGAAATTTAGCTAGTCATGAAATTCAAAACAAAATAAAATATATAAGTTAAATAAAATAAGCATATAAAATAATAAATATGGGAATATTAAAATGTATTAATCATGTGTCTATCAGTCTACGTGGGGGAAGTCTCCCTATGTAGGAATCTGTTTGGGCAGGTGGAGAACTTTAAGGAATCTGATTCCTAATTATATTTGATTTCTAACTCCTAAGGAAAGTGTCAAAATATAATCCAACTTCCTTTCTTTTAGGAGATTCATTTCAATCCTATTAAGGAATTTGACCCAATGAGGAATCCTATTTCCATACGGAGAAGGGCATGCAAAGGAGGTGTGATCACTATAAATACAAAGTTATACCAGGTTCTCACGTACACACAAATCATTATTATTTTCCAGTGTTAACATTGGCGCTAGAAGGAGGAAAATTTAAGTGCTAGGAGTTTTCAATCACTCAAAACTTGATCAGTAGTAATGGTGACAAGTAAGATGGTTTCCAGACGTGGAAAGTTGAACCCATAAGGATTGGGATTCTAGGAGGGGCAAACAAGACACTGGGTGGTTGATCTTAGCCAAAAAAGTTTAGGAGAACGAGGACGCTGTTGAAGCCCTTTGTCTTCAGCGAAAGGAGTTGGATGCACAATTGGCATTATTGAATGAAGAAGAGGTTTCTTCTACCCATAATCGTCATCGGGAAGCATCACCTAGGAATCGATCCAGGACACATCATTTGGATGGTTCTCGGTAGGAAAGGAACAGGCGCCGAACCTGCTCTCAGGAGAGGGGCATGCATAGAAGTTACTTTCAGGACAGGAGCATGCGCATAAGCCGCTCTCGTGAAGGAACAACGAAGGAAGAGGAAGGACCAAACGGAGAAGGAGAAAAGCCTGTCCAGTGCCCAGAGATCAGGATAGGCAAGAGTCATCCCCTAGGAGAAACAAGACCGAGGCACTTGCCTGAAGGCTTGCAAAGCTGGAGAAGAGACTTGCAGCCCCCAATCAGGAGGAGACTTCGATTGACCCAACGTCACCATTATCTCCAAATATATATTGGGTTCGGGCTGATCCGAATAAAAAGGCCCTACACATGGAGAGTTATGATGGTACATGAGATCTGTATAACCATAGCCAGACATATGACCGCCTTATGAAGTACTATGACTATTCTGATGCCTCAAAGTGTCAGATGTTTATTACGACTTTGAGGAACTTGGTAGTGGATAACGCTGCTAAAGCTAAACTCAATCTCATCATGGAAGGAGCTCTGTGACTAAATCCATAGCCGCTTCGAGAGTAACAAAAGGAGGGGTAAGCATATCGATTCTTTAGTTAAAGATATTCATCAACAATTCATATTTGTACTACGGGCCAAAGATATTCATCAACAATTCATATTTGCACTACAGGCCAAATATATTCATATCTCAAAGAAATATATAATCATTTCAGAATTTATATAAACAATAATTATAACCATGTTAATTAATTCATCTTTACACTTAAGCTAAAGATATTCAATTATAAATTCAATGGTCATGATCATATCAGTTAACAATTCATCTTTGCACTATAGGCCAAAGATATTCCTCAGTCACGATCATACCAATAATTTACCCATCTTTACACTCAAGTGAAAGAGAAATTCAACATCAGGGTTATAAAAATATTATATATGATAATAAAAATAATATTATCAACAACTGCATTTATTTTCAAGAGCAACAATCATAAATCAACGATAATTTGGTCAGAAAAAGAAACTAATAGTAATTCGTGAATAGTAACTCATGAATAGTAACCCCGACTCAAAAAGATAGAAATTCCACAATAAAATTCATTCCAATATTTCGGTATAATGATATTGAAAAAATAACATTTTTTTAAACATATAAATAATTTATTTTAATTGTTTACACTTTACTAATGAATGTATTTAATCATCATAAAATGCCAAACTCATAAGATTTCATCACCAATAATCAAAACCCTAATCAAAAATCTGCCTATACCACATATATGATTCTCAAGCCATAAAATCATATTTTCCAATTTTCTTCCTTCACATAACATATTTAATTCAATTATTCATAACTAGTCCATTTTTATTAAAAATACCAAATCAGTTCCAAAAATATTTCTTTTCTGAGATTTATCAGAATATAGTCCCATATTGAACATATATTTTTCTCATAATTTTTAAAATTCATTTACTATTTTTCATATGGCCAAAACCGCCGAATATTTAGACATTTATCATAAATTGTACTTTTATCCAAAAATTCCAAAATTCACAGAGTACACTGATATTATATAGATGTACTCCCAATAAAAATTTCACCAATTTTAGAGTTAACCACTAGGAATTATAAGCGGTTACTTTTAAAATAGTCTTTTCTCATAAAATTCATAACTCTTAATCTATACATCCAAAAATCACTATTTTTGGACACAATCAATAAAACTCATCAAAATATCATTTCAAATTTTTCCAGAATTTTTTGAAGGTCAGAAAAATTACGAAACTGAAAAATATAACAACCATTAAAATTCCTTACTATCCCTTACCTCAAAAATACAGTATTTCTGACTAGAATGCAAAGCCGAAGGAAACTTGTACTGAATAGCAACTCTCAAATTATCTAAATACTCATAAAATATGCTTCATAATATAGAGAGAGAAAGAGAGAAAGCTTATGTTTCTGGTGTGTTTTTCAATTCTAACTTAGCCCTCTATTTATAGGAAAATGTTAGCACGCCGAAGCAGACTTAACCTGTAACCTGATGGCTTTACCTGCTACTATTTCCACCCACCACATTTCAATAAAAATCTCAGCACATTTCTTCACCAACCAAGAGTGGGGCCCACCAATTCTAGAATTTTCCACCAAAATGATTAACTCCGAAAATTCAACAATTTCTGAACCAATCATCTCGTAAAATTCATAACAAATCATACGTTCATTTTTAACGGTTCAAAATTTGTGGACATATACTCAACTTATATATGTATAACATATCCAAATATTACCACGATCCAACGGTCAGATTAAAAATTATAACCGTCGCAAAATATCTCAAAAATCCTAATTTGATTTTTAATACCTCCGTTCCGACAAAAATACAGATAAAACACCTCAACATTAACTCCTTCATTTTTAACCACAAAACTATATCCCTCATTTATATCCACATAAAATAAATATTTCCTTATCATATGAATCAATAATTAATTATTCACAAATAATATTACAGAATCACATTTATGACAACCAGGCCGTTTCCAGGAAAGAGGGGGCTTTCCAATAAGAATTTCTCCTTACTAGCGTGCAATTAGGTGACCAAACCTCTCCTTAGACAGAACTTTCTAGACATTGTCAATAATGTTATCTAATAATATTATTCAAATAATATGAATTATTGATCTGATAATGAGAAATACTGTGCAGTGACAATTATTGAACAACAATAATATAAAATATCAACGCAACAATTATTAAATCAATAAAATAAAATATTGAACAGTAATTACTGAGTAGTGCCTTCTTACGTAAGAATCAATAATTTCAAAAATACTGTGCAATACCGTGTGCTACTGTGCAATAACGCGTATTACTGTATTTTAACCACCGGGAATTCCAACAGTGTTAACGGTAACAACTACGCCGTTAATTATAAAAACTCAATTTTTGTCGTTATCTTCATCCGACCGTTTTCCGTTATGGGGCCCACAAACAGTTATGCCATCGTACGAATATTTTCCGACAGAAAGAATATTCCACGACCAACGAATATTCCTCGACAACAATGATTATTTTATAACCACTTGTTTATTTTGAAAAAATTTCACATTTCACCCATAAATTTAACTTTTTATCAATTTAACCATTTACTGAATAGTAATTATAAGAAATATTGAATACTTTTATTTCATAAAATTCGGGGTCTTACAATCTCCCATCCTTATGAAATTTCGTCCTCGAAATTTACGTACCTGGTGTTTCAAAGAGTTGAGAATACCTTCCTTTCATTTCAGATTCCATCTTCCCTGTCATCATAATTTGTCCATTGCTCATCTCCTGTATTTCAAATATCATTCTAAAATACAGCTTCAAAACAAGGGTTAATTTAACAAATTAACATATCACATAATATCTCGATATTATGACTGACCAACAAATAAGCTTAGGTAGGACATACTAGCGAAGGATTTACTCATCTCTCCCCTCCTAGTTATATTCCCCGATCTCCGCCAGAGACCATATCCCTAAGCTCTGATACCAACTGTGACGACCCCAAAATAGGTCCATTCCATCCAACCTATTCTGAGTCGCCAAATACATGGTACAGAAAATAACTACAACTTTATTACAATAATTATCGTGCAAAATACAACAACACATATGCTGCGAGTTTGGATACAAATATTTACCAAATGTGACACATGTTCCAACCGTGGACAACACCTCACAGTGGCACCTTACATAAAGGTATAGTCAAAGACTGTTTTAGAAATTAGAATATTTGGAAAGTGCTCAAGGAAACCTTTGTACATGGGAGGCCATGCGTCTAGGTTATGATAGATATCATATGGCCACAGAATTATCCTTGGTTGACCCAATAGACCCCAAAGAAAAACGAGAAGATTACTATCATATTCTTCCCAATGGTGAGTCTTCTCTTGACTTATCATTATCTCCACTGTCTCTAATTGAGAATTATACTTCAAACAAACACCAAGATTATATAGGTAGTGCTCGTAAATATACTCAGCAAGTGGATGAGTACAATCCTGTCTTATGATGACACGAGGTTGTATGCCATTAGACATCTTGTATGATAGTGGCAAAACACCCTTCCAACGTTAGGTTCGCTTCACCCTAGATGATTCACCAAATATAACTACTAAATAATGACCACCGTTCTATTCCCCTGTTACCCCCGCTCGACCCAACTACACTCTTATTACCTGAAAAGAATTGTGAACAGAAGGGTGAGCACAACTAGCCCAGTAAAGAATATCATGACTAAAGATAAATAAATTATCAATAGTCTTCATCAGTAATAAATCAGAGATTTAGAACATATGATAGATGATAAAAAATTTTAACCATAGTTGCAGCGGAACGAGTAATCCATTAGAAGAGTCAAATAGACCATAAAATCTATTATCTTCTCCATGTTAAAAATCCATCAACAATGTTTTATCCCTGTAACATCAATCAACAGTTCTGGTCCACAATCATATAAATAACTCATAATCATAATTGTGATTCTAAATTTTTCTTCTCACCCACGACGAAGAATATTTTCATCACCTGTCTTTACCTGAAACATCAAAGATCATGGTTATACCAAATCATAGTTCCTGTTCATAATCATACTAATAAATCCATCTTTGCACTACGGCCAAAGATATTCAACAACAGTTCATCTTTGCACTACAGACCAAAGATATTCATCAACAGACTATATTCGCACTACATGCCAAAGATATTCAACAACAGTTCATCTTTGCACTACGGGCCAAAGATATTCATCAATAATTCATATTTGCACTACATGCCAAATATATTCATATCTCAAAGAAATATATAATCATTTCAGAATTTATATAAACAATAATTATAACCATGTTAATCAATTCATCTTTACACTTAAGCTAAAGATACTCAATTATAAATTCAATGGTCATGATCATACCAGTTAACAATTCATCTTTGCACTACAGGCCAAAGATATTCCTCAGTCACGATCATACCAATAATTTACCCATCTTTACACTTAAGTGAAAGAGAAATTCAACATTAGGGTTATAAAAATGTTATATATGATAATAAAAATAATATTATCAACAAATGTATTTATTTTCAAGAGCAACAATCATAAATCAACGATAATTTAGTCAGAAAAAGAAACTAATAGTAACTCGTGAATAGTAACTCATGAATAGTAACACCGACTCAAAAAGATAAAAATTCCACAATAAAATTCATACCAATATTTTGGTATAATGATATTGAAAGAATAACATTTCTTTAAACTTATAAATAATTTATTTTTATTATTTATATTTTACTAATTAATGCATTTAATCATCATAAAATACCAAACTCATAAAATTTCATCACCAATAACCAAAACTCTCATCAAAAATCTGCTTATATCACATATATGATTCTCAAGCCATAAAATCATATTTTCCAATTTTCTTCCTTCACATAACATATTTAATTCAATTATTCATAACTAGTCCATTTTCATTAAAAATACCAAATCAGTTCCAAAAATATTTCTTTTCTGAGATTTATCAGAATATAGTCCCATATTGAACATATATTTTTCTCATAATTTTTAAAATTCATTTACTATTTTTCATATGGCCAAAACCGTCGAATATTTAGACATTTATCATAAATTGTACTTTTATCCAAAAATTCCAAAATTCACAGAGTACACTGATATTATATAGATGTACTCCCAATAAAAATTTCACCAATTTTAGAGTTAACCACAAGGAATTATAAGCGGTTACTTTTAAAATAGTCTTTTCTCATAAAATTCATAACTCTTAATCTATACATCCAAAAATCACTATTTTTGGACACAATCAATAAAACTCATCAAAATATCATTTTAAATTTTTCCAGAATTTTTTGAAGGTCAGAAAAATTACGAAACTGAAAAATATAACAACCCTTAAAATTCCTTACTATCCCTTACCTCAAAAATACAGTATTTCTGACTAGAATGCAAAGCCGAAGGAAACTTGTACTGAATAGCAACTCTCAAATTATCTAAATACTCATAAAATATGCTTCATAATATAGAGAGAGAAAGAGAGAAAGTTTATGTTTCTGGTGTGTTTTTCAATTCTAACTTAGCCCTCTATTTATAGGAAAATGTTAGCACGCCGAAGCAGACTTAACCTGTAACCTGATGGCTTTACCTGCTACTATTTCCACCCACCACATTTCAATAAAAATCTCAGCACATTTCTTCACCAACCAAGAGTGGGGCCCACCAATTCTAGAATTTTCCACCAAAATGATTAACTCCGAAAATTCAACAATTTCTGAACCAATCATCTCGTAAAATTCATAACAAATCATACGTTCATTTATAACGGTTCAAAATTTGTGGACATATACTCAACTTATATATGTATAACATATCCAAATATTATCACGATCCAACGGTCAGATTAAAAATTATAACCGTCGCAAAATATCTCAAAAACCCTAATTTGATTTTCAATACCTCCGTTCCGACAAAAATACAGATAAAACACCTCAATATTAACTCCTTCATTTTTAACCACAAAACTATATCCCTCATTTATATCCACATAAAATAAATATTTCCTTATCATATGAATCAATAATTAATTATTCACAAATAATATTACAGAATCACATTTATGACAACCAGGCCGTTTTCAGGAAAGAGGGGGCTTTCTAATAAGAATTTCTCCTTACTGGCGCGCAATTAGGTGACCAAACCTCTCCTTAGACAGAACTTTCTAGACATTGTCAATAATGCTATCTAATAATATTATTCAAATAATATGAATTATTGATCTGATAATGAGAAATACTGTGCAGTGACAATTATTGAACAACAATAATATAAAATATCAACGCAGCAATTATTGAATCAATAAAATAAAATATTGAACAGTAATTACTGAGTAGTGCCTTCTTACGTAAGAATCAATAATTTTAAAAATACTGTGCAATACCGTGTGCTGCTGTGCAATAATGCGTATTACTGTATTTTAACCACCGGGTATTCCAACAGTGTTAACGGTAACAACTACGCCGTTAATTATAAAAACTCAATTTTTGTCGTTATCTTCATCCGACCGTTTTTTGTTATGGGGCCCACAAACAGTTATGCCATCGTACGAATATTCTCCGACAGAAAGAATATTCCACGACCAACGAATATTCCCCTACAACAATGATTATTTTATAACCACTTGTTTATTTTGAAAAAATTTCACATTTCACCCATAACTTTAACTTTTTATCAATTCAATCATTTACTGAATAGTAATTATAAGAAAAATTGAATACTTTTATTTCATAAAATTCGGGGTCTTACATCAAGTCCAGCAGACTTGGCTCTTTTTAGTTCACTTAGAACTCTTCAAGTCCTTCTGACTTGGAACTTTACAGTTGATTGATAGTTGTTGAGTTCTTGATGGTTGCTACTCAGTTGCTGATTAAGCACTTGTTCGAAAGAACTGAGTAGCTGAGCAAGCTTTCTCTTTTTCTCAGATCGTAGAGTTGAGCGTTGAGTGTTCTTCTCGTTTTTGTTCAATGCTTGCTTAAGTCTTTCATCTGCTTGATTTGCATATATGTGATCTTGAAAAACTATCCGTTGGATCCATCCGTTGAAGCATTAAATATGTTTTTCATTTCTGTTCTTTGATGGAGACTTTTCTGCACATCTTCTGAATTGCATTCTGGCCCACTGACACAGCAGACTACTTTCTCACCTAACACCTGAAAATGTGTTTTTCCTCTTACACATGGTACTTTCCTTAGCTTCTTCAATACGCTTCTTTGTTGCAAACTAAGGATATTTTTATGCCTTTGGGACTGGTGAGTATTACAATGTCTAGAACCCATTCCACATTTGTAGGAATTTATCTCCATTCAAAACGTGGGGCTTGATGCTTCTGACACATGGCAGATGATACTCTACGATTCAGATCGTGGTGACTTATCGCCTTGGTGCTTGGTCTGATGCTATTAGTAGAAAGCACTACGATTTCTCTTAAATACGTGCACACTACGATCGTCGCTTGCTTGAGTTGTAAACTCTACGTTTTTGAGAGCACACTACGATCTCTGAGTTGGCTCGGCAAATGTTGGAACTACTCTACGATTTTCGAAGAGGCCCTTCAAGGCATGCACACTACGATTCTCGAAGCTCTACGTTTCTGCCTTGGCTTTTTTAATCTTGTTCAGCTTGATATACTATGATCTCTTCGAAGCCTATCTATTACATCTCAAGATTAACCTGACAGCTTTGATCTCTCTATCTATACATTCATTTACAGAATGATACACATTAAGAGCTTAGATCAACCTAACAAATTTTATCTATCACTAAGTCCTTGTACATAAATTCCTTGAAGGACTTTACAAATAATCATGGGCATTTACATTTAAACATCAAATCAAAATATGGACTCTCCCAACAATCTCCCCCTATTTGATGTTGACATAACCGAGGAGATTTATTGTCATGATTATTAGTTTCTAGATGCATTTATAGGAAAATAAATATAACTTAGTATTTTAGTGAGCAGCTGAAATTTTTAGAGAATAAGCATAAATTTATTGATGGTTGAAGAGTCTTACAATTTAGTTTTATATCAATAAGAATTTAAACTTTCTCTTATCTCTATTTTTTTGATCTTTTGCGTGGAGGATTGGCATACTCCTCAGCCCTTCTTTTCCTGCTTGCTTCATCCCTTCTGGCTATTTCTTTCAGTTCACTTGGGCTTATCCTTAGGTTGTGATCATGCCTATTCATGAATGAAGGATCTCCAATTGGCATTCTTAGGCCTTTAGTGGTCACATTTTGTGAGCTGGTAGCTGGCCCTTGAATCCTTATTGGCTGAGCCATTAAGATTTCTTGCTGATCAGATCGTTGAATCTGATTGCTTGATCGTGGAGTCTGTTGATGGCTTCTTGAAGCTTGATTGTGGAATTGTCCTCTGCCTCTTCCTTGACCTCCTCTGCCTCCGCCTTGGGCTCCTTCTCCTTTCCCTTTATTCTCCCCCTTTATGTCAGCATCAAGGGTTCGAATGTCTGCTGAGAGGCGATTCAGGCCTTGGACAAACTCGTTGAGCTGACTTTTGGTCTGAGCAATATCCTCTGGATTTTCTTTGATTAGAGCTTCAGACCGAGCTTCCCTTTGTTGGAGAACGGAGAGAATGTTGTCAGTTTGCTGGCCACTGCTGACGTATAATTTTTGGAATTCTTTGATAGCAGTTTGTAGAGTGAGGAAGCTTTCCAACATGTTTTTATTCTGATTTTCTTGAGTTGTCTGTAGGGCAATGACCACTTCTCTGTGTTTCTGGGCTGCCAGAAAGTGAATGTCATCCTGGTCCTTTATGCTTTGAATCATGTGCTTGACGAACTCTTTAAGTATCTTAGAGAGCGTAGAGCTTAGGGATTGTGGGAGTTTATTGGCAGCATTGATCATTGTTGTTAATCTCAGCTAAATGAGGTCAGTGTGTTCTTCAAGACTCTCATCGAGTTCCTTGATCACTTTCTTAGACATTGCTGACAAGTCAGCTTTTGTGGACAACTCTGAAAGAATTTCATTTAGTTGGAGAGTTTGTGAGGAAGGGGTTTGTCTCTGGTATTGATCTTGTAGTGAGTAGAGGGCAAGATCGAGATTGAAGTATTCATTGCTGGATGAGGATGGAATATCTGATGGAGAGGCCTGGGTTTGGGTGTCTGGAATATGTGGCTCGATGATTTCTCCTTGAGACTGTACGATGGGGCTAGAGTCAGTGATCGTAGAGATGATGGGATTATGGATTAATATGAAGTTTGGTGTATTTGGTTCATCAGTTATAGAATTTTAGAATTCTGTAACTGGTGGTTGACTTGGAGGATTGAGAGTCACTTCCAACCAACTTAGAAATTCATAAAATTGGCTTGAAAAAGATAGTGGATAATGATTTACTCTGAAAAGGATTGGAATAGATAATACCTCATGCACCACTCTTGAGGAGGGTTCATTTGTGATGAGCTTCTTGGCAAATTTGAAGGTGCCTGGGAATCCATGAGCCAGCACAGTGATGGCTGGGTATTCTTTGAAGCTCCAGAACATGTGGTTCCAAGAGTTTAGGATTTGGGCTTGATGATATGGCATCATGGGTAGGTAAGAGAACATCTGATTGTAGAGATAGCTTCTATACCCATCTTTTCCCACACCAGTGATCTCAAGGTCATCATTATCTCCTTTTCCTTTTTCTTCACTATCTTCCTTTGGGGATTCCAATATCTCAATGACTTCATTTTGCTCTTGCTCTGGTTCTCCCTCATTTTCTATAAGAGTAGATTCTTCTGTTAAGGGAATATCATGGGGCTCCCCCTCAACATGATCATCCCTTTACAGGACTAATGGCTCCCCCTCAGCTGGAGCACTTTCAATCATTAGAACTTCTGGAAGTTCCCTTTCAGTTTGAGCATTTTCTTGAATGAGAGCTTCAAGCGTCTTCCCCTCAGCTGGTGTATTCTCTATCATAAGAACTTCAGGTGTCTCCCCCTCAGCTGGAGCATTGTCCTCTTGACTTTCTTTGGACAGTTCCTTTTTAGTAGCCGTTCTCTTGTCTTCCTCCTTGAGCACTCCTTCATTAACAAGGATATATTTCTTGACCAGTTTTCTTCTTGGTTTTCTAGGCTGAGCCACAACCTCAGGACTTTCTTGAACTTCAGTTTTGTCCTATTGATCAGCCAGAATGCTTGATGCAGCTACTTCTTTGCTTGATATGTTTAGTCTGGTCTCTATGATTGAAGAGATGGATGGCCTCTTGGATTTGTGGCTGATCTTATTGTTCTTTAGCAGCTAAGATATGGTGGCTCTATCTTCTTCTGCCTCAACCTGCTGTTGCTTCTTTCTCAGGATCCTTAGAGTCTCAATGTCAGAGGACTCTACTGGTTTATCAATTATGGATCCCTGGGGTTCTTCTTCCATCCAAGCCTTAAGCTTCCTCTTGCCCTTGCTTTTTCTGACAAGGACAGAGGGTTCTTCCTTGTTTATTTCTTCTTCTTCTTCGGTCTCCTTGACAACTGACATATTTCCTGGAATGCCTGCATCCTTCAGATCACCAGGTCTTCCACATGACTCGGTCATCATGCGTACATACTCAGCTGGGTTCCTTTTCCAATTCTCAAACAGTTGCTGGGTCATTTGTCTGTTTGGATTGATGGACTCTCCTTCATCGTCCCCAATCTTATCACCCAGAGCAGACTGTAGTAAGATGCTTATGAATCGTTCGTAGAGCATCTTTTGAGAACCCTTTGTCTTCTTTGAGTTGAGAATCCATTTTCCTATCCATTTTAGTAGTAGGGCTCCATAGTTAAGCTCTATCCCACAGCTTATGGCAGTCATGAGCTTTAGCTGCAACTTATTTATAGTCGTGCCCAGTGCTCTTGCAGCATATACACTTCCAAGCAATGTCAGCCAGAAATTCGTACCTCTGAAGAAACTCCTTCTTATTATATCCTTTTATAGAGGGGGATTTCTTGTGATGCATTCTTTTAAGTCCCTCGTGGAAGTCTATGCCATCTATGAAGGGATACCCTTCAGGTTTTAGACCTAGGGCTAGATTGATGTACTCAGCCTTTAGTCTGATTTCTATGTTCCTGACTTTCGCAGTGATGGTGTTATTTTCAAATACACCATTATTGTAGAATTCTTTTACCAGCTTCGAGTAGATCAATGTGTCTGTACCAAAAGCTTCTTCGAGACCCGCCTCTTCAGTAACGACAGAGTTTTTTGAAACTTAGGTTTTGCTATTTTGAACTCGTCAAAGCAGAGTTGTAGCCAGAGATAACACTGGAAGCTGCCATTTGATTTTCTTATAAGAAGTGTGATTGACTGAGCTTTCTTCTGATTTAGGGTTTCTGTTTTGAGAGAGGATGAGAGAGATAATCTTTTGAACTTCTGATTTCAAAAAGGCGCTTTCAAATAGTACAAGTAACTTCCCTCTCTCCATTTTTCTTAGTGGGACAGGTGTCGAATTCTGCTTGGCTCTACGAATTTGACTGAGAGGGATTGTACTGATTTGCCCTTAGCTCCTGTAGAGATGATGTGTCCTTAGGGAGGACTACGATCATTGAGGTAGCTTTTGTGATCGTTGAGTCTGCTTTGTATTCGTTGAGTCTGAACTACGATCATTGATTCTGTCCAACAATCATCGTGTCTAAGCTACGATCGTCGATGTCCAGCATTCGTCATGTCTAAGCAACTGTCGTTGAGTCTGTGCAGGATTCGTTATGTCCGAACTACGATCGTCGAGTCTGACCGGATCTTTGTGATGAGTTCTTGACTTAACATTCTTTTAAGGTAGCTCAGGGAGGGACAACCTCAAGAATGAATCGAGGGTTAGGTTTGTCCCTGAGGCGCTTATCAGAGGGATTGCTTAGTTTTGAGCTTCTCATCACAGGGTGTACTCTTGCTTTGTAGATGAGGCTTCTGCCATCGTTGAGTCTGCACTACGATTGTTGTCTTTTGTAACTTCAGCTCTACGATCGTGGACTTCTTTTGATCATGTCTACGATTTTGAACTTAGCCTTTTGTATATGTATGGTTAGCACAAACTAGAGCATATATTTCATGGTTGTAAATTTAGCATGCCTAGCTCACTTATTAACTTATTAAATCTGGATTCATCTAAAGGTTTTGTAAAGACATCAGCAAGTTGATTTTCAATAGGGATATATTGTAGAGAAATAGTTCCATTTTGCACATGATCCCTAATGAAGTGATATCTTATTTCTATATGCTTGGTCCTAGAATGCATGACATGATTATAAGTAATTGCTATTGCACTTATGTTATCATAGTGAATGGGCATGGATTTGAATTCAAACCTATAGTCAGCTAGCTAATTTTTCATCCATAGGATTTGAGCACAGCAGCTGCCAGCAACAATGTATTCAGCTTCTGCAGTTGAAGTAGATACTGAATTTTACTTCTTGCTAAACCAGGACACAAGTCTGTTTCCCAGTAATTGACAGGTGCCACTGGTACTCTTTCTATCTATTTTGCATCCTGCAAAGTCAGCATCTGTGAATCTTGTTAGTTCAAATGAGGACTCCTTGGGGTACCAAAGCCCCAAGTAAGGTGTACCTTTAAGATACCTGAAATTCCTCTTTACAGCAGATAAATGTAATTCTTTAGGGTTAGCCTGAAATCTAGCACATATGCATGTTGCAAACATTATGTCTGGCCTACTAACAGTTAGATATAGAAGAGAGCCTATCACACCTCTGTATTGAGTTATATCAATACTTTTACCTTTTTCATCTTTGTCAAGCTTGGTTGCAGGAGCAATTGGGGTTTTCATGGGAGAGGCTGATTCCATGCCATACTTCTTGAGTAAATCTTTGATGTACTTGGCTTGGTTTATGAAGATTCCTTCATCAGATTGCTTTACTTGCAGTCCAAGGAAGAAATTCAGCTTACCCATCATGCTCCTTTCAAACTTGCTCTGCATAAGCTTGGAGAATCTCTTGCATAACTTTTCGTCAGTAGACCCAAAAATAATATCATCAACATATATTTGAACTAATAAGACTTTGTCTTTATGCTTCCTAAGAAATAATGTGGTATCTACTCTACCTCTAGTGAACCCATTTTCAATAAGAAAGTTAGTCAGTGTTTCATACCATGCTCTAGGTGCTTGTTTAAGACCATATAGGGCTTTGTCTAATCTATAAACATAATTAGAAAGAGATGGATTGATGAAACCTGGAGGTTGCTCTACATATACTTCTTCTTGGAGTTCTCCATTCAGGAATGCACTCTTGACATCCATCTGGAAGACCTTGAACTTCATGTGAGCGGCAAAGGCAAGGAATATTCTGATGGCTTCTAGTTTGGCAACTGGTGCAAATGTTTCATCATCATCAATGCCTTCTTCCTGAGAGTAACCCTTGGCCACCAGTCTTACCTTATTTCTGGTTATAACTCCATCTTCATCCATCTTATTTTTGAAGACCCATTTGGTTCCAATGACAGGATGACTCTTTGGTCTTGGTACCAATCTCTATACTTTGCTTCGTTCAAATTGGTTGAGTTCTTCCTGCATGGCTTCTATCCAGCTGGGGTCTTTCATAGCATCCTCTATCTTTTTTGGTTCCATTTGTGGCAGGAAGCTTAGATAAAAGCATTCATTCTGTGTGGCAGCTCTTGTTTTGACTCTTGCTCTCGGATCTCCAATGATTAGATCTTGAGTGTGATCTCTAGCCCATCTATTTTCGGTTGGGACATCTATCCTGATGCCTTCTTGTCTTAAGTCTTCAAGATCTATTTCTTCTTCTTGGTGTGGAGATTCTTTATCTTGCATAGGCCTCTCTACGATCTCATTTTCTTGCTCAACGATTTCACTATCTGGCACTACAATTGTAGTGTTGAGCTCGACAACTTCATTCGTAGCGTCTGTACTATTGGTCGTAGTGTCTTGAAGCACTGATTTGTCTAAGTCTGTTTCATCAAAGATGATGTGAATCGAGACTTCAACACTCAGTGTCTTCTTGTTAAACACTCTGTTGGCCTTACTGTCTGTGGCATATCCAAGAAAGATTCCTTCGTCTGACTTGGGTTGAAATTTTGTCAGGTACTGCTTTCCATTATTGAGAATGTAGCATGCACATCCGAATACATGAAAGTAGCTGACACTTGGCTTTCTTCCTTTCCACAGTTCGTAGGGTGTCTTCTTGATCGTAGAGTGTATCAGTGATCTGTTCTGCGTGTAGCAAGTAGTGTTGACTGCTTCTGCCCAGAAGTATTCAGGTAGATGGGCTGCTGATAGTAGAGTTCTTCCAGCCTCTATCAAAGTTCTGTTCTTTCTTTCAGCTACTCCATTTTGTTGAGGAGTTCGTGGAGCTGAGAAGTTATGACTAATGCCATTGTCTGTACAGAACTGGTCCATTTCTGAGAAGTCGAATTCTCTTCAATGATCACTCCTTATGGCCTTGATTTTCTCTCCTTTCTCGTTCATAATCAGCCTGAACATCTTGATTAGTTGGGAGCTTGTTTCATCTTTTGAGGTTAAAAAGAATACCTATGTGAATCTGGTGTAGTCGTCGACTATAACTAGTGAGTACCTTTTCCCTCCAAGACTAGTTGTTGGAATTGGCCCAAATAGATCCATGTGAAGCAACTGCAAGGGCTTGTCGATTGAGTTGACAATTTTGCTCTTGAATGAGGTTTTGGTTTGCTTTCCAAGTTGACATGCATTGTAAAATCCCAAAATTTACAAATAAAGATTTAATTTTCTCGAAATATTTTTTAAAAATTATGGTGTGGATTTGAGATAATGTTATTGTTGTGGGTAATATTTATAAATTTTAAAAAGTATGCAAGTTGTTGTATAATATTCGATTGGTCGGGGAATATTCGTTTTAACAGGGAATATTCGTATGACGACACAATCATTGGTGGACCCCACAACGAAATTATTGTCGGATTGAGAAAACGACAAAAATACTTTATGAAAATAACGGCGAAAGTTTTACCGTTAACTATTAAAACACCTGGTGTTAAACGTACAGTAATACGCGTGGTTGCATAGTAGCACACGGTATTGATTATTGATGTTTACGCGAGAAGTCACTCAGTTTTGTTCAATTATTGTTACAGTAATTACTGCATAGTATCTCACGTTATTTGATTCAATTATTGTTAATATTTTATAATCAATAATTGAGACGACAAAGTTATTAATATTATTATTTGCAATATTAACGATGTCTAGAAGTTATGTCAAGGAGAGGTTTGGTCACCTAATTGCGCGCCAATAGGGAGAAATTCTTATTGGAAAGCCCCCTCTTTCCTGGGAACGACCTGGTCGATTAATATTGTGAATTATAATAATGATGATAAATGTTGTTAATTATATTGAGGTGTCTTTTTAGGAAGTCACGGAAGTTTATATATATATATATATATATATATATATATATATATTATATATAAATTTTGTTTTATTAGTATTATTAATGTAATAAAACAGAAAATCTTTTTATATAAAACAGAATACTTTTATAAAGTTATTTGTTTTATTATACTATAAATTGAATATATTATATTTTATTATGCATAGTATTTGTATAGTGTCTGCATAGTATTTGCATAGTAAAATCTTTTTATATAAAACAGAATACTTTTTATAAAGTTTTATTTTATTTGATTATAAATAGAATATATTATATTTTATTATGCATAGTGTTTGCATAGTGCCTGCATAGTAAAATCTTTTTATATAAAACAGAATACTTTTTATAAAGTTTTATTTTATTTGATTATAAATAGAATATATTATATTTTATTGCATAGTGCAGCATAGTATCCTTTCTATTTTCCTATAAATAGGATGCTTAGTTAGAATTGAAAACCACACTATAAATTCAGAGAATTCTTCTATAATCTTTAGCGTATTTCTTTAGAGTTTTAAGAAGCTTTGAGCGTAGTGCAAGTTTTCTTCAAGAATATACTCGCCCTACCAGTCGGAATACTTTTCTTTTACGGTAAGGGATATTATTTGTTGTACTCAAAAGGGGTATTATTTCTTTCGTATTCATGAAGAGAACTTCTGTTATTCCATTATTCATTATTTTTTTGGAATAACCTGTATACGTGGACTACACTATACTTGGTGAAATTCTTCTGTTATTCCATTCCTTATTTTTCTGTTGGAATAACCTGTATATGCGAAGTACCGCATACATGGTGAAATTCTTCTGTTATTCCATTCTTTATTATTATATTGGACTAACATGTCTATGCGAAGTACTACATACATGGTAAAATTCTTCTATTATTCCATTCTTTATCATTCTGTTGGAACATTCTGTCTGTGCTTTACGCATGACCTGGTTCCATTATTTATCATTCTGTTGGAACATCCTGTCTATGCTTTACGCATGACCAGGTTCCGTTATTTATTATTTTGTTGGAATAACCTGTCTGTGCTGTCTATCGCATGCCTGATGATTTCTTTTGTTATTCCATTCTTTATTGTACTCAGTTGGTTAAAGTTTTGGCTTTTATACTCTATAAAATTAGTGGAATATCCTTAATATTTGCGCTTCATCCAGTATTTTTTCATGGAAATATTCTTCCGAGCATTCTCAAATTTTACTGTACAAAGCAGTATCATGTTGACAATTTGGACGCTATTGGTTCCTGGATAAATTAATTTTTGAACTTATTTTATTGAATTCTTATATCATTGTCATCATCCTCATGTTTATATTTTGTTGAAAGTCATCTGTGGCTTGTAGTGCATAGATGGACTTGGTATGATTATGACCAGGGATTATTCGGTGTAATCATGACCGTAATATTACAAATAATGTGGTAAAAGTCCTCATTGGCCCTTAGTGCATTGATGGAAAGTTGTTGGCATGATCATGACCATTGATGAATACACGAATATCCTTGGCCCGTAGTGTATGGATTATTTGTGGTTGTGATACTAATGAATATCCTTGGCCGTAGTGCAGGGATGATGTGAATTATTTATTAAGCTGAGTCCCAGCGATAAAAGTGATGAAAAACCTTTTAAATCATAAAAGATAGTAGATTTTATTCTCTACTTGACTCTTTTAATGGATTGCTTATTCCGCTGCAGTTAAACTTGATGTTTGTTATATTGTATCAGTTTAACACTGTTGAAGGCTAACGATAATTTATTCTGCATTATCTTAGTCATAATATTTCTTACTGGGCTAGTTGAGCTCACCCTTTCTTTCACTGTTCTCTTCAGGAAATGAGAACGTAGCCGGGACTAGTCGGGGAACGGAGTGACTGTCCAGATGATAGCATTAGTAGTCCTCACTATTCTGTTAGATAGTGTGATAATAAATGTATTGAGGACTTATTTTGAGTTTCAATACTGTCTAGATGATAATATTTGTATTAAAACTCTTAGATTATGTTTTGTCGTATTTTACACGACTGTTTTATAATTAAGTTGTATTTGAATTTTGTACCATGTATTTGGTGACTCAAGATGGGTGATGTATACCTGTTTTGGGGGCGTCACAGTTGGTATCAAAGCTTAGAGATATGACCCCTGGCTAAGATATGAGACAAGAGCTAGGAGGGGAGAGACGGGAAAGTCTTTCGCTAGTATGACCTACCTAAGTTTATTTGGTATTTAATTGGTCGGTCAGAGTATAGGGATAATATGTGATATGTTAATTGACCCTTATTTTGTGGTAGTATTTGAAAATGGCATCCGAAAATGTTGGTATAAGCAATGAAGCACATGAGACCGTTGAGTCACCACAGATTAATACCCAGGATAATGTGCAACATGAAGACAATAATCCTCAGGTAAATAACAACACTGATCAAATGATGAACGATAGAATGTTCAGAGGCTTTATGCAGTTCATGCAACATCAGGCGAGAGCGGCTCCTGTCCAAAATGCAGGTGGAAACACTGGCAACTCTCGGACGGTCACCGCTAAGTAGTTGAAGGAGCTGGGACCGCTGGAGTTTTTGAGAAAGCCAGAACCACTTAAGGCGGAGACGTGGATAAAGTAGATCACCAAGATATTTGATGTCTTGGAATGCTCAAAGTAGCAAAAGGTTCCCTTCGCCACCTTTATGTTGCGTGAAGAGACAGATTATTGGTGGGAATCTGTAAAGCGTACCTAGCCTGACGCACTCAAGATGTCTTGGGAGAAGTTCTAAGAACTATTCAACGATAAGTACTTTCCCGAAAGTATTCGTCACATGAAGGAGGTGGAGTTTATCAAGTTGGAGCAGAACAATATGACCGTGTTGCAATATGAGGCTAAATTTGCGGAGTTATCCTGGTTTGTATCCCATTTGGTCGATAATGAGGAGCGAATGACGCGAATATTTCTAAGAGGTTTGAAACCCGATATACGTCAATACCTCATTTCTCACAAACTTTGTTTATATTCAGATATAGTGAATATGGCTCAGTTATTAGAGCGCGATAATGAGCCAGCCCAATGAAAGGATAACGAGCAACAACACGATAATAATCGTACCGGTGGCAACGACCATCGAAACAATGATAACCATCATGGGGAAAATTATCATGCCAAGAATGGTAACCACTTTGGTGGTAATCATGGCCAAGATAATAGAAGTGAAAATTTCAAGAAGAGAATGTTCAATAATGATGGAAAGACAGCAGCACCAGCACCCGGTTCAAAGGAAGAAGAACGACCACCGGTAGTATGTTTCAAATGCGGACAGGAGAGACACATCCGTCTAAACTGTACGCAGTAATCCAAAGCGTGTTTCAATTGCAGAAGAGAAGGTCACCTAGCTCTATTTTGTCGTGTAGTGAAGTCAAGTCCAGCTGGGATAGTGATGCCAAAGGATGTCTCAGACAAGTCAAAGCTGGTAGTTTAAGTGAGAGCGTTTATCAAGGAACCAGAACGAGGTTATTACGGGTAAGTTAATCATAAGCTCTTGTAAAATCTATACCTCATTCGATACCGGTTCTACCTATACTTTTATCTCTCTTGCTTGCGCTCAACATTTAAATTTGACTCCGGACAAATTAGACTTTGACTTATCTGTTAAAACTCCGTTTGGAGAAACCTTCGTTACATCCACTGTTTATAAATCTTGTTGATTCAAATTGACACTTTCATGTTACCTGTCGATCTTATCTCTTTGAAAATACTTGCCTTTGATGTGATTTTAGGAATCGATTGGTTAACTACTCATCATGCTTTTCATAAGGTTGTTAGCTTTCATATTCCTAACCAACCTGTTATGCGAATTCAAGCAACCAAACCACTAAAGTCAATCACTGTCATATCAAGCCATAAGTAAAGAGCCCCGAGCCTTTCGTTGGTGATTTCCTTGTGTGGAATGCACCGAAGCCAGACTTTCTGTAGGCGACGCTGTGAATGATGGTGGCAAGTTGATAGGTATTAATGTGACGTACTATCTAAGTCTTGGATGAGAGTCACAGTTTTAAATGACATTTCTATTGTTAATAAATTTCCTGACGTATTCTTGAAGACTTCCTAGCCTACCCTAGAGCGTGAAATCGAATTTTGTATTGACCCCAGTACAAAACCCATTTTTAAAACCCTCAAATATTTTCTTCACCCAAAACGAACGTATCGTGCGCCAAGAGCTGTTGAAGATTACGATCGTACCATTTAATATCATCGTGGAAAAGCGAACGTGGTAGCTGACGCATTGAGTAGAAGATCGTATGCGTATACGAGTGCGATGTTGTTAACACAAAAACTCATTTTGTATAACTTACAAATGATGAAGATAGAGTTAAAGACTCTAGGGACCCACGTAAAGATAACAAATATATGATTAGAATCGACTTTAATCGATAAAGTTAAAGCCACTCAAGCTACATACTCAGAGCTGATGAATGTGAAGAAGAAGGTTCAAGAGGGCGTTATTCTAGAAGCAAGAATCGATGAAGAGAGGAAATCTCAACCCTCAATTTTATTGGCCCATTTGAAATCCTTGATCGAGTAGGAACTGTGGCCTATAGACTCGTTTTACCGCCAAGTATGTCGCGTGTTCATAACGTTTTTCACGTATCAATGTTACGTAAATATGTGGATGACCCAAACCACGTTATTAAATTAAAACAAGACGAGATAACAAAAGATTTAACGTATGAGGAGATACGTGTTAAAATCTTGGATAAGAAGGATCAAATTCAACACTCAAAGGTTATACCTCAAGAGTTAGAATCTGACGAAGTGTCCTCATTTATTCGGCATACAAATTTCGAGGACAAAATTTCATAAGGAGGAGAGATTATAAAATCCCAAATTTTACAAATAAAGATTTAATTTTCTCGAAATATTTTTTTAAAATTATGGTGTGGATTTGAGATAATGTTATTTTTGTGGGTAATATTTATAAATTTTGAAAAGTATGCAAGTTGTTGTATAATATTCGATTGGTCAGGAAATATTCATTTTAACAGGGAATATTCGTATGACAGCACAATCATTAGTGGATCCCACAACGGAATTATTGTCGGATTGAGAAAATGACAAAAATACTTTATGAAAATAACGGCGAAAGTTTTACCGTTAACTGTTGAAAAACCCGGTGTTAAAAGTACAGTAATATGCGTGGTTGCATAGTAGCATACGGTATTAATTATTGATGTTTACGTGAGAAGTCACTCAGTTTTGTTCAATTATTATTACAGTAATTGCTGCATAGTATCTCACGTTATTTGATTAAATTATTGTCAATATTTTATAATCAATAATTGAGACGACAAAGTTATTAATATTATTATTTACAATGTTAACGATGTCTAGAAGTTATGTCAAGGAGAGGTTTGATCACCTAATTGCGCGCCAATAGGGAGAAATCCTTATTGGAAAGCCCTCTCTTTCCTGAGAACGACCTGGTCGATTAATATTGTGAATTATAATAATGATGATAAATATTATTAATTATATTGAGGTGTCTTTTTATGAAGTCACGAAAGTTTATATATATATATATATATTATATAAATTTTGTTTTATTAGTATTATTAATGTAATAAAACAGAAAATCTTTTTATATAAAACAGAATACTTTTATAAAGTTATTTGTTTTATTAGACTATAAATAGAATATATTATATTTTATTATGCATAGTGTTTGTATAGTGCCTGCATAGTATTTGTATAGTAAAATCTTTTTATATAAAACAGAATACTTTTTATAAAGTTTTGTTTTATTTGATTATAAATAGAATATATTATATTTTATTATGCATAGTATTTGTATAGTGCCTGCATAGTGTTTGTATAGTAAAATCTTTTTATATAAAACAGAATACTTTTTATAAAGTTTTGTTTTATTTGATTATAAATAGAATATATTATATTTTATTGCATAGTGCAACATAGTATCCTTTCTATTTTCCTATAAATAGGATGCTTAGTTAGAATTGAAAATCATACCAGAAGTTCAGAGAATTCTTCTATAATCTTGAACGTATTTCTTTAGAGTTTTAAGAATCTTTGAGCGTAGTGCAAGTTTTCTTCAAGAATATACTCGCTCTACCAGTCGGAATACTTTTCTTTTACGGTAAGGGATATTATTTGTTGTACTCATAAGGGGTATTATTTCTTTCGTATTCATGAAGAGAACTTCTGTTATTCCATTCTTCATTATTTTTTTGGAATAACCTGTATACGTGGACTACACTATACTTGGTGAAATTCTTCTGTTATTCCATTCCTTATTTTTCTGTTCAAATAACCTATATATGCGAAGTACCGCATACATGGTGAAATTCTTCTGTTATTCCATTCTTTATTATTATATTAGAATAACATGTCTATGCGAAGTACTGCATACATGGTGAAAATCTTCTATTATTCCATTCTTTATCATTCTGTTGGAACATCCTGTCTGTGCTTTACGCATGACCTGGTTCCATTATTTATCATTCTGTTGGAACATCCTATCTGTGCTTTACGCATGACCAGGTTCCGTTATTTATTATTTTGTTGGAATAACCTGCCTGTGCTGTCTATCGCATGCCTGATGATTTCTTTTGTTATTCCATTCTTTATTGTACTCAGTTGGTTAAAGTTTTGACTTTTATACTCTATTAAATTAGTGGAATATCCTTGATATTTGCGCTTCATCCAGTATCTTTTTATGGTAATATTCTTTCGATCATTCTCAAATTTTACTCTACAAAGCAGTATCATGTTAATAATTTGGACGTTATTGATTCCTGGATAAATTAATTCTTGAACTTGTTTTATTGAATTCTTATATCATTGTCATCATCCTCATGTTTATATTTTGTTGAAAGTCATCTGTGGCCTGAAGTGTATAGATGGACTTAGTATGATTATGACTAGGGATTATTCGGTGTAATCATGACCGTAATATTACAAATGATGTGGTAAAAGTCCTCATTGGCCCTTAGTGCATTGATGGACAGTTGTTGGCATGATCATGACCATTGATGAATACACGAATATCCTTGGCCCGTAGTGCATGGATTATTTGTGGTTGTGATACTAATGAATATCCTTGGCCGTAGTGCAGGGATGATGTGGATTATTTATTAAGCTGAGTCCCAGCGATAAAAGTGATGAAAAACCTTTTAAATCATAAAAGATAGTAGATTTTATTCTCTACTTGACTCTTTTAATGGATTGCTTATTCCGCTGCAGTTAAACTTGATGTTTGTTATATTGTATCAGTTTAACACTGTTGAAGGCTAACGATAATTTATTCTACATTATCTTAGTCATAATATTTCTTACTGGGCTAGTTGAGCTCACCCTTTCTTTCATTGTTCTTTTCAGGAAATGAAAACATAGCCGGGACTAGTCGGAGAACGGAGTGACTGTCTAGATGATAGCATTAGTAGTCCTCACTATTCTGTTTGATAGTGTGACAATAAATGTATTGAGGACTTATTTTGAGTTTCAATACTGTCTAGATGACAATATTTGTATTAAAACTCTTAGATTATGTTTTGTCGTATTTTACACGACTGTTGTATAATTAAGTTGTATTTGAATTTTATACCATGTATTTGGTGACTCAAGATGGGTGATGTATACCTGTTTTGGGGGTGTCACATGCATTGCATGGCCTTTCTTTAACAAAATTGAACTTGGATAGGCCTGCAACGAGATCTTTTGATGCCAGTTTGGACATGCTTTTGAAGTTTAAGTGGGAAAATCGTCTATGCCATAGCCAACTCATTTCTTCAGATGCTTTTGCCAGAAAGCATATTGTCTCTTCTGAGCTTAGTTGACTAATATTCACTGTGTAAACATTTCCTTCTCTTGTCCCGGTTAGCCTTACAGCAGATGTCTTCAAATCTCTGACTTGACACTGGTTGTTGAGGAATGTTACTTGATGACCCTTATCGCAGAGTTGGCTAATGCTTAGAAGGTTGTGTTGGAGACCTTCGACATATGCCACTTTGCTGAAAGACACTGCACCATTACCAGCTGAGCCATATCCTCTTGTCTTGTCCGAGCCGTTGTCTCCAAAGATGACCGAGGGACCCTCATTCTCTATGTATTTAGACAGAAGGGCTTTGTTCCTAGTCATGTGTCTTGAGCATCCACTGTCCAGATACCAGGTTGTGATCGTGGAGCTCTTTTCCTGTCATAACATTGAACCTTCATTTTGGTACCTATATTTGCATGGGTCCTACTTTGTTATTGCCCTTGGGGACCCAAATCTATTTGATCTTGAGTCTCATATGCATTGAATTATAATAGCACTTGGCAGTCTTGTGACCAACTTTATTGCATATAAAACATCTAGTGTGATGCATGCCTGTGTGTTTATGATAATTCATCCTCCATTTGGACTTGTGTGATTCTTTAGTTATCCTTTTGTTAAACCGATTTTCCTTTTTCCACGTGTCCTTGGGTTTCATAAATAGTGATGAGTGTGTCTTACCTCTACCGTACCTTCCCTGTTGATTCGTAGAGTTGGTCTTCCTTGACTCACCGATTCTTCAAGGTTGGTAAGTAGAGATTTGGTTACTCTTCTCTTTTATGAAGCCCAGGCCAGCATGAGATCCTTTACTCCTTTGAGTATGAATGGAAACAGTAGAATAAGATTGGACTGATTCTTCTTTCTGTTAGGATTTCACAAAGGTAATGCTTCTACTAAACCTTGAGGCATTACTAGTGTTAGTTTCCTTTGTCTGTTCCACACATAGCTCTGAGGTGGATTCCCCAAAGCCTAAGCCTATTATGTCAAACGTACTTCTCTGACTAGAGAGCAGGGAGTCCATGGATGATGAGGATTTGTTCCATATGGAGATAGTCTTTTCTAGTTCCTCAATTTTAGAGGTTAGATTGGACTCTCTTTGTGCATTGAGCTCATTAGCCTATTTTAGGATCTCATTCTCAGCTTCAAGCTTGGAGAGAAGGTTAGTACTTAGAAGAGCTATTTCTAGCTTTTCTTGAACTTTCTTTTTCTCCTCTTGAAGAAGTGAATGATCTTTAGACAGAACCCTGAACCACTTCATGTATTGATGTAGATCATTTGTTATGCCATGCAGTGCAGTTCTCAAATCATTAATGTCTACATCAGGAGAGTTGAAGTCAAATACCTCATCGAGACTTACTTCATGTATGTTGAAGTTTAGTTTGTCCTTTGCATGTTTGGCCATTAAGCACAAATTAGCCATTTGTGGTTCTTCATCATCTCCAGATTCAGGATTGGAGTTATTGTCTGAATCACTCCACGATCCTCCAGCTACAAGGCCTCTATCTCTTTTCTGAGGTCTTTTGTTGCCTTTGTATTCCTTCTTTGGATGTGACTTCTTCTTTAGCTCTTCTCTGAGAGGTTTGTTGCAGTTGGCAATGAAGTGGCCAGGCTTCTTGCAGTTTTAGCACAGATCATTCATTTGCTCCTGGCTGCTGTAGTTGCTGACCTTCTTTAGCTTGCTGATTTTGCCTTGACGCATGAACCTCCTTAGTCTTTTTACCAGCATAGCAAAGTCTTCATCATCGTCTTCGTCCTAGTCAGAGTCAATCTTAGTGTTGACCTTGGATGCACTTTCAGTTGCCTTGAGAATAACACCCTTATCCTTCTTTCTTCCTTCTGATAGGGTTTCAGCTCGTTGAGTCAGTTCCAGTTTGTATGTCAGAAGGTTGCCATATAGTTGTTGAACTGTCATCTTATGAAGATTCTTTGACTCTCTAATAGCAGTGGTTTTGGCATCCCACTTACTTGGTAGGGCTCTCATGAACTTTATGATTAGATCTTTGTTTGGATTGATCTTCCCATAGACTCGTAGAGAGTTGAGCAGAACGTTGAATCTCTCGTAGGTGGCAGTGACGTTTTCTCCTTGAACACGAGCAAACATTTCATACTGCTGTGTCAGGAGAGATTGTTTATTTTCTCTTACTTCTTCTGTTCCTTCGTGCATGATGAGTAGAGCTTCCCAAACCTCCTTCGCTGTTTTGCTGTTGACAACATTTTCGAACAGATCATCTTCTAAGGATTGGAACAAAATGATCTTGGCCTTCTTGTCGAGTTGGACAGCTCTCTTCTCATTGTCAGTCCATTCTTCTTTGACTTTGATTTGTATTCTGTTTGGATCGTACGTAGTTGGTGCAAGCTTTGTTGGAATATAGGGCCCATTTTGAACGGTCTCAAATAGATCTTCATCTATTGAGTCCATGTATGCATGCATACAAACTTTCCAGTTAGCAAATTTGTCCTTGTTGCACATTGGTGGCTTGCTGCCTCCTCCAGTCCTTGATTCGCTTGGTAAGTGTGCCATTGAATCTACTAAAGCTTTGTAGGCTGTATAATAGAACCTGCTCTGATACCAATTGTTAGTTCCCGGAGGCACAATAGCTATCTAGAAGGGGGGGTTGAATAGATACTTAAAAATCTTTTCCTTTTAAACTTGTTAGTTGTTATTGATTAAAACTTAGCGAAATTAGTATTTGTTTTAATCTCCCTTAAGATATAGTGAAGTTATGAAAGTGAGGTAGTTATAGCAGTTATAGCAAGAATGTAAAGACACAATCGTTTTAAGTGGCTCAGAGCACTTAAAGCTCCTAGTCCACTCTTCTACTCCTCGAGTAGAAAATCCACTAAGGATGTCTTTTACAGCTTCTGAATCACACAGATTCCTTCTAGACCAGCAGTCTAGGAACTTCTTAGTTCACTCTTAAACTCTTCAAGTCCAGCAGACTTGGCTCTTTTTAGTTCACTTAGAACTCTTCAAGTCCAGCAGACTTGACACTTTTTAGTTCACTTAGAACTCTTCAAGTCCTTTTGACTTGGAACTTTATAGTTGATTGGTAGTTGTTGAGTTCTTGATGGTAGCTACTCAGTTGCTGTTTAAGCACTTGTTCGAAAGAACTGAGTAGCTGATGAGTGGGATTTATACCCGCGAATCGGATATTTTATGACTTAAATAGTTGTCTGTTCTCGTAGAGTTTATATGTTTTTATATGATTATAATGTTGTTGTGCTTAATTGACATATTGCAGGGCTTATCAGGTGTTTTCTAGCATTCAGGGGCAAAAACTGGCATTTTATGTATAGCCGTGCCGCGGCGCCAATGCCAAGCATATTGGCCGCGCTGCAGCGCCACTCACTGGCCCTTTGCTGACATCATCTTTGCTCCATGGCGCCACTGTTCCTTCTTGGGCTCGCGCTGCAGCGCGAGCTCCGGTCGCCTTATTTGATGACATGGCGCTGTAGCGCCAACCACAACTTATTTGGCCGCGCCGCGGCGCCAGGACCGGTTCCCAGACAACCAATGCCTTAGTTTGACCTAGGAAAGGAAGGAAGGAGATATATAACAGAGGCAACACTGCATTCCTCTACCACTATCTCATGTTTATCATATAGCTTAGCTTAGTTTAGTTTTTCTTCTGTATTTCTCTCTCTAGTTCCTTTCTCATGTTTGTAAATATAGATTAGGTAGATTAGGGAGAAATTTGGCTTTCTTTGGAGCACAAGAGCAACGAGCGGCATGGATTGGAAAGCTTGATTTGAGCGGAATTCGTGGGAGTTGAAGGGGCTTTGACAGAGTTCCTTCTATCCATTTATTTCCTCTAATTTTGTATTCTATAAATATTGTCTTATTTGCTACTTGTATTTAGTTTATTAACTATGAATTGAATATTGGCTAAGGTTATAATGGATCCCATTGTTATTTGAATTGACTGTCTTTATCTCTTTGGTTGGCACCATAGGATTTGGTTTAATATATTTGTGCTTTATGATTCTCGCTACGGTATTAGTGATGATTTTGGTAATCTGCATGATATCGATAGAAGAATTGTAGATTTACACCTAAATATATTAGCATGTGATTGTGGGTTTCGACTGCATAAGTTGTGCGTAGAATAGACATATCTCTGTGCGCCACGTGCGACCTGATAGAGAACGTATGCTTAAATCCTTGTTATGATTGATTCACATAGACGTATGTAGGATTGCATCTAGCTTGGACGTTCTTTTCTATTCTATTCCCTTTAGGGTGGATCTGGAGAGGATATGTTTGTGCATACCTCGACAGAGGTGCATAGCACCTATGTTTTCTTGGTCGACAAATTATCGTGACCATTAAGACCAAAGGGAGAAAGGGTAGCTAGTTTGATGAAACATAACACGTCAGGTGTTCGACAGAGTGCATGAGTGGGGGTGAAGTTATGACCTTAGCTTGTAATTCCTTAGATTTCCATTCGTTATCCATTTACTTGCTTTGTTAAGTAGTATAATTAGATTAATCACCCTTTTATTTACTGTTGTTCGAATAAGACTTTAGCGATAAACAATCGGTACTTGGTAAATATTAGTCATAGTTCTTCGTGGGTACGACACTCTGCTTATCACTGTATTACTTGTTAGACCGCGTATACTTGCGCGTATTTAGTGATCGGTATTCCGACCAACAAGTTTTTAGCGCCGTTGCCAGGGACTATTATTCTAATATTGTCCAATATTGATTTAAATCAATTTAGTCTTACTTTGAACGTGTATATATTTACTTATTTTATTTGTTTGATCTTTCTTTCTTTTTGTTTTTAAGTCTACAGATTATGGACGATCAATGTTACCAATGGCCTTATGAGGGGACAACACAACCAATCTCGGAAGAAGGACTCGAGAGATTACAACTTCAAATTGCTAATGCCTTGAGGTTCTTTGACAATCTTGAGTGTCAGTCCACTCAGAACGCCTACTGTCAGGAACGAGTTGACTTTGAACCGATCTTCTATCATCCAAACTGCCAGGGTTATCCAAACTCATGGGACTTTAGTCAAGAGCAATATTATGATCCGAATCATGCCTCTCAGTTGGCTATCAGTCTCCGCCGCATTATGAGTTGACGTCTCAACCCAATGAGAGCTTTTATGAGACCTCAGCACGAGAAGAAGAGAATCGGCTTGAGGAGCTTTTCACCGACTTTATTCAGAGAAATGAGGTTCGGATGGCAAGCCAAGAAGCCGCATTGCAAAGCCTTGAGAATCAATTGGGGCAACTCGTCAATGCCATCACAAATCCACCGCAAGGCAATCTCCCAATTGTAATTGATCTTGACGATGAAGAAGTGGAGCAGTGCATGGTGGATACTCGAGGAGATGGTGATGAGCCTCACCAAAGTGTTGAGGGTAATGTTAATGTGCAACTTGACCAACCTGCGGAGGCTGAGCGAGTAGAAAAGGGGATCACCAGTGGGTACACTGTCAAGACTGATCAACAGCCAGAACCCACGCTCATGACTGTGGAAACCCGAGAGGGCCCAATAGAGCACAAAGAACGCTTTTAATTTAATGAACAAGGCGAATTAGTGAATAATTCAAGTGGCGAGCGATTCTTTGTGCCGAATGATGACTGGATGGATGAGGAGAACGTGGATGACCAATCATCCATGTCTGCCAAGAATCCAAAGGAATTGACGAATAGGCGACATGAAAAGGTCATTTTCGCGATCTTTCGATGATCTTTTGAAGAGAATACCAAGTCCAGAATAGATATCTGTTGAGGTGCTTCTTTCAAACTTTGCACCACCTTGGTTTCATTATGTTCCATTTGGCGAGTTTCTTCTTGGGCACTTTCCCCTTAGATCTGATAACTGGCTTCATCACTCGTTGAGGAAGATATATCGGATGTTTCTTGGATACCGCAGCAGTGGTGTTTGATGTTGATCCTTAAACCTCTCTATAGTTCCATAGGACTTTCTTAAGGCTGATGATAGGATATTGTAGCCTGAATGGCAATATGAGTGGTGCTGGTGCAACCATTCTCAAAGGGTTTTCAACTCTTTTGAGTTTTATGGGTTGAATGGTAAGGAGTGTCGCAGCCAGGTCTCCCTCAGAGGATATGACTGCTATGATTTCCCTCTATCTTTGTGATCCTGGAGGAAATGTATGTCCACTCTCAAGTGATACGGTGTCATCATCTTCCATTCGCAGGTCACCGTTGTCAATCATATTTTGAATAAGATGATGAAGTGCCCAACATTCTTCAGTGCTGTGACCACGAGAATGGGAGTGGTATTGACAGACTCTAGTAGCATCAAATCTTTTTGAGCACAGATTGACTGGAGGTAGCAGTACTATAATCTTTCCCTCATTGATTAGCATATGTAAAATTTCTTCCATCGATTGGCCTAAATAGGTGAACTCCCTTTTGTTGGCAAAGTCCCGACGGGCTTAGGCTCTTGCTTTTTTTGCAAGCTTTTCCTCCAAGGTTTCACTCTCTTGGGTCTGTGGTGGAGTCTTTGTGATAAGTGAGAGGGACTAGCATGCTCTTGAATGAACAACTGTCGTGTGACTTGGTGTTGATGTATAACCAGTTTTAACAGTTGATTGACCTGTTCATAAATAGACTTTAACTCCTGTTCCATCATGAATTAGAATTCTGAATAATCCAACTTGTCAGATTTATCCTTACTGGTTTGGGGAGAACCACCCACGTATTTGAGGTACTTGGAGCTTTCTCCACTGCCTCTGTTGATCATGTTAACATCCTCTTCCTTGTGTTGAGGGAGAGGGTTATCTTGAACATGTGGTTATTCGGGCTTGGTCACCACAATCTCACCACTGTCTATTAAGTCCTAGATCTTATACTTGAGGGCCCAACAATCCCGAGTGTCGTGGCCTGGAGCTCTAGAATGGTTGTAAGACCCCAAATTTTATGAAATAAAAGTATTCAATTTTTCTATTTAGTAAATGGTTAAATTGATAAAAAGTTAAAGTTAAGGGTGATATATGAATATTTTTCAAAATAAGCAAGTGGTTATAAAATATTCATTTTGTCGGGGAATATTCGTTTGGTCGTGGAATATTCTTTCTGTCGGGAAATATTCGTACGACGGCGCAGCTATTTATGGGCCCCATAACGGAAAGCGATAGGATGAAGAAAATGAAAAAAATTGAGTTTTTATAATTAACGGCGTAGTTGTTACCGTTAACACTGTTGGAATACCCGGTGGTTAAAATACAGTAATACGCGTAGTTGCACAGTAGCACACGATATTGCACAGTATTTTTTCAATTATTGATTCGTACGTAAGAAGACACTACTCAATAATTGTTACAGTAATTACTGTTCAATATTTTATTTTATTGATTCAATAATTGCTACATTGAAATTTTATATTATTGTTGTTCAATAATTGTCACTGCACAGTATTTCCCATTATCAGATCAATAATTCATATTATTTGAATAATATTATTAGAAAAATATTATTGACAATGTCTAGAAAGTTCTGTCTAAGGAGAGGTTTGGTCACCTAATTGCGCGCCAGTAAGGAGAAATTCTTATTGAAAAGCCCCCTCTTTCCTGAAAACGGTCTGGTTGTCATAAATGTGATTCTGTAATATTATTTGTGAATAATTAATTATTGATTCATATGATAAGAAAATATTTATTTTATGTGGATATAAATGAGGGATATATTTTTGTGGTTAAAAATGAAAGAATTAATGTTGAGGTTTTTATCAGTATTTTTGTCGGAATGGAGGTATTGAAAATCAAATTAGGATTTTTGAGATATTTTGCGAGGGTTATAATTTTTAATCCGACCGTTGGATCGTGGTAATATTTGGATATGTTATACATATATAAGTTGAGTATATGTCCACAAATTTCGAACCATTAAAAATAAACGTATGATTTATTATGAATTTTACGAGATGACTGGTTCAGAAATTGTTAAAGTTTCGAAATTTATCATTTTGGTGGAAAATTCTAGAATTGGTGGGCCCCACTCTTAGTTGGTGAAGAAATGTACTGAAATTTTTATTCAAATGTGGTGGGTGGGAATAGTAGCAGGTAAAGCCATCAGGTTGCAGGTTAAGTCGGCTTTGGCGTGCTAACATTTTTCTATAAATAGAGGGCTAAGTTAGAATTGAAAATCACACCAGAAACATAAACTTTCTCTCTTTCTCTCTCTATATTATGAAGCATATTTTGTGAGTATTTAGATACTTTGAGAGTTGCTATTCAGTGCAAGTTTCCTTCGGCTTTGCATTCCAGTCAGAAATACTGCATTTTTGAGGTAAGGGATAGTAAGAGATTTTAAGGGTTGTTATATTTTTCAGTTTCGTAATTTTTTTGACCTTCAAAAAATTCTGAAAAAATTTGAAATGATATTTTGATGAGTTTTATTGATTGTGTCCAAAAATGGTGATTTTTGGATGTATAGATTAAGAGTTATGAATTTTATGAGAAAAGACTATTTTAAAAGTAACCGCTTATAATTCTTTGTGGTTAACTCCAAAATTGATGAAATTTTTATTGGGAGTACATGTATATGATAGAAGTACATTATGTGAATTTCAGAATTTTTGGATAAAAGTACAACTTTTGTTAAATATCTAAATATTCGGTGGTTTTGGTCATATGAAAAATAGTAAATGAATTTTGAAAATTCTAAAAAAATATATGTTCAATATGGGACTATATTCTGCTAAATTCCAGAAAAGAAATATTTTTACAACTGATTTGGTATTTTTTATGAAAATAGTCTAGTTATGAGTAAATGAATTAAATATGTTATGTGAAGTAAGAAAATTAGAAAATAGGATTTTATGGCTTGAGAATCCTATATGAGGTATATGCAGATTTTTGATAAGGGTTTTCGGTTATTGGTGATGAAATATTATGAGTTTGACATTTTAAGATGATTAAATACATTATTTAGTAAAGTGTAAACAATTAAAATAAATTGTTTATAAGCTTAAGAAATGTTATTCTTTCGATATCATTATACCGAAATATTGGTATGGATTTTATTGTAGAATTTTTACCTTTTTGTGTCGGGGTTACTATTCATGAGTTACTATTCATAAGTTAATATTCACGTGTTACTATTCACGACAAAATTGGTTTCTTTTTCTAACCAAATTATAGTTGAGTTATGAATATTACTCTTGAGATTAAAACTATGTATTGATTATATTGATTTTATTATCATATATAACATTTTTATGACCCTGATGTTGAAATTCTCTTTCACTTGAGTGTAAAGATGGGTAGATTATTGGTATGATCATGACTAGGGTTCTCTTTGGCCTGTAGTGCAAAGTTGAATTGTGATTGGTATGATCATGACTATTGAATTTATAATTGAATATCTTAAGCTTAAGTGCAGCGGTGAATTGATTAACATGGTTATAATTATTATTTATATAAATTCTGAAATGATTATATATTTCTTTGAGATATGAATATATTTGGCCTGTAGTACAAATATGAACTGTTGAGGAATATCTTTGGCCTGTAGTGCAAAGATGAATTATTGATGAATATCTTTGGCCCGTAGTGCAAAGATGACCTGTTGTTGAATATCTTTAGCCTATAGTGCAAAGATGGTCTGTTGATGAATATCTATGGCCGTAGTGCAAAGAGGAAATTGTTAGTATGATTATAAACAGGAACTGTGATTTGGTATAACCATGATCTTTGATGTTTCAGGTAAAGACATGTGATGAAAATTATCTTCGTCTTGGATGCGAAGAGGAATTTAGAATTACAATTATGATTATGAGTTATTCATATAATTGTGGAAATGTACTGTTGATTAATGTTACAGGGATAAAATATTGTTGGTGGACTTTTAATGTGGAGAAGATAATAGACTTTATGGTCTATTTGACTTTTCTAATGGATTGCTCGTTCCGTTGCAACTATGGTTGAAATTTTTTATCATCTACCATATGTTCTAAATCTCTGATTTATTACTGATACTATTGATAATTTATTTATCTTTAGTCATGATATTCTTTACTGGGCTAGTTGTGCTCACCCTTCTGTTCACAATTCTTTTCAGGTAATAAGAGTGTAGCTGGGTCGAGCGGGGGTAACAGGGGAATAGAACGGTGGTCATCATTTAGTAGTTATATTTGGTGAATCATCTAGGGTGAAGCGAACCCAATGTTGGAAGGGTGTTTTGCCTCTATCATACAAGATGTCTAATGGCATACAACCTCGTGTCATCATAAGACATGATTGTGCTCATCCACTTGCTGAGTATATTTACGAGCACTACCTATATAATCTTGGTGTTTGTTTGAAGTATAATTATCAATTAGAGACAGTGGAGATAATGATAAGTCAAGAGAAGACTCACCATTGGGAAGAATATGATAGTAATCTTCTCGTTTTTCTTTGGGGTCTATTGGGTCAACCAAGGATAATTCTGTGGCCATATGATATCTATCATAACCTAGACGCATGGCCTCCTATGTACGAAGGTTTCCTTGAGCACTTTCCAAAGATTCTAATTTCTAAAACAGTCTTTGACTATACCTTTATGTAAGGTGCCACTGTGAGGTGTTGTCCACGGTTGGGACATGTGTCACATTTGGTATATATTTGTATCCAAACTCACAGCATATGTGTTGTTGTATTTTGCACGACAATTATTGTAATAAAGTTGTAGTTGTTTTCTGTACCATGTATTTGGCGACTTAGAATAGGTTGGATGGAATGGACCTGTTTTGGGGTCGTTACAGTTGGTATCAGAGCTATAAGTAAAGAGCCGAGAGCCTCTCGCTGGTGACTTCTTGTTGATGGGGGATGCACCGAAGCCAGACCCTCCGTAGGGGACGCCGTTCTGCGGTGGCAAACTGATAGGTATCAATGTAAGGTGCTGACACAAGTTGGTGTCCAGAGTTACACTTTTGGTATCAGAGCTTAGGGATATGGTCTCTGGCGGAGATCGGGAAATATAACTAGGAGGAGAGAGATGAGTAAATCCTTCGCTAGTGTGTCCTACGTAAGCTTATTTGTTGGTCAGTCATAATATCGGGATATTATGTGATATGTTAATTTGTTAAATTAACCCTTATTTTGAAGCTGTATTCTAGAGTGATATCTGAAATACAGGAGATGAGCAATGAAAAATTATGATGACAAGGAGGATGAAATCTGAAATGAAAGCAAGGTATTCTCAACTCTTCGAAATACCAGGTATGTAAATTTCGAGGACGAAATTTCATAAGGAGGGGAGATTGTAAGACCCCAAATTTTATGAAATAAAAGTATTCAATTTTTCTATTTAGTAAATGGTTAAATTGATAAAAAGTTAAAGTTAAGGGTGATATATGAATATTTTTCAAAATAAGCAAGTGGTTATAAAATATTCATTTTGTGGGGAAATATTCGTTTGGTCGTGGAATATTCTTTCTGTCGGGGAATATTCGTAAGATGGCGCAACTATTTGTGGGCCCCATAACGGAAAGCGATTGGATGAAGAAAATGAAAAAAAATTGAGTTTTTATAATTAACGGTATAGTTGTTACCGTTAACACTGTTGGAATACCCGGTGGTTAAAATACAGTAATACGCGTAGTTGCACAGTAGCACAGTAGCACACGGTATTGCACAGTATTTTTTCAATTATTGATTCTTACGTAAGAAGGAACTACTCAGTAATTGTTACAGTAATTACTGTTCAATATTTTATTTTATTGATTCAATAATTACTACATTGAAATTTTATATTATTGTTGTTCAATAATTGTCACTGCACAGTATTTCCCATTATCAGATCAATAATTCATATTATTTGAATAATATTATTAGATAACATTATTAACAATGTCTAGAAAGTTCTGTCTAAGGAGAGGTTTGGTCGCCTAATTGCGCGCCAGTAAGGAGAAATTCTTATTGGAAAGCCCCCTCTTTCCTGGGAACGGCCTGGTTGTCATAAATGTGATTCTGTAATATTATTTGTGAATAATTAATTATTGATTCATATGATAAGGAAATATTTATTTTATGTGGATATAAATGAGGGATATATTTTTGTGGTTAAAAATGAAAGAATTAATGTTGAGGTTTTTATCAGTATTTTTGTCGGAATGGAGGTATTGAAAATCAAATTAGGATTTTTGAGATATTTTGCGAGGGTTATAATTTTTAATCCGACCGTTGGATCGTGGTAATATTTGGATATGTTATACATATATAAGTTGAGTTTATGTCCACAAATTTTGAACCGTTAAAAATGAACGTATGATTTATTATGAATTTTACGAGATGACTGGTTCAGAAATTGTTAAAGTTTCAGAATTTATCATTTTGGTGGAAAATTCTAGAATTGGTGGGCCCCACTCTTGGTTGGTGAAGAAATATACTGAGATTTTTATTCAAATGTGGTGGGTGGGAATAGTAGCAGGTAAAGCCATCAGGTTGCAGGTTAAGTCTGCTTCGGCGTGCTAACATTTTTCTATAAATAGAGGGCTAAGTTAGAATTGAAAATCACACCAGAAACATAAGCTTTCTCTCTTTCTCTCTCTATATTATGAAGCATATTTTGTGAGTATTTAGATACTTTGAGAGTTGCTATTCAGTGCAAGTTTCCTTCGGCTTTGCATTCCAGTCAGAAATACTGCATTTTTGAGGTAAGGGATAGTAAGGGATTTTAAGGGTTGTTATATTTTTCAGTTTCGTAATTTTTCTGACCTTCAAAAAATTCTGGAAAAATTTGAAATGATATTTTGATGAGTTTTATTGATTGTGTCCAAAAATGGTGATTTTTGGATATATAGATTAAGAGTTATGAATTTTATGAGAAAAGACTATTTTAAAAGTAACCACTTATAATTCCTTGTGGTTAACTCCAAAATTGATAAAATTTTTATTGGGAGTACATGTAAATGATAGAAGTATACTATGTGAATTTCAGAATTTTTGGATAAAAGTACAATTTTTGATAAATATCTAAATATTCGGCGATTTTGATCATATGAAAAATAGTAAATGAATTTTAAAAATTCTGAAAAAAATATATGTTCAATATGGGACTATATTCTGCTAAATTCCAGAAAAGAAATATTTTTGGAACTGATTTGGTATTTTTCATGAAAATAGTCTAGTTATGAGTAAATGAATTAAATATGTTATGTGAAGTAAGAAAATTGGAAAATAGGATTTTATGGCTTGAGAATCCTATATGAGGTATATGCAGATTTTTATGAGGGTTTTTGGTTATTGGTGATGAAATATTATGAGTTTGGTATTTTAAGATGATTAAATGTATTATTTAGTAAAGTGTAAACAATTAAAATAAATTGTTTAAAAGCTTAAGAAATGTTGTTCTTTCGATATCATTATACCGAAATATTGGTATGGATTTTATTATGGAATTTCTACCTTTTTGTGTCGGGGTTACTATTCATGAGTTACTATTCACGAGTTACTATTCACGATAAAATTAGTTTCTTTTTCTAACCAAATTATAGTTGAGTTATGAATATTACTCTTGAGATTAAAACTATGTATTGATTATATTGATTTTATTATCATATATAACATTTTTATAACCCTGATGTTGAAATTCTCTTTCACTGGAGTGTAAAGATGGGGGTAGATTATTGGTATGATCATGACTAGGGTTCTCTTTGGCATGTAGTGCAAAGTTGAATTGTGATTGGTATGATCATGACCACTGAATTTATAATTAAATATCTTAAGCTTAAGTGCAAAGGTGAATTGATTAACATGGTTATAATTATTGTTTATATAAATTCTGAAATGATTATATATTTCTTTGAGATATGAATATATTTGGCCTGTAGTGCAAAGATGAATTATTGATGAATATCTTTGGCCCGTAGTGCAAAGATGACCTGTTGTTGAATATCTTTAGCCTGTAGTGTAATGGTCTGTTGATGAATATCTATGGTTGTAGTGCAAAGAGGAAATTGTTAGTATGATTATAAACAGGAACTGTGATTTGGTATAACCATGATCTTTGATGTTTTAGGTAAAGACATGTGATGAAAATTATCTTCGTCCTGGATGCGAAGAGGAATTTAGAATTACAATTATGATTATGAGTTATTCATATAATTGTGGAAATGAACTGTTGATTAATGTTACAGTGATAAAATATTGTTGGTTGACTTTTAATGTGGAGAAGATAATAGACTTTATAGTCTATTTGACTCTTCTAATGGATTGCTCGTTCCGCTGCAACTATGGTTGAAATTTTTTATCATCTACCATATGTTCTAAATCTCTGATTTATTACTGATGAAGACTATTGATAATTTATTTATCTTTAGTCATGATATTCTTTACTGGGCTAGTTGTGCTCACCCTTCTGTTTACAATTCCTTTCAGGTAATAAGAGTGTAGCTGGGTCGAGCGGGGGTAACAGGGGAATAGAACGGTGGTCATCATTTAGTAGTTATATTTGGTGAATCATCTAGGGTGAAGCGAACCTAACGTTAGAAGGGTGTTTTGCCACTATCATACAAGATGTCTAATGGCATACAACCTCGTGTCATCATAAGACAGGATTGTGCTCATCCATTTGTTGAGTATATTTACGAGCACTACCTATATAATCTTGGTATTTGTTTGAAGTATAATTCTCAATTAGAGACAGTGGAGATAATGATAAGTCAAGATAAGACTCACCATTGGGAAGAATATGATAGTAATCTTCTCATTTTTCTTTGGGATCTATTGGGTCAACCAAGGATAATTCTGTGGCCATATGATATCTATCATAACCTAGACGCATGGCCTCCCATGTACGAAGGTTTCCTTGAGCACTTTCCAAAGATTCTAATTTCTAAAACAGTCTTTGACTATACCTTTATATAAGGTGCCACTGTGAGGTGTTGTCCACGATTGGGACATGTGTCACATTTGGTATATATTTGTATCCAAACTCATAGCATATGTGTTGTTGTATTTTGCACGACAATTATTGTAATAAAATTGTAGTTGTTTTCTGTACCATGTATTTGGCGACTCAGAATAGGTTGGATGGAATGGACCTGTTTTGGGGTCTTCACAATGGTAAACACACTTCTTGCTTGTATTGAAGCCTTTCCACTTGGATTGGTTGGTGGAAGGAGACGAGTGATTTTCTCCTGAGCTGTCAGAAGTTTGAAGATGTTTTAGAGTGAGTCCCTTAAGGGTGTGAACACTCTTGAGCGTCTGACTTCTCCACTCTTTGGCAAGGGAGGATTTGATGACTGTGCTTGAAAAGGGGAATAGTTTCTCCTTTGAATAGGCAAGTTTTGATTGTCTTTTTGATTCAGTATCAAGGAGACATCCTCTTCTTTCTTCTTATGGACCCTCTGGGGGTTATTCCCATGACTTCCATATTGGATACGCTCCGCTATGGCTTTTAAAGCGGCGAGGTCTTGAATCTTCCCAAACTTCAATCCCATTTCTGCCATTTCTCCGTGCTTAATCATTTCTGAGAATGGTTTTGCTATTCCAGCCAGGACCCTCTCATAAAATGGAGCTTCTTGAATATCTATGAAGGTCATCACCATCTCAGTCTCTGTCATGAATGGGATTACTTGAGCAGCCAGACGCCTCCATCTTTGAGCATACTCTCTGAATGACTCATTGACTTACTTCTTGACTTTGGTAATTTAATACATGTCTGGAGCCATCTGAGTTTGAAAGCTGTATTGACTGAGGAAAGCATGGGCTAACTCCTCCCAGCTATGTATTTTGGAGTTATCCAATTTGGTGTACCATGCTCTGGCTTCTCTAGTTAGACTTTTCTGAAATAGCTGCATTCTCAGCTTTTCATTCTCGGCGTAGGATCCGAGTTCTCCAATGAACACTTTTAAGTGCGTGTAAGGATCTCCCAATCCATCATATTTCTCGAAGTCGGGAGTCTTGAATTTCTCCAGATAATGAACCCCAGGGAAGATGCAAAGGTTTGAATAGGAAACACTTCCATGTGTTCCAATCTTTTTGATGGACAAAATGGTTTCTTCCATTTGTAGAACCTTCTTCCGAATATCACCGGTGTCTCCATCTTCATTAAGATGGGTGATTTTAGAGGTTTTGTTGGACTTCTCAGTCTGAGACTCAGGTATTGGGACTTCTCTGTCCGGACCTCGCGAAATTAGTCTCCCTTAAGTCCAGTAATCAAACACCGACGGGTTAGCCTCCTGGTGGAGGAATCACACAACATACATTCACATACATTGCGTCTCATTGTATAGAAATGATGAAATGTGCGAAGCACTAATATCACAGGCAGATATGGTGCGAAGCACTAAAGTGCAGTAAATAAAGCATTACTATACATCCATTCAATGTAAATGCAGTATTCACACATAAACAGATTAAAGTTTTGAAAAGCTTGAATAGCGGCTTAAGCCCTCTTACTGGAGTCCCCAGCAGAGTTTTCACCTGTCGACGTCGGAATTTTTATTTGTCCCTTTCTGTTCTTGTCTTTTGGTGTTCTCATTTTTAGGTGAGATTTGTTTGAAAAAACAAGTTTGAAAAGGTCTGACATGTATATGTCGACGATTTTTCTGTTAGAGTCGCCAGTTGGTATTTTTAATGGTTGCACCAACTCAACCGAGAAAAGGTTTGTACAAAGACCTAATGATTTGACACTGTTTAACTGGTCTGAGAAATCGAAATTCATTAGGGTCCGAGGGCTTGATTAAGCGAAGGGAAGGTGTTAGGCACCCCCCGACTTCTGTGATAACACGGTTACTGCCAATTTTCATTAAACTTTTATCTGCGTATGTGTGTGTAGGGCCTATGTGCAGTTGTTTGGAAGTAGTGATATGCCTCGTTTGCACTTATATACAAAGGGTTTGACTTTTGTATAAAAGTTCAATTTTAACAAGATATAGCAGTGAAGTTTTGTAAAACAGGTTATTCAAACCCTTGTGCTTAATAGTAATTGAGGCCTTTGATACTTCCATTTTATTATGTGTTCGGCTTGATTGCTTTTATTTTCGAGATGCGAGTCATCTTCAAGAGAATATGATACACAGCAATTCCGAACTCCTTGTGGGCATGAGAGCCATCTAAGGATATCCAGACACTGTAGATAATTTACAAGCTGGCTGCAACTGAGAAATGTCCATCTCGAGAACCGAATCTAGATTTAGAGGTTGAATCTGTGATCACATGATTCATAGGCTCACATGAAAAATCAATATGTACAAAAGCTAGGAAAAAAACTAGATTTGAGTAAATCTAAACCATTCTAGCTTCAATGGTTCCAGTTTAGTCACTTTGAATCGGTTAAAGTTAGAAGTAGCCAGATTGAGGCAAATCTAGCCCGTAAGCTGAAAGATTAAATATCTACAATATGAAAGCAGTTAAAGCAGATATTTATATAAAAACGGTATATATATATATATATATATATATATATATATATATATATATATATATATATATATATATATATATATATATACAGAAATGATCAAGTAAGGGATCCCTTACTTTCTTAAAATGAGGGACTTTTTTTTGTTTTTTTTAAAACAACTAAAAAAAAGTTTAATATTTTATGGAACTGAAATTTTTCCATAATACAATGTTTTGGGCGTGTTTTGAATACCTATACCAAAAAGTGGTGGTACAGTCTGCTCAGACTGTACATACATGTTTTGTTATACGTACCCAAATCACACCCAAAACACTGTATTATGAAAAAATTTCAGTTCCATAAAATATTAAACTTTTTTTTAGTTGTTTTGAAAAAAAGCAAAAAAAAAAGTCTCTCATTTTAAAAAAGTAAGGGATCCCTTACCTGATCCTGACCCTATATATATATAAGCAATAAAAAGCAATGGATCGATGATCCGGGCATACCCACACAACGCGACTCTCAACGTTAGTAGATGTATAGAAGTAGTAAAAAGCTTAAAAATCTGAAAAATCTAATAGTGGGCTGCCTGTAACATTCCAGATTCTTTTAATTTAATTTGAAATATTTATTTGAGTTATATAAATATTTAATGGTTATGTTTATTGTTGAATAAATAATTGTTCAATTTGATTAATTTGATTTAGTTAATTATTTGTAAGAAAATAATTAAGGAGTTAAGAAAATAAATTGTGATGAGATTATATACTAATTTAATTTAATAAGTTTATAATGATTAAATGAATTATAGTATTTTAATTGGAATTGTGATTAAAATAAAGTGTTAGTTGGTTGAATAAAATTATAAAGGAAATTATAATTATGTGATAATGATTTATGTGTGAAAGTAATTTAATAGATTAATATGTGAATTGATTAAATTGAGTATTTAATTTATTAGAAGTGTGACAAATAACCTTGCTATAAAAGGAGTTATTAAAATAAATTAAAAGAGTTTAATTTAGTTTTGCCAAACATGTCTTATTGCATATTAAAGTCTTTAATCTAATGATGTTTTATCAAACAAGGTATAAGGATTAATGCATTTGTTTTAATTAGGTTTAAAAACAAGGTGTAAGGGTTAAAGAGTTATTTTTAGTTAGCTAACCAAACAAGTCTTATGGCTTTTAATTTTCAAAAATTCTATAACTGATGTTAGTTAAAATCCTATACATAATATATCTATTATTACTATATACGTTATAGTATTCTACGTATGTTAGAGTTAGGAAGAAAGAAAACTCAGAGGAAGAAGAAGAAGGGAAGAAGAAAAGTGAGAGAATCCTAGAGAATTGGGAGTGAAGAGGAGAAAAGCTTGACAATCAAAGAGATAGTATCATCATCTTCTTCAAGGTTTTATTTTATTCTTTTTAGTTTTAATAGTTTAGTTTTTCTCTTCCCAAATTCTCTGTAGAATCCTTGGGTAAGGATGAATTGTTGTTGTTATGTGGCTTTATATGATAAACTAGTGGTGTTAAAACTATTCTCATAAGTTATAGTCAATGTATTGTTATTATGTATGTAGTTTGTGAAGAAAACCTTTTTACAGATAGTTTTGTGAATGGGTATGGGTTAGTTTAAAGTAGAAATTAAGGTTTAGTTAGTTGTTAAACTGATAAGTTGATTATTGAATTTGATAGAGTATGTATAATCATAACTATGGTGTTTTGAAATTTCTGTTTTGATTGAAAAACAAAATCACAGTGTTGATTTTCATTGAAAACATCAAACAAATGGAGTTTTTGCCAAAAACATTGAAATTGGGTGTTGTAAATTTGATGTTTATGCTATTTCGTGGGTAGAAACATGTTAGAAGTCTATACAATATGTTTACATGAAGCCTATGTGTAAATTACATGTTAATTAGTCTATTAGATTGGAGCTTGTAGGCCAATTTGGCTTTTGTTCATACTTTTGCCGAGCTTGGTCGCCAGATTTTGGAGTCTGGCGTCCCGGCGCGGCCCAACAGTACGTTCGTGGCTCCGCAGCGCGGCTTCGTAGTTTATTTACCGCGCCGCAGCGGCATCACCACGCCGCAGCGCGACCCACAGTGTAAACTGTGGCGACGCGGCACGAGTTAGCAGAATGGTCTGACAGTGTACTTTTTATACACGGAATTTTAAGAAAAGTTATGTGATGATAGTAGGACTGTAAAATGTTGATTTTAGTATTTCTATACTATGAATAATTATGTTATTAAAAATTAACTTGTGTTATAACTTGATTATGTGATTAAATAATCAAACCTATATGATAAATGTATTAGTTATGTGATAATGACTAACTATGTCATGATGACATATGTATATAGGATATTGTGATTCAAATTGTTCGGTTTAATCTACGAACAAGGCAAGTTTTCTAATATGTTATCTTGTTAATTCAATTACTGTTTTCAATTCGATTACAATATAATGATGTAAGTTATTCTAGAGCAAGTTATTCTTGTATTTAACTTGTTGATTAGCATGCACAACTATATATACTAATGTCGATCATTTCTATCGTTCAAATTGCTATGCATGCTTAGTTTTCAATTCTAATTAACCTTGTCTTAGTATTGTTCAAGAAAGGTATGTTATAGTTATTCAAATTGTATGCTATTAGATTATTCCTAAAGCATGACTTTAGTCTACTATGATTGATTGAATCACGATTACTCTATAGTATAGTGTTATTGGTTTTATTCAACTACTCCTTAATTGATGTTCGTTGAATTCCAAATTACCTTGAAAGCTTATCCAAACCAAACTTCCTTTGGTGCGGACTTGTACTCTGAATAATGAGATGAACAACCCTATTGTTATGATTAGGGGTTAATTTACGCATAGCGTTAAAATGTTTGTGCACAATACATTGTACGAAGGACTGATCCCCCTAAGTACGAGGTCCTTATAGCCTTATGACTGTTAAAGTTGAAGTTGAAAGATTACTTGCAACTGTGGACGTAGTTCATGGTCTTACGACCCTCAGTGATGTATATTTTCCATATATTGGGATTTTAGTTGCTAATTATTATTGATAGAGTACTATTCACTTTTGATGAGCCTATTTCGACAGTTATTATTGTTATACTCCTGTTGATTCCATATTATATCCAGTGAGCATTTGTTTTGCTCACTCTTGCATATTTATAAACTCATTGCAATTAAAGAAGAGAAGGTAGGTGAACCTTCGTCTACTAAAGGAAAGGAAAAAATGTACAAGTGATGAAGACTTGTAATTTTATTTTTATCATTATGATAACAGACTTTTAAATATGATGTGATGTAATAAATTTTAAATTCCGCATTTGAATGTTTGTAATTAAAGGTTAGATAACTTGGATATTTTTATTTAAGTTTAATCCTTCTTCCAACTACTCAGGGAGGATGCGATGCGATTTGGGTGATAGTGGACCGACTAACGAAGTCAGTGCACTTTCTACCAATAAAGATTAGATTCAATTTTGATCAGTTGGAAAGATTGTACATTAAAGAGATCGTTTCGAGGCATGGAGTGCTAGTATCAATTGTGTCCGATAGAGATCCGCGATTCACGTCCAATTTCTGGAAGAGACTACAAGAATGTGTGGGGACACAGTTGAGAATGAGTACGACTTATCATCCACAAACAGATGGCCAAAGCGAACGAACGATTCAGACATTGGAAGATATGCTTAGAGCATGTGTCATGGATTTCAAAGGTAGCTGGGAAGAATATTTACCATTGGTGGAATTTGCTTACAACAACAGTTACCACGCGAGCATCGACATGCCGCCTTACGAGGCATTGTACGGCAGAAAGTGAAGAACTCCACTATGCTGGGATAAAGTCGGTGAACGTCGACTGCTAGGACCGGAACTAGTGCAACAAACTGCTGACGTTGTCAAACTCATCAGGACAAGATTGGTAGCAGCTCAAGACCGACAGAAAAAGTATGCTGATTAACACAGGCAAGATCGTGCATTTGACGTAGGAAGTTATGTGTTCCTAAAAGTTTCTCCTTGGAAAGGGAAAATTCATTTCGGTAAGAAGGGAAAGCTAAGTCCGAGGTTTATTGGACCCTTCGAGGTGCTACGAAGAGTTGGAGAGGTGATTTACGAGATAGCTCTACCTCCAGAGTTGGAAAACATTCACAATGTTTTTCATATTTCGGTGTTACGACCATATAAGCCTGACTACAAACATGTGATCGAGTACGAACCGTTGCAGTTCGAGAAAAACTTGTCTTATGAAGAGATTCCTATCCAGATAGTTGACAGGAAAGAACAGGTGCTCAGGAATAAAGTTATACCTTCTGTGAAAGTGATATCGAGAAACTACAACGCTGAAGAAGCTACGTGGGAACTCGAAGATAAAATGATGAAAGATTACCCTGAGTTATTTGTTTAATATGTGTCTTTGATTGTGGGGACAAAATCTTTGTAAGTAGGGAATAATGTAACGAATGATTTGTTTGAATTGTGATTCTGAGTACAAAATCTTTTTAAGAGGGGAATGATGTAACATTCCAGATTCTTTTAATTTAATTTGAAATATTTATTTGAGTTATATAAATATTTAATGGTTATGTTTATTGTTCAATAAATAATTGTTCAATTTGATTGATTTGATTTAGTTAATTATTTGTAAGAAAATAATTAAGGAGTTAAGAAAATAAATTGTGATGAAATTATATACTAATTTAATTTAATAAGTTTATAATGATTAAATGAATTATAGTATTTTAATTGGAATTGTGATTAAAATAAAGTGTTAGTTGGTTGAATACAATTATAAAGGAAATTATAATTATGTGAAAATGATTTATGTGTGAAAGTAATTTAATAGATTAATATGTGAATTGATTAAATTGAGTATTTAATTTATTAGAAGTGTGACAAATAACCTTGCTATAAAGGAGTTATTAAAATAAATTAAAAGAGTTTAATTTAGTTTTGCCAAACATGTCTTATTGCATATTAAAGTCTTTAATCTAATGATGTTTTATCAAACAAGGTATAAGGATTAATCCATTTGTTTTAATTAGGTTTACCAAACAAGGTGTAAGGGTTAATGAGTTATTTTTAGTTAGCTAACCAAATGTGACACCCCCAAATCCGGGTACTTCGATTCCACGGGATTTGGTGTTCACTGTACGAGCATCATCTATCTATCTACCCATAAATAATATCAAACCATACAATAGATAGAAATCAAAATAAAATCTCTTCCCTTAAGGGTTACATCAACTGATTCATAAATAAATCCCAGGTTACTCTAACCTTAAAACATTTGTGCGGAATTCTAAACAAATAAGTCTTAAACAACAACATAAGTCTTAAACATAAATACATCATCAATTAAAATAACAAGTCTTCATCACTTGCTAACTTTGCCCTTGCCCTTGCCCTTACTAGTGGAGGGTTCATCGCTTCTTTCATTCTTAACTGCAATGTTATTATTAAGCAAGAGTGAGCACAAATGCCCACAAGTATAATAATGAAATAACATTATAATAACATGCGAATAAATCAAAGACATCTGAATAAAAGCTTAACTTTTGAATCGAGAATGAATAACAAGAATCAAAAGAATTCTGAGGGTCATAAGACCTTGAACTATGTCCTAGGTTATCAAGGATTATACTTGAAACCTTTAACAGTCATAAGACTATGGACCTTCTTCTCGTACTTAGGGGGATCAGCCCTTAGTACCATACTGTGCACAATATCTTAACGCTTACGCATAAGTAAATCCCTTTACAGGGTTGTTCATCTCAGTTTGACATTCGAGTCCGCACCAAAGGAAGTTTGGTTTGGATAATTCAATAAGGGTTCTGAAATTTAGAACATTCATCAACTAAGGACTAGCTGAATCAGTAAGGTTCACTAGTCTAAAAAGTTCGACAATAATGATATTCAATATGATTAATAATCTCAAGAAGTATACAATAGAACAATTATTGTATAACTGAATCATGCTTTGAAAGATAATCAATCTTTAATATAATACTCGAACTTGAATAATAGTTTAAGTTTAGGAAATTTGCTCAACGTAAAAGATAGAGTTAAGAAACTTGCCTCGTGCGTAGATTACACTTTAACTAAGCACGTTCTTTGAATTAAATCCTACATACCATTCATATACACAATACTTGTTAATTAATAATTAATCAACATGAGCTCATTCTCGTTGTCTACTTTAATTATCGACTATACTTAGTCAAATTATCACTTTGTCACATAATTTGTATTTCATGAATTATCAAGCTAATAATTTACTCCATATGCAATTATGTTATTTACATGTTAAACAACTATTTTATCATCACATTATTCTTCTAACATGTTTACATGTTCATTACATCAATCCACTAACACATTGTTAGACTTAAACATTTTTAAAATAACTCATTCTGAATTTTCTGGAGAGTGGCGCTGCGGCGCCACGTTTGTACTAAGGCTTCGCGCTGCGGCGCGATGGCGCTGCGACCGGATGCTTGGAGCTGTGGCGCCGTGGCGCTGTGGCTCGAGTCATGGCGCTACGGCACGGTGGCGCTGCGACGCGGGAAATGAACTGGTAGCCGGCGCTGCGGCGCGACATACCAGACACAGAAATGGCTGTTCGCGAAAAATCGCAGAACATGCCAATTTCTCCCAATTTCTTATTTTCTACTCAAAATTAGACATACCCAGAAGTTATAGTTCATGTATATTCATAATACAACATCTATAAAGTGATTTTAACCCATTAAAACATATAATCATAGATTTAAATCATGTAAAATTGGACTGTTCTTGATGTTCTTGAGGATTTTGAACAAAAACTTATAATTTAACATTACGGATTCGCTATAACACCGAATCCGTTCATTTAAGGCTTGATCTCTTCGTATTAACATGCTCAATAATATAAGGGTGTAAATTTTAGGGATAATATATAATCAATACATCAATTATCACATATAAGGCCATATGGCCATATCCCGTACTCTGTTTATTTTGAAATAACATATGTACGACATGTTTTCACAACACTGATGTTATGGTTTGCAACATATACATAATTAAACATGATTTGATACAACATAACACACATATAAACTTATAATCATATCATATTCCAATCTACAAGGATTTACAGAAAACTGTGAAGCCATTTTATGAAAACTAAAAAGACGTAACTTGAAATTGGGTTGGAGAGAATTACCCAGAGTAGATTAGTAGTGCTGAAACCTTCCCCAATATCTTCTTAACTCTCAAAATCTCTGAACTCTCAAGTTTTCTCTCTGATATGCTATTCTAGACTTAGGCAATAATGACAGCAAAAAAAAAAAGAAAGCGTATTTGTTAAGAATAATAGAGAACTGACGTGCGTCAATGCCAGTTAACCCAGTCATGGTTAACTGGTGGTAACTTCCACTAAGGCCATGTTTGGCTAGCTAAAAATAGGTTTTAAAAATCATTTAATTTAATAAAGCTTTATTATACAATTTAAATAATGTCACACTCTTATAAAATAAATCCCATATTTTATTTAATTTTCTTGAAATAAATTATAATAATTACTCATAAATTCACATAATCATATATTCAATTATCTCAAAAATAAATAATGTCAATTTATTAATGTGACGCCTCCAAAATTAGGTATTTATCACCCATCTTGGGTCGTCAAATACATGGTACAAAATACAAATACAAACTTAATTATACAAATATCGTGTAACATATGACAATACATAAACTGAGAGTTCTAATAGGAATATTGTCATCTAGACAATATCCACACTCAAGGAGTCCTCATTACATTTATTGTCACACTATTTAACAGAATGGTGAGGACTACTAATGCTATCTTCTGGACCATCACTTCTTTCCCTGACTCGTCCCATCTATATTCTCATTTCCTGAAAAGAACATTGAAAGAAAGGGTGGGCTCAACTAGCCCAGTAAGAAATATTATGACTAAGATAATGAAAAATAAATTATCAATAGTCTTCAATAATGTTAAACTGATAAAATACAATAGTCATCAAGTTTAACTGCAGCGGAATAAGCAATCCATTAGAAGAGTCAAGTAGAGAATAAAACATACTATCTTCTATGATTTAAAAATATTTTCATCAACTTTTATCACTGAGACTCAGCTTAATAAATAAACCACATCTTCTAATCATCCTTGTATTACGGGCCAAGGATATTCATTAAATCATCAATGATCATGACTATACCGAAAAATCCCTGGTCATAATCATACCACAAACTGTCTATCAATGCATTACAAGCCACTGAGGAATTTTACCACACCACTTATAACATCACAGTTCATGATTATACCGAATGATCCCTAGTCATAATCATACTAAGTCCATCTATGCACGTAAGCCAAAGATGACTTTTAACATAAAATAAACATGAGGATGATGACAATGTTATATGAATTCAATTAAACAAGTTCAAGAATTAGTTTATCCAGGAACTAATAATATCCAAATTGTCAACATGATACTTCTTTGTAAAGAACAGTCAAGAATGCTCAGAAGAATATTTTCATGAAAAGATACTGGATGAAGCGCAAATATCAAGGATATTCCACTAATTTCATGGAGTATATAAATCAAAACTTTAACCAAATGTGTATAATAAAGAATATATGAAACTGCAAATGGATTTTCACCAGCCATGCGGTAATCCACGTATACAGATCATTTCCACAATTTAATAAGGAATGAATATAAAGGATCATTCACCATGCATGTGGCAATCCACATAGATAGGTTATTCCAACAGAATAATAAAGAATGGAATAACAGAAGGATTCACCATGCATGCGATAGAGACCGCACAGACAGGTTATTCCCAACAGAATAATAAATGTGGAATAATAAATATGGAACCAGGTCAGGTGAAATTCACACCGACAGGATATTCCGACAGAATAATAAATGCAAAATAATAAATGATGGAACCAGGTCAGGTGAAATTCACACCGACAGGATATTCCGACAGAATCGTAAAGAACGGAATAATAAAAGAATTTCACCAAGTATGCGGTACTTCGCATAAACAGGTTATTCCAACATAATAATAAAGAATGAAATAACAGAAGAAGATCACCAAGTATTGGGTAAACCGCATATACAGGTCATTCCACCAAGTATAGGGTAAACCACGCATACAGGTTATTCCAACAGAATAATAAAGAATGGAATAACATAAGTTCTCTTCATGAATAAGAAAGAATAACACCCCTTACCATTTTAAAGAAGAACTGAAATAAAGAAGTAGTTAAGTGGCAGAATACTCTTCTTCTTTCTCTCTATAGTTTCTCTCTCTAGAGTTTAGTGAATTCGTAAGAAAATAATGAAGAAATGAGCTTCTATTTATAGGAAAATGGAATGCATAGTAACTAATCCATGAACGGTCCAGATTGATTTACTTTAATCTGACGGTCCATATTTAAAGAAAAATCTTTTAAATAAAATATAATATATTCTATTTATAGAATAACTTTAATAAAGTATTCTGTTTTATATAAAAAGATTTTACTATGCAAAACACTATGCACAATAGAATATAATATATTCTATTTATAGAATAACTTTAATAAAGTATTCTGTTTTATATAAAAAGATGTTTCTGTTTTATTACGTTAATAATACGAATAAAACAAAACTTCATTATCGCTAAATAATTCATATTATTAATTGACAATAATTGAATTAAACTGAGTGACTTCTCACATAAGCATCAATACCGTGTGCTACTATGCAACCACACGTATTACTGTACTTTTACTACCGAGTAGTTCAACAGTATCAACGGTAAAACTTTCGCCGTTATTTTTAATAAAATATTTTTGTCGTTTTCTCAATCTGACAATAATTCCGTTGTGGGATCCACCAATGATTGTACCGTCGTACGAATATTTCCCGTAAATAGTAACTCGTGAATAGTACTTCGACACAAAAAGTGTCCCAAATACTCGAGTGAACAATACTAGAGTGAATAGTAATTTGGGTGAATAGTAACCCCTGAATAGTAACTCGTGAATAGTAACTCCTAAATAGTAACTCCGACACAAAAAGTGTCTCAAATACTCGAGTGAATAATACTAGAGTAAATAGTAATTTAGATGAATAGTAACCCGTGAATAGTAACTCGTGAATAGTAACTCATGAATAGTAACTCCGACACAAAAAGTGTCCTAAATACTAGAGTGAACAATACTAGAGTGAATAGTAACCTGTGAATAGTAATTCGTGAATAGTAACTCATGAATAGTATTTCGACACAAAAAGTATCCCAAATACTCGAGTGAACGATACTAGAGTGAATAGTAATTTGGGTGAATAGTAACCCGTGAATAGTAACTCGTGAATAGTGATCATGTATTTTATGACAACTTGTTTACTTTAAAAAAAAATTTACATATCACCCTTAACTTTAACCTTTTATCAATTTAACCATTTACCAAAATAGAAAAATTGAATACTTTTATTTCATAAAATTCGGGGTCTCACAATATCCCTTCCTTATGGAATTTTGCCCTCAAAATTAACGTACGTACCTAATATTCGAAGAGATGAGAATACCTTGCTTTCTTTTCGGATTGTACCTTTCCAGATAATTTCGCTCTATCATGATTTTTCCATTTCTCATCTCCTGTATTTCGAATATCATTCTAGAATATACCTTCAAAACAAAGGTTAATCGACATACCACAATTTATCCACTTATTAAGTAAACAATTTCAGCTTAGGTAAGTCACACCCTAGTGAAGTATATTACTCGTCTTCTAGACTAATATCTCCGTCAGTGACCATATCCCTATAACATCAATGAACAATTTCTGTCCACAATCATATGAATAACTCATAATCATAATTATGATTCTGAATTACTTTTCGCACCCAGGAAGAAGAAAAATTACATCACCTATCTTCACCTGAAACATCAAAAATAATGGTTATACCAAATCAGAATTCCTGCTCATAATCATACTAATAAATTCATCTTTGCACTACGGCTAAAGATTTACAACTGTATAACCAATAATCAACAGTTAATCTTCGCACTACAGGCCAAGGATATACAACTGGAAAATTAATATTGCTGAGACTCAGCTTAATAGTATCACGACCACGAATTATCCATGCACTACGTGCCAAAGATAATCGTGTTTTCAATTACGGTCATGATTATACCAAACAATCCCTGGTCATAATCATACCAAGTCCATCTATGCACGTAAGCCACAGATGACTTTTACCACATCTATGAATTAATATTTCATTGCTGAGACTCAGCTCAATAATTAATCCACATCATCGAATCATCCCTGCACTACAGGCCAAGGATATTCTTTAGTATCACGACCACGAATTATCCATGCACTACGTGCCAAAGATAATCGTGTTTTCAATTACGGTAATGATTATACCGAACAATCCCTGGTCATAATCATACCAAGTCCATCTATGCACGTAAGCCACAGATGACTTTTACCACATCTATGAATTAATATTTCACTGCTGAGACTCAGCTCAATAATTAATCCACATCATCGAATCACCCTTGCACTCCGGCTAAGGATATTCTTTAGTATCACGACCACGAATTATGCATGCACTACGGCTAAAGATAATCGTGTTTTCATCAACGGTCCTGATCATGCCATAAAATAATTAGTCTTTGCACTACGGCCAAAGAGAATCCATAGCCATAATCATACCAAAAACTGTCCATCAATGCATTACGGGCCAATGAGGACTTTTTCCACATCATTTGTAATATTACGGTCATGATTATACCGAATAATCCCTGGTCATAATCATACCAAGTCCATCTGTGCACTACAGGCCACAGATGACTTTCAACAAAATATAAACATGAGAATGAGGTATTGACGTATATAGGGTTTCAAACCTCTTAGAAACTTTCGCGTCATTCGCTCCTCATTATCGACCAAATGGGATGCAAACCGGGATAACTCCGCAAACTTAACCTCGTACTGCGATATGGTCATATTATTTTGCTCCAATGCTTATCTCAACATTGTTAGATGCCATTTTCAAACACTGCCACAAAACAAGGGTTAATTAACATATCACATATTATCCCTATACTCTGACCGACCAATTAAATACCAAATAAACTTAGGTACGTCATACTAGCGAAGGAATTCCCCGTCTCTCCCCTCCTAGTTCTTATCTTACATCTCAGCCAGGGATCATATCCCTAAGCTTTGATACCAACTGTGACGCCCCCAAAATTAGGTATTTATCACCCATCTTGGGTCGTCAGATACATGGTACAAAATACAAATACAAACTTAATTATACAAATGTCGTGTAACATATGACAATACATAAACTGAGAGTTCTAATAGGAATATTGTCATCTAGACAATATCCATACTCAAGGAGTCCTCATTACATTTATTGTCACACTATTTAACAGAATGGTGAGGACTATTAATGCTATCTTCTGGACCATCACTCCTTTCCCTGACTCGTCCCAGCTATATTCTCATTTCCTGAAGAGAACATTGAAAGAAAGGGTGGGCTCAACTAGCCCAGTAAGAAATATTATGACTAAGATAATGAAGAATAAATTATCAATAGTCTTCAATAATGTTAAACTGATAAAATACAATAGACATCAAGTTTAACTGCAGCGGAATAAGCAATCCATTAGAAGAGTCAAGTAGAGAATAAAACATACTATCTTCTATGATTTAAAAATATTTTCATCAACTTTTATCACTGAGACTCAGCTTAATAAATAAACCACATCTTCTAATCATCCTTGTATTACGGGCCAAGGATATTCATTAAATCATCAATGATCATGTCCATACCGAAAAATCCCTGGTCATAATCATACCACAAACTGTCTATCAATGCATTACATGCCACTGAGGAATTTTACCACACCACTTATAACATCACAGTTCATGATTATACCGAATGATCCCTGGTCATAATCATACTAAGTCCATCTATGCACGTAAGCCAAAGATGACTTTTAACATAAAATAAACATGAGGATGATGACAATGTTATAGGAATTCAATTAAACAAGTTCAAGAATTAGTTTATCCAGGAACTAATAATATCCAAATTGTCAACATGATACTTCTTTGAAAAGAACAGTCAAGAATGCTCAGAAGAATATTTTCATGAAAAGATACTGGATGAAGCGCAAATATCAAGGATATTCCACTAATTTCATGGAGTATAGAAATCAAAACTTTAACCAAATATGTATAATAAAGAATATATGAAACTGCAAATGAATTTTCACCAGCCATGCGGTAATCCACGTATACAGATCATTTCCACAATTTAATAAGGAATGAATATAAAGGATCATTCACCATGCATGTGGCAATCCACATAGACAGGTTATTCTAACAGAATAATAAAGAATGGAATAACAGAAGGATTCACCACGCATGCGATAGAGACCGCACAGACAGGTTATTCCCAACAGAATAATAAATGTGGAATAATAAATATGGAACCAGGTCAGGTGAAATTCACACCGACAGGATATTACGACAGAATAATAAATGCGAAATAATAAATGATGGAACCAGGTCAGGTGAAATTCACACCGACAGGATATTCCGACAGAATCGTAAAGAACGGAATAATAAAAGAATTTCACCAAGTATGCGGTACTTCGCATAAACATGTTATTCCAACATAATAATAAAGAATGAAATAACAGAAGAAGATCACCAAGTATTGGGTAAACCGCATATACAGGTCATTCCACCAAGTATAGGGTAAACCACGCATACAGGTTATTCCAACAGAATAATAAAGAATGGAATAACATAAGTTCTCTTCATGAATAAGAAAGAATAACACCCCTTACCATTTTAAAGAAGAACTGAAATAAAGAAGTAGTTAAGTGGCAGAATACTCTTCTTCTTTCTCTCTATAGTTTCTCTCTCTAGAGTTTAGTGAATTCGTAAGAAAATAATGAAGAAATGAGCTTCTATTTATAGGAAAATGGAATGCATAGTAACTAATCCATGAACGGTCCAGATTGATTTACTTTAATCTGACGGTCCATATTTAAAGAAAAATCTTTTAAATAAAATATAATATATTCTATTTATAGAATAACTTTAATAAAGTATTCTGTTTTATATAAAAAGATTTTACTATGCAAAACACTATGCACAATAGAATATAATATATTCTATTTATAGAATAACTTTAATAAAGTATTCTGTTTTATATAAAAAGATGTTTCTGTTTTATTACGTTAATAATACGAATAAAACAAAACTTCATTATCGCTAAATAATTCATATTATTAATTGACAATAATTGAATTAAACTGAGTGACTTCTCACATAAGCATCAATACCGTGTGCTACTATGCAACCACACGTATTACTGTACTTTTACTACCGAGTAGTTCAACAGTATCAACGGTAAAACTTTCGCCGTTATTTTTAATAAAATATTTTTGTCGTTTTCTCAATCTGACAATAATTCCGTTGTGGGGTCCGCCAATGATTGTACCGTCGTACGAATATTCCCCGTAAATAGTAACTCGTGAATAGAACTTCGACACAAAAAGTGTCCCAAATACTCGAGTGAACAATACTAGAGTGAATAGTAATTTGGGTGAATAGTAACTCGTGAATAGTAACTCCTGAATAGTAACTCCGACACAAAAAGTGTCTCAAATACTCAAGTGAATAATACTAGAGTGAATAGTAATTTAGATGAATAGTAACCCGTGAATAGTAACTCGTGAATAGTAACTCATGAATAGTAATTCCGACACAAAAAGTGTCCTAAATACTCGAGTGAACAATACTAGAGTGAATAGTAATTTGGGTGAATAGTAACCTGTGAATAGTAATTCGTGAATAGTAACTCATGAATAGTATTTCGACACAAAAAGTGTCCCAAATACTCGAGTGAACGATACTAGAGTGAATAGTAATTTGGGTGAATAGTAACCCGTGAATAGTAACTCGTGAATAGTGACCATGTATTTTATGACAACTTGTTTACTTTAAAAAAAAATTCACATATCACCCTTAACTTTAACCTTTTATCAATTTAACCATTTACCAAAATAGAAAAATTGAATACTTTTATTTCATAAAATTCGGGGTCTCACAATTAATTCTCTAATTAATAATTAAATTAATTAAATAACATTATGCTTAATTAAATAATTTATTTAATTCAATAAGCTCACATAATCACATACTTGAATAATAAAATTTTCTACATTAATTTAATAATTGTAACACATATAATTAAATTGATCTACCATAATTGCATCAATTAATTATTTAATCCAATAATTAAATCATCGAAAAATATTTATTTAACTCAATAAATATTAAAAATAATTTACAAAATTCTCGTTCGTCACATCTTTCCCCCCTTAAAAGGATTCTGTCCCCAGAATCACGACTCAATAATTTCGACCCGTTACATTCTCCCCCCTTACAAAGATTCTGTCCCCAGAATCGCATACACATAATTAAGTAAATAAATGAGGGTAATTCTTCATCATATTCTCTTCGAGTTCCCACGTAGCTTCTTCAGCGTTGTGGTTCCTCTAAATTACCTTAACAGAAGGTATAACTTTATTTTTGAGAACTTGTTCTTTTCGGTCGACAATTTGGACAGGAATTTCTTCGTAAGATAAGTCTTTCTCAAAATGTAGGGGTTCGTATTCAATTACATGCTTATAATCGGCTTTGTAGGGTCATAACACAGAAATATGAAAGACATTGTGGATATTCTCGAGTGCTGGAGGTAAGGCTACCTCGTACGTAACTTCTCCAATTCTTCGCAGTACCTCAAAGGGTCCAATAAATCTTGGGCTCAATTTTCCTTTCTTTCCGAACCTGATCTTTCCCTTCCAGGGAGAGACTTTCAAGAAAATATAACTACCGGATTCAAACTCGATAGTTTTACGATGTGGATCAGCGTATTTCTTCTGTCGATCTTGAGCTGCTACCAGTCGTGCTCGGATCACTTTGACTATTTCTGCCGTCTGCTGTACCAGTTCTGGCCCTAGCAATTGTCTTTCACCAACTTCATCCCAGTGAAGCAGAGTTCTGCACTTTCTGCCGTATAACGCTTCGTAAGGCGGCATACCAATACTAGCGTGGTAACTGTTGTTGTAGCCGAACTCTACCAACGGTAGGTGATCATCCCAATTTCATTTGAAGTCCATTACATAGGCTCGTAACATATCTTCCAGTGTTTGAATCGTTCGTTCGCTCTGTCCGTCTGTTTGAGGGTGGTAAACTGTACTCATTCGCAGTTGTGTACCCATGCATTCCTGAAGACGTTTCCAGAAATTTGATGTGAAGCGCGGATCCCTATCGGAAACAATAGACACCGGCACTCCGTGCCTCGAAACAATCTCTTTCACATATAATATTGCCAACTGATCTAAGTTAAATCTGATTTTGATAGGAAGGAAGTGCGCGGATTTCGTCAGTCGGTCAACGATAACCCATACTGCGTCGTAGCCTTTCTGAGTCGTCGAAAGGCCAACCACGAAGTCCATCGTAATATGTTCCCATTTCCATTCTGGGATCTCCAACGGTTGTAGCAATCCACTCGGTCTCTGATGTTCTGCTTTAACTTTCTGACATGTCAGGCATTTGGCAACACATTCTGTAACATCACGCTTCAAATTCGACCACCAGAAATGTTGTCGAAGATTTTGGTAGATCTTTGTACTACCAGGGTGAATCAAATATCTTGAACTATGAGCCTCGCTCAAAATTTCTTCCTTAATTTCTTGTATTGGCGGAACCCAGATTCTACTCTCAAATCTCAGTATTCCTTCCTTATCCATCTTAAATCTTGGTTCGGTTCCTTCAGATATCTTCGATGTTACCTTTTTGCATTCATCATCCTGAAGCTGAGCCTCCTTCACTCTATCTAGTAGAGTTGTACCAGATTGCATCTGAAATAGCTTCTCATCAATCTCCATAGGATACTTCACTTCTAACTCCAGTTTCTCCATATCTGCAATTAGCTCCTGCTGAGCAGTCAACATCATCAATTTCTCACGACCCTTTCTACTTAAGGCGTCGGCAACCACATTAGCCTTACTCGGATGGTATAAAATCTCACAGTCATAATCCTTGATTAAATCCAACCATCTTCTTTGACGCATATTCAAATCTTTCTGTGTAAAAATATATTTCAGATTCTTGTGGTCCGTATATATTTCACACTTCTCCCCGTATAGATAGTGCCTCCAAATTTTCAAAGCAAAAACAACTGCAGCTAACTCCAAATCATGGGTTGGGTAACCCTTCTCGTAATCCTTCAATTGTCGTGATGCATACGCAATGACTTTGCCGTTTTGCATCAGCACACAGCCAAGTCCTTTATGCGACGCATCGCTAAAAACAACAAAATTTCCTGTATCATCCGGAAGAGATAACACAGGCGCTGTACTCAACCTCTTCTTTAATTCTTGAAAACTCTCTTCACACTTCTCCGTCCAAACAAATTTCACAGCTTTTCGAGTTAAATTCGTTAACGGAGTTGCGATCTTAGAAAAATCTTATATGAATCTTCTATAATATCCTGCTAATCCAAGAAAACTTCTTACTTCTGACGGCGTTCTCGGCTGATGTAAGACCCCAACTTATTAATGAATAAAATCAAATTTTCTCTAAATATTATTGTGAATAATAAGGGGCTAATTTGATATAATACTTTGGTTATGGGTGAAATGAGCAAATTTTGCAAAATAAGCAAGTGGTTATAAAATATTCATTTTGTCGGGGAATATTCGTTTGGTCGTGGAATATTCTTGCTGTCGGGGAATATTCGTACGACGGCGCAGCCTTGTGTGGGCCCCATAACGGAAAGCGATTGGATGAAGAAAATGACAAGTATAAGTTATTTATAAATAACGGCGTAGTTGTTACCGTTAATACTGTTGGAATACCCGGTGATTAAAATACAGTAGCACACGGTATTGCACCAATTATTAATTCTTACGTAAGAAGGCACTACTCAATAATTGTTACAGTAGTTATTGTTCAATATTTTATTTTATTGATTCAATAATTGTTGCATTGATATTTTATATTATTGTTGTTTCAATAATTATTGCTGCACAGTATTTTCCATTATCAGATCAATAATTCATATTATTTGAATAATATTATTATATAACATTATTGGCAATGTCTAGAAAGTTCTGTCTAAGGATAGGTTTGGTCATCTAATTGCGCGCCAGTAAGGAGAAATCCTTATTGGAAAGCCCCCTCTTTCCTGGGAACGGCCTGGTTGTCATAAATGTGATTCTGTAATATTATTTGTGAATAATTAATTATTGATTCATATGATAAGGAAATATTTATTTTATGTGGATATAAATGAGGGATATATTTTTGTGGTTAAAAATGAAGGAGTTAATGTTGAGGTGTTTTATCAGTATTTTTATCGGAATGGAGGTATTAAAAATCAAATCAGGGTTTTTGAGAAATATTGCGGGTGTTATAATTTTTAATCCGACCGTTGGATCGTGGTAATTTTTGGATATGTTATACATATATAAGTTGAGTATATGTCCACAAATTTTGAACCGTTAAAAATGAACGTATGATTTATTATGAATTTTACGAGATGACTGGTTCAGAAATTGTTGAATTTTTGGAGTTTATCATTTTGATGGAAAATTCTAGAATTGGTGGGCCCCACTTGTGGTTGGTGAAGAAATGTACTGAAATAATATTCAAATGTGGTGGGTGGGAATAGTAGCAGGTAAAGCCATCAGGTTGCAGGTCAAACCTACTAAAATTTTCCTATAAATAGAGGGCTAAGTTAGAATTGAAAATCACACCAGAAACAAGTTTTCTCTCTTTCTCTCTCTAGATTATTGAGTATATTTTGTGAGTATTTAGATACTTTGAGAGTTTCTATTCATCAGAGCAAGTTTCTTTCAGCCTTATACCGGTATTCCGACCGGAAGTACTGATATCTTGAGGTAAGGGATATTATTTTCTTCTTAAATGATATTATTTTCTTCAATATCATTATGCTGAAATATTGATATGAGTTTTTATCAAATTTGGAACTTTTTGTGTCGGGGTTACTATTCATGTATACGGCACTATTCACGTATACGGCACTATTCACGAATACAGCACTATTCACGAATACGGCACTATTCACCGAAAAATAAAATTTTTTCTTTTTGTCCAAGATGTCTATTATGGTTACTATCTTTGATTGTATCCATGTTTTGATCTTTATTTTTGAATTCTGCTTCACAATTGATTATTATGAAGTATTATTGATCTTGGATAAACTGTTATACGAATCCCTACTATTTGTCCTTCTGTCTCATTGGATTCGTTCTCTTTAAGATATTTTTCATCCTCAGTCCTAAATGATGATATTAATGAATATCTTTGGCCTGTAGTGCAAAGATGTATGATTACTTGATGAATATCTTTGGCCTGTAGTGCAAAGATGAACAGGTGTTGAGATGAACATGACTGACAGGTGATACAAATGAATATCTTTGGCCTGTAGTGCAAAGATGAATATTTGGATAAAGATGATTATTAATTGATGTTACAGGGATAAAATATTGATGATGGACTTTTAAATCTTAGAAGATAGTAGAATTCTTTCTCTACTTGACTCTTCTAATGGTTTGCTGTTTCCGCTGCAGTTGTTGATCTAAAACTTGTTGTCGATTATATTCTATCAGATTTTTCCCTGTTGAAGACTAACGATAATTTGTTTGTATATTATCTTAGTCATAATATTCTTTACTGGGCTAGTTGAGCTCACCCTTTTCCTTTTTGTTCCATTTTTCTTCTCAGGAGGTGAGAACATAGCAGGATCTAGTCGGGGTATGGAGTGATGGTTCTAGAAAGATGTTTTAGCAGTCCTCACTATTTCTGTAAAATAGTGTTTGAATAATTGTAATGAGGATTTATTTGAGTGTGGATATTGTCTAGAAGACAATATTTGTATTTAAACTCACAGTATGTGTTGTCGTATTTCGCACGACATTTGTATTATTGAAGTTGTAGTTTGCTTTCTGTACCATGTATTTGGCGACTCAGAATGGGTGTTGTATACCTATTTTGGGGGCGTCACAGTTGGTATCAGAGCTTAGGGATATGATCCCTGGCTGAGATGTGAGACAAGAACTAGGAGGGGAGAGACAGGGAATTCCTTCACTAGTATGACTTGACTAAGTTTATTTGGTGTTTATTTGGTCGGTCAGAGTATAGGGATAATATATGACATGACTATTAACCCTTGTTTTATGACAGTATTTAAGAATGGCAGCTGAGAACGTTAATAATGGAGTAAATCAGACCGTGGAGACACCTTTGATCACCACCTAGGGGAACGTGCAACAGGAAGGCAATATTCCTCCTGTAAACAACGTTACCGAGCAAACGATGAATGATGGAATGTTTAGGAGCTTTTTGCAGTTCATGCAAAATCAGACGAGGGAGACTCGTGTGCAGAATACGGGTGGAAATGATAACGTGCGGTTTGTCACAGCTAAGCAGTTCAAAGAATTGGGACCACCAGAATTTAAGGGAAAGCCGGATCCGATCATGGCGGAAACGTGGGTCAAGCAAATTACCAAGATATTCGATGTCTTGGGATGCACGGAGGAACAAAAGGTTCCATTCGCCACCTTTATGTTCCGCGGTGAGGCAGACTACTGGTGGGAGTCTGTGAAGCGTAGCCAGCCTGACGCACTCAACATGTCCTGGGAAACATTTCAAAAACTGTTCAATGACAAGTACTTTCCTGAAAGTATTCGTCATATGAAGGAGGTAGAGTTTATCAGACTGGAACAAAACAACATGACGGTGTCCCAGTACGAGGTGAAGTTTGCAGAGTTATCCAGGTTTGCACCTCATTTGGTCGAAAATGAGGAACGAATGACAAGGATGTTTCTGAGAGGTCTAAAACCCGAGATTCGACAATATCTTATCTCTCATAAATTTTCTTTATATTCAGATGTTGTAAATAGGGCTCAATTATTAGAGCGAGATAATGAGTATGTGCAACCGAGGGACCACAACCAGGGTCATACCGGTGGCGGCAGTCATCGAAGCAATGAAAACCAGCAGGGAGGAAAATATTCGGACAAAAGCGGTAACCACTCTGGTGGTAATCGTGGTCGTGATAATAGAAGGAGCGAGTCGGGAGGAGATTTCAAGAAGAGAAGGTACAACAATGATAATGTGAAGACGTCAGCACAAACATCAACTGTTTCTAGGGGAGGAGAACGACCACCGGTCGTATGTTACAAATGTGGGAAAGAGGGACATATCAGCCCAAACTGCCCACAACAATCCAAGGTATGTTATAACTGTGGAAAGGAGGGTCATATAGCTCGAGAGTATTCTGTAGCAAAACCAAGTTCAGCGGGGATGGTGACTCCAAAAGCTGTCCCGGATAAGTCGAAATCAGCGGTTCCTGGAAGGGCGTTTGTCGTTACTGGCCAAAACGCGAGAAACCCGAACGAGGTGATCACGGGTAAGCTAATCTTGAATTCTTGCGAAGTTTATACTTTACTAGATACCGGTTCTACCCATTCTTTTATCTCTCCTGCTTGTGCTCAACGTTTAAACTTGACTCCGGAGAAATTGGACTTTAACTTATCTGTTGAAACTCCGTTGGGTGAAACCTTCGTTACATCTACAGTTTATAAATCTTGCATGATCCAAGTTGGTACAATCACATTACCTGTTGACCTTATCTCTTTAAAGATACTTCCTTTTGATGTGATTTTAGGAATTGATTGGTTAACTACTCATCATGCCAAAATTGATTGTTTTCGTAAGGTTGTTAGTTTTCATATTCCTAACCAACCTGTTATGCGAATTCAAGCAACCAAACCACTAAAATCAATCACTGTTATATCAAGCCATAAAGCCATTCGTTTATTAAAAAACGGATGTCAAGCTTTCTTAGCCCATGTCATGGACTTGAACAAAAATACGTCAAATTTGAATGATATTTCTGTTGTTAGTGAATTTCCTGACGTATTTCCTGAAGAACTTCCTGGTCTACCCCCAGAACGTGAAGTTAAATTCTTTATTGACCTTGAACCCGGTACAAAGCCCATTTCTAAAACTCCATATCGAATGGCTCCTATTGAACTTCAGGAGTTAAAAGTCTAACTACAGGAGTTGTTGGACATCAGTTTTATTCGTCTTAGTACGTCTCCTTGGGGTGCTCCTGTTTTATTCATAAAGAAGAAAGATGGGAGTATGCGACTTTGTATCGACTATCGAGAATTGAATCATGTCACTATCAAGAAAAGGTATCCGCTACCTCGCATTGATGACCTGTTCGATCAGTTACAAGGAACACAATTCTTTTCAAAGATCGACCTTCGTTCTGGATATCATCAGCTGAAGATTAAAACTGAGGATATTCCAAAGACTGCCTTCAGAACTCGGTACGGGCATTATGAATTCTTAGTAATGTCTTTTGGATTGACTAATGCTCCTGCTGCCTTCATGGATATGATGAACCGTGTATTCAAAGAATATTTGGATCAGTTCGTTGTTGTTTTCTATTGATGACATCCTCATCTATTCCAAAAGCCGTGAAGATCATGAGCACCATTTGAAGCTGGTACTGCAAAGGCTTTGTGAAAATAAGCTATATGCCAAATTGAAGAAATGCGAGTTCTGGCTTGAGGAAGTAGCATTCCTTGGGCACGTGGTGTCAAAACATGGAGTATCTGTCGACCCGGCGAAGATTGAAGCCATACAAAGTTGGGAGCAACCGAAGTCGGTAACCGAAGTACGTAGCTTTCTAGGCTTAGCTGGTTATTATCGGAGATTTGTGGAAGGATTTTCTCGAATCGCTACTCCGTTAACTCAGCTGACTCGGAAAGATACAAAATTTGTATGGAGTGAGGAATGCGAGAAGAGTTTTCAAGAACTCAAGAGGAGACTCATTTCGGCACCTGTTCTGACAATACCATCTGGTTCGGATGGATTTGTTATCTACAGCGATGCTTCAGGCAAAGGGTTAGGATGTGTTCTCATGCAACATGGGAAAGTCATAGCCTATGCCTCACGACAACTCAAAGAATATGAGAGGAATTATCCTACTCATGATTTGGAGTTGGCAGCAGTCGTTTTTGCGTTGAAGATCTGGAGACACTACCTGTATGGGGAGAAAGTGGAGATCTATACAGATCATAAAAGCCTCAAATATTTCTTCACCCAAAAGGAACTCAACATGCGGCAGCGACGTTGGCTCGAGCTGTTGAAAGATTACGATCATATCATCCAATATCATCCTGGAAAAGCAAACGTAGTAGCTGACGCATTGAGTAGAAGATCATATGCGGGTACGAGTGCAATATTGTTAACACAAAGGCCCATTTTGTATGACTTACAAAGGATGGAGACAGAGATGAAGGCTCCAAGTACCCACATGATGATATCAAATATACGAGTAGAACCGACTTTAATCGATAAAGTTAAAGGTTCTCAAGCTACGGACATGGAGCTGATGCGTATGAAGAAGAAAGTGCAAGAAGGTGCTATTCCAGAAGCAAGAATCGATGAAGAAGGAATACTTTGAGTCAACTCCAGACTTTGTGTTCCTAACGATTTTGACTTGAAGCATAGAATAATGATGGAGGCACACAACACACCGTTTGCAATCCATCCTGGGAGTACCAAAATGTATCACGATCTTCGACATACATTTTGGTGGAGCAATATGAAAAGAGAGATCGCGGAGTTTATCTCGAGGTGTTTAACTTGTCAACGTGTAAAAGGCGGAGCATCAAGTGCCAAAGGGTCCATTGCAACCACTTGAGATCCCGAAATGGAAGTGGGAACACATTACTATGGATTTTGTTACGGGTCTTCCCAAGGTTTCTCAAGGCATAGATGCGATTTGGGTTATTGTTGATAGATTAACCAAATCCGCTCATTTCTTGCCGATACGTGAGACTTATTCCCTTGAACGTCTTGCTAGTATGTACGTGAACGAGATTGTGAGATTGCATGGCATGCCAGTATCCATAGTTTCGGATCGTGACCCAAGATTCACTTCACGATTTTGGGTTAGCTTGCAGAAAGCTATGGGCACGAATTTACGATTCAGTTCGGCATACCATCCTCAAACGGACGAACAATCAGAGAGGACTATTCAAACTCTTAAAGATCTATTAAGACTTTGTGTCCTAGATCTCAAAGGGAGTTGGGATAAGTACCTATCATTGGTGGAATTCTCCTACAACAACAGTTATCAGGCGAGCATAGGTGTGGCTCCATTCGAGGCGTTGTATGGAAGAAAATGTCGTTCTCCAGTATGCTGGGACGAGGTGGGTGAAGCAACATTATTGGGACCAGAGTTGGTACGCATTACTACAGAGAAGATCCAAACGATTCGACAACGTATACAAACGGCACAGGATCGACAAAAGAGTTATGCGGATCTTCATCGGAAGGACGTGGAATTTAATATTGGGGATCATGTATTATTACGTGTTGCACCATGGAAGGGAGTTACAAGATTTGGGAAGAGAGGAAAGCTCAATCCAAGACTTGTTGGTCCATTTGAGATTCTTGAGCGAATAGGAAATGTGGCATATAGACTCGCATTACCTCCAAGCATGTCTCGTGTTCATAATGTTTTTCACATATCTATGCTTCGTAAATATGTTAAAGACCCGAACCACATTATTGATTAGAACCAGACGAGATAGCTGAAGATTTAATGTACGAGGAGGTACCTGTTAAGATCTTGGATAGGAAAGAGCATGTCCTACGCACGAAGGTTATACCACAAGTTAAGGTTTTGTGGAGAAACCATGCTATTGAAGAAATGACCTGGGAGTTGGAATCAAAAATGAAAGCGAGGTATCCTCATCTTTTTGAAACATCAGGTACGTACGTCAATTTCGAGGACGAAATTTCATAAGGAGGGGAGATTGTTAGACCCCAACTTATTAATGAATAAAATCAAATTTTCTCTAAATATTATTGTGAATAATAAGGGGCTAATTTGATATAATACTTTGGTTATGGGTGAAATGTGTAAATTTTGCAAAATAAGCAAGTGGTTATAAAATATTCATTTTGTCGGGGAATATTCGTTTGGTCGTGGAATATTCTTGCTGTCGGGAAATATTCGTACGACGGCGCAGCCTTGTGTGGGCCCCATAACGGAAAGCGATTGGATGAAGAAAATGACAAGTATAAGTTATTTATAAATAACGGCGTAGTTGTTACCGTTAATACTGTTGGAATACCCGGTGATTAAAATACAGTAGCACACGGTATTGCACCAATTATTAATTCTTACGTAAGAAGGCACTACTCAATAATTGTTACAGTAGTTATTGTTCAATATTTTATTTTATTGATTCAATAATTGTTGCATTGATATTTTATATTATTGTTGTTTCAATAATTGTTGCTGCACAGTATTTTCCATTATCAGATCAATAATTCATATTATTTGAATAATATTATTATATAACATTATTGGCAATGTCTAGAAAGTTCTGTCTAAGGAGAGGTTTGGTCATCTAATTGCGCGCCAGTAAGGAGAAATCCTTATTAGAAAGCCCCCTCTTTCCTGGGAACGGCCTGGTTGTCATAAATGTGATTCTGTAATATTATTTGTGAATAATTAATTATTGATTCATATGATAAGGAAATATTTATTTTATGTGGATATAAATGAGGGATATATTTTTGTGGTTAAAAATGAAGGAGTTAATGTTGAGGTGTTTTATCAGTATTTTTATCGGAATGGAGGTATTAAAAATCAAATCAGGGTTTTTGAAAAATATTGCGGGTGTTATAATTTTTAATCCGACCGTTGGATCATGGTAATTTTTGGATATGTTATACATATATAAGTTGAGTATATGTCTACAAATTTTGAACCGTTAAAAATGAACGTATGATTTATTATGAATTTTACGAGATGACTGGTTCAGAAATTGTTGAATTTTCGGAGTTTATCATTTTGATAGAAAATTCTAGAATTGGTGGGCCCCACTTGTGGTTGGTGAAGAAATGTACTGAATTATATTTCAAATGTGGTGGGTGGGAATAGTAGCAAGTAAAGCCATCAGGTTGCAGGTCAAACCTACTAAAATTTTCCTGTAAATAGAGGGCTAAGTTAGAATTGAAAATCACACCAGAAACAAGTTTTCTCTCTTTCTCTCTCAAGATAATTGAGTGTATTTTGTGAGTATTTATATACTTTGAGAGTTTCTATTCATCAGAGTAAGTTTCTTTCAGCCTTATACCGGTATTCCGACCAGAAGAACTGATATCTTGAGGTAAGGGATATTATTTTCTTCTTAAATGATATTATTTTCTTCAATATCATTATGCTGAAATATTGATATGAGTTTTTGTCAAATTTGGAACTTTTTGTGTCGGGGTTACTATTCATGTATACGGCACTATTCACGTATACGGCACTATTCACGAATACGGCACTATTCACGAATACGGCACTATTCACCGAAAAATAAAATTTTTTCTTTTTGTCCAAGATGTCTATTATGGTTACTATCTTTGATTGTATCCATGTTTTGATCTTTATTTTTGAATTCTGCTTCACAATTGATTATTATGAAGTATTATTGATCTTGGATAAACTGTTATACGAATCCCTACTATTTGTCCTTCTGTCTCATTAGATTCGTTCTCTTTAAGATATTTTTCATCCTCAGTCCTAAATGATGATATTAATGAATATCTTTGGCCTGTAGTGCAAAGATGTATGATTACTTGATGAATATCTTTGGCCTGTAGTGCAAAGATGAACAGGTGTTGAGATGAACATGACTGACAGGTGATACAAATGAATATCTTTGGCCTGTAGTGCAAGGATGAATATTTGGATAAAGATGATTATTAATTGATGTTACAGGGATAAAATATTGATGATGAACTTTTAAATCTTAGAAGATAGTAGAATTCTTTCTCTACTTGACTCTTCTAATGGTTTGCTGTTTCCGCTGCAGTTGTTGATCTAAAACTTGTTGTCGATTATATTCTATCAGATTTTTTCCTGTTGAAGACTAACGATAATTTGTTTGTATATTATCTTAGTCATAATATTCTTTACTGGGCTAGTTGAGCTCACCCTTTTCCTTTTTGTTCCATTTTTCTTCTTAGGAGGTGAGAACATAGCAGGATCTAGTCGGGGTATGGAGTGATGGTTCTAGAAAGATGTTTTAGCAGTCCTCACTATTTCTGTAAAATAGTATTTGAATAATTGTAATGATGATTTATTTGAGTGTGGATATTGTCTAGAAGACAATATTTGTATTTAAACTCACAGTATGTGTTGTCGTATTTTGTACGACATTTGTATTATTGAAGTTGTAGTTTGCTTTCTGTACCATGTGTTTGGCAACTCAGAATGGGTGTTGTATACCTATTTTGGGGGCGTCACAGCTGATCCCAGTTATTCACAGCTTCTACTTTGGATGGATCTACCGAAATTCCATCTTTATCAATTACGTGACCAAGAAATTGTACTCTCTCGATCCAGAATTCGCATTTCGAAAATTTAGCATACAACTTCTCCCTTCTCAATACTTCCAACGTTAACCTCAAGTGTTCTTCGTGTACTTCTTTGGTTTTGGAATATACCAAAATGTCGTCTATAAATACCACCACGAATTTGTCCAAAAACGGCTTGAATACACCATTCATTAGTCCCATAAATGCTGCAGGAGCATTCATAAGACCAAACGACATTACTAAAAAATCATAATGACCATATCGCGTTCGGAACGCTGTCTTCGGTACATCCTCTGGCCTCACCTTCAGTTGGTGATAACCACTCCTCAAGTCAATCTTGGAAAAGTATTTTGCTCCCTTCAATTGATCAAACAGATCATCGATCCTCGATAATGGATATCTGTTCTTAATCGTGACCTTATTTAATTCTCTGTAGTCAATGTAGAGCCTCATCGATCCGTCCTTCTTTTTCACGAACAACACCGGCGCTCCCCACGGCGATACGCTCGGTTGAATGTACTTTTTGTCCAACAATTCTTGTATTTGTACCATTAATTTCTTCATCTCTACTGGCACCATTCGGTATGGTGCCTTCGATATTGGAGCAGTTCCGGGCACCAAATCAATCACAAAGTCTACTTCTCTATCTGGTGGAAGTCCTGGCAAATCGTCTGGAAATACATCGACGAAGTCCCTCACAATCGGTATCTCCTCTACCTTCGGGTTCTCTTTTCGACTATCGACTATGTAAGCTAAATATCCTACACAGCCTTGTCTTAATAACTTCCTGGCCTGCAACATCGTCAGACAACTCGCTTGTCTAGGCGACTTGCTACCATAAAACACAACCTTTGACGGAGTCATAAGGTTAATACGCTTCTTTTGGCAGTCAATTACAGCCCCATAATTGGATAGCCAGTCCATACCCAATATAACGTCGAATTCCCCCAATCGAATAGGGATAAGATCTACGTTCATGATATTACCCTTAATATCCACTCTACAATTCTTATACACATACTTAACAGGAATTATCTCTCTATTCGCAATTTCTATGTTCATGGGATATTCCAATTCATCCTTAAGCAAATCTAAACTATTAGCAAAGTCTTCGGATATAAAGGAACAAGTAGCACCCGAATCAAACAAAACATAAGCATTAATTTCATTGATCGGAATGATACCTGACACCACCTCACGAGACTGGATTGCATCCTGCACCGTCATATTGAAAGTTCTGGCGGTTGGTCGGTTTGTTATAAGTGGTCCGGTGATGGTTAAGGTATTTCCCCTGCTATTTTCCCGGTTTCCTCCTTGTCCTGATCCTCCTGATCCCTTCTTGGGACAGTCTCTTGCTAAATGATCTTTCGAACCACAGTTGAAACAAGCACCCTTCTTTGGGTTTGGACAATTTGGTGCTACGTGGCCTTTTTGACCACAATTGTAGCACACTCTCTTTCCCTTCAAACAAACTCCTAGATGTGCCTTGCCGCAAGTCGGACATGCTTCTATCTTCTTTTTCTGCCCTCCGTGTTGACTTCCAGTTGTCGAGTTATCCGTCCACTTCCTCTTCCGATTATTATTATTCCCAGTATTACTTCCACCAATCTTGTTAATACCTTCATTCTCACTCTTTTTCTTTTTCTGTTCTTGGTTGTACTTAGTCACTGCATCACTTCCTCCTTCCGCGAGAATGGCCTTTTCCAAAACTCCCGCAAATGTGTTAAGTTGAAACATTGATACCTTGTTGTATACCCAAGGCTTCAGTCCTTGTTCGAATCGTCTGGCTTTCCTCTCGTCAGTGTGTAGTTGATACGGGACAAACCTTGCCAACTCATCGAATTTAGCCGCGTATTCAGGCACACTCATGTTTCCCTGTTTCAGTTCCAGAAATTGCACCTCCATCTGATTCTGCGAACTAGCTGGGAAATACATTTCGAAAAACATCTCTTTGAATCTCTCCCACGTAATTACACCTTCACCTCCTCGCATCTTGTTTGCCTGCCACCAGTAGCTAGCCTCAGACTTCAGCATAAATGTCGCAAAAACGGTCTTCTGATCTTCTCGAACCCTAGCAACGTCGAAAACCTTCTCCATTTCCATCACCCACGTTTGAGCCTCGATCGGGTTTTTGGAACCTTTGAACTCTGGCGGTCCCACCGCCTTAAAATCTTTAAACGTTGTGCTAGGTGGAGCTTGCGGTTGGTTATTCATGACTCCAGTTAGTAAATTAACTAGCTGTTGAACTGGATTAACGTTGGCATTATTGTTATTATTGGTTGACCCTTCCTGAGCCGGTTGACGTTGATGTCTTCTCCTTGGCGGCATTTTTCTGTTTAATAAACGTTTATTAGAACCTTATTTTTTTCTCTACATAGTTAAGACATTACTCAATAATTTAACATATCACTTAACACATCATCTCAAACAACTTGATATCTTTTCATTCAAATAAAAAGTTTTAACATTAAACTATAGCATACTGCTATTTACATCATCTATCCTGGAATAAAGAATCCACAGGATTTAAAACATTCAAATATTAACATATTCCTTAGTTCATAAACACATCGGAATTTACATAAAACTATATAAGTCTTTCACATAAATAAACAGATTCTATTCCTGTCTTCCAAGGTGCTCAATAGCCTTGCCACGCTCCTCATTCATGATACGAGACATCGTCCTGCGATCCAACATATACGATGGAAGTCCTTCAAACTGGATGGGGTACCTTAACACTCGCTCTTGAACCTCATCCATCGCATGATTAAGTGTGGCGTACGTGTCTTCAAGCTTTGCCTTCTTTGCACGACTATCATCTTCTGCACGATTAGCTCGATGTGATTCTCTTACCCATCCTTCCTCTGCTATTTTCAGTCTTCCGGAGGTTTCCTTCAGTTCCTTCTTCAGCTTCTCTATCTCCTCGGTTTTATCTTTGGTTTGACTCTTCTCATAAACTAGATCCCACTCCACGTTTCCTAAACGTGTATGAAGGGTCACAATCTCTCTATCCTTCTCCTCTAAAGTAGACTGCTGAATAGTCGCTCGCTCAGTCAATTCCTGAACCTCATCTTGTAACACCACGTTACGATCATATAGTGTGTCATACATCTCAGCATCAACAGTGTACCGTGGTAGCTCCTCTTCTTCTTCCTCATCAAACTCCTCCTCAGGATCAGTCTCGGGCTCATGCTCCTGACCAACAACGGTGATCAATGGAGATGACTCCCTCTGAACTAACTGTTCCCTAACAATATGTATGTCTCGGGTCTCCTCCTCTGTAGGTACTATAGGTAATCGGGGTTCTTCCTCCCCAGCTTGACTAGCTTCTCCAACATTCGTCATCCTGACAACAAAATTTTAAGTTTTAGTTACTAGGTCATACTATCTAACGCATACTTAACACATAAACACATAATGTATTTTATTATCTTCAATGAATTACAAAAATTCATTTCTTAGAACTCGATAAGAGTTTTCAATTTCTATCTTCTTCTATAAGGCTACTACCTAAGGTTGTTTCCCCCACCTAAGGTTCATAACCTACAACTCTGATACCAACCTGTGACACCCCCAAATCCGGGTACTTCGATTCCACGGGATTTGGTGTTCACTGTACAAGCATCATCTATCTATCTACCCATAAATAATATCAAACCATACAATAGATAGAAATCAAAATAAAATCTCTTCCCTTAAGGGTTACATCAACTGATTCATAAATAAATCCCAGGTTACTCTAACCTTAAAACATCTGTGCGGAATTCTAAACAAATAAGTCTTAAACAACAACATAAGTCTTAAACATAAATACATCATCAATTAAAATAACAAGTCTTCATCACTTGCTAACTTTGCCCTTGCCCTTACTAGTGGAGGGTTCATCGCTTCTTTCATTCTTAACTGCAATGTTATTATTAAGCAAGAGTGAGCACAAATGCCCACAAGTATAATAATAAAATAACATTATAATAACATGCGAATAAATCAAAGACATCTGAATAAAAGCTCAACTTTTGAATCGAGAATGAATAACAAGAATCAAAAGAATTCTGAGGGTCATAAGACCTTGAACTATGTCCTAGGTTATCAAGGATTATACTTGAAACCTTTAACAGTCATAAGACTATGGACCTTCTTCTCGTACTTAGGGGGATCAGCCCTTAGTACCATACTGTGCACAATATCTTAACGCTTACGCATAAGTAAATCCCTTTACAGGGTTGTTCATCTCAGTTTGACATTCGAGTCCGTACCAAAGGAAGTTTGGTTTGGATAATTCAATAAGGGTTCTGAAATTTAGAACATTCATCAACTAAGGACTAGCTGAATCAGTAAGGTTCACTAGTCTAAAAAGTTCGACAATAATGATATTCAATATGATTAATAATCTCAAGAAGTATACAATAGAACAATTATTGTATAACTGAATCATGCTTTGAAAGATAATCAATCTTTAATATAATACTCGAACTTGAATAATAGTTTAAGTTTAGGAAATTTGCTTAACGTAAAAGATAGAGTTAAGAAACTTGCCTCGTGCGTAGATTACACTTTAACTAAGCACGTTCTTTGAATTAAATCCTACATACCATTCATATACACAATACTTGTTAATTAATAATTAATCAACATGAGCTCATTCTCGTTGTCTACTTTAATTATCGACTATACTTAGTCAAATTATCACTTTGTCACATAATTTGTATTTCATGAATTATCAAGTTAATAATTTACTCCACATGCAATTATGTTATTTACATGTTAAACAACTATTTTATCATCACATTATTCTTCTAACATGTTTACATGTTCATTACATCAATCCACTAACACATTGTTAGACTTAAACATTTTTAAAATAACTCATTCTGAATTTTCTGGAGAGTGGCGCTGCGGCGCCACGTTTGTACTAAGGCTTCGCGCTGCGGCGCGATGGCGCTGCGGCCTGACGCTTGGAGCTGCGGCACCGTGGCGCTGTGGCTCGAGTCATGGCGCTACGGCACGGTGGCGCTGCGGCGCGGGAAATGAACTTGTAGCCGGCGCTGCGGCGCGGCATACCAGACACAGAAATGGTTGTTCGCGAAAAATCGCAGAACATGCCAATTTCTCCCAATTTCTTATTTTCTACTCAAAATTAGACATACCCACAAGTTATAGTTCATGTATATTCATAATACAACATCTATAAAGTGATTTTAACCCATTAAAACATATAATCACAGATTTAAATCATGTAAAATTGGACTGTTCTTGATGTTCTTGAGGATTTTGAACAAAAACTTATAATTTAACACTACGGATTCGCTATAACACCGAATCCGTTTGTTTAAGGCTTGATCTCTTCGTATTAACATGCTCAATAATATAAGGATGTAAATTTTAGGGATAATATATAATCAATACATCAATTATCACATATAAGGCCATATGGCCATATCACGTACTCTGTTTATTTTGAAATAACATATGTACGACATGTTTTCACAACACTGATGTTATGGTTTGCAACATATACATAATTAAACATGATTTGATACAACATAACACACATATAAACTTATAATCATATCATATTCCAATCTACAAGGATTTACAGAAAACTGTGAAGCCATTTTATGAAAACTAAAAAGACGTAACTTGAAATTGGGTTGGAGAGAATTACCCAGAGTAGATTAGTAGTGCTGAAACCTTCCCCAATATCTTCTTAACTCTCAAAATCTCTGAACTCTCAAGTTTTCTCTCTGATATGCTATTCTAGACTTAGGCAATAATGACAGCAAAAGAAAAAAGAAAGCGTATTTGTTAAGAATAACAGAGAACTGACGTGCGTCAATGCCAGTTAACCCAGTCATGGTTAACTGGTGGTAACTTCCACTAAGGCCATGTTTGGCTAGCTAAAAATAGGTTTTAAAAATCATTTAATTTAATAAAGCTTTATTATATAATTTAAATAATGTCACACTCTTATAAAATAAATCCCATATTTTATTTAATTTTCTTGAAATAAATTATAATAATTACTCATAAATTCACATAATCATATATTCAATTATCTCATAAATAAATAATGTCAATTTATTAATTCTCTAATTAATAATTAAATTAATTAAATAACATTATGCTTAATTAAATAATTCATTTAATTCAATAAGCTCACATAATCACATACTTGAATAATAAAATTCTCTACATTAATTTAATAATTGTAACACATATAATTAAATTGATCTACCACAATTGCATCAATTAATTATTTAATTCAATAATTAAATCATCGAAAAATATTTATTTAACTCAATAAATATTAAAAATAATTTACAAAATTCTCGTTCGTTACACCAAACAAGTCTTATGGCTTTTGATTTTTAAAAATTCTATAACTGATGTCAGTTAAAATCCTATACTTAATATATCTATTATTACTATATACGTTATATTATTCTACGTATGTTAGAGTTAGGAAGAAAGAAAACTCAGAGGAAGAAGAAGAAGAGAAGAAGAAAAGTGAGAGAATCCTAGAGAATTAGGAGTGAAGAGGAGAAAAGCTTGACAATCAAAGAGATAGTATCATCATCTTCTTCAAGGTTTTATTTTATTCTTTTTAGTTTTAATAGTTTAATTTTTCTCTTCCCAAATTCTCTGTAGAATCCTTGGGTAAGGATGAATTGTTGTTGTTATGTGGCTTTATATGATAAACTAGTGGTGTTAAAACTATTCTCATAAGTTATAGTCAATGTATTGTTATTATGTATGTAGTTTGTGAAGAAAACCTTTTTACAGATAGTTTTGTGAATGGGTATGGGTTAGTTTAAAGTAGAAATTAAGGTTTAGTTAGTTGCTAAACTGATAAATTGATTATTGAATTTGATAGAGTATGTATAATCATAACTATGGTGTTTTAAAATTTCTGTTTTGATTGAAAAACAAAATCACAGTGTTGATTTTCATTGAAAACATCAAACAAATGGAGCTTTTGCCAAAAATATTGAAATTGGGTGTTGTAAATTTGATGTTTATGCTATTTTATGGGTAGAAACATGTTAGAAGTCTGCACAATATGTTTACATGAAGTCTATGTGTAAATTACATGTTAATTAGTCTATTAGATTGGAGCTTGTAGGCCAATTTGGCTTTTGTTCATACTGTTGCCGAGCTTGGTCGCCAGATTCTGGAGTCTGGCGCCGCGACGCGGCCCAACAGTACGTTCGTGGCACCGCAGCGCAGCTTTGTAGTTTATTTACCGCGCCGCAACGCCATCCCCACGCCGCAGCGCGACCCACAGTGTAAACTGTGGCGCCTCGGTGATGTATATTTTTCATATATTGGGATTTCAGTTGCTGATTATTATTGATAGAGTACTATTCACTTTTGATGAGCCTATTTCGACAGTTATTATTGTTATACTCCTGTTGATTCCATATTATATCCAGTGAGCATTTGTTTTGCTCACTCTTGCATATTTATAAACTCATTGCAGTTAAAGAAGAGAAGGTAGGTGAACCTTCGTCTACTAAAGGAAAGAAAAAAATGTACAAGTGATGAAGACTTGTAATTTTATTTTTATCATTATGATAACAGACTTTTAAATATGATGTGATGTAATAAATTTTAAATTCCGCATCTGAATGTTTGTAATTAAAGGTTAGATAACTTGGATATTTTTATTTAAGTTTAATCCTTCTTCCAACTACTCAGAGAGGATGTAAGACCCCGAATTTTATGAAATAAAAGTATTCAATTTTTCTATTCAGTAAATGGTTAAATTGATAAAATTTTAAAGTTATGGGTGAAATATGATTTTTTTTTTCAAAATAAGCAAGTGGTTATAAAATAATCATTGTTGTCGGGGAATATTCGTTTGGTCGTGGAATATTCTTTCTGTCGGGGAATATTCGTACGACGGCGCAGCTATTTGTGGGCCCCATAACGAATAACTGTCGGGTGAAGAAAACGACAAATTTGAGTTTTTACAAATAACGGCGTAGTTGTTACCGTTAACACTGTTGGAATACCCGTTGGTTAAAATACAGTAATACGCGTTATTGCACAGTAGCACACGGTATTGCACAGTATTTTTAAAATTATTGATTCTTACGTAAGAAGGCACTACTCAATAATTGTTACAGTAATTACTGTTCAATATTTTACTTTATTGATTCAATAATTGCTGCGTTGATATTTTATAGTATTTTTGTTTCAATAATTATTGCTGCACAGTATTTTCTATTATCAGATCAATAATTCATATTATTTGAATAATATTATTAGATAGCATTATTGGCAATGCCTAGAAAGTTCTGTCTAAGGAGAGGTTTGGTCATCTAATTGCGCGCCAGTAAGGAGAAATCCTTATTGGAAAGCCCCCTCTTTCCTGGGAACGGCCTGGTTGTCATAAATGTGATTCTGTAATATTATTTGTGAATAATTAATTATTGATTCATATGATAAGGAAATATTTATTTTATGTGGATATAAATGAGGGATATATTTTTGTGGTTAAAAATGAAGGAGTTAATGTTGAGGTGTTTTATCTGTATTTTTGTCGGAACGGAGGTATTGAAAATCAAATTAGGGTTTTTGAGATATTTTGCGGGGGTTATAATTTTTAATCCGACCGTTGGATCGTGGTAATTTTTGGATATGTTATACATATATAAGTTGAGTATATGTCCACAAATTTTGAACCGTTAAAAATGAACGTATGATTTATTATGAATTTTACGAGATGACTGGTTCAGAAATTGTTAAATTTTCGGAGTTTATCATTTTGGTGGAAAATTCTAGAATTAGTGGGCCCCACTTGTGGTTGGTGAAGAAATGTGCTGAATTATATTTCAAATGTGGTGGGTGGGAATAGTAGCAGGTAAAGCCATCAGGTTGCAGGTCAAACCTACCAAAATTTTCCTATAAATAGAGGGCTAAGTTAGAATTGAAAATCACACCAGAAACATAAGCTTTCTCTCTTTCTCTCTCTATATTATGAAGCATATTTTGTGAGTTTTTAGATACTTGGTGAGTTGCTATTCATCAGTGCAAGTTTTCTTCAGCATCATATCCGATATCCAGTCAGAAGTACTGCTCTTTTGAGGTAAGGAATATTAAGGGATTTTAAGGGTTGTTATGATTTTCAGTTTCGTAATTTTTCTGATCTTCAAAAATTCTGGAAAAATTTGAAATGATATTTTGATGAGTTTTATTGATTGTGTCCAAAAATGGTGATTTTTGGATGTATAGATTAAGAGTTATGAATTTTACGGGAAAAGACTATTTTAAAAGTAACCGCTTATAATTCCTTGTGGTTAACTCCAAAATTGATGAAATTTTTATTGGGAGTACATGTATATGATAGAAGTATACTCTGTAAATTTCAGAATTTTTAGACAAAAGTATAATTTTTGATAAATGTCTAAATATTCGGTGGTTTTGGCCATATGAAAAATAGTAAATGAGTTTTAAAAATTCTGAGAAAAATATATGTTCAATATGGGACTATATTATGCTAAATCCCAGAAAAGAAATATTTTTGGAACTGATTTGGTATTTTTCATGAAAATTGTCTAGTTGTGAGTAAATGAATTAAATATGTTATGTGAAGTAAGAAAATTGAAAAATATGATTTTATGGCTCGAGAATTCTATATGAGGTATATGCAGATTTTTGATGAGGGTTTTGATTATTGGTGATAAAATCTTATGAGTTTGGTATTTTAGAATGATTAAATGCATTATTTAGTAAAGTGTAAACAATTTAAAATAAATTGTTTATAAGCTTAAGAAATATTATTCTTTCAATATCATTATACCGAAATATTGGTATGAATTTTATTGTAGAATTTCTATCTTTTGTGTCGGGGTTACTATTCATGAGTTACGAATATTACTCTTGAGATTAAAACTATATGTTGATCATATTATTTTTATCATCATATATAACATTTTTATAACCCTGATGTTGAAATTCTCTTTCACTGGAGTGTAAAGATGGGTAGATTATTGGTATGATCATGACTAGGGTTCTCTTTGGCCTGTAGTGCAAAGTTGAATTGTGACTGGTATGATCATGACCATTGAATTTATAATTGAATATCTTAAGCTTAAGTGCAAAGGTGAATTGATCAACATGGTTATAATTATTGTTTATATAAATTCTGAAATGATTATATATTTCTTTGAGATATGAATATATTTGGCCTGTAGTGCAAATATGAATTGTTGATGAATATCTTTGGCATGTAGTGCAAAGATGGCCTGTTGATGAAAATCTTTGGCCTGTAGTGCAAAGATGAACTGTTGTTGAATATCTTTGGCCCGTAGTGCAAAGATGGTTTGTTGAAGAATATCTTTGGCCCGTAGTGCAAAGATGGATTTGTTAGTATGATTATAAACAGGAACTGTGATTTGGTATAACCATGATCTTTGATGTTTCAGGTAAAGACAAGTGATGAAAATATTCTTCGTCCTGGGTGCGAAGAAAAATTTATAGTCATAATTATGATTATGAGTTATTCATATGGTTGTGGAAAGGAACTGTTGAGTGATGTTACATGGATAAAATATTGTTGGTGGATTTTTAACATGGAGAAGATAATAGACTTTATAGTCTATTTGACTCTTCTAATGGATTGCTCGTTCCGCTGCAACTATGGTTAAAATTTTTATCATTTACCATATGTTCTAAATCTCTGATTTATTGTTGATGAAGGCTATTGATAATTGAATTATCTTTAGTCATGATATTCTTTACTGAGCTAGTTGTGCTCACCCTTTTGCTTCACATTTCCTTTCAGGTAATAAGAGTGTAGCTGGGTCGAGCGGGGGTGACAAGGGAATAGAGCGGTGGTTATCATTTAGTAGTTATATTTGGTGAAGAAAATAGGGTGAGGCGAACCCAACGTTGGAAGGGTGTTTTGTTACTATCATACAAGATGTCTAATGACATACAACCTCGTGTCATCATAAGACATGGTTGTGCTCATCCACTTGCTGAGTATATCTATGGGCACTACCTATATAATCTTGGTGTTTGTTTGAAGTATAATTCTCAATTTGAGACAGTGATGATAATGATAAGTCAAGAGAAGACTCACCATTGGGAAGAATATGATAGTAATCTTCTCGTTTTTCTTTGGGGTCTATTAGGTCAACCAAGGATAATTCTGTGGCCATATGATATCTATCATAACCTAGACGCGTGGCCTCCCATGTACGAAGGTTTCCTTGAGCACTTCCCAAAGATTCTAATTTCTAAAACAGTTTTTGACTATACCTTTATGTAAGGTGTTATTGTGAGGTGATGTCCACGATTGGAACATGAGTCACATTTGGTATATATTTGTATCCAAACTCACAGCATATGTGTTGTTGTATTTTGCACGATAATTGTTGTAATAAAGTTGTAGTTATTTTCTGTACCATGTATTTGGCGACTCAGAATAGGTTGGATTGAATGGACCTATTTTGGGGTTGTCACAGAGGATGCGATGCGATTTGGGTGATAGTGGACCGACTGACGAAGTCAGTGCACTTTCTACCAATAAAGATTAGATTTAATTTTGATCAGTTGGCAAGATTGTACATTAAAGAGATCGTTTCGAGGCATGGAGTGCTAGTATCAATTGTGTCCGATAGAGATCCGCGATTCACGTCCAATTTCTGGAAGAGACTACAAGAATGCATGCAGACACAGTTGAGAATGAGTACGACTTATCATCCACAAATAGATGGCCAAAGCGAACGAACGATTCAGACATTGGAAGATATGCTTAGAGCATGTGTCATGGATTTCAAAGGTAGCTGGGAAGAATATTTACCATTGGTGGAATTCGCTTACAACAACAGTTACCAGGCGAGCATCGGCATGCCGCCTTACGAGGCATTGTACGGCAGAAAGTGCAAAACTCCACTATGCTGGGATGAAGTCGGTGAACGTCGACTACTAGGACCGGAACTAGTGCAACAAACTGCTGACGTTGTCAAACTCATCAGGACAAGATTGGTAGCAGCTCAAGACTGACAGAAGAAGTATGCTGATTAACACAGGCAAGATCGTGCATTTGACGTAAGAAGTTATGTGTTCCTAAAAGTTTTTCCTTGGAAGGGGAAAATTCGTTTCGGTAAGAAGGGAAAGCTAAGCCCGAGGTTTATTAGACCCTTCGAGGTGCTACGAAGAGTTGGAGAGGTGATTTACGAGATAGCTCTACCTCCAGAGTTGGAAAACATTCACAATATTTTTCATATTTCGGTGTTACGACCATATAAGCCTGACTACAAACATGTGATCGAGTACGAACCGTTGCAGTTCGAGAAAGACTTGTCTTATGAAGAGATTCCTATCCAGATAGTTGACAGGAAAGAACAGGTGCTCAGGAATAAAGTTATACCTTCTGTGAAAGTGATATCGAGAAACCACAACGCTGAAGAAGCTACGTGGGAACTCGAAGATAAAATGATGAAAGATTACCCTGAGTTATTTGTTTAATATGTGTCTTCGATTGTGGGGACAAAATCTTTGTAAGTAGGGAATAATGTAACTAATAATTTGTTTGAATTGTGATTCTGAGTACAAAATCTTTTTAAGAAGAGAATGATGTAACATTCCAGATTCTTTTAATTTAATTTGAAATATTTATTTGAGTTATATAAATATTTAATGGTTATGTTTATTGTTGAATAAATAATTGTTCAACTTGATTGACTTGATTTAGTTAATTATTTGTAAGAAAATAATTAAGGAGTTAAGAAAATAAATTGTGATGAAATTATATACTAATTTAATTTATTAAGTTTATAATGATTAAATAAATTATAGTATTTTAATTAGAATTGTGATTAAAATAAAGTGTTAGTTGGTTGAATACAATTATAAAAAAAATTATAATTATGTGAAAATGATTTATGTGTGAAAGTAATTTAATAGATTAATATGTGAATTGATTAAATTGAGTATTTAATTTATTAGAAGTGTGACAAATAACCTTGCTATAAAGGAGTTATTAAAATAAATTAAAAGAGTTTAATTTAGTTTTGCCAAACATGTCTTATTGCATATTAAAGTCTTTAATCTAATGATGTTTTATCAAACAAGGTATAAGGATTAATCCATTTATTTTAATTAGGTTTACCAAACAAGGTGTAAGGGTTAATGAGTTATTTTTAGTTAGCTAACCAAACAAGTCTTATGGCTTTTGATTTTCAAAAATTCTATAACTGATGTCAGTTAAAATCCTATACTTAATATATCTATTATTACTATATACGTTATATTATTCTACGTATGTTAGAGTTAGGAAGAAAGAAAACTCAGAGGAAGAAGAAGAAGAGAAGAAGAAAAGTGAGAGAATCCTAGAGAATTGGGAGTGAAGAGGAGAAAAGCTTGACAATCAAAGAGATAGTATCATCATCTTCTTCAAGGTTTTATTTTATTCTTTTTAGTTTTAATAGTTTAGTTTTTCTCTTCCCAAATTCTCTGTAGAATCCTTGGGTAAGGATGAATTGTTGTTGTTATGTGGCTTTATATGATAAACTAGTGGTGTTAAAACTATTCTCATAAATTATAGTCAATGTATTGTTATTATGTATGTAGTTTGTGAAGAAAATCTTTTTACAGATAGTTTTGTGAATGGGTATGGGTTAGTTTAAAGTAGAAATTAAGGTTTAGTTAGTTGTTAAACTGATAAATTGATTATTGGATTTGATAGAGTATGTATAATCATAACTATGGTGTTTTGAAATTTCTGTTTTGATTGAAAAACAAAATCACAGTGTTGATTTTCATTGAAAACATCAAACAAATGGAGCTTTTGCCAAAAATATTAAAATTGGGTGTTGTAAATTTGATGTTTATGCTATTTTATGGGTAGAAACATGTTAGAAGTCTGCACAATATGTTTACATGAAGTCTATGTGTAAATTACATGTTAATTAGTCTATTAGATTGGAGCTTGTAGGCCAATTTGGCTTTTGTTCATACTGTTGCCGAGCTTGGTCGCCAGATTTTGGAGTCTGGCGTCGCGACGCGGCCCAACAGTACGTTCGTGGCGCCGCAGCGCAGCTTCGTAGTTTATTTACCGCGCCGCAACGCCATCCCCACGCCGCAGCGCGACCGACAATGTAAAATGTGGCGCCGCGGCGCGAGTTAGCAGAATGGTCTAACAGTGTACTTTTTGTACACGGAATTTTAAGAAAAATTATGTGATGATAGTAGGACTGTAAAATGTTGATTTTAGTATTTCTATACTATGAATAATTATGTTATTAAAAATTAACTTGTGTTATAACTTGATTATGTGATAAATAATCAAACCTACATGATGAATGTATTAGTTATGTGATAATGACTAACTATGTTATGATGACATATGTATATAGGATATTGTGATTCAAATTGTTCGGTTTAATCTACGAACAAGGCAAGTTTTCTAATATGTTATCTTGTTAATTCAATTACTGTTTTCAATTCGATTACAATATAATGATGTAAGTTATTCTGGAGCAAGTTATTCTTGTATTTAACTTGTTGATTAGCATGCACAACTATATATACTAATGTCGATCATTTCTATCGTTCAAATTGCTATGCATGCTTAGTTTTCAATTCTAATTAACCTTGGCTTAGTATTGTTCAAGAAAGGTATGTTATAGTTATTCAAATTGTATGCTATTAGATTATTCCTAAAGCATGACTTTAGTCTACTATGATTGATTGAATCACGATTACTCTATAGTATAGTGTTATTGGTTTTATTCAACTACTCCTTAATTGATGTTCGTTGAATTCCAAATTACCTTGAAAGCTTATCCAAACCAAACTTCCTTTGGTGCGGACTTGTACTCTGAATACTGAGATGAACAACCCTATTGTTATGATTAGGGGTTAATTTACGCATAGCGTTAAAATGTTTGTGCACAATACATTGTACGAAGGACTGATCCCCCTAAGTACGAGGTCCTTATAGTCTTATGACTGTTAAAGTTGAAGTTGAAAGATTACTTGCAACTGTGGACGTAGTTCATGGTCTTACGACCCTCAGTGATGTATATTTTCCATATATTGGGATTTCAGTTGCTGATTATTATTGATAGAGTACTATTCACTTTTAATGAGCCTATTTCGACAGTTATTATTGTTATACTCCCGTTGATTCCATATTATATCCAGTGAGCAATTGTTTTGCTCACTCTTGCATATTTATAAACTCATTGCAGTTAAAGAAGAGAAGGTAGGTGAACCTTCGTCTACTAAAGGAAAGGAAAAAATGTACAAGTGATGAAGACTTGTAATTTTATTTTTATCATTATGATAACAGACTTTTAAATATGATGTGATGTAATAAATTTTAAATTCCGCATCTGAATGTTTGTAATTAAAGGTTAGATAACTTGGATATTTTTATTTAAGTTTAATCCTTCTTCCAACTACTCAGAGAGGATGCGATGCGATTTGGGTGATAGTGGACCGACTGATGAAGTCAGTGCACTTTCTACCAATAAAGATTAGATTTAATTTTGATCAGTTGGCAAGATTGTACATTAAAGGGATCGTTTCGAGGCATGGAGTGCTAGTATCAATTGTGTCCGATAGAGATCCGAGATTCACGTCCAATTTCTGGAAGAGACTACAAGAATGCATGGGGACACAGTTGAGAATGAGTACGACTTATCATCCACAAACAGATGGCCAAAGCGAACGAACGATTCAGACATTGGAAGATATGCTTAGAGCATGTGTCATGGATTTCAAAGGTAGCTGGGAAGAATATTTACCATTGGTGGAATTCGCTTACAACAACAGTTACCACGCGAGCATCGGCATGCCGCCTTACGAGGCATTGTACGGCAAAAAGTGCAAAACTCCACTATGCTGGGATGAAGTCGGTGAACGTCGACTACTAGGACCGGAACTAGTGCAACAAACTGCTGATGTTGTCAAACTCATCAGGACAAGATTGGTCGCTCAAGACCGACAGAATAAGTATGCTGATTAACACAGGCAAGATCGTGCATTTGACGTAGGAAGTTATGTGTTCCTAAAAGTTTCTCCTTGGAAGGGGAAAATTCGTTATAGTAAGAAGGGAAAGCTAAGCCCGAGGTTTATTGGACCCTTCGAGGTGCTACAAAGAGTTGGAGAGGTGATTTACGAGATAGCTCTACCTCCAGAGTTGGAAAACATTCACAATATTTTTCATATTTCGGTGTTACGACCATATAAGCCTGACTACAAACATGTGATCGAGTACGAACCGTTGCAGTTCGAGAAAGACTTGTCTTATAAAGAGATTCCTATCCAGATAGTTGACAGGAAAGAACAGGTGCTCAGGAATAAAGTTATACCTTATGTGAAAGTGATATCGAGAAACCACAACGCTGAAGAAGCTACGTGGGAACTCGAAGATAAAATGATGAAAGATTACCCTGAGTTATTTGTTTAATATGTGTCTTCGATTGTGGGGACAAAATCTTTGTAAGTAGGGAATAATGTAACGAATGATTTGTTTGAATTGTGATTCTGAGTACAAAATCTTTTTAAGAGGGGAATGATGTAACATTCCAGATTCTTTTAATCTAATTTGAAATATTTATTTGAGTTATATAAATATTTAATGGTTATGTTTATTGTTGAATAAATAATTGTTCAATTTGATTGATTTGATTTAGTTAATTATATGTAAGAAAATAATTAAGGAGTTAAGAAAATAAATTGTGATGAAATTATATACTAATTTAATTTAATAAGTTTATAATGATTAAATGAATTATAGTATTGTAATTGGAATTATGATTAAAATAAAGTCTTAGTTGGTTGAATACAATTATAAAGGAAATTATAATTATGTGAAAATGATTTATGTGTGAAAGTAATTTAATAGATTAATATGTGAATTGATTAAATTGAGTATTTAATTTATTAGAAGTGTGACAAATAACCTTGCTATAAAGGAGTTATTAAAATAAATTAAAAGAGTTTAATTTAGTTTTGTCAAACATGTCTTATTGCATATTAAAGTCTTTAATCTAATGATATTTTACCAAACAAGGTATAAGGATTAATCCATTTATTTTAATTAGGTTTACCAAACAAGGTGTAAGGGTTAATGAGTTATTTTTAGTTAGCTAACCAAACAAGTCTTATGGCTTTTGATTTTCAAAAATTCTATAACTGATGTCAGTTAAAATCCTATACTTAATATATCTATTATTACTATATACGTTATATTATTCTACGTATGTTAGAGTTAGGAAGAAAGAAAACTCAGAGGAAGAAGAAGAAGAGAAGAAGAAAAGTGAGAGAATCCTAGAGAATTGGGAGTGAAGAGGAGAAAAGCTTGACAATCAAAGAGATAGTATCATCATCTTCTTCAAGGTTTTATTTTATTCTTTTTAGTTTTAATAGTTTAGTTTTTCTCTTCCCAAATTCTCTGTAGAATCCTTGGGTAAGGATGAATTGTTGTTGTTATGTGGCTTTATATGATAAACTAGTGGTGTTAAAACTATTCTCATAAATTATAGTCAATGTATTGTTATTATGTATGTAGTTTGTGAAGAAAACCTTTTTACAGATAGTTTTGTGAATGGGTATGGGTTAGTTTAAAGTAGAAATTAAGGTTTAGTTAGTTGTTAAACTGATAAATTGATTATTGAATTTGATAGAGTATGTATAATCATAACTATGGTGTTTTGAAATTTTTGTTTTGATTGAAAAACAAAATCACAGTGTTGATTTTCATTGAAAACATCAAACAAATGGAGCTTTTGCCAAAAATATTGAAATTGGGTGTTGTAAATTTGATGTTTATGCTATTTTATGGGTAGAAACATGTTAGAAGTCTGCACAATATGTTTACATGAAGTCTATGTGTAAATTACATGTTAATTAGTCTATTAGATTGGAGCTTGTAGGGCAATTTGGCTTTTGTTCATACTGTTGCCGAGCTTGGTCGCCAGATTCTGGAGTCTGGCGCTGCGACGCGGCCCAACAGTACGTTCGTGGCGCCGCAGCACAGCTTCGTAGATTATTTACCGCGCCGCAACGCCATCACCACGCCGCAGTGCGACCCACAGTGTAAACTGTGGCGCCGCGGCACGAGTTAGCAGAATGGTCTGACAGTGTACTTTTTGTACACGGAATTTTAAGAAAAGTTATGTGATGATAGTAGGACTATAAAATGTTGATTTTAGTATTTCTATACTATGAATAATTATGTTATTAAAAATTAACTTGTGTTATAACTTGATTATGTGATTAAATAATCAAACCTACATGATGAATGTATTAGTTATGTGATAATGACTAACTATGTCATGATGACATATGTATATAGGATATTGTGATTCAAATTGTTCGGTTTAATCTACGAACAAGGCAAGTTTTCTAATATGTTATCTTGTTAATTCAATTACTGTTTTCAATTCGATTACAATATAATGATGTAAGTTATTCTGGAGCAAGTTATTCTTGTATTTAACTTGTTGATTAGCATGCACAACTATATATACTAATGTCGATCATTTCTATCGTTCAAATTGCTATGCATGCTTAGTTTTCAATTCTAATTAACCTTGGCTTAGTATTGTTCAAGCAAGGTATGTTATAGGTATTCAAATTGTATGCTATTAGATTATTCCTAAAGAATGACTTTAGTCTACTCTGATTGATTCAATCACGATTACTCTATAGTATAGTGTTATTGGTTTTATTCAACTACTCCTTAGTTGATGTTCGTTGAATTCTAAATTACCTTGAAAGCTTATCCAAACCAAACTTCCTTTGGTGCGGACTTGTACTCTGAATACTGAGATGAACAACCATATTGTTATGATTAGGGGTTAACTTACGCATAGCGTTAAAATGTTTGTGCACAATACATTGTACGAAGGGCTGATCCCCCTAAGTACAATGTCCTTATAGTCTTATGACTATTAAAGTTGGAGTTGAAAGATTACTTGCAACTTTGGACGTAGTTCATGGTCTTACGACCCTCAGTGATGTATATTTTTCATATTTTGGGATTTCAGTTGCTGATTATTATTGATAGAGTACTATTCACAAATAATATTACAAAATCACAATAATGACAACCAGGTCGTTCTCAAGAAAGAGGGGGCCTTCCGGTAAAGATTTTTTCTTACTGGCCCGCAATTAAATAACCTCTCCTAGACAGAACTTCCTTAGATATTGTCAATAATGCTATCTAATAATATTATTCAAATAATATAAATTATTGATCTGATAATTTGAAATACTGTGCAATGACAATTATTGAAACAACAATAATATAAAATAATGTACAATACCGTATGCTGCTGTGCAACAACGCATATTAATTTACTTTAACTACCGGGTATTTTAACAGTGTTAACGGTAACAACTACGCCGTTATTTTTTAAAAAAACTCATTATTGTCGTTTTCTTCATTCGATAATTTTTCGTTACGAGGCCCACAAATGGCTGCGCCGTCGTAAGAATATTCCACGACCAAACAAATATTCCCCGACAATAATGAATATTTTATAACCACTTGCTTATTTTGAAAAATTTATATATTGCCTTAACTTTAAACTTTTATCAGTTTAACTATTTACTAAATAGAAAAATTGAATACTTTTATTTCATAAAATTCGTGGTCTTACAATCTCCCCTCTTTATAAATTTTCGTCCCCGAAATTTACGTACATGGTATTTCGAAGAGTTGAGAATACCTTGCTTTCATTTCAGATTCCATCTTCTCATGATTTCTCCAATGCTCATCTCCTGTATTTCAGATATCATTCTAGAATACAGCTTTAAAACAAAGCTAGTGAAGGATATTACTCGTCTCTTCCCTCCTAGTTCTAATCCCGGATCTCTGCCAGAGATCATATCCCTAAACTCTGATTCTAACTGTGACTCATGTCCCAACCGTGGACAACACCTCACAGTGATACCTATCAGTTTGCCACCGCAGAACGGCGTCCCCTACGGAGAGTCTGGCTTCGGTGCATCCCCCATCAACAGGATGTCACCAGATAGAGGTTCGAAGCTCTTTACATATGGCTCTGATACCAACTGTGATGCCCCCAAAATAGGTTCATTCCACCTAACCCATTCTGAGTCGCCAAATACATGGTACAGAAAATAACTACAACTTTATTATTACAATTGTCGTGCAAAATACGACAACACATATACTGTGATTTTAAATACAAATATATACCAACTGTGACTCTTATCCTAACCTTGGATAGCACGTCACAATGACACCTTATATAAAGGTACAAGTCAATAACTATTTTAGAAATTAAAATCTTTGAAAAATGCTCAAGAAAACCTTCGTACATGGGAGGCCATGCATCTAAGTTATAATAGATATCATATGATTGGAGAATTATCCTTGGTTGACCCAATAGACACCAAAGAAAAACGAGAAGATTACTATCATGTTCTTTCCAATGGTGAGTCTTCTCTTGATATATAATTATCTCCATTGTCTCCAATTGAGAATTATATTTCAACCAAAACCAAAGATTATATAAGTAGTGCTTGTAGATATACTCAGCAAATGGATGTGCACAATCCTGTCTTATGATAACACGAAGTTGTATGTCATTAGACATCTTGTATGATAGTGGCAAAATACCCTTCCAAAGTTATGTTCGCCTCACCCTATTTGATTCACCAAATATAACTATTAAATGACATATAAAATACAACACACTTATCTAAAGTTCTCAATAAAATTATTTTCATATTGTTTTAGGGGAAACCTCAACAGCTATCGACCACCGTTCTATTCCCTTGTTACCCTTGCTCAACCCAGCTATACTCTTATCACCTGAAAGGAATTATGAAATAAAAGGGTGAGCACAACTAGCTCAGTAAAGAATATCATGACTGCAGATAATTAAATTATCAATAGCCTTCATCAGTAATGAATCAGAGATTTAGAACATATGGTAGATGAATAAACTTTTCAACCATAGTTGCAGCGGAACGAGCAATCCATTAGAAGAGTCAAATAGACCATAAAGTCTATTATTTTCTCCATGTTAAAAGTCCACCAATAATGATTTATCCCTGTAACATCAATCAACAGGTCCTGTCCACAATCATGTGAATAACTCATAGTCATAATTGTAGTTCTAAATTTCTCTTCGCACCCAGGACGAGGATAATTTTCATCACCTGTCTTTACCTAAAACATCAAAGATCATGGTTATACCAAATCACGGTTCCTATTCATAATCATACTAATAAATTCATCTTTGCACTACAGGCCAAAGATATTCATCAACAGTTCATCTTTGCACTACATGCCAAAGATATTCAACAACATGTCATATTTGCACTACATGCCAAAGATATTAATATCTCAAAGAAATATATAATCATTTCAGAATTTATATAAACAATAACTATAACCATGTTGATCAATTCACCTTCGCACTTAAGTTAAATATATTCAATTATAAATTCAATGGTCATGATCATACCAGTCAACAATTCATCTTTGCACTACTGGCCAAAGAGAACCCATAGTCACGATCATACCAATAATCTACCCATCTTTACACTCAAGTCAATGAGAAATTTCATCACCTGGATTATAAAAATGTTATATATGATAATAAAAATAATATAATCAAAACATGGATTTAATTTCAAGAGTAAGATTCATAAAACAACGATAATTTGGTCAGAAAAAGAAACTAATTTTGTCGTGAATAGCCTGTGAATAGTAACTCGTGAATAGTAACTCATGAATAGTAACTCGTGAATAGTAACTTGTGAATAGTAACTCATGAATAGTAACATATATTCGTACATAGTACCGTATACGTAAATAATGCCGTATATGTAAATAGTTTCATATACATGAATAGTGATGTATACGTGAATAGTGTCATATACGTGAATAGTAACCCCAACACGAAAAGGTAAAAATTTTACAATAAAATTCATATCAATATTTCGGTATAATGATATTAAAAGAAATAACATCATTTACGAAAGAAATAGCATCCCTTACAATCCCTTACCTCAAAAGAACAGTACTTCTGACTGGAATATCGGATATAATGCTGAAGGAAACTTGCACCGTATAACAACACTCAAGATATCTAAATACTCACAAAACTACGCTCGATAATATAGAGAGAGAAAACTTTAGTTTCTGGTGTGATTTTCAATTCTAACCTAAGCACCCTATTTATAGGAAAATGCTTAGAACACCAAAGTAAAAAATTTAATAAAATATTAATATTTATAAAAAAATCATACGCACACTTGGAAAATCAAATTTCAGAATTTTACACATGCAAGTAGGGCCCACCAACATGAAAAACATGTTTTAAACATTTTTTGTAACAAAATCAATTCAGACCCAATATTCCGGAACTTCAATAAGTCATAATAAATAGACATTTTATCAGAAAAATTTGAATCTTATGTCCATTTTATAGGAAATTTAATTCTCTACAACTTTGTAGATTTAAGTTTTTTCAAATTCTAAACAGAAATTGACCGAAATTCACATACGGACGCTTTTGCAGGCTATAATTAAATTTCAGTCAAAAATGGGGTCCATCAACTTGTTTAACATGTGTTTAGCATTTATTGTAACAAAAATACTCTTCTTTCTCATTTATTCATCAATCACACATTCATTATAAAAATATCACCATTATTATATTATCGCATTATACATTTATAATGTAATATAATAATATATTTGAATGAATTATTTTATCAGAAAAGATAAAATATCAATTTTCAACAATTGTCACTTTTCTAAAAATTCCTCCATTTATATCCACATAAAATAAATATTTTCCTTATTATATAAATCAATAATTAATTATTCACAAATAATATTACAAAATCACAATAATGACAACCAGGTCGTTCCCAAGAAAGAGGGGACCTTCCGATAAAGATTTTTTCTTACTGGCCCGCAATTAAATAACCTCTCCTAAACAGAACTTCCTTAGATATTGTCAATAATGCTATCTAATAATATTATTCAAATAATATAAATTATTGATCTGATAATTTGAAATATTGTGTAATGACAATTATTGAAACAACAATAATAAAAAATAATGTGCAATACCGTGTGCTACTGTGCAACAACGCATATTACTTTACTTTAACCACCGGGTATTTCAACAGTGTTAACGGTAACAACTACGCCGTTATTTTTAAAAAAAAACTCATTATTGTCGTTTTTCTTCATTCGATAATTTTTCGTTATGGGGCCCACAAATGGTTGTGCCGTTGTAAGAATATTCCACGAGCAAACGAATATTCCCCGACAACAATGAGTATTTTATAACCACTTGCTTATTTTGAAAAATTTACATATATCACCCTTAACTTTAAACTTTTATCAATTTAACTATTTACTAAATAGAAAAATTGAATACTTTTATTTCATAAAATTCGGGGTCTTACAATCACCCCTCTTTATGAAATTTCGTCACCGAAATTTACGTACCTGGTATTTTAAAGATTTGAGAATACCTTGCTTTCATTTCAGATTCCATCTTCCCTGTACTCATGATTTCTCCATTGCTCATCTCCTGTATTTCAGATATCATTCTAGAATACAGCTTTAAAACAAAGATTAATTGACATATCACAATTTGTTAACATAAGTAAAAAAATTCAGCTTAGGTAGGACACACACTAGCGAATGATATTACTCGTCTCTTCCCTCCTAGTTCTAATCTCGGATCTCTGCCAGAGATCATATCCCTAAGCTCTAATACCAATTGTGACACATGTCCCAACCGTGGACAGCACCTCACAGTGATACCTATCAGTTTGCCACCGCAGAACGGCGTCCCCTACGAAGAGTCTGGCTTCGGTGCATCCCCCATCAACAGGAAGTCACCAGATAGAGGTTCGAAGCTCTTTACATATGGCTCTGATACCAACTGTGATGCCCCCAAAATAGGTTCAATCCACCCAACCCATTCTAAGTCGCCAAATACATGGTACAGAAAACAACTACAACTTTATTATTACAATTATCGTGCAAAATACGATAACACATATACTGTGATTTTAAATACAAATATATACCAACTGTGACTCTTATCCTAACCTTGGATAGCACGTCACAATGACACCTTATATAAAGGTACAGTTAATAACTATTTTAGAAATTAAAATATTTGAAAAATGCTCAAGAAAACCTTCGTACACGGGAGGCCATGCATCTAAGTTATAATTGATATCATATGACTGGAGAATTATCCTTGGCTGACCCAATAGACCCCAAAGAAAAATGAGAAGATTACTATCATGTTCTTTCCAATGGTGAGTCTTCTCTTGACATATAATTATCTCTATTGTATCCAATTGAGAATTATATTTCAACCAAACTCCAAGATTAAATAGGTAGTGCTCGTAGATATACTCAGTAAATGGATGTGCACAATCCTGTCTTATGATAACACGAAGTTGTATGTCATTAAACATCTTGTATAAAGTGGCAAAACACCCTTCTAAAGTTGGGTTCGCCTCACCCTATTTGATTCACCAAATATAACTATTAAATGACGTATAAAATACAACACACTTATCTAAAGTTCTCAATAAAATTATTTTCATACTGTTTTAGGGGAATCCTGAACAGCTATCGTCCACTGTTCTATTTCCTTGTTACCCTCGCTCGACCCAGCTATACTCTTATCACCTGAAAGGAATTGTGAAATAAAAGAGTGAGCACAACTAGCTCAATAAAGAATATCATGACTAAAGATAATTAAATTATTAATGGCCTTCATTAGTAATGAATCAGAGATTTAGAACATATGGTAGATGAATAAACTTTTCAACCATAGTTGCAGCGGAACGAGCAATCTATTAGAAGAGTCAAATAGACCATAAAGTTTATTATCATCTCCATGTTAAAAGTCCACCAATAATGTTTTATCCCTGTAACATCAATCAATAGTTCATGTCCACAATCATGTGAATAACTCATAGTCATAATTGTGGTTCTAAATTTCTCTTCGCACCCATGACGAAGATAATTTCATCATCTGTCTTTACATGAAATATCAAAGATCATGGTTATACCAAATCACAGTTCCTATTCATAATCATATTAATAAATTCATCTTTGCACTATGGGCCAAAGATATTCATCAACAGTTCATCTTTGCACTACAGACTAAAGATATTCAACAACAGGTCATCTTTGCATTACGGGCCAAAGATATTAATATCTCAAAGAAATATATAATCATTTCAGAATTTATATAAACAATAATTATAACTATGCTGATAAATTCACCTTTGCACTTAAGTTAAAGATATTCAATAATAAATTCAATGGTCATGATCATATCAGTCAACAATTCATCTTTACACTACTAGCCAAAGAGAATCCATAGTCACGATCATACCAATAATCTACCCATCTTTACACTCAAGTCAAAGAGAAATTTCATCACCAGGATTATAAAAATATTATATATCATAATAAAAATAATATGATCAAAATATGGATTTAATTTCAAGAGTAAGATTCATAAATCAACGATAATTTGGTCAGAAAAAGAAATCAATTTTGTCGTGAATAGTACCCCGTGAATAGTAACTCGTGAATAGTAACTCGTATTCGTACATAGTACCGTTACGTAAATAATGTCGTATACGTAAATAATGTCGTATACAGAATAGTGCTGTATACGTGAATAGTGTTGTATACATGAATAGTAACCCCGACATGAAAAGGTAAAAATTTCACAATAAAATTCATATCAATAATTTGGTATAATGATATTAAAAAAAGTAACATCATTTTAGCATCCTTTACCATCACTTACAATCCCCTACCTCAAAAGAACAGTACTTCTGACTGAAATATCGAATATAACGCTGAAGGAAACTTGCACCGTATAGCAACACTCAAGATATCTAAATACTCAAAAAAATACGCTCGATAATATAGAGAGAGAAAACTTCAGTTTTTGCTGTGATTTTTAATTCTAACCTAAGCACCCTATTTATAGGAAAATACTTAGAACACCAAAGCAGAAAATTTAATAAAATATTAATATTTATAAAAAATGATACACACACTTGGAAAATCTGTTTTCATAATTTTACACATGCAAGTAGGGCCCACCAACATGAAAAACGTGTTTTAAACATTTTTTGTAACAAAATCAATTCAGACCCAATATTCTGGAATTTCAACAATTCATAATAAATAGCCCTTTTATCAGAAAAATTCGAATCTTATGTTCATTCCATAGGAAATTTAATTCTCTATAACTTTGTAGATATAAGTTTTTCTAAATTCTAAACAGAAATTGACCGAAATCCATATACGGACAATTTTGCAGGCTATAATCAAATTTCAGTCAAAAATGGTGTGAGACCCCGAATTTTATGAAATAAAAGTATTTAATTTTTCTATTTTAGTAAATGGTTAAATTGATAAAAGGTTAAAGTTAAGGGTGATATGTGAAAAATTTTCAAAGTAGACAAGTTGTCATAAAATACCCAGTTACTATTCACTCTAGTATTAATCACTCGAGTATTTGGGACACTTTTTGTGTCAGAGTTACTATTCACGGGTTACTATTCACCCAAATTACTATTCACTTTAGTATTGTTCACTCGAGTATTTGGGACACTTTTTGTGTCGAATTTACTATTCACGAGTTACTATTCACGAGTTACTATTCACGAGTTAATATTCATGAGTTACTATTCACGAGTTACTATTCACCCGGACAATATATTTATTTTCGGTCCAAATTATTTTTGGGTACAATATTATTCCATGAGGAAATGTGTTAATTTTTCAGACCGTTGGTTGAAATTATATTAGTAAATCAATAATTCATTTAAATATATTATTATAATATTATATTATAGTAGTATAATGTGATTATATGATAGTATGTTTTTTTATAATTTGAATGGTAACATTATTATAGTAAATTCATGGTATACAAGTAAAATGAGGTGAAAGAGAACAATTTGAATTTGAATTCTGATGATGTAAGCGATGATGTCATCGGAACGATGAGGTAAGCAATGATGTCATCAGAAGGATGATGTAAGCAATGATGTCATTAGGTCGATGATGTATGCAATGATGTCATCTGATCGATGATGTAAGCGATGATGTCATAAATTATGGCGAAAAGACTATTTTACCCTTACTCTACCAAGCTTATAAATAGAAGCTCATTCCTTCATTATTTCTTACGAATTCATTGAAACTCTAGAGAGATAAAATCTAGAGAGAATTCTTATTCTATAATCTTGAGAGTATTTCTTTAAAGTTTAAGAAAGCTTTGAGCGTAGTATAAGTTTCCTTCTAGTATATCATCGCCCTACTAGTTGGAATACTTTTTTTTTAAAGGTAAAGGGATATTATTATAGTAAAGGGATATTATTATAGTAAAGGGATATTGTTATAGTAAGGGGTGTTATTCTTTCTTATTCATGAAGAGAACTGTTGTTATTCCATTGCATATTATTCTGTTGGAATAACCTGTATACGCGGTCTACCCTATACTTGGTGATCTTCTTTTATTCTTCCGTATTTATCATTCTGTCAGAATATCATGTCGGTGTGAATTTCACCTGACCTGGTTCCATTACTTATTATTTCGTATTTACGATTCTGTTGGAATATCCTGTCTGTGTGTTTTACACCGGACCTGGTTCCGTCTTTATTATTCTGTATTTATTATTCTGTTGAGAATAACCTGTCTGTGCGGTTTCTATCGCATGCATGGTGAATCCTTCTGTTATTCCATTCTTATTATTCTGTTGGAATAACCTGTCTATGTGAATACCACATGCATGGTGAATGATCCTTTACATTCATTCCTTATTAAATTATGGAAATAATCTGTTTAAGTGGATTACCGCATGGCGGTGAAAATTCATTTGCAGTTTCATATATTCTTTATTATACGGTTGGTTATTGGTTTTACAGTTGTATGTCTTTGACCCTAGTGAAACGATGATATGTTGTTGAATATCTTTGGCTTACGTGCAAAGATGAATTGTTAATTGATAGCTTTGGCCCGTAGTGCAAAGATGGACAGGTGTATGACATGATCATGACCACTGGTGATACTAATGAATATCCTTGGCCGTAGTGCAGGGATGATTCGATGATGAGAATTATTTATCTAGCTGAGTCTCAGCGATGGCTTTTATAGTTGAACATCTTTGGCACGTAGTGCAAAGGTAGACAACTGATTGGTATGATCATTGTTATTATATCTGAATATCTTTAGCCTTTGGGGTAATGATATTGAGTAAACGTTCTATTAAGCCTTTGTGGCAAGAAGGAATTGTTAATTCACATTATTATAAATATGAATTGTGAATTTAACTAACATCTTTGGTGGTTCAGGTGAAGACACGTGATGAAAGTTCTATTTGTCTTGAGTATAACAAAGAACTGTTGATTAGTATTACAGGAATAAAATATCAACGATGAACTTTTAATTTAGAGGAGACAGTAGACATTATATTCTACTTGACTCTTCCAATGGATTGTTAATTCCGCTGCAATTATGGTTGAAAAGTTTTATTATCTACCATATGTTCTAAATCTATGATTTATTATTGATGAAAACTATTGATAATGTAGTTATCTTTAGTCATGATATTCTTTACTGGGCTAGTTGTGCTCACCCTTTCTTTCACTGTTCTCTTCAGGAAATGAGAACGTAGCTGGGTCGAGCGGGGATAACAGGGAAATAGTGTGATGGTCCGAGACTGTCGAAGTTTCTCAATACATTATAAAACGGCATGACATGCAACTGATAATTGTATTGAGGACCAAGGATGTGGGTGTCATATTTTATACGTCACGTAATATTTAATTTTGGTGAACTATAATAGGGTGAAGTGAACCCGACTTTGGAAGCGTTATTTGCTGCTGTATTATATACGGCATTGTAATAATTTGAGTTTGGATACTGTCTATGAGACTATATTGTATTAAAACTCACAGTTAACTGTGGTCGTATTCTTTACGACAGTTCAACAGTTGTATAAATGAAGTTGGTATTTAATTTTTATAGTGTGATATCTGGCGACTCAGAATGGGTCGTGTGGACCTATTTTGGGGGCGTCACAAATGGAGCCCATCAACGTGTTTAACATGTGTTTAGCATTTATTGTAACAAAAATACTCTTCCTCCTCATTTATTCATATATCACACATTCATTATAAAAATATCACCATTATAATATTATTATATTATCGCATTATACATTTATAATGTAATATAATAATATATTTGAATGAATTATTTTATCAGAAAAGATAAAATATCAATTTTCAACAATTGTCACTTTTCTAAAAATTTCTCCATTTATATCCACATAAAATAAATATTTTCCTTATCATATAAATCAATAATTAATTATTCACAAATAATATTACAGAATCACAACAATAACAACCAGGTCGTTCCTAGGAAAGAGGGGGCCTTCCGGTAAAGATTTCTCCTTACTGGCTCGTAATTAAATAACCTCTCCTAGACAGAACTTCCTTAGACATTGCTAATAATGCTATCTAATAATATTATTTAAATATTATAAATTATTGATCTAATAATTTGAAATATTGTGTAATAATAATTATTGAAACAACAATTATATAAAATAATATGCAATACCGGGTGCTACTGTGCAACAACGCGTATTACTTTAGTTTAACCACCGGGTATTTCAACAGTGTTAATGATAACAACTACGCCGTTATTTTTAAAAAAAGCTCATTATTGTCGTTTTCTTCATTCGACAATTTTCCGTTACGGGGCCTACAAATGGCTGCGCCGTTGTAATAATATTTCACGACCAAACGAATATTCTCCTACCACAATGAGTATTTTATAACCACTTGCTTATTTTAAAAAATTTACATATATCACCCTTAACTTTAAACTTTTATCAATTTAACTATTTACTAAATAGAAAAATTGAATACTTTTATTTCATAAAATTCGGGGTCTTACACCAGAGTTATCTCCGGGGTTGAACTGAGTATCCCGGGGTTTTCTTTGGGGTTGGAACTGACTTTTTCAGGGTTATTTCCAGAACTTGGACTGGATTCCTCGGGGTTATCTCCGAAGTTAAAACTGAATATCCCTGGGTTATCTCCGAAATTACAACTGAGTCTCTCGAGATTATCTCCGATATTGAAAATTGGACCTCCCGGGGTTATCTCTAGGGTTGAAGCTGAGATGACTTTCAGGGTTATCTCTGGAAGACGATTATGCTCTCTTATAGGGTTAATAACAAGAACACAAAATTTCGAGTGTCTACACTACCTACCTTTTTGTAGGCAAGATTGGTCGTATTACCAATTCAAAATCTCGGAAGGCACAAAGCCCATCCACCGGCATGGCTGAAAGTGCCATTTCTGATACTGGTTTTCTATCTTGAGAGGAATTCGAGGGACTAAAAAATCAAATAGCAGAGTTAGCTATCCTACTGAAAGAACAAAGTAAAAGCACTCAGGGAGAAAAGATGCCCCTTCAACCAGAGTCCTCCGTACAGGGTGGCAGTCAAAGTTCTGACAAAAAGGTGAAAATAAAGATACATGAACCTCACTCCAGTTAAACTAGAGATATAAGAAAGAAAGTCCAGCAAATGGAGGAAACCATCAGGACCATAAAGGGGACAGGAACTTATGGGAATGTTACCTATTCAAATCTCTGCAAATTCCCAGGAGCTCGATATCCTAATAAATTTTAAGTTCAGGATTTTGAGACGTACAACGGGTTAGAAGACCCTTATACCCATTTGAAAATATATATCAGAGAACTCAGATCCTATGTAGAGGATGAGAAGCTGAGATACAGCTATTTCAGAAAAGTCTGACTGAAGAAGCCAGCGAAAGTAGTATGCACACAAGCCAATCATGTTAATGATAAAGCATATAATTTATAACATTCTTATTCGTTTAATAATAAAATTATTCATTTACTAAAGGTTTTAATTTATCTACATAGTGTTGTTTTAATAATATGTGATAACCTCATAGTTTTAAGCAATGCTTTTAAAATCATGATAAGATCATATTAATGAGATCTAAATTCTTAGATAACTTAAAAACTAAAATGTTCTTAATTGATGGATTACTAAAAAGGGAATTTGTGAATTCGGATAGATTGGTTCATATGTTACTTGCTCATTGGATGAGGATGATTGATCTCATGATCATTTGTGTGAAGACACTAAAGCAAGTATGTATGTGCTTATTGGAGAATAAGTTTACTGAACGTGGCTCGTTAAGGAATACCTAATGGAGTTTTACTTTCCTGTCAATAGGAATTCCTGAAGTGATAGTAGTATAAGTGATCCTTGGACTTGATATCATCATAGTATCTTGTGTATGATGAGTTATACTTTGACTTATTCCTTAAGACCCTTAGGGTATATCAAATGGTATGCTTAGAGAAGAGAATCTCTTATGTGATTCGATAAATGACAAGCAGTAGTCCTCGGCCAAGACAGAATGAAATTAGAAAGGAGTTTCTAATTTGCATTAATTAGAGTTGTGCATTTAAGAATCGAGATATATATAATTAAATAAAATAAGACTTGACAATAATTTAATGTCTTATATTTAATTGGGACATTGTAAGGTGGAAGGATTGAATTGTACGGTAACTATTTACTCAAAGGTTATTTTATGATTAATGTTGAAACCTATATTATCTAGAAAGTCGTTGATCACTAAGGAGGTTTATCCTTATTGTAGAATAAATGTTATTTATTTAAATAAATTATTAAATTAATTTATTTATTTAAATAAGATTAGAATTATTCTAATTGATTTATTCACAACCGGTTTAATATAGAGAACCTAAAGAGTCACACAACAAAAGGAAAAATATTTATTTAAGAAGCAAATGGCATAATCGTAATAATAAGTTAATCTATGGTGATATAATAAATTAAATAGTTTAATATTTATTATTTAATATTTTGAAAATATTAAATATAAATTAATAAGAGGAGTCTTATTATTATTATTATTACTATTATTATTAATTAATTTCTAAAGGAGTTTGTGAATTAATTAATAAAAATACTCTCATATATTCTTAATAGGATTATGAGGCTAATTAATTAAAAGAGTTTAATTAATTATTCCTAATAAGTTTGAGAGCCTAATTACTTAAAAAAAACTCAATTTCTTAATTATTAAGGAGGGTTGCCTACATCTATAAATAAGAGGTGTCTTATTATAGGTGAGGAGTTGATGTTTTCACAAGACACGTGAATAATTTTTCTAAGAGTTGGGAGAGTACATATTTTTTATAGAGATAGAAAAACTAGGGTTTTACCGAACACCAATCTTCTTGAATATTTCTTCTTCCTTGGTGGATCACCTCTAGAGGCCAAACACTTGGGTGGCTAACGTTGATCAAATAAAGGAATCAAACCCGATGGATTCAAGTTGAACGCGAAAAGGATTTAGAGGTGAATTTGCACCTGAGGAAGCTCGAATCTTCAAGGGTATAATTCTTGTTCTTCATCTTTTCGTTTAATTAATAATTGTGCATAATGTTATTTTAGTAATCCTCACTATTTTGTAAAATAGTGTGACAATAATTATAATGAGGATTTTATTTGAGTTTAGATATTGTCTACTAGACAATATCTGTATTAAAACTCACAACGTATATTTTGTCGTATTTTACACAAAAAATTAATAGTTGTATAAATGAAATTTATATTTGAATTCTGTACCATGTATTTAGCGACTCAGAATGGGTTGTATGGACCTATTCTGGGGGCGTCACAGTTGGTATCAGAGCTTAGGGATATGATCTCTGGCGGAGATCTGAGGTTAGAACTAGGAGGGGAGAGTCGAATAAATTCTTCGCTAGTGTGTCCTACCTAAGCTTATTTGTTATTTAATTGGTCGATCAGAATATAGGGATAATATGTGTCATATCAATTTCTTTAATTAACCCTTATTTTGTGGCAGTATTTGAGAATGTCATCTGAAAATTTTGAGATAAGCTGTGACACCCCTAAATCCAGGTACTCAAACTTCCCTCAGATTTGGTGTTCACTCAACAGTATAATTAACATCTAACTACCCATAATAATGATAACAATAAAATTGACATAGAAATCCTCTCAATGTAGGGTTACAACATCTAAAACGAATAAATCCCAGGTTATCTAACCTTAATACGTCATATGCGGAAACATCATAAACAATAAGTCTTAAACATCACATCATAAGTCTTAATATAAATATTCTCGAATATTAAATAAGTCTTCATCATTTGTTTGCTTTTCCCTTGCCCTTACTTGTGGATGGCTCATCAACTCTTTCAATCTTAGTTGCAATGTTATTATCCAAGAGTGAGCAATAATTGCCCACAAGTTTAACAATAGAATGATAATAATAACATGCGAATAAACAATGGATACTGAACCAAAAGAAGTCTTGATTTTTGAATCAAGATTAGAACATGAATCAAAAGTACATCTGAGGGTCATAAGACCATGAACTATGTCTCAGGTTATCAAGTATTTCTACTTTAAACCTTTAACAGTCGTAAGACTATATGTACCTAACTTCTCTTACTTAGAGGGATCAGCCCTATGTACCATGTATGTGCACAACATCTTAACTTTATCGCGTAATATAATCCCCTATAGCAGAGTTGTTCCTCTCAGCTTTTACATTAGAGTCTGCACCAAAGGAAGTTTGGTTTGGATTGATCTCTAAGATAATTTAGAGTTCAATAATCATCAACTAAGGATTAGTTGAATTAAAAAGGAATCACTATCTATTCAAGGTTTCAATGAAATATCGAAATCAATAATCAAATCAAAGATTGAATCTCAACTCTATATAATTGACTGAAAAGATTGGATCTCAATTCTACACAATTGAATGAACTTTGTACAATAGAAGTAATACTTCAAAAGAATTAGACCATTTCATTTAGAATCATGAACTTGAATAATTAAGCTTTGAACAGCTCGAAATAAGAATACGAAGCTTGGTCAATGATAATAGATTTAAGAACTTGCTCAATGTAAGAATAGGGTTTGGAAACTTGCCTAGTGCGTAGGCTAAACAATTACTACTCACGTTCATCGCAAGTCCTACACACATACTATATGTATTCATGACATTCATTAGTTACATTAATACTAACCTTATAGGTTTAGTTCCCTCTTTTAATACAACTTGTTAACTTGGTTTAAATTCTACTCATTACCATCATTCACATATACATGACTGAAATCTCAAATCATTAAGTTTAAACAACATCATATCATCTCATGGACATCATTTTTTAACGTGGTTTAACAAGTTATAAAACATAGCAGTTATAAGGTCACAAGACCTTTTCTAATTTATTTTTATAATTCTTTTATTATATGGTCCATTAGTCACACTTTCACTTAATTATTTAATATAAACTCCTCTTTATTTAACAAATCATTACCCTTCTAATTTAATTACTTAATTAAATTAGAATATTTTTATTCTCTCACTATTATTACACTCGAATAAATTATTCCATAATAATTTCCATCGAATATTTATTTTATTCTATAAATATTTCAACTAAAATATTTATTTTATTTGATAAATATTTTAATAATAATTTTCATCGAATATTTATTTTATTCCATAAATATTTCAACTAAAATATTCATTTTATTTGACGGAGTCATAAGGTTTACACACTTTCTTTGGCAATCAATTATTGCCCCATAATTGAATAGCCAATCCATTCCCAGAATGACGTCAAATTCCCCAAGTTTAATCGAGAATTAGATCTACCATCATTTCGTGACCCTTAATGTCCACCCTACAGTTCTTATGTACAAAGCTAACAGGAATCACTTCCCTATTCGCAATCTCTATGTTCAAAGGGTATTCTAATTCCTCTTTGGGCAAATTTAAATTCTTAGCAAAATCGTCTGATATAAATAAACAAGTAGCACCTGAATCAAATAATACGTAGGCATTAACATTATTGTTCGAAATGATACCTGACACCACATCTTGGGACTGCACAGCATCCAGCGCAATCATGTTGAAAGTTCTGGCAGTGGGTTGGTTTGGCAGCGTCGATCCAATGATAGTAAGAGTGCTACCACCGCTGTTTCCCTTACTTCCACCCGCTCCTGCTCCTCCTGCTGCCTTCTTGGGACAATCCCTAGCCAAATGATCCCTTGACCCGTAAGTGAAACAAGCCCCCTTTTTAGGTTAGGGCAATTTCGTGCTATGTGGCCCTCCTTACCATAATTGCAGCAAACCCTCTTCCCCTTCATGCATATCCCCAGGTGATTCTTTCCATAGGTAGGACAAGCCTCCACCTTCTTCTTTTGACTTCCTTGCTGATTCCCGGTAGACATATTCTCATTCCACTTCCTCTTCTGACTATGACCACTACCACTATTGCTGCCACTAGCTTTGTTATTCTCACCTTCATTCTTCTTCTTCTTCTGTTCCTGATTGTACCTACTCAGGGCATCACTTCCACCTTCTGTAATAATGGCCTTCTCCAACATTCCCGTAAAAGTGTTCAATTGGAACATTGACACTTTTGTGTACAACCAAGGTTTCAACCCTTGTTCAAACCTCCTAGCTTTCCTCTCATCCGTATTCACCTGATAAGTTGCGAACCTAGCCAACTCGCTGAATTTTGCGGCATATTCTGGCACCATCATATTACCCTGCATCAATTCCAAAAACTGAACCTCCATCTAGTTCTGAGAGCTCGTTGGGAAGTACATCTCAGAGAACATCTCTTTGAACCTATCCCATGTGATCACACCTGGTCCTCCTCTAACCTTGTTCGCCTGCCACCAGTAACTAGCCTCTGATTTCAGTGTAAATGTTGCAAAGGCCATCTTCTAATCGTTGTTGACCCTAGCAACGTTAAATACCTTCTCCATCTCCATAATCCAGCTCTGAGCTTCGACTAGATTCATGGATCCCCTAAATTCTGGTGGACCTACCGCCTTAAAATCCTTAAATGAGGCAGCTTGAGCTTGCGGTTGATTCGCAAGTGCTCCTGTTAATAGGTTTACCAACTACTAAACAGGATTGGTGTTGGCATTGTCATTGTTGTTGTTGTTGTTGTTAATGTTCGTGGATCCTTCCTAAGCTTATTGACGTGATGGGCGTCTTCTTGGCGGCATTTTCTGTTTAAGATATACGCTTATTAGATCATTACTCAATCTCTTAAGTATTTAAGACTTAACTTAAACATTTTTAGATTATCACTTAACACATAACATCTTGAATAAACATTGATATTTTATTCATTAATAACTTTTAAAACATGGAAAGATAGCATCACTACTATTTACATCAACTTTCCCGAGATAAAGAATCTTAAGGATTAAATCATCATATTCCATTACTTATATTCACACTGGAATTTACATCATTAATTACCATAGATATTCACATAACTCATATTGTTCGTATCACGGCCTACTAAGACGTCAAATAGCTTCTCTGCGCTCTTCTTCCATGATACAAAACATCGTCCTACGATCCAACATGCACCAAGGTAAGTCCTCAAACTAGAATGGATAGTACATAACTCGGTCCTGAGCTTTATTCATCGCAGTGTGGAATGCACATTCCATCTCCCCCATCTTGGCCTTCTTTGCCTGCACCTCTTCGTCGGCTACATCTGTACACTGGGAAACCTCCTCATAAGTGTGACGCCCCTAAAATAGGTATACATCACCTATTCTGAGTCGCCAAATACATGGTACAAAATTCAAATACAACTTAATTATACAACAGTCGTGTAAAATACGACTAAACATATGTTGTGAGTTTTAATACAAATATTGTCAGATAGATAATATACAAACTCAATGAGGTCCGCATTACATTTATTATCACACTACTACATAGAATAGTAAGGACAACTAATGCTATCGTCTGATCCATCATTCCGTTTCCCGACTCGTCCCAACTATATTCTCATTTCCTGAAGAGAACAGTGAAAGAAAGGGTGAGCTCAATTAGCCCAGTAAGAAATATTATGACTAAGATAATGTAAAATAAATTATCATTAGTCTTTAACAATGTTAAACTGATAAAATACAATAGACATCAAGTTTAACTGTAGCGGATCAAGCAATCCATTAAAAGAGTCAAGTAGAGAATAAAATCTACTATCTTTTATGATTTAAAAGGTTTTTCATGACTTTTATCGCTGAGACTCAGCTTAATAAATAATCCACATCGTCGAATCACCCCTGCACTACGGCCAAGGATACTCTTTAGTATCACGACCACGAATTATCCATGCACTACGGCTAAAGATAATCAAGTTTTCATCAGCGGTCCTGATCATGCCATAAAATAATTCATCTTTGCACTACGGCCAAAGAGAATCCATAGCCATAATCATACCAAAAACTGTCCATCAATGCACTACGGGCCAATGAGGACTTTTTTCACATCATTTGTAACATTACGGTTATGATTATACCGAATAATACCTGGTCATAATCATACCAAGTCCATCTATGCACTACAGACCACAGATGACTTTCAAAAAAATATAAACATGAGGATGATGACAATGATATAAGAATTCAATAAAACAAGTTCAAGAATTAATTTATCTAGGAACTGATAACGTCCAAATTGTCAACATGATACTGCTTTGTAGAGTAAAATTCAAGAATGCTTAGAAGAATATTTCCATGGAAAGATATTGGATGAAGCACAAATATCAAGGATATTCCACTAATTCATAGAGTATAGAAGTCAAAGTTTTAACCAACTGAGTATAATAAAGAATGGAATAACAAAAGAATCAACATGCATGCGATAGACCGCACAGGCAGGTTATTCTAGCAGAATAATAAATAACGGAACCAGGTCTGGCCTAAAACGTACAGACAAGATATTCTAACAAAATAATAAAGAATGGAACCAGGTCCGGCGTAAAACACACAGACAGGATATTCCGACAGAATAATAAATAATGGAACCAGGTCCGGCGTAAAATGCACAGACAGGATATTTCGACAGAATAATAAAGAATGAAATAACAGAAGAATTTCACCATGTATAGGGTAGCCCGCGTATACAGGTTATTCCAACAGAATAATAAATAATGGAATAATAGAAGAATTTCACCAAGTATAGGGTAGCCCGCGTATACAGGTTATTCCAATAGAATAATAAGAAATGGAATAACAGAAGTTCTCTTCATGAATACAAAAGAAATAATACCCCTTACGGGTACAACAAATAATATCCCTTACCGTAAAAGAAACTTGATATCGGAGTAGTAAAGTAGCAAAATAATTTTCTTCTTTCTCTCTATAGTTTCTCTCTCTAGAGTTTAAGTGAATTTGTAAGAAAATAATGAAGGAATGAGCTTCTATTTATAGAAAAATAGACTGCATAGTAACTAACTCATGAACGGTCCAGATTGATTTACTTTAATCTGACGGTCCATATTTAAAGCAAAATCTTTTAAATAAAATATAATATATTCTATTTATAATCTAATAAAACGAATAACTTTATAAAAGATTTTACTATGCAAATACTATGCAGGCACTATGCAAACACTATGCATAATAAAATATAATATATTCTAATTATTGTCTAATAAAACAGATAACTTTATAAAAGTATTCTGTTTTATATAAAAAGATTTTACTATTAGCCTAATAAAACGAATAACTTTATAAAAGTATTCTGTTTTATATAAAAAGCTTTTCTGTTTTATTACATTAATAATACCAATAAAACAAAACTGAGTGACTTATCACGTAAGCATCAATAATCAATACCGTGTGCTACTATGCAACCACGCGAATTACTGTACTTTTACTACTGAGTAGTTCAATAGTATTAACGGTAAAACTTCTGCCGTTATTTTCATAAAATATTTTTGTCGTTTTCGTAATCCGACAATAATTTCGTTGTGGGGTCTACCAATAATTGTGTCGTCGTACGAATATTCCCCGACAAAAATAATATTTCCCGACCAATCGAATATAATACAACAACTTGCATACTTTGTAAAATTTATAAATACTACCCACAACATTATCTCAAATTCACACCATAATATTTAAAAAAATATTTCAAAAAAATTAAATCTTTATTCATAAAATCTGGGGTTTCACAATAAGCATCTTCAGCTCTGGCTCGCTTGGCGGTCTCCTCTCTCAAATCATCCTTCAGTTTTGCAACCTCTGCCATCAGCTGCTCATTGTCACCCTCTAAGTGAACTAATTTCCACTCTACATTTCCAAGTCGTACATCAAGACCTTGGATTTCCTCATTTTTCTGACCTATAGTGGTCTGTCGTTCATCTACCAGCTCCTCCAACTCTCTGACTCTATCCTGAAGCTCAATGTTACGGTCATACATCTGAGCTACAATAGAGTTCGGTGGGAACTCATCTTCCTCCTCTTCCTCCTCAGGATCCTCCTCCGGATCAGTCTCAGACACATGCTCTTAACCCACAATAGTGATCAATGGAGATGGCTCTCTCTGTACTAACTGCTCCCGAACGACATAAATGTCTCGGGGCTCCTCCTCTCTAGGTACTCGGGGTTCCTCCTCCCCGGCCTGACTAGATCCTCCAACATTAGACATCCTGATAACAAAGTTTTAAGTTTTAGTTACTAATCGATACTTGTGAGCACATAAATACATCACATAAGCACATAAAGTTTTTTAAGGAAATCATTTTTCTTAGAACTCGATAAGAGTTTATCACCACTATATTCTCAATCTCCTATAAGGCAACTACCTAAGGTTTTTCTCCCACCTAAGGTTCAACAGTATAATTAACATCTAACTACACAAAATAATGATAACAATAAAATTGAAATAGAAATCCTCCCAATGTAGGGTTACAACATCTAAAATGAATAAATCCCAGGTTATCTAACCTTAATACATCATATGCGGAAACATCATAAACAAATAAGTCTTAAACATCACATCATAAGTCTTAATATAAACATTCTCGAATATTAAATAAGTCTTCATCATTTGCTTGATTTTCCCTTGCCCTTACTTGTGGATGACACATTAACTCTTTCAATTTTAGCTGCAATATTATTATGCAAGAGTGAGCAACAATTGCTCACAAGTTTAACAATAGAATGATAATAATAACATGCGAATAAACAATGGATACTGAACCAAAAGAAGTCTCGGCTTTTGAATTAAGATTAGAACAGGAATCAAAAGTACATCTGAGGGTCATAAGACCATGAACTATGTCTCAAATTATCAAGTATTTCTACTTTAAACCTTTAACAGTCGTAAGAATATATGGACCTAACTTCTTGTACTTAGGGGGATCAGCCCTATGTACTATGTATGTGCACAACATCTTAACACTATCGCGTAATATAATCCCCTATAGCACGGTTGTTCATCTCAGCTTTTACATTAGAGTCTGCACCAAAGGAAGTTTGGTTTAGATTGATCTCAAGGGTAATTTAGAGTTCAATAATCATCAACTAAGGATTATTGAATCAATAAGGAATCACTATATATTTAAGGTTTTAATGCAACATCGAAATCAATAATCAAATCAAAGATTGAATCTCGACTCTATATAATTGACTGAAAAGATTGGATCTCAATTCTACACAATTGAATGAACTTTGTACAATAGAAGTAATACTTTAAAAGAATTAGAATATTTCATTTGGAATCATGAACTTGAATAATTAAGCTTTGAACAGTTCAAAATAAGAATACGAAGCTTGCTCAATGATAATAGATTTAAGAACTTGCTCAATGTAAGAATAGGGTTTGGAAACTTGCCTCGTGAATACGCTAAACGATTACTACTCACGTTCGCCGCAAGTCCTACACACATACCATATGTATTCACAATATTCATTAGTTACATTGATACTAAACTTATAGCTTTAGTTCCCTCTTTTAATACAACTTGTTAACTTGGTTTAAATTTTACTCATTACCATCATTCACATATACAAGACTGAAATCTCAAATCTTTAAGTTTAAACAACATCATATCATCTCATAGACATCATTTTTTTAACGTGGTTTAACCAGTTACAAAACATAGCAGTTATAAGGTCACAAGACCTTTTATAATTATCTTATTATATGGTCCATTAGTCACACTTTCACTTAATTATTTAATATAAACTCCTTTTTATTTAACAAATCATTACCCTTCTAATTTAATTACTTAATTAAATTAGAATATTTTCATTCCCTCACTATTATTACACTCGAATAAATTATTCCATAATAATTTTCATCGAATATTTATTTTATTCCATAAATATTTCAACTAAAATATTCATTTTATTTGATAAATATTTTAATAATAATTTCCATCAAATATTTATTTTATTGCATAAATATTTCAACTAAAATATTCCTTTTATTTGATAAATATTTTTTTTTCCTGCCGAGGCGGGGTAATTTAGGTTGGTAACGCCCGCCGAGGCGGGGTTACCCTGATTCAATTTTTGCAGTTCGTGAAGAACACAGAACAAGGCCAATTTAGGCCAAAATCTCACACAAACAACGAATACAGTTTCACCCATATGTTCTAAACTTAACATAAACATTCTATAATATTCTTAGCATGCTTTTAACAAATTTAATCACATAAACAACAAGATTTGAACTCATAATTTTCATATTCTTGCTATTTTTCAAAGTTTCGTCAAATTTCATGAAATCACATATTACAAATTCGTTATAACACTGAATCAATCCGTTTAACATTCGTTCTTTTCGTTTTTACATGTATAAACATAATCAATTATCAATTCACCGATTAATATGCAATTTAAATATAAATTTTCATACATTTAAGCCATATTCATACATATTTCTCTATAAAATACAAAACTCCAATTCAAACACTATTTCATTGATTTGATTACTCTAAATCACATACAAATCATATAGAATTGGATTATGCATGCTAATAAACATATATAATCATTTTCTTAACAAATTGGCCATCAAATTCAATTTATAGAGAAATAAAATAAACTTTCATGGAGAACACTAAAAAACGTAAATTAAAGCTTAAATATAAGAGATTACCCTTGATTGTTTGTTTAGATTAGTAGGAGATGATAACAACTCCTTTAATTCTCCAACTTCTTCTTCAATCTCAGAATTTTCTCAAATTTTCTCTCTATTCTCTCTGTATTGTATTCTCAGACTAAACAAATATATGATATAAACTTATTATACGTAATATATAATAATTGGCACAACATGGGTGTCAATTAAGGCCAATACGCATTTAACTGCTCCTATGTCCATAAGGCCATATTTAACTAGTCTTTAAAAGGCTCTTTTTCATTTATTTTAATTAACTCACTTATTATATAGTTTATTTGTCACACCTTAATTAATCAAATTACATTATTTAAATTCAATTAATTTAAAGCCAATATTACTCATTAAATCAAATTACCACATAATTAAAATTATCATTTATTAAATATAACACATAATTTATATTCTCATTTATTATTTATAACAAATCAATAAATCTCTAATTAATTATTTAATTAATTAGAACAACATTAAAATTATTTAACAACTCATTTAATTTAATTATTTCAACTAAATTATTACTTTGATCTATAAAATTATTCCACATTAATTTAATTAATGTGACACACTTAAATTAATCTACCACAACTCCATCAAATAATTATTTAACTCAATAAATAAATCAACAAAATATTTATTTAATTCAATAGATATTTAAAAATTAATTACAAAAGGTCTCGTTCGTCACATAAGTAATGGAGCACATGCGACCATTGATGTGACACCCCCAAATTCGGGTTACCTGACCCCTGAGTTTGGTGTTCACGATCCACAATATAAATAATATTTAACTACCCATTTATTTATAAGTAGGAACATACACTTCATTAACTGATATAGTTAATACATTACCCAAGGTTCTCTAACCTTAACATTACAAACATACCCTTTAGTTATACAAAAAGGGTTCACAAATATAACATAATAATAATGTTATTCATAGCTAATTAATCACTATGTCTTTGCCTTTGTTCTTCACAGTATCTTCTGCAACTTCGTCCCTAGCTGAAAAGTTTTATTTAACAAGGGTGAGCAACAAATTTGCCCCACAAGTTAAGATATACAATGAATGTATAAGTATCAAAATAATAAGCTATCTATATTGATAGAATAAAACCAAAGTTCGGGGAACTTTGAAATAGCTGAACAAATCGTTAATTAATAACAAGTCTTCTCGTATTCTAAGCAACGCAATAATCTAATAATGAAAGAGTACAACGCTTTCAAAGTTTCTACGATATTCTATTGAATAAACAAGAATCAATTCTACGCAATAACAAAGTAGAATATTTTCTAGATTTATGCCGAGTGATCTCACCAGATCTTTGAACTTATTTTCTCGGGTATCTATCAAAGATTTACTTTGATACATACCCAGGCGTATCAGATAACCATAAAGATTAAATCATACCCCTCTACAAGTATAACAAGTGATCAGCTTTATTATACCATATATTATGCATAATACTTAACAACGCGCAATGGTTGAATATACGACCCAAAATGTTCCCTTTATATAAAAGGTTGTTCTTCTCAGTCTCAGAATCAAGATTTTTGATTTAACAACGAAATACTGTGATTTCAAATTCTATCTACTTATTGATCTAGCCGAAACAATTGGCATCGATCTATCAATAATAATTGATTTCTCTTCTCGTATTTATCAAGTTCTAACAAATGTTCATCTAGCCATAATAATTAGCAAAGATATTTTTCAATATAATTTGACAATAAACAGGAATTATCTGTACTGTCAATATTAGTTTCTACAGATATAAATATTCAACAACAGTAATTCTACGAATATATATTTTCGAATCAGTAATTCAATTTGAATTATTAATCATGCACTAACTGCGAATAATCAATAATAACTTCCCTGGACATGGTATAATTAGCAATAATTAACCATAATAATTGAATGAATGTAACTCAAGGTTGAGTTAGGAAACTTGCCTTCCGCATTGATTACAGCTACACAATAAACTTATCTGCGTTCGTAAGACCTATAACCAATAATATCGGTCTCACAATTAGCACAATAATTCACAACACACAATACTGTAATCTACAGTCAAACTTCTCCTAGGCACATTACCACATAATCACATTAGTGTTTATAACCTATATAAACACTTAACAAGTCTAACTAGTTCGGTCTGGTTGGACTTCGATCTATTTTCGGTGTTCTGGTCACCTTATTCGACTATTAACACATTTATTGTCAACTAAACTTGATCTTTAAGCTTCAATATTATTTTAGATAAGTCAAATATCGTTTATAATATTTTTCGGAAGCTTTTAATAATTTATAAATAATTATTTATAATTTATAATAATTTTTCAAACACTTAAATCATTTTTAAATGATTTAATTATCAAATAATCTTATCATTATTAATATTTAATAATATATAAAAATATTAATAACATACTTGTCAAAATATTAAAGTTATTGTTAATAACTTAAAATATTTTTAAACCATCGATATTCTACTTAAATGATTTTTAAAATAATTGAAATCATTTTTAAATCATCACCATTAATATCTAAATATTAATGAAATTATTTTCAAAATATTAAAAGTCATTAATTATAACTTAAAATATTTTTAAAATATTTTTGCTCATTTTTAAATGATTTTTAAATCAATAAAATCATTTTTAATTCATTTATTTAATTTAATAATTAAATAAATCAAATATCATTAATGAAAATTCTCCAAAAATATTAAAAATTATATTTTATAATTCAAAATATTTTTAAATACATTATTCTTATTTAAAATAATTTTTCATAATATCAAATTATTTTTCTCTAATTTATTTAATACATTAAGTAAATAAATTAAATACCTTTAATATTTAAATAATTATAAATATTAAAGAAAAATATTCTAATTGGTCAAAAATTATTTTTCATAATTTAAAATAATTTTTAAAACTATTTTTAATAATTTTTATAATTTATTTTCTATTTTTCATTAATTACCGGAATATTCAGAAAATAAAATAATTCGAAACCGTCGGTATAGGCCTTTAGCGACACAAAGCGTCGCTGTTGGTGTTCTTGAGCTCAAGAACACTGACAGTCAGTGCTCGAGGGTCTTAGTTTGACCACTTGTAATTCTCGGCTTAATCATGTTCTAGGCAATGTTAAACACTGATCATGTAGTGGTTTTGTAACACTACATGAATCAATCATCATCTTAGTCATACAACAAATCATCAAGGTGATCTGGACATGCAAACCTACTGTCAGACGCCACCTGGGTTTTCTGGGTAACCCAGAAACCCAGCCAGCTTCGAGGGTCTACATTTGAGCTCCATTAATTCTATGTCCCGGTCTTGATTCGTGTTATTTAATGGTTTACACTTAGAGTCCATGTGTCAATGAACATAAATACAACAACATTATAGTTCAACAACCACATACATGCCAGATCCAATCCAGTCAAACGCTGTCAGAAAGCGTGTTCTTTGTGTATCTGGAAAATTCCCAGAAACACAAATCAGTGTAAGTGCCCTACTTTGACCACTTGCTACGGTTGATCTGTTGATTGTTTAAGCGTTCTAAGGCCATAGATCTAAAGTCCATCTTATAGGCTACAACATGGTTACAAACATATCAACAATACACATACAACCTGTCAGATACAAGCGTTATAAATAGTTGTCAGACGCTGAATACGTACTTCTGGGTTACCCAGAATGTACACGGTCATGGTCGGTCAACCGACTTTGACCGACTATATCTTGTAATCTAGAAATCGAATAGCTTGGATTCCACTTCCAGATCATGGACCTCATGACACAGTACTGATCCAAAACATAAAACAACACAAAATACTAACAGACAAGGATTTACAGCCCCTGACATTACGTTGTCAGACGACCTTTAAAGCTCAAGAACAGTTTTAAAAAACTTCAATTTTTACCAACTTTGATGCTATAGATCTATGATAGATCATCATAGATCATCTAAAAACATCTTATAATACTTATATAAACACAAAAAACACAATTTTTACCGAAGCATACAAGATCAAAATAGGTTTTCAGGTTTATACCTCTTTGTTCTAAATCTTGATCTTTGATCTCCAATCTGATCTTGGGTTAGTAATGAGTTGTTTATGTGACTGAAACACTTTAAGAAATCGGATGTTTGGAGAGAAGGTGAGTTGGTGAGAGCTTGAACACAAAATAAGCCAAATACTAAGCTTTCTCTCTCTCTCAAATCTCTTATATACCACTTGGATACATTTAATGATCTCATGTAGCTGTCAAATAAGGGCTGAATTGCTGGAGAGTTTGTCCCAAAGTCAAAGTAGTTGGTGAACAACTAAAGTTTTTGCCAATTTTACAAGTTAACTTACTAAAATAAACAAAAGGGCATTTTGGTCTTTCTCTAAATATTTTTAATGCCAAATTGGACAACAACCAAACCCTTAGAGTTTAGGGTTTAGGTAAGGGTTTGAACCCTTTTAGGGTTTAGGATTTGAACCCTAGGTTTTCAATTTAATTCCCAAGATTTTTGAATTTCGATTTTCAAAATAGAAAATTAATATTTCTAAATTATAATTAGAATTTTTAATTATATTAAAATTTCTTAATCATACTAAAATATTGCTAATTAGGATTAATAATTCCTAATTAAAATTGCTAATTAAGCAATTAGGGTCGTAATTGGTCATTAGGGTTTACAACCCACGAATTAGGGTTTCTAAATAAAAAAATAAAATTTTCAAATTACAATTAGGTTTGTAAAATAGAAAATTAAGATAACTAAAATATAATTAGGGTTTTCAACTGTACAATCGATTTTCTAAATTTAAGATTAGGGTTTCTAATCCCTTATTAGGGTTTATTAATATTAAACCTTATCCTATCAATCATTGATCAATAAATCTATAAGTACAAACATGTACTCATTAATATAATTATTTTATTATATTTTCTATCGAATCCCTATCCGGACTTAGGGTTAATGTTTCTATTCCTGTTAAGCACAACTCTACTCTAATTTCTTAGTCAATACACAAATTGACTCATTCTCTAAACTATTATCACAGATAGTTGTCACTAAATTGATATTTAATATTAATATTAATTAATTAAAAAAAATTTATTCGCAAATTCGGATTATTCGAAATCCCGGGTTATCACATTCACCCCTCCTTAAAAGGATTCCGTCCTCGGAATCACCGCTTTCTTATTCTCTACAATCTTTTAAAGTTGTATCATCAACTCATTTTTATCAACACACTATTAAATTGTGTCTCAAATTTTTAACCTGTGACTTGAATCTATGAAAGAAAACAGTCCACAGAAATATCTAACTCGTATTTTTCGCGTAATTTAATTTCTATCCGAACTCGTTACCTGTCGTCTCTTCACGGGCAGCTGCTGCATTTGGAACTGTCATGCTAAAAGTGAATGTTGTTGGTCTTCTTGGCCGTGCAGGTCCTCGAATCGCCAAGGTTCCGCTACTGGGTCCCTTGTTGGCACTTTTCCTCTCTACATTTCTCTTTGGAGAATTCCGGACCAGATGATTGGTCGACCCACACGCAAAACAACCCTGTGTCTTCTTTGGAATGGGACACTGGGGTGATATGTGTCCTTCTTGACCACGGTTGTAACAAACTCCTTTGTTCTTTAAATAAACTCCTTGATAATGCTTCCCGCAAACTACGCACGGCACGCCTTTCTTCCTAATCTGTACTGGATTATTAATATTACCATCCCTCTTATGTTTATTAAGATTACTTCCTCCACTATCACCTATCATAATATTTTCTTCGGCCTCCCTTCTTTGTTCTTGACTATACTTCAATACAGCTTCAATTTCTCCTTCAGTGATAATGGCTTTTTCTAATAACGTTGAAAATGAACTAATTTGCAGCACATCCAACTTCTCGAGTACCAACGATTTCAATCCATTCCTAAAACATCGTGCTTTAAGCTCCTCAGTGTCCACTCGATGTGGAGCAAATTTTGCTAACTCGTTGAACTTAACAAAATATTCTGTCATCGTCATATCTTCCTGCTTTAGATTCACAAATTGTTCTTCCATATTTCTCTTTAGACTTCCCGTCCTTGGCGGCATTATCTGATAAAAATCTTACATTAATTCTCATTCTTTACACAGATTCTTATTAATAACACAATAAGAATAAAAAAAAATTCTCATATAATCGCACCCAGTACATTTAGCTCTTAACACATAACACTATCCCTTTTTAAATAATATCAAGATTAACAACACAACTTTAAACAAACGTTGTAATTCTCCAACTTTATACAAAAAAAATTTTAATTCTCTATTCACAAATAACTATTCCCAGTTCATCAAACTTACCACACCTAGGGGTTCAGGAACTTGCCACCATTATATGAGTGTATGAACTTATCCTAGTCAGACCTTTGGCGTCCATTCGCTGAGGGGTTCAAAACATTTTATATAATTATGAGTCATGAACTTACCACAAGTATGAGTTTTAAGAACTCACAAATTAATTTTAATCTTGTATTCATATAGAAAATAAAGATTTCACTCATATAAACATATATATATATATATATGTTCACACATCGATCTTGATATTACAATCGTTAATATCACACACTATCAAAAGATACTATCGCTTAAACTTAAGCTATCTACAGTCCACTCCATTCACCAGTCGTCTTCTTACTGAGACACTTGTTGCATTCGGCTTAGGATAATATAGGAAAATATGTCCTTCTTGCTTAAAATTGAAGCACACGTTCTTCCACATCATGCATTTTCCCACGTGAGTCTTTCCACACTTGCTGCAGACTTGCTTCTTCTTTGGGTTTGAACTTTCAGAATCATCGCTATCTTTGTCCCTCTTCCTCTTATTCTTGCCCTTCTTGCTGGTTCCTTCAGACGATCCATCATCCTCAGTCTTCATCCTCTCCACCTGCGCCTTCAGCTCGTTCTGTTCTTCAGTCATTTTGCGTAATGCTCGCTCCGTCTTCCATAACTCTTCCAAGAGAAATACTTTTCTCCAGAGTTCTTGAACTTCTGCAGATACTTGATCTTGTTCTTCAACTTTGATCTTATTCTCGTTCTCCACCTTAGCTTCTTTGGACTTTGCCTCCTCATCACCATTCAGATACATCTCGGGATAATCGTCATGATCGCTCCCCAGATTGACTATAGGTTCATCTTTTCCCACCTCTTCAACTAACTCGCTTTGCGCTGACACCTCGGCTACTGGCACTAGTGCAACAGCCGCTAGCATCTCCGTACTCATTTCATCTTCTCCAGACATCTTATAATCAGTCTAAATGACTTCATTAATACTTCTCTTGTACGAACTTCTCACACTATGTGTCCACACATCTTTCTGTTGATGCGCTTCGGCACTCCCTCACTTAGTACTCTAAATGAGTATTCTAGATTTTGCTTATGGTTATAATCTTAGGGTTTTTCCCACCCCACTTAAGGTTTATAGCCTACAGCTCTACTACTAACTTATGACGCCTTGGTCACTACAGCTTTGATACCATCCTTTGACACCCCCAAATCTGGGTTACCTGGCCCCCGAGTTTGGTGTTCACGATCCACAATATAAATAACATTTAACTACCCATTTATTTATAAGTAGGAACATACACTTCATTAACTGATATAGTTAATACATTAACCCAAGTTCTCTAACCTTAACATTACAAACATACCCTTTAGTTATACAAAAAGGGTTCACAAATATAACATAATAATAATGTTATTCATAACTAATTAATCACTATGTCTTTGCCTTTGTTCTTCACAGCATCTTCTGTAACTTCATCCCTAGCTGAAAAGTTTTATTTAGCAAGGGTGAGCAACAAATTTGTCCCACAAGTTAAGATATACAATGAATGTATAAGTATCAGAATAATAAGCTATCTATGTTGATAGAATAAAACCAAAGTTCGGGGAACTTTGAAATAGCTGAACAAATCGTTAATCAATAACAACTCTTCTCGTATTCTGGGCAACGCAATAATCTGATAATGAAATAGTACAACGCTTGCAAAGTTTCTACGATATTCTATTGAATAAACAAGAATCAATTCTACGCAATAACAAAGTGAAATATGTTTCAAATTTATGTTGAGTGATCTCACCAGATCTTTGAACTTATTTTCTCGGGTATCTATCAAAGATTTACTTTGATACATACCCAGGCGTATCAGATAACCATAAAGATTAAATCATACTCCTCTACAAGTATAATAAGTGATCAGCTTTATTATACCCTATATTATGCATAATACTTAACAGTACGCAATGGTCGAATATACGACCCAAAATGTTCCCTTTATATAAAAGGTTGTTCTTCTCAGTCTCAGAATCAAGATTTTTGATTTAACAATGAAATACTGTGATTTCAAATTCTATCTACTTATTGATCTAGCCAAAACAATTGGCATCGATCTATCAATAACAATTGATTTCTCTTCTCGTATTTATCAAGTTCTAAAAATGTTCGTCTAGCCATAATAATTAGCTAAGACATTTTTCAATATAATTTAACAATAAACAGGAATTATCTGTACTGTTAATATTAGTTTCTACAGATATAAATATCCAATAACAGTAATTCTACGAATATATATTTTTCGAATCAGTAATTCAATTTGAATTATTAATCATGCACTAACTGCGAATAATCAATAATAACTTCCCTGGACATGGTATAATTAGCAATAATTAACCATAATAATTGAATGAATGTAACTCAAGGTTGAGTTAGGAAACTTGCCTTCCGCATTGATTACAGCTACACAATAAACTTATCTGCGTTCGTAAGACCTATAACCAATAATATCGGTCTCACAATTAGCACAATAATTCACAACACACAATACTGTAATCTACAGTCAAACTTCTCCTAGGCACATTACCACATAATCACATTAGTGTTTATAACCTATATAAACACTTAACAAGTCTAACTAGTTCGGTCTGGTTGGACTTCGATTCATTTTCGGTGTTCTGGTCACCTTATTCGACTATTAACACATTTATTGTCAACTAAACTTGATCTTTAAGCTTCAATATTATTTTAGATAAGTCAAATATCGTTTATAATATTTTTCGGAAGCTTTTAATAATTTATAAATAATTATTTATAATTTATAATAATTTTTCAAACACTTAAATCATTTTTAAATGATTTAATTATCAAATAATCTTATCATTATTAATATTTAATAATATATAAAAATATTAATAACATACTTGTCAAAATATTAAAGTTATTGTTAATAACTTAAAATATTTTTAAATCATCGATATTCTACTTAAATGATTTTTAAAATAATTAAAATTATTTTTAAATCATCACCATTAATATCTAAATATTAATGAAATTATTTTTAAAATATTAAAAGTCATTAATTATAACTTAAAATATTTTTAAAATATTTTTTCTCATTTTTAAATGATTTTTAAATTAATAAAATCATTTTTAATTTATTAATTTAATTTAATAATTAAATAAATCTAATATCATTAATGAAAATTCTCCAAAAATATTAAAAATTATATTTTATAATTCCAAATATTTTTAAATACATTATTCTTATTTAAAATGATTTTTCATAATATCAAATTATTTTTCTCTAATTTATTTAATACATTAAGTAAATAAATTAAATACCTTTAATATTTAAATAATTATAAATATTAAAGAAAAATATTCCAATTGGTCAAAAATTATTTTTCATAATTTAAAATAATTTTTAAAACTATTTTTAATAATTTTTATAATTTATTTTCTATTTTTCATTAATTACCGGAATATTCAGAAAATAAAATAATTCAAAACCGTCGCTATAGGCCTTTAGCGACACAAAGCGTCGTTGTTGGTGTTCTTGAGCTCAAGAACACTGACAGTCAGTGCTCGAGGGTCTTAGTTTGACCACTTGTAATTCTCGGCTTAATCATGTTCTAGGCAATGTTAAACACTGATCATGTAGTGGTTTTGTAACACTACATGAATCAATCATAATATTAGTCATACAACAAATCATCAAGGTGATCTGGACATGCAAACCTACTGTCAGACGCGACCTAGGTTTTCTGGGTAACCCAGAAACCCAGCCAGCTTCGAGGGTTTACATTTGAGCTCCATTAATTCTATGTCCCGGTCTTGATTCGTGTTATTTAATGGTTTACACTTAGAGTCCATGTGTCAATGAACATAAATACAACAACATTACAGTTCAACAACCACATACACGCTAGATCCAATCCGGTCAAACGCTGTCAGAAAGCGTGTTCTTTGTGTATCTGGAAAATTCCCAGAAACACAAATCAGTGTAAGTGCCCTACTTTGACCACTTGCTACGGTTGATCTGTTGATTGTTTAAGCGTTCTAAGGCCATGGATCTAGAGTCCATCTTATAGGCTACAACATGGTTACAAACACATCAACAATACACATAGAACCTGTCAGATACAAGCGTTATAAATAGTTGTCAGACGCTGAAAACGTACTTCTGGGTTACCCAGAATGTACACGGTCATGGTCGGTCAACCGACTTTGACCAGCTATATCTTGTAATCTAGAAATCGAATAGCTTGGATTCCACTTCCAGATCATGGACCTCATGACACAGTACTGATCCAAAACATAAAACAACACAAAACACTAACAGACAAGGATTTACAGCCCCTGACATTACGTTGTCAGACGACCTTTAAAGCTCAAGAACAGTTTTGAAAAACTTCAATTTTTACCAACTTTGATGCTATAGATCTATGATAGATCATCATAGATCATCTAAAAACATCTTATAATACTTATATAAACACAAAAAACACAATTTTTACCGAAGCATACAAGATCAAAATAGGTTTTCGGGTTTATACCTCTTTGTTCTAAATCTTGATCTTTGATCTCCAATCTGATCTTGGGTTAGTAATGAGTTGTTTATGTGACTGAAACACTTTAAGAATTTGGAGGTTTGGAGAGAAGGTGAGTTGGTGAGAGCTTGAACACAAAATAAGCCAAATACTAAACTTTCTCTCTCTCTCTCAAATCTCTTATATACCACTTGGATACATTTAATGATCTCATGTAGCTGTCAAATAAGGGCTGAATTGCTGAAGAGTTTGTCCCAAAGTCAAAGTAGTTAGTGAACAACTAAAGTTTTTGCCAATTTTACAAGTTAACTTACTAAAATAAACAAAAGGGCATTTTGGTCTTTCTCTAAATATTTTTAATGGCAAATTGGACAACAACCAAACCCTTAGGGTTTAGGATTTGGGTAAGGGTTTGAACCCTTTAGGGTTTAGGATTTGAACCCTAGGTTTTCAATTTAATTCCCAAGATTTTCGAATTTCGGTTTTCAAAATAGAAAATTAATATTTCTAAATTATAATTAGAATTTTCTAATTATATTAAAATTTCTTAATCATACTAAAATATTGCTAATTAGGATTAATAATTCCTAATTAAAATTGCTAATTAAGCAATTAGGGTCGTAATTGGTCATTAGGGTTTACAACCCACGAATTAGGGTTTCTAAATAGAAAAATAAAATTTTCAAATTACAATTAGGTTTGTAAAATAGAAAATTAAGATAACTAAAATACAATTAGGGTTTTCAACTGTACAATCGATTTTCTAAATCTGAGATTAGGGTTTCTAATCCCTTATTAGGGTTTATTAATATTAAACCTTATCCTATCAATCATTGATCAATAAATCTATACAGTACAAACATGTACTCATTAATATAATTATTTTAATTATATTTTCTATCGAATCTCTATCCGGACTTAGGGTTAGAGTTTCTATTCCTGTTAAGCACAACTCTACTCTAATTTCTTAGTCAATACACAAATTGACTCATTCTCTAAACTCGTATCACAGATACTTGTCACTAAATTGATAATTAATATTAATATTAATTAATTAAAAAAAATTATTCGCAAATTCGAATTATTCAAAATCCCGGGTTAGCACAATTGAGACACCGCCAATCAATAATCATGATAATGTGCATCAAGAAGGTAATAATCCTCCTGTAAACAACAAAACCGACCAAATGATGAATGATGGGATATTTAGGAGCTTTCTATAATTCATGCAACACCAAATAAGAGAGACTCATGTTTAAAATACAGGTGGAAACAATGGTAACTCACGGCTGGTGGTCACTGCTAAGCAATTCAAGGAGTTGGGACCACCGGAGTTTTTGGGAAAGCCAGAGCCACTTAAGGCAGAGGCATGGATTAAGCAGATTACCAAGATATTTGATGTCTTGGGATGCACTGAAGAGTAAAAGGTTCCCTTCGTCACCTTTATGTTACGTGGAGAGGCAGATTATTGGTGGGAATCTGTAAAATATACTCATCTGTCCGCACTTAAGATGTCTTGGGAGAAGTTCTAAGAATTGTTCAACGACGAGTACTTTTCAGAAAGTATTCGTCACATGAAGGAGGTGGAATTCATCAAATTGGAATAGAACAATATGACTGTATCGCAATACGAGGCAAAGTTTGCAGAGTTATCTTGGTTTGCATTCCATATGGTAGATAATGAGAAGCGAATGATACGAATGTTTCTGCGAAGTTTGAAGCCCGAAATTCGTCAATACCTCATTTCTCACAAAATTTGTTTGTATTCCGATGTTGTGAATAGGGCTCAGTTATTGGAGCGCGATAATGAGTCAACTCAACCAAAAGATAACAACCGACAAAACGATAATAGTCATACCAGTGGCAACAGTCATCGAAGCAGTGATAACAGACGTGGAGGAAATTATCATGCCAGAAATGATGACCACTTCGGTGGTAATTCTGACCAAGATAATAGAAGAAATGAGTCAAGTGGAAATTTCAAAAAGAGAAGATTCAACAATGATGGAAAGACATCAGCACCAACACCCGTTTTTAAGGAAGGAGAACGACCACCGGTCGTATGCTACATGTAAGACCCCGAATTTTATAAAATAAAAGTATTCAATTTTCTTATAATTATTATTTTTTTCGTAAATGGTTAAATTGATAAAAGGTTAAAGTTAATGGTGATATGTGAAAATTTTGCAAAGTATGCAAGTTGTTATAAAATATTCGTTTGGTCGGGAAATATTCTTTTTATCGGAGAATATCCGTACGACGGCACAATCATTGGTGGACCCCACAACGGAAGTATTGTTGTAGTAAGAAAGCGACAGAATTATCATTTTATAGAAATAATGGCGAAAGTGTTACCGTTAAAACTGTTGAACTACCCGGTAGTAAAAGTACAGTAATACGCGTGGTTGCATAGTAACACACGGTATTGATTATTGATGCTTACGTAAGAAGTCACTCAGTTATACTCAATTATTGCTATAGTAATTGCTGCATCATATCTCTCATATTATTGATTCAATTATTGTCACAGTATCATCTGCATAATATGTTATATTATTAAATCAATAATTGAGACGACAAAGTTATTCATATTATTATTTATAATATTAAAAATGTCTAGAAGTTCTGTCAAGGAGAGGTTAGATATTCTAATTGCGCGCCAATAAAGAGAAATTCTTATCGAAAAGCCCCCTCTTTTCTGGGAACGACCTGGTTGTTAAATATTGTGAATTATAATGATAAATAAGTTCGTGTTGATTAAAGATAAAATTGATAGTTCCATTGTGTGGGAATTATTAGTGTTAGTGGAAATCGACATTTATTTCGATAATAATTGATGTCTGGAGGTTATATTGACAAATCGGGTAATTAACCGGATAAATGAGCAATTAATTGCTATTAATTCACATGCTTATAACTATGTGTTCACATGTGTGTACTATTGATTCACATAATTTACTATTAGGGGAGTTGGTGCAAGATTGATAATACTTGCGTGACTAAATTAAAAATTGAGGTGTAGATGAAGGTACTATACTATAATTAATTTTTTCACATGTTTAGAACTATTGAGTCACATGATTTACTATTGATTCACATGATTTACTATTAGGGGAGGTGGTGCAAGTTTGATAATACTTGCATGACAAAATTAAAAATAAAGAAAAAGAGGGAGGTATTATAATGTAATATTTCGAGCCCCAAAATGTGCAATTATTGAAACTATATTTTCTTATAAATAGAAGCTCATTTTTCTTTCATTTCTCACCAATTCACTAAAGCTATAGAGCAATTATTATAGAGAGAAATTATAGAGAGAAAGAAGAAGAGAAGTCTGCTACCTCACTATTCTAGTATACAGTTTTCTTCTAAGGTAAGGGGTATTATTTCTTTCATATTGATGAAGAGAGTTATTTTCTTTCAATACTCGTAAGGGTTGTTATTCCATTCTTTATTATTCTGTTAGAATATCATGTCTGTGCGGATTACGCATGACCTGGTTCTATTATTTATTATTCTGTTGGAATAACCTGTCTGTGTGGCCTATCGCATGCCTGGTGAATCCTTCTGTTATTCCATTCTTTATTATTCTGATGGAATAACCTGTCTGTGCGGTCTATCGCATGCCTGGTGAATTCTTCTGTTATTCCATTCTTTATTATTCTGTTGGAATAACCTGTCTGTGTGGACTACCACATGCCTGGTGAATTCTTTTGTTATTCTATTCTTTATTATTCTGTTGGAATAACCTGTCTACGTGGACTACCGCATGCATGGTGAATTCTTCTATTATTCCAATTCTTTATTATTCTATTGGAATAACCTGTCTACGCGGACTACCGCATGCATGGTGAATTCTTTTGTTATTCCATTCTTTATTATTCTGTTGGAATAACCTGTCTATGTGGATTACCGCATGCATGGTGAATGATCCTTCGTATTCATTCCTTATTAAATTGTGAAAATGATCTGTCTACGTGGATTACTGCATGGTGGGCAAAAATCCATTTGCAGTTTCATATATTCTATTATACTCAGTTGGTTAAAGTTTTGGCTTCTATACTCCATGAAATTAGTAGAATATCCTGGATATTTGTGCTTCATTCAGTATCTTTTCATGAAAATATTCTTCTAAGCATTCTTGAATTTTACTCCACAAAGCAGTGTCATGTTGACAATTTGAACGTTATTGAATTCTGGATAAATTAAATTATAAATCTTTAAAATTTATCCTTGAACTTATTTTATTGAATTATTATGTCATGGTCAACATCCTCATGCTTATATTGTGATGAAAGTCATCTTTGGCTTACGTGCATAGATGGACTTGGTATGATTATGACCAGGGATTATTCAGTATAATCATGACCGTAATGTAACGAATGATGTGGTAAAAGTCCTCATTGGCCTGTAGTTCATTGATGGACAGTTGTTGGTATGATTATGACCAGGGATTATTCGGTATAATCATGACCATTGATGATTACATGAATATCCTTGGCCATGGTGCAGGGATGATTCGATGATGTGGTTTATTTATTAAACTGAGTCTCAGCGATAAAGTTGATGAAAAACTTTTTAAATCATAGAAAATAGTAGATTTTATGCTCTACTTGACTCTTCTAATGGATTGCTTGTTCCACTGCAGTTAAACTTGTTGTCTATTATATTCTATCAGTTTAACATTGTTGAAGGCTAATGATAATTTATTCTGCATTATCTTAGTCATAATATTTCTTACTGGGCTAGTTGAGCTCACCCTTTCTTTCATTGTTCTCTTCAGGAAATGAGAACGTAGCTGGGACTAGTCTGGGAACGGAGTGACGGTCTAGATGATAGCATTAGTAGTCCTCACTATTCTGCTAAATAGTGTGACAATAAATGTAATGAGGACTCCATTGAGTGTGGATAGTCTAGATGACAATATTCTTATTAAAACTCTTAGAATATGTTTTGTCGTATTTTACACGACTGTTGTATAATTAAGTTGTATTTGAATTTTGTACCATGTATTTGACGACTCAAGATGGGTGATGTATACCTATTTTGGGGGCGTCACACTACAAATGCGGACAGGAGGGACACATCAGTCCAAACTGTACGCTGCAACCCAAAGTGTGTTTTAATTACGGAAAGGAAGGTCATTTAGCTCGATTTTGTCATGCAGCGAAGTCAAGTCCAGCTGGGACGGTGACACAACAAGTCAAAGTCGGTAGTTCAAGGGAGAGCGTTTGTCGTGACTTCCCAAAAAGCGAGGAACCCGAACGAAGTTATCACGGATAAGCTAATCATAAATTCTTGTGAAGTTTATACCTTATTAGATACCGGTTCTACCCATTCTTTTATTTCACCTGCTTGTGCTAAACGTTTAATTTGACTCCAGAGAAATTAGACTTTGACTTATCTGTTGAAACTCTGTTGGGAGAAACCTTCGTTACACCCACCATTTATAAATCTTGTTTGATTCATATCGACACTTTCGCATTACCTGTTGATATCATCTCTTTGAAAATACTTACATTTGATGTGATTTTAGGGATTGATTGATTAACTACTCATCATCCTAAAATTGATTATTTTCGTAAGGTCGTTAGTTTTCATATTCCTAACCAACCTATTATGCGAATTCAAGCAACCAAACCACTAAAGTCAATCACTGTCATATCAAGCCATAAAGTCATTCGTTTATTAAAAAATGGATGTCAAGCTTTATTAGCCCATGTCACGGATTTAAACAAAAATACATCAGATTTGAATGGTATTTCTACTGTTAATAAATTTTTTGACGTATTTCCCGAAGAACTTCCTAGCCTACCCCTAGAGCGTAAAATCGAATTTTGTATTGATCTTGAACCCGGTACAAAACTCATTTCCAAAACTCCATATCGAATGGCTCGTATTAAACTTTAGGAGTTAAAAGCCCAACTACAGGAACTGTTAGACATCGGTTTCATTCGTCTTAGTACATCTCCTTGGGGTGCTCCTATTCTATTTGAAAAGAAGAAAGATGGGAGTATGCGACTTTGCATTGACTATCGAGAATTGGATCATATCACCATCAAAAATAGGTACCCGTTACCTTGCATTGATGACATGTTTGACTAGTTTCAAGGTGCTAAATTCTTTTCAAAGATCGATCCTCATTTCTGATATCATCAGTTAAAGATTAAAGCTGATGACATTCCAAAGACTGCTTTTAGAACTTGGTACGGGCATTACGAATTCCTAGTAATGTCTTTTGGATTGACTAATGCTCCTGCTGCCTTCATGGATATGATGAACCGAGTATTCAAGGAATATTTAGATCATTTTGTAGTTATGTTTATTGATGACATCCTCATCTACTCCAAAAGTCGTGAAGATCGTGAGCAACACTTGAGGCTGATACACTTCGTGAAAACAAGCTATATGCCAAGTTGAAGAAATGCGAGTTCTGGCTTGAGAAAGTAGAATTCCTTGGGCACATGATATCGAAACATGGAATATCAGTTGACCCGCTGAAGATTGAAGCAATACAAAGTTGGGAGCAACCTAAGTCAGTAACCGAAATACGTAGCTTTCTGGGCTTAGCTGGTTATTATCGGAGATTCATGAAAGGATTTTCTCAAAACGACACTCCATTAACTCAGCTGACTCGGAAAGATACAAAGTTTAGATAGAGCAAAGAATGTGAGAAGAGTCTAGTTTCCAAGAACTCAAGATGAGACTCATTTCAGCACCTGTTCTGACAATACCATCAGGTTCGGAGGGATTTGTCATCTATTGCGATGCATCAGGCAGAGGTTTAGGATATGTGCTCATACAACATGGGAAAGTCATAGCCTATGCCTCATGACAACTCAAAGAATATAAGAGGAGTTATTCTACTCATGATCTAAATTTGGCAGCAGTCGTTTTCGCGCTAAAGATCGGGAGACATTACATGTATGGGGAGAAAGTAGAGATCTATACAGATCATAAAAGCCTCAAATATTTCTTCACTCAAAAGGAACTCAACATGAGACAACGACGTTAGCTTGAGCTGTTGAAAGATTACGACCATACCATTCAATACCATCCTGGAAAAGCAAACGTGGTAGTTGACGCGTTGAGTAAAAGATCATATGCGGGTACGAGTACGATATTGTCAACACAAAGGCCCATTTTGTATGATTTACAAAGAATGGAGATAGAGTTAAAAATTTCAGGGACCCACGTGATGATGTCAAATATACGAGTAGAACCAACTTTAATTGATAAAGTTAAAGCTGCTCAAGCAACAGACCAGGAGCTGATGCGTATGAAGAAGAAAGTACAAGAAGGTGTTATTCCAGAAGCAAGGATCAACATGGAGGCATACAACACACTGTTTGCAATCTATCTTGGAAGTACCAAAATGTTTCGTGATCTTCGACATATATTATGGTGGAGCAATATGAAGAGAGAGATAGCGGAGTTTATCTCAAGGTGTTTAACTTGTCAACATGTTAAGGCAAAGCATCAAGTGCCAAAAGGTCCATTGCAACCACTTGAAATTTTAGAATGGAAGTGGGAGCACATTAACATGGATTTCGTTACTGGTCTTCCCAAGGTTTCTCAAGACATAGATGCAATTTGGGTCATTGTCGATAGATTAACCAAGTCTGCTCATTTCTTACCTATATGAGAAACAGATTCACTTAAACATCTTACTCATATGTACATAGATGAGATTGTGAGATTTCATGGTATGTCAGTATCTATAGTTTCTTATTGAGACCCAAGATTCGCTTCACGATTTTGGGTCAGCTTGCAGAAAGCTATGGGCACTGATTTACAATTCAGTTCTACATATTATCCTCAAACGGACGGGCAGTCGGAGAGGACTATTCAAACTCTTAAAGATCTATTAAGACCATGTGTCCTAGACTTCAAAGGAAGTTGGGACAAGTACTTACCATTGGTGAAATTCTCCTACAATAATAGTTATCAAGTAAGTATAGGCATGGCTCCATTCAAGGCATTGTACGAACAAAAGTGTCATTCTCCAGTATGCTGGGACGAGGCTGGTGAAGCAACGTTGTTGGGACCAGAATTGGTACGCATGACTACGAAAAAGATTCAAATGATCCGGCAACGTATACAAACCTCACAAGATCAACAAAAAAAGTTATGCTGATGTTCATCGAAGAGACGTGGAATTCAATGTTGGAGATCATGTATTTTTACGTATTACTCCATGGAAAGGAGTTGTGAGATTTGGAAAGAGAGAAAAGTTCAACCCTCGATTCATTGGCCCATTTGAAATCCTCGACCGAGTAGAAACTGTGGCATATAGACTCGCTTTACCGCCAAGTATGTCTCGTGTTCATAACGTTTTTCACATACCTATGTTATGTAAATATGTGAAAGACCTAAATCACATTATTGAATTAGAACCAGACGAGATAGCAGAAGATTTAACGTATGAAGAGGTACCTGTTAAAATCTTGGATAAGAAGGAACATATTCTACACTCAAAGGTTTCAAGTCAAAGTTTTATGGAGAAATCACGATATTAAGGAAATGACCTGGGAGTTAGAATTTGAAATGAAAATAAAGTATCCTCACCTATTCGACATACCAGGTACGTACATCAATTTCGAGGATGAAATTTCATAAAAAGGAGAGGTTGTAAGACCCCAACTTTTTATGAATAAAAATTTAATTTTCTCTAAATAGTATTTTGAATATTAAGGTGTTGATTTGATATAATGTTATAGTTATGGGTGATAGGTGAAAATTTTGTAAAGTAAGCAAGTTGTCATAAAATATTCGTTTGGTTGGGGAATATTCTTTTTATTGGAGAATATACGTACAATAGCATAATTATTGGTGGACCCCACAATGGAATGACTGTCAGATATAGAAAGCGACAGAGATAACCTTTTTATAAAAATAACGGCAAAACTTTTACCGTTAACTGTTGAAATACCGGTGATAAAAGAACAGTAATACGCGTTGTTGCACAGTAGCACTTGGTATTGCACAATATCTCTAATTATTGATACTTATATAAGAAGTCACTTAGTTTTATTTAATTATTGCAACAGTACTTGTTGTATAGTATCTCATATTATTGATTCAATTATTGTCACAGTATCATCTGGATAATATTTTATATTATTAAATTAATAATTGAGACGACACATTTATTCATATTATTATTTGTATTGTTGACAATGTCTAGAAAGTTCTGTCGAGAAAAGGGGTTAGGTTATTTAATTGCGCGTCAATAAGGAGAAATCCTTATCGAAAAGTCCCTTCTTTCATGGGAATGATCTGGTTATCAATATTATGAGTTATAATATTAATGATGAATAATTGTTAAAAGGTTAAAAATGTGTTTATTTAAGATAAGTGATTTGTGATAAATATTTATTCAATTTTTGATATAAATAGAGGGGTTTGTCATGAGTCATTTGTTGTAAGTTTGACTTATTATTCTATGGGGAGATGTACTAATTTTTCGGACCGTCAGTTGTGGTTTTAATAGTAAATCAATATGAACCGTCCGTGAATCAGTTACTATTTAGTCCATTCTCCTATAAATAAAAGTTTATTTCTTCTTTCATTCTCACCAATTTACTAAGACTCACAAGAGAAACTTTAGAGAGAAAGAATTAAGAAGAGTATTTTGTTACTTCACTATTGAAATATTCAATCTCCTACTAAGGTAAGGGATATTATTTTTCGTATTCATTCTTTATTAATCTGCGGGAGTAACCTGTCTACGCGGATTACCGCATGCATGGTGAATAACCCTTCGTATTCATTCTTTATTTGTGGAAAAGATATGTCTACGCGGATCACCGCATGATGGGTGAAAATCCATTTGCAGTTTCGTATATTATTTCTTTTTATATTCCTAAATCTAAATTTACTATGGTAAGTATTGCTTCTATAATCTCTGAAATTAGTAGAATATCCTTGAGTTTTGCTCTTCATCTAGTATCGTTCCATTGGAATATTGGTCTGAACTTTCTTATTAAATTTTAATATTTCCATTCGGGGTACTACTCACAGGGTACTATTTACGGGGTACTATTCACTCGAGGTACTATTTATTAGGGTACTTTGCATGGCGGGATACTATTCATTTGGTACTATTCATTCGGGTACTATTCATGGGGTACTATTCAGGATAAAAGTGATTTCTTTTCTGTCCAAATTATTTTTGATACATGAATATCATTCTTAAACTTTACTCCACAATTAATTATCATGTTGGTAATTTGGACATTCTTGAACTCTAGATAAATTGAATTATAAATCTCTAATATTTATCCTTGATCTCACTTGATTGATTCCTTATATCATTGTCATCATCCTCATGCTTATATTGTGGTGAAAGCCATCTTTGGCCCGTAGTGCATAGATGGACTGTTGATTGGTATGATTATGACCAGGAATTATGTATTGGTATAATCATGACCTGTAATGTTACAGACAAATGATGTGATGAAAGTCCTCTTTGGCCCGTAGTGTATAGATGGACAGTTGTTTGGCATGATCATGACCAATGGTGATACTAACGAATAACCTTGGCCCGTCGTGCATGGATAATTCGTTGATGTGTAATATTTATTGATTGGTGTTACAGGGATAAATTATTGATGCTAGACTTTTAAATCATAAAAGATAGTAGACTTTACGCTCTACTTGACTCCTCTAATAGATTGCTATTTTCGCTGCAATTGTTGATCTAAAAATTTATTGTCTATTGTATTCTATCATATTTTTCTCTGTTGAGGACTAATGATAAATTGTTCTACATTATCTTAGTCATAATATTTTTTACTAGGCTAGTTGAGCTCACCATTTTTCTTTTGGTTCCATTGTTCTTTTCAGGAGGCGAGAATGTAGCTGGGACTAGTCGGAGAGTGAAGTAATGGTTCAAGATGATTAATTATAGTAATCCTCACTATTTTGTAAAATAGTGTGACAATAATTGTAATGAGGATTTTATTTGAGTTTGGATATTGTCTACGAGATAATATTTGTATTAAAACTCACAGCGTATATTTTGTCGTATTTTACAAGACAATTAATAGTTGTATAAATAAAATTTGTATTTGAATTATGTACCATGTATTTGGCGACTCAGAATGGGTTGTATGGACCTATTCTGGGGGCGTCACACCAATCACATACAAAATATTTATTTACTTATGGAAATACTGCTATTTCATGGAAATCTGTTAAGCAAACAATTTCTGTTACTTCCTCAAATCATGTAGAGATTTTCGCAATTTATGAAGCAAGTCTTGAATGTGTTTGGTTGAGATTGGTAGTTCAACATATTCGTGAGAACTGTGGATTATCATCAATCATAAATAGTCCAAGAATATTATACGAAGATAATGTTGCTTGAATCACTCAAATTAGGAGAGACTATATCAAGAGTGATAGAACTAAACATATTGCACCAAAATTCTTTAATACACATGAGCTCCAGAAAAATGATGATATTGATGTTAAGCAAATACGATCATTTGATAATTTGGCTGATATGTTTACTAAGCCATTACCAACTGCGATTTTTAAGAAGATGGTTCACAATATTGTCATGCATCGACTTAAGGATATTTTTATCATGAACAATGATGGAAATTCTATGTACTCGTGAGGGGGAGTAAAAATGATGTGTGCTGATTGTACTCTTTTTCCTTCGCTAAGGTTTTTTCTGTTAGGTAACTCCTCGAATCCTATTCAGAAAAAAAATGTTGTTATGGAAAGAAAGTTGTCCTATTTTTAACGGGTATCCTATTATGAGAAGGAATCTTACTTTTGGTAGGAATATTATTTTGGAAGTACTCCTATTTGTAGTAGGTATATTTATTATGTGAGAGTGTCCTAATTATCTTGGAAAAAGGGAGTTATGGGTACTCTATAAATAGAGTCTTGTGCTTAGGGAAAATGAGAACATAACCAAGAGGTAGTAACATCCTAGAGAGTTGAGAGAGGGTGTAATTGGGTCTAGAGTTATTGTGTGAGGGAGGGTTTTTTCAGCTTTTATTTCGTGCAAAAAGTTATACCGTTAAGATTAATATATTGAAGTTGGTTTTGTGGATTATGTCATTGAGGACCAAACCACGCTAAATATTGTGTTGTTTTTCTTTCTTATGTGTTATTGTTTATTTTCCGTGACTTAATTCCCAACAAGTGGTATCAAGAGCTAGGTTTATTGGATCCGAGTTAGAGGGAATTATTTTGCGTAAGACAATGGCGACGAATTTGGGTAAATTTGAGTTTCCAATCTTTGATGGGAAAATAAAATTCACAATATGGCAGAGTAGCGTGCAAGATCTTTTGGTATTGCAAGGACTTGATCAAGCTTTGGAGGAGAAAAACTAGAAGATGTGAAAGATGCAAATTGGCAGACAATTCGCAAGAAGGCGGTAAGCACAATACTTTTGTCGTTAGTATCTGAGATAAAGTATGATGTGTTGAAAGAGACTGATCCGAAAAAATTATGGGAAAACTCAAAAAGAGTTATGATTCGAAGTCACTAACCAGTAAATTGTGCTTGAAGATAGAATTGTACTCCTTGAAGATGGATGAAAGGTCGAATCTCCATGATCATCTAAATGCTTTTAGCAATTTAATGTCTTAATTGTTGAATACGAATGAAAATTTGGAAGATGAGGAGAAGTCATTGCTCTTATTGTCATCTTTACCCAAGTCTTACAAGTCGATGGTGCAAATATTATTGGTGACAGATATATATATATATATATATATATATATATATATATATATATATATATATATATATATATATATATATATGACAATAATTCATAACATGTATTTGTTAAACCAATTAGCTAGTTGTTCTAGCGGATGGCATGTGTAAACAACGAAGGAGAAGAAATTTAAGAAAAAGGAGGAATATTAGAGAAGGAAAAGGAATGTAGGCCAAATACACATTAATCACATTAATCTATCCGCTAGATTTTCCAAATCACAAAAAGGCACAAGGATGTAAGAAACCAATCACACTTTCCAAATCACACAAGGATGCATGACAGCTTCCAAATCACACAAGGAAAAGGAATGCTCTTTTTGGTCATGTAATCCTTCAATTCTATATATATAGGATATAGATGGTGCATCATACATTACTAATTATTTTTAGTTGTATAATATTTTAATTTTTCATTTATATGGTAAATAAACTAAATAATCCATTATTAAAATTATTATTTATAAATAAAAATTATTTTTATTTAAATAATTTGTAAATTATTCAAATTTAGTAAATATGTAAAAATTTGTAAAATATGCAACCATGATTAATTACTAACATTATATTTACAATTCCATGCTAAAATGTACAATAAACTGATACAATGTTTAATATACAAGACATAATCTCCATTGATATGTAGTTTATATCCAGGAGAAGGTATATTGTCTGGCTTTACAACATGCCGTTATAGTTAACCCAATCTTTCTGATAAACACAAGGATGAAACACAGATCTTGGATATTAGACTCAAAAAGATCGAGACCTCAAAGTTAAAAAATAAATAGGTTAGGGAAAAAAATAGTATCATTGAATGAGTACGGAATCCGTACCTAGATTAAATAATATAATACCCAGAAATTTATACTCCAAATTTAACTCATTTAGATTCTCTTCGTTCAATCTAAATAATTTAATAAGATTTTATTACAATCCAATCATTAATAACATAATACTATTAAATTTATTATTAAGAACTTTTATAACTATATATGTCGGCAAAATTAATTAATTTAAATTAATATACATAACTTCAATTTGATTTATCAATTCTGGTTTGTAAAATTCATTCCATGACTTAATACCTATTAAAACATTATATATATACACTTACGCTAATTAAAATGGAATACTTATTAACATATAATCTATATATATATATATATATATATATATATATATATATATATATATATATATATAATCAATCAACTATTGATCAGGTATAAAAGACAAACCTGATGCAAATTCTTTCACAATCACAAACACAATAAGTCTGTCTCAATTTACAGCAATAAGCGGCGGCTTGGGTCCTCTTTCTCTTTCTAGGTTGTATAATGAAAATAAGATTAGGTTTAGTTATTTATTTACTTAAAAATAGATTTTATTAATTAATATATTTATTAACTCTCCAAATTTTAATAGGATTTTAAAATTACATAATTATAAATTAGACTCACTTAGTTTAAAGCCCAATTTTACCAATTTAATTTATTCATCACTTATTAATACATTAGCTCACATAAATTAAATGACTATTTGACCCAAAAAAAAGATAAAGTCCAATTAAACTATTTTTAAAAAAATATAATTTTAAATGTTATTTATTTATTTATTATTTTTTTACTGGGTATTACATCACCTACCCCTTAAAAGGATTCCATCCCCAGAATCAAAAGAATGAACGTACCTAATTATCAAAAAGATGCGGATACTCCGCTCGAATAGACTCCTTCATCTCCCAAGTGGCTTCCCGCTCCGAATGATTCCTCCACAAAACCTTAACAAACGGAATAATCTTCCTCCTCATAATCCTTTCTTGAAGATCCAAAATCGTCTCGGCTTGTTCCTCACAACTAAGATCCTCCCAAATCTTATCGAACGGATATTGCACCACATACAACGGATGATAATGATAACTTCTCAACATCGACACATGGAACACATTTTGCACATGAGCTAGCCGTGGAGGAAAAGCTAACCGTTATGCAACTTCACCAACCCTCTCCAAAATCTCAAATGGGCCAATATAACGCGGACTAAGCTTCCCTTTCAACCCAAATCACTGAATGCCCTTCAAAGGAGAAACTTTTAGAAACACATGTTCACCAGGATCAAACTCTAAAGTCCTCCTATGCTTATCAGCATAACACTTCTGTCATGATCGAGCCGACTTCAATTTCCCCTTAGCCACCGCTACCTTCTCTATAGTGATTTGAACTCAGGCCCTTCTATGGCCCTTTCACCAACCTCATCCCAACAAGTTGGTTCCCGACACTTTTTATCATATAATGCCTTAAAAGGAGCCATCCCAATACTTGAATGCCAGCTGTTATTATAACCAAACTCAACTGGGCTCAAGTAATCATCCCAATTACCCGACCACTCAAGTGCACAAGACGTCAACATATCCTCTAATGTCTGAATAGTCCGTTCGGATTACCCATCAGTTTGCGGATGGAAAGAAGTACTAAAGTTGAGCCGAGTGCCCCAAGCTCGTAGAAAAAGCCAAAACGTGAAGTAAACCATGGGTCTCGATCTGAAACAATAGACACCGGAGTACCATGAAGTCTAATAATCTCCTGGTGAAAGATTTATACGAACCTATCCACCGAGTAACCCTCATAGATAGCCAAGAAGTGTGCCAATTTAGTTAACCAATCCACCACTACCCAAATGGCATCATTCTTCCTGGAAGTCTTCAGAAAACCAGTCATAAAATCCATTGTGATATCCTCCCACTTCCAAACTGGAATGTCTAACTGTTGCAGCAACCCACTAGCTCATTGATGTTCTATCTTCACTTGTTGACAAGTGAGGCACTTCCCAACATATTCAGCCACGTCTCGTTTCATCCCATTCCACCAAAATTTTTCTTCAAATCCCTATACATTTTCGTAGAACCTGGATGAATAAAAAATTGCAAACTATGGGCCTCAGCCAACACAGCCTTCTGAATGATTGGATCCGACAGTACACACAATCGCTCACCAAACCAAATCACACCATGGTCATCAATACGAAACTCGGGCTGCTTGCCCTCCTCTAGATTCTACTTCATACACCACAACTCCTCATCTTCTTTTTGAGCTTCTTTGACCTGCGAGATAAGAGAGGGCTCCACTCTCATACCCGCCAAATGCCCATCTAAACCTCGTACATACAACTCTAACTCGAGCCACTCCATATCCAAAATAAGCTGAGGTTGTGTAATAAGGGATGCCACACTCCCAGAACTCTTTAGGCTAAGAGCATCTACTACCACATTTGCCTTCCTCGGGTGATACTGAATTCTAGTATCGTAATCTTTTAGAAGCTCCAACCAACGCCTCTGCCTCATGTTGAGCTCCTTCTAAGTGAAAATGTATTTAAGACTTTTGTGATCGGTGAAGATTTCACAAGTCTCTCCATACAAATAATGCCTCCAAATTTTTAAGGTAAAGATCACTGCTGCCAACTCCAAATTATGAGCGGGGTAGTTCACCTCGTAAGGTTTAAGCTATCTAAAAGCATAAGCAATCACCTTATCGTGTAGCATCAAAACACAGCTCAAGCCCTTCTTAGAAGCATCGCTATAAATCTGGTAACCTCTTGTCCCCGACGGCAATGTAAGTATTGGAGCTGTCACAAGCCGTTTCTTCAGCTCCTCAAAACTTTTTTCGCGCTCCTTATTCCACACAAACTGTGACACTCCCAAAATAAGTATACATCACCCATTCTGAGTCGCCAAATACATGGTACATAAATCAAATACAACTTATTTTATACAATACGACAACAGCGTAACTTAGAGTTTTTACACGAATATTGTCCCATAGATAGTATTCAAACTCAAAATAAGTCCTCAACACTATCACACTATTTCACAGAATAGTGAGGACTACTAATGCAAATATCTGGACCGTCACTCCGTTCCTCGACTAGTCCCAGCTATATTCTGATTTCTTGAAGAGAACAATGAAAGCAAAGGGTGAGCTCAACTAGCCCAGCAAAAAATATTATAACTAAGATAATGTAGAATAAATTATCGTTAGCCTTCAACAGTGTTAAACTGATAAAATACAATAAACATCAAGTTTAACAGCAGCGGAACAAGCAATCCATTAGAAGAGTCAAGTAGAGCATGATATCTACTATCTTCTATGATTTAAGAGTTTATCATCAATTTTATCGCTGAGACTCAGCTCAATAAATAGTATCACAACCACGAATTATCCATGCACTACGGGCCAAGGATATTCGTGTTTTCACCAATGGTCATGATCATACCGAATAATCCCTGGTCATAATCATACCAACAACTGTCCATCAATGCACTACGAGCCACTGAGGACTTTTACCACATCATTTGTAACATTACAGGTCATGATTATACCGAATGATTCCTGGTCATAATCATACCAATCAACAGTCCATCTATGCACGTAAGCTAAAAATGACTTTCATCACAATATAAGCATGAGGATGATGACAATGATATAATAATTTAATTAAATGAAAATAAAGGATAAATTTTAAAGATTTATAATTTAATTTATTCAGAATTTAATAATGTCTAAATTATCAACATGATACTATTTTGTGGAGTAAAATTTAAAAATAATATTGTATCAAAAATAATTTGGACCGAAAAGAAATCAATTTTTGTCATGAATAGTACTCTGGGTGAATAGTACCCGAGTGAATAGTACCCTATGAATACTACTTCGAGAATAGTACTCTGTGAATAGTACTTTGTGAATAGTACTCATGAATAGTACTCGTGAATAGTACTTGTGAATAGTATTTGTGAATAGTATTTATGAATAGTACCCGTGAATAGTACTTTATGAATAGTATCCCGTGAATAGTACCGTATAAAGGAATACTACTCATGGACAGTACTCCGGCATGAAAACCTTAAAATTTAACAAGAATGTGTAGAAAATATCCTTGTGAAACGATATTAGATGAAGCGCAAATTTTAAGGATATTCTACTAATTTCACGGAGTATAGAAGCAATACTTTAACAAAATGAGGGTATAATCAGGAATACGAGACGAAATAATATTACTCACATACTATAGAGTATGGAAGAAAATAATATTCCTTATGAATACTGAAAAATATAATATCCCTTACAACTGTTGAACGAAATTAATATTCCAACGAATATTTAACAAAGATAATATTCATACGAATATTGAACGAAGATAATACTCTTTATGAATATTGAACGAAAATAATATTCATATGAATACAAAAAATAATATCTCTTCAGAATATGAAATAAATAATACCCCTTACCTCAGAAGAAGACTGGATAGTGGAATAGTGCATTAGTAGACTTCGCTTCTTCTTTCTCTCTATAGCTTCTCTCTCTATAATTACTCTTGTGAGTCTTAGTGAATTGGTGAGAATGAAAGAAGAATGCTTCTATTTATAGGAAAATATAGTTTCGATAATTGCACGTTTTGGGCTCAAAATATTACAGTATAATACCTTCATCGTTTCCTTTATTTTAAATTTAGTCCTGTAAGTATTATCAAACTTGCACCACCTCCCCTAATAGTACATCATGTGAATCAATAGTACACACATGTGAACAAATAGTTCTATACATGTGAAAAAAATAATTACAGTATAGTACTTTCATCTATACCTCTATTTTTAATTTAGTCATGCAAGTATTATCAATCTTGCACCACCTCCCCTAATAATAATGCATGTGAATCAATAGTTCTATTTATGTGAGCAAATAGTTATATGCATGTGAACTAATAGCAATTAATTGCTCATTTATCTGATTAATTACCCGATTGGTCAATATAACATCCAGAAATCAATTATTATCAAAATAAATGTCGATTTTCACTAACACAAATAATTCCAACACAATGAAAATATTAATTTCATCTTTAATCAACTCGAACTTATTCATCATTAATATTATAACTCACAATATTTAACAACCAGATCATTCCCAGGAAAGAGGGGGCTTTCCGATAAGGATTTCAATTAGGTGACCAAACCTCTCCTCGACAGAACTTTTTAGACATCATCAATATTACAAATAATAATATGAACAACTTTTGTTGTCTCAATTATTGATTTAATAATAATAAATATTATGCAGATGATACTGTGACAATAATTGAATCAATAATATGAGAGATATTATGCAGCGATTATTGTAGCAATAATTGAGTATAACTGAGTGACTTCTTATATAAGCATCAATAATCAATACCGTGTGCTACTATGCAATCACGCGTATTATTGTACTTTTACTACCGGGTAGTTCAACAGTTTTAACGGTAACACTTTCGCCATTTATTTTTATAAAAAAATAATTCTATCATTTTCTAACTACGACAATACTTCTGTTGTGGGGTCCACCAATGATTGTGCCGTCATACAAATATTTCCTGTTAAAACGAATATTCCCTGACCAATCGAATATTCCCCGACACAACGAATATTTTATATCAACTTGTTTTTTTTGCAAAATTTTCAAATATCACCCTTAATTTTAACCTTTTATTAATTTAACCATTTACTAAATAGAATAATAATTATAGGAAAATTGAATACTTTCAATTCATAAAATTCGGGGTCTTACAATCTCCCCTCCTTATGAAATTTCACCCTCAAAATTTACGTACGTACCTGGTATGCCGAAGAGGTTAGGATACCTCGTCAGATTCTAACTCTTGAGGTATAACCTTTGAGTGTCGAATATATTCGTTCTTATCCATAATTTTAACAGGTATCTCTTCATACGTTAAATCTTCTGCTATCTCCTCTAGTTCTAATTCAATAATATGATTCGGGTCGTCCACATATTTACGTAACATCGATACATGAAAAACGCTATGAACACACGACATACTTAGCGGTAAAACAAGTCTATAGGCCATAGTTCCTACTCGATCGAGGATTTTAAATGGGCCAATTAAATCGAGGGTTGAGATTTCCTCTCTTCATCGACTCTTGCTTCTAGAATAACGCCTTCTTGAACCTTCTTCTTCGTATTTATCAGCTTCGGGTCTGTAGCTTAAGCGGCTTTTAACTTTATCGATTAAAGTCGATTATACTCGTATATTTGATATCACTACGTGGATCCCTAGACTCTTTAACTCTATCTTCATCATTTGTAAGTTATATGAAATGGGTTTTTATGTTAACAACGTCACACTCGTAACCGCATACGATCTTCTACTCAACGCGTCAGCTACCACGTTCGCTCTTCCACAATGATATTGAATGGTATAGTCATAACCTTCAACAGCTCGAGCAAATGTCTTTGGCGCATGTTACGTTCGTTCGGGGTGGAAAAATATTTAAGGGTTTTAAAAATAGGTTTTGTACTGAGGTTAATACAAAATTCGATTTCACGCTCTGGGGTAGGCTAAGAAGTCTTCAAGAATACGTCAGGAAATTTATTAACAATAGAAATATCATTCAAAACTGTGACTCTCATCCAAGACTTGGATAGCACATCACATTGATACCTATCAACTTGTCATTGTTATTCACGGCGTCCCCTACGAAAAGTCTAGCTTCAGTGCATTCCACACAAGGAAGTCACCAGCGAAAGGCTCGGGGCTCTTTACTTATGGCTTGATATGACAATAATTCACTTTAGTGGTTTGGTTGCTTGGATTCGCATAATAGGTTGGTTAGGAATATGAAAGCTAATTAACAACCTTACGAAAATAATCAATTTTTGTATGATGAATAGTTAACCAGTCGATTCCTAAAATCACATCAAATGCAAGTATTTTTAAAGAGATAAAATCGACAGGTAACGTGAGGGTGCCGATTTAAATCAAACAAGATTTATAAATAGTGGGTGTAACGAAGGTTTCTCCTAACAGAGTTTCAACCGATAAGTCAAAGTCTAATTTCTCCAAAGTCAAATTTAAACGTTGAGCGCAAGTAGGAGAAATAAAAGATTGGGTAGAACCGATATCAAATAAGGTATAGACTTCGCAAGAGTTTATGATTAACTTACCCGTGATAACTTCGTTCGGGTTCCTCGACAAACGTTCTCACTTAAACTACCAACTTTGACTTGTTTGGGACAACCTTTGATGCCTCCATCCCAGCTGGACTTGACTTTGGTGCACGACAAAATCGGGCTAGGTGACCTTCTCTTCCACAATTGTAACATGCTTTGAACTGCTGCGTACAGTTTGGACTGATGTGTCCCTCCCCTCCGCATTTGTAACATACGACCGGCGGTTGTTCTTCTTCCTTAAAAACGGGTGCTGGTGCTGCTACCGACGTCTTTCCGTCATTGTTGAATCTTCTCTTCTTGAAATTTCCACTTCTATCATCCTGGACATGATTACCACCAAAGTGGTTACCATTCTTGGCATGATAATTTTCCCCACGATGGTTATCATTGTTCCGATGGCCGTTGCCACTGGTATGATTATTATCGTGTTGTTGATCGTTACCTTTTAGTTGAGTTGACTCATTATCGCGCTCCACTAACTGAGCCCTATTCACAACATCTTAATATAAACAAAGTTTGTGAGAAATTAGGTATTGACGTATCTCGGGTTTCAAACCTCTTAGAAACATCTGCGTCATTCTCTCCTCATTATCAACTAAGTGGCGAACTAGGAAAACTCGGCAAACTTAGCTTCGTACTGCGACGCGATCATATTGTTCTGCTCCAGCTTGATGAACTCTACCTCCTTCATGTGACGAATACTTTCAGAAAAGTACTTGTCGTTGAACAGTTCTTGGAACTTCTCCTAAGACATCTTCAGTGCGGCAGGTTGAGTGCGCTTTACAGATTTCCACCAGTAATCTGCCTCTCCTCGCAACATGAAGGTGGCAAAGGGAACCTTTTGCTCCTCGGAGCATCCCAAGACATCAAATATCTTGGTGATCTGCTTTATCCACGTCTCCGCTTTAAGTGGTTCTGGCTCTCCCAAAAATTCTGGTGGTCCCAGGTCCTTGAACTGCTTAGCAGTGACCATCCGAGAGTTGTCAGTGTTTTTACCTGCATTTTAAACAGGAGCCGCTCTCGCCTGATGTTGTATGAATTGTATAAAGCCTCTGAACATCCCATCGTTTATCATCTGATCGGTGTTGTTGTTTACCTGAGGATTATTGTCTTCCTGATGCACATTATCCTGGGTATTGATCATTGGTGACTCAACGGTCTCATATGCTTCATTGCTTATCTCGACATTTTCAAATGTCATTTTCAAACACTGTCACAAAATAAAGATTAATTGACATGCCACATATTATCCCTATACTCTGACCGACCAATTAAATACCAAATAAACATAGGTAGGTCATACTAGCGAAGGAATTTCCCGTCTCTCCCCTCCTAGTTCTTGTCTCACATCTCCGCCAGGGATCATATTCCTAAGCTTTCATACCAACTGTGACCCGCATCCAAGACTTGGATAGCAGCTCACAATGATACCAATCAACTTGCCACCGTAACTCACGACGTCCCCTACGGAAATTCTGGCTTCGATGCATCCCAAGACTTGGAAGTCACCAGATAAAGGCTCGGGGCTCTTTTCTATGGCTTTGATACCAACTGTGACGCCCCCAAAATAGGTATACATCACCCATTCTGAGTTGCCAAATACATGGTACATAAATTAAATACAACTTATTTTATACAATACGACAACAACATAGCTTAGAGTTTTTACACGAATATTGTCTCATAGACAGTATTCAAACTCAAAATAAGTCCTCAACACTATCATACTATTTCACAGAATAGTGAGGACTACTAATACAAATATCTGGACCGTCACTCCGTTCCCCGACTAGTCCTAACTATATTCTCATTTTCTGAAGACAACAATGAAAGCAAAGGGTGAGCTAAACTAGCCCAGTAAGAAATATTATGACTAAGATAATGCAGAATAAATTATCGTTAGCTTTCAACAGTGTTAAACTGATAAAATACAATAAACATCAAGTTTAACTGCAGCGGAACAAGCAATTCATTAGAAGAGTCAAGTAGAGCATGATATCTATTTTCTTCTATGATTTAAGAGTTTATCATCAATTTTATCGCTGAGACTCAGCTCAATAAATAGTATCACAACCACGAATTATCCATGCACTACGGGCCAAGGATATTCGTGTTTTCACCAATAGTCATGATCATACCGAATAATCCCTGGTCATAATCATATCAACAACTGTCCATCAATGCACTACAGGCCACTGAGGACTTTTATCATATCATTTGTAACATTACGGGTCATAATTATACCGAATGATTCCTGGTCAAAATCATACCAATCAATAGTCCATCTATGCACGTAAGCCAAAGATGACTTTCATCACAATATAAGCATGAGGAGATGACAATGATATAAGAATTCAATTAAATGAAAGCAAAGGATAAATTTTAAAGATTTATAATTTAATTTATCCAGAATTCAATAATGTCTAAATTGTCAACATGATACTATTTTGTGGAATAAAATTCAAGAATAATATTGTATCAAAAATGATTTGGACCGAAAAAAAATCAATTTTTGTCATGAATAGTACTCTGAGTGAATAGTATCTGAGTGAATAGTATCCTGTGAATAGTACTTTAGGAATAGTACCCCGTAAATAGTACTCGTGAAAATTACTTCGTGAATAGTACCCGTGAATTGTACTTTGTGAATAGTACCCGTAAATAGTACTTTGTTGATAGTATCTCGTGAATAGTACCGTATAAATGAATACTACTCATGGACAGTACCCAGGCATGAAAAGCTTAAAATTTAACAAGAATGTGTAGAAAATATCCTTGTGAAACGATACTAGATGAAGCGCAAATTTTAAGGATATTCTACTAATTTCACGGAGTATAGAAGCAATACTTTAACAAAATGAGAGTATAATCAGGAATACGAGAAGAAATAATATTACTCACATACTATAGAGTATGGAAGAAAATATTATTCCTTATGAATACTGAAAAACATAATATCACTTACAGCTATTGAACGAAATTAATATTCCAACGAATATTTAATGAAGATAATATTCCTACGAATATTGAACGAAGATAATACTCTTTATGAATATTGAACAAAAATAATATCAATATGAAATAAATAATACCCCTTACCTTAAAAGAAAATTGGATACTGAAATAGTGAAGTAGCATATTTCACTTCTTCTTTCTCTCTATAGCTTCTCTCTCGATAACTTCTCTCTCTATAATTGCTCTTGTGAGTTTTAGTGAATTGGTGAGAATGAAAGAAGAATGCTTCTATTTATAGGAAAATATAGTTTCGATAATTGCACGTTTTGGGGCTCAAAATATTACAGTATAATACCTTCATCTTTTCTTTCATTTTTAATTTAGTCCTACAAGTATTATCAAACTTGCACCACCTCCCCTAATAGTACATCATGTGAATCAATAGTACACACATGTGAACAAATAGTTCTATACATGTGAAAAAAATAATTACAGTATAGTACCTTCATCTATACCTCCATTTTTAATTTTGTCATGCAAGTATTATCAATCTTGCACCATCTCCCCTAATAGTAATGCATATGAATCAATAGTTCCATTTATGTGAGCAAATAGTTATATGCATGTGAACTAATAGCAATTAATTGCTCATTTATCCGATTAATTATCCGATTGGTCAATATAACCTCCAGAAATCAATTATTATCGAAATAAATGTCGATTTTCACTAACACAAATAATTCCAACACAATAGAAATATTAATTTCATCTTTAATCAACTCGAACTTATTCATCATTAATATTATAACTCACAATATTTAACAACCAGATCATTCCCAGGAAAGAGGGGACTTTTCGATAAGGATTTCTCCCTATTGGCGCGCAATTAGGTGACCAAACCTCTCTTCGACAGAACTTTCTAGACATCGTCAATATTGCAAATAATAATATGAATAACTTTTGTCGTCTCAATTATTGATTTAATCATAATAAATATTATGCAGATGATACTGTGACAATAATTGAATCAATAATATGAGAGATATTATGCAGCAATTACTGTAGCAATAATTGAGTATAATTGAGTGATTTCTTACGTAAGCATCAATAATCAATACCGTGTACAACTATGCAACCACGCGTATTACTGTACTTTTACTAACGGGTAGTTCAACAGTTTTAACGGTAACACTTTCGCCGTTTATTTTTACGAAAAGATAATTATGTCGTTTTCTAATTACGACAATACTTTCGTTGTGGGGTCCACCAATGATTGTGTCGTCGTACGAATATTCCTTGTTAAAACGAATATTCCCTGACCAATCGAATATTCCCCGACACAACGAATATTTTATATCAACTCACTTTCTTTGCAAAATTTTCAAATATCACCCTTAACTTTAACCTTTTATCAATTTAACCATTTGCTAAATAGAATAATAAATATAGAAAAATTGAATACTTTTATTTCATAAAATTTGGGGTTTTACACAAAACTTTGTGCCCTTTCTCATCAACTGAGTCAATGGCAAGGCAAACAATGAGAATCCTTCCACAAATTGCCTATAGTACCCTGCCAAACCCAATAAACTTCTAATCTCTATCACTGTAGTAGGTCTCAGCCATTTAGTGATATCCTTAAACTTTACAGGATCCCCCTTAATGCCTTCAGCAGAAACAACGTGGCCCAAAAATGCCACCTGCTCCAACCAAAACTCAAATTTAGAGAATTTAGCATATAGTTTCTCTTTCTGCAAAATTCCCAACACTGTGCGACGATGCTCCTTATGCTCTTCTTTAGACTTGGAGTAAACCAAAATGTCATCAATAAATACAATAACAAATTGGTCCAAGTACTCTCTGAACACCCGATTCAGCAAATCCATAAACACCTGCGGAGCGTTAGTCAACCCAAATGGCATCACCAGAAACTCGTAATGCCCGTATCGAGTACGAAAAGCCGTCTTAGGGATATCTTCATCCCTCACCCTCAACTAATGATAGCCTAACCTCAAGTCTATCTTTGAAAAATACTTTGCCCCCTGAAGTTGGTCAAACAAGTAATCAATCCTCGGCAATGGATACCGATTCCTGATGGTAATCTTGTTCAACTCCATGTACTCTATGCACAACCTCATAGTCCCATCCTTCTTCTTCATAAATAAGACCAGAGCACCCCATGGCGAAACACTTGGCTGAATCACACCACGATCTAATAGTTTCTGTAACTGCTCCTTCAACTCCTGTAACTCCAACGGTGCCATTCGATACGGTGCCTTAGAGATAGGCTCTGCACCAGTAACAAACTCAATAGCAAACTCCAATTCCCACTGCGATGGCAATCTTGACAACTCTTCAGGAAACACATCGAAAAAGTCACGAACAATTAGAACATCCTCAATATGAGACTCACCCTTAGAGGTATCCTTCACAAACACCAAATACCCCACAAAACCCTTTGCCACCAACTTCCCAGCCTTCAAAGCTGAAATTAACTTCACCACTTTACTCGACTGTGAACCCTGAAACACGAATTCTAAAGACTTCACATTTCTAAATATAACCTTCTTCGCTTAGCAGTCAATAGTGGCCTGGTGCTTATCTAACCAGTCCATCCCAAAAATGATATTAAAATCGTACATACTTATCGGAAGAAGATTATCCCTACGAATCTTATCCCAAAAACTGATCGCACGCCGTCGATAAAAATCAGAAATAACATCAGAAGTCCCCATCGGGGTAGTAATAGACATAACAGAATTTAAAGACTGAGATGGCACACCCAGGTGCAGAACAAAAGACTGAGCAACAACGGAATGAGTAGAACTCGTATCAAACAAAATAGACGTCTCACGATTGCCAACTAAAAGAGTACCAGAAACAGTACCTAGGTGCACCAGCCGCATGGTTATACGTCAAAGCAAAAACTCGACCACCTTGACGCTGACCTCCATTGCCACCATTTTAACCACCTCCACCATTACCGCGTGGATCGATACAATCCCTAGTAATATGACCCATTTGTCCACACAAGAAGCATGCACCGATGAGTCTGTGGCACTGCATCCCCGGATGATTAGCCCCACAAATAGCACAAGGAGCTATCAGAATAAGAATTGGGTTACCCCCATCAGCTGGTCCTGGATAACGACCCTAATTCTGCCCCTGCTGACGATTCTGCCACGGCTGACGATTCTGACCATGCCAAGGTAGCTGAAGCTGACGATTCTGCCCTTACTGAGGCATTTGCTAATAACCTCTATTCTGATTCTGGCCACTCCACTGTCCCTGTTGGCCACCACGGTTCCTGTTCCACTGACCACCCTGATTTTTCCCATGCTGACCTGAAGTTTGACCCTACTGGTCATCTCTGTCCCTCTTTCGACTCCCCTCCAGTTTAGAAGATCGAAAGTCTTGCCGCTCCATCTCAATGTTTTTGACCGCATTTTCCACAGCTAACACTTCTGCAAACTTGGTGTTAATGAGATGTTGCCGATACCTATAATGAATCCTCCACTTGAACTTCTCTGCGTGTTCTGCTGCAGTCCCTGCTGAGGTTCCCGCAAAGCCTGCCAACCTGGTGAACCTCTTCATAAAATTCGTGATGGACTCATCATCTTTCTGCCGAATAGACAGATAATCTCTGGCATAGGCCTCTTTATCAGCAGTTGGGAAGTACTGCTAATAAAAGACCTCATAAAACTCCGCCCAACCAAGTGTCTCAGCATAACCATCACCCTTTGTTACTTTCACCATCTTCCACCACCTCTGTGCATCCCCTTCTAGCTTCTAAGCTACAAGTAACACTCTCTGATTATCCGAGCACCCCAACACATCAAAAATCTTCTTTAGGTGAGCAATCCAATTCTCTGCCTCAATTGGAGTCGGAGCTAAACTAAATGACTGTGGTTTCTGCTTATGAAACCTTTCCAACCATATATACATTGGAACCACCAGCTGATCATGACCATCCGAATTCCCTTCCTCAACATTTACATGCTGACCATTATTTCCCGGATTCACTTGTTTAGGAATTTCTGGTGGCAGCTGCTGCATTGCCTGTACAACATGTGCCACCAACTGAGGTAAAGCCTGATTCACCAAGGTAGCCAATTGAGCATTAATATGATCATTAGGTTGCTTATTGGACTGACCCTCACCTCTTCCCCTATTGTTACCTCGCTTCCCAACAACTCTAGCGGATCTACGAGCCATCTAAGAAAGAGATCATGAATATAAACAAAGCAGATTAAAGACAAATTCGAATATAGCTGATATGATAGTTGAACAAAAAAAAATCAAACAGAACAAAAACCTAACCCAGAAATCTACCCATAACTCATAGGTTAAACCTAAATAGGTTTTCTACAAGAAAGAACTTAAGCTCTGATACCAACTCTGTAACACCCCCTTTCTAAAATAGAAAGAGGGGTTACTCAAAATACAACAAAACTGATAAAATTATAACAAGGCTCCAAGCCACAAAAGAATAGTTCAAAAATCTGATAAATACCACCACTCAAACCATAATAGATATTAAACTGGCTAAAACCATAATCTAAAGTATTTATTACAACTCCAAATAAACTATTGGATCATAACCTAAACAAAATATATAAACCATTTGGATAAAAGAAAGCTCTCGTCACACTTGTCCTTGATCCCCCTGATTACCTGCCGGAAGAAAAACATAGCATGAGCCAAATGCCCAGTACAGATATAGAGTACAAGAATAATGAAACGAAATAACTAACACAATTAAATGAACTGAACTATACGAACAAAATTAACACAACGAAATGATAGGCTGAATCAAATGGCTGGGTGTTATTTCATACCGAGCTCAAAATAAATAGTAATATACCTTGTCACATAGAAAAGTCAAATAATACCACACAGGCAATCAAAATAATGCAACACAGACAATCACATATCGGATTGCGTAATCCAAATGCACGTAAAATCGAAAGGCGTGTTTGGCACAAACATCACCACTCCGCATAACAGAACAGAACAGAACAAAAAACTAGGGTCGACCCATACGCCTTCCACAACAAAAATCACCAAATGGCCAACTCCCAATGGAGCACAAAACGGAGACGCCGTGGACTGATCACACCGCCACGGAAGATGTCATGCCACGGTGCCAAGAGGACATGCATGTGGTACCCCCGCAGGTGGTTATAGCTCAGGTATACCCTATAGTATATTCTAACAAAAATACTATTTCACAACACATGCGACACAATATCAACATAAAGGGGTTCTAACGTGTACATATTAAATTGAATGAATCATCAACACAAGTCTCCAAAAATATACTAACATGTACATCACTACGAAAAATCGAAATAAATATTAAACATGATAAACGAGTTCAAAGAGTACAAGTTATGATATTCTAAAGATCAAAATAAACTATCATATTAACTTCACTATGATCAAGGTATCGAGACAATATCCAAATTCAAAACAAGAAGCAAAATAAACAAACTAAAATTAAAGAGTATCGCTGAATGAGTACAAAATCCGTACCTGGATTAAGTAATATAATACCCAGAAATTTATATTCCAAATTTGACTCGTTTAGACTCTCTCCGTTCAATCTAAATAATTTAATAAGATTTTATTACAATCCAATTATGCATAACATAATACTATTAAATTTATTATTAAGAACTTTTATAACTATGTCGGCAAAATTAATTAATTTAAATTAATATACATAACTTCAATTTGATTTATCAATTTCGGTTTGTAAATTTCATTGACTTAATACCTATTAAAACATTATATATATATACACATACGCTAATTAAAATGGAATACTTATTAACATATAATCTATATATATATAATAACGTCAAAAGCCTGCAATGTTGCAAGCTTGCAACAAACTTTATATATATATACGGTTTGAATCTTAAGCTCACCTCTTATCTAACATAGCTTGCATACCCCCTTTAGCAACGGACCGGACGACGATTTGGTCCGTCGCTATATGTTGTCCGTTGCTATATGTTGTCCGTCGCTAAAAACTAAGACGACGGTTCTCTATATAGTGACGGACCGAATCGCCGCCCGGTTCGTCGCTAAATGGGGGTATGCAAGGTATGTTAGATATGAGGTGAGCTTAAGATCCGGACTGTATATATATATATATATATATATATATATATATATATATATATATATATATATATATATATATAATCAATCAACTATTGATCAGGTATAAAAGACAAACCTGATGCAAATTCTTTCACAATCACAAGCACAATAAGTCTGTCTCAATTTAAAGCAATAACCGGTGGCTTGGCTCCTCTTTCTCTTTATAGGTTGTATAATGAAAATAAGATTAGGTTTAGTTATTTATTTACTTAAAAATAGATTTTATTAATTAATATATTTATTAACTCTCCAAATTTTAATAGGATTTTAAAATTATACAATTATAAATTAGACTCACTTAGTTTAAAGCTCAATTTTATCAATTTAATTTATTCATCACTTATGAATACATTAGCCCACATAAATTAAATGACTATTTGACCCAAAGAAAAGACAAAGTCCAATTAAACTATTTTTAAAAATATATAATTTTAAATGTTATTTATTTTTTTAATTTTTTTAATTTTTTTTACTAGGGAATTACAAACAAGTCTTTGCTTTAGAATCTATTGCCATTTTTTTCTTCTGTTTATTACAATCTAGATTCCCTTCTAATCATTTAATCAACTTGTTTCAATGGTTTCTACAAGTAACCAAATTAATTCCTCTTATTATGTTTCTTTTTCATCTTCACACCTTATTGGAACTTTAGAAATAAAGATACACGCAAAAGATAAAGATACAAAATTGATTCCTCTTCATATTATGTTTGTTTTTCATCTTCACTCCTTGTTGGAACTTTAGAGATAAAGACACATACGAGATAAAGATACAAACAAGAAATTTGATTATATATCAAGGGAAGTTAGAAAAAGAAAGTTATAATTAGATAGAAACAAAATAATATTTATCGGCGGATTATAAATAGTTTATATCCCACCATATATGGGTGAGTTCAATAGTTTTAACTAATTATCATCATACACACTATTTTGTATTTAATTTTTGTCATCAAATTATTATTGTATATTAGTTAGACAAAAAGGAAGGTGGGGGCTATCTCACGCTCATGCGTGAGGCAGCCATCAAAACGACGTCATTTTACATATTTAAATACACTTTCTTCCATGAAATGAGCGTGAGGCGGCCATCAAAACGACGTCATTTTACATATTTAAATACACTTTCTTCCATGAAATGTACAAAATAGTATTTTTTATAATTTTTCAAAATATTATTATTACAAAGGGATACCTCGTGCAAGAGCATATGGGCGGATCTAGTGTTATGCCAGCTATGGCATTTGCCATTTGCAATAGCTGGATTTTTGAGATTTTTATTTATTTATATACATTACATATTTTCCTAATTGTAACCAATTTATTAAATATATTACAATATTAGAAGATATTTTTCATATAATAGGAAGTGTTTAGAGCATTAACAACAGTTTCTTTAATCAACTCTCTATCTCCAATTTTAAAGAATACATCAACAAATCATTATCTAACAGTTTACTTATCTTTATTTGACTCTATTTTATTACCTGTATAGGATTTTACTCCCTAGTGTGAGAGAGTCAAAAGATCGTTCTCTATATATACAAAATGATATTTTACACCCTCATTTAAGTGGACAACTCATCAATCATACACATCTTGATATTTTTTTACTACTTCATTGTCAAATTATAAACTTAATATTGATTTATTTTTTAAAAATTAATTTCAAACGTATTCAAATTTAAAATTGATATAAATTTATTTAATTTATGTCAATATAATTATAAATATTATAAAATTACTATTAATTATAAAATTTATTATTTTCAAAAATTAAATGAATCATATTAAATTTAAATTTAAAAATATAACAAATTAACGTTTAAAAAGTTAATATTGATCTTATGTACATTTGCAACTACAATTCATTTAATACTCACTCCATAAATTACTTAAAATTTAAATTAAAATAAAAATTATTTTATAGTGGAATATAAATGATAAATTATACTCTCTTATAAATTATAAGATTATTATTAATTTGATGTTTTTGACTGTTAGAACTTTTAACTTTGAAATTTCAAATTTCATTATTTAAGGAATTAATATAAAGAACATGTTGGGTACATGGTGAAAAAATTGAATCTCTATTTTGCAGAATGACCCAATAACACTGTAGAGTATGGATAAAGATAAGGCAACTGTTGTGAATGTTCTTAAAAATACATGAGATATATTACAAGTTTTTTGAGTGATTGTATCCTAAAATTATGAATATGATTTACATGATTATAGGAAAATGCTAGATTGACGGATTTAATCAAGCCTACAGATTAACAAGTAATTGAAAGGGATCATCTCCTTAAAATTTTCTCTTCTCCTTCAATGTTTTGTATATGAAAAGTCTAGTATATATTTTTAGTATTTTTAAAATAAATAAAGTATCGATCTTATCTTGCTCAATTTATTGGATCTGGATTCTCTATGAGGATTTCTCTGTGAGGATCTTGTGAGAGTTTTGTTGTGGGATTGACAACACATTAAAAAAGAGATACAATGGTTCACAACTCTTTTTTTTTGTCTGTGTATCAAAACGACGTCGTTTTGATAAAAAAAAATTTTTACAAGTTGACAGAAAATTGGAAGCCACCAAACGCAGTTTACTTTTACCAACCAAGCGAAGTAAAGTAAAAAGAGTACATTTAAAATAGTATTTGAGTTGTGATGGTGATTGTCTCCGTTGAGATGTGGATAATGAGGGGTAAAGTAAAACGATTATTAATAATAAAAAAAGATATAAAGGAATATGTAAATACTAATAATTGATAGGTCTAGAATATTTTCTTGGTTTACCCAGCTGATCCAATGGTTAGAGTAAATAATAATAATATTTTCAATGGTGAGAGTAAACTCTTTTTATGGAACAGATAAATATAAATTATAATAAATAATAATATAAATAAACAATCAAAACCAATAATAAACGAAAAATAACTAAAGCCACATTGAAAACATTAACGATAATTATAACCGATATATTTATTCATTTTTTTGAGTCAAGTTTGTAGTTATCCTAATATTAATAGCAAGATAAGTTATTAAATATAAAAAAAAATCATATACAGAATAATCAAGAATTTTAAAATAATTATATGTAAAAATAAACGGTGTTTGGTGCCTTCTAATTTTTTGTTAACTTGTAGAAAAAAATTCCTATCAAAACGACGTCGTTTTAATACACAAAAAAAATTGTGAGCCATTGGATCTCTTTTTTGATGTTTTGTCAACTTCACAGCAAAACCCTCACATGATCCTCACATAGAAATTCTTATAGAGGATCTTGATCCCAATTTATTCCTCGCCTCTCTCTCGATTACAAACTCTCATTTGTTCCTGTAAGTTTAAATACACATATATATTTTGTATTTTATTATTCTTTAGAGTTTAGAGATGCAAAACTTCTTAACTTGGTGAAATTTTGATACACATATTTTGGACTCTCAAACTCAAATAACACTTTTATTCTTTGTATTTACAAGCATCCTTGAGTATTTCTTCACTTTTTTTTTGTACTATATTCGACTGAAATTTAATATTTTTACCTTTGACAAGAATGGATTTTAAGAATTCATGCACCTAAAATCTTATAAGAAATTTTTTTTACCATTGAATCATGAGTGATTCGGTTTTCTTCACAATTTTAATGCTTCATAGTGTGTTAATCAAATAAATTTTAAGTTTTGATTGTTTGTTGTAGGCTGTAGCTAAGTTTATATATGATTCCTTGTTTTGTAAATGTTGTTCATGTTTCAATATGGATACAAATTTTAAATGAACTAATTAAACATTTTCAAACTAAATCTCAAGGGTCATTCTTAGTTATGGATTTTTTTAATATATTTATTACCATAACTAATTAGGATTTTTGGATCCGCTTCTGCAAGAATGTGAATTAGTTCTCACCTCACGTGTCCTCTATTAATTAAGTTATTATTGTTAATGATAAATGTCATCAAAACATTATTGATATGTTTTGATCACTATCACTGGACCGAGAAGCAAGGCGGCCATATGGAGGGAGGTGACAGGTTGAATATTATTCTAGTCCAAATCCAATGTTTTTATACTCAAATCGATTATCGAATTAAAAAAGGTGTCGGATTGATGAGTTATTAGTTCAACTAGTTGGTAGCCCGTGCGTTGCACGGGCTAATTTAAATAACAAATTATATAATTTATTAAAATTATAACGAGAAGAATATTTTTTTTATAATACATTATTTTTATATCTACATGTAAAATCTTTTGATAATGTATACGTTGTCTTCGTTCAATCTTTTGATGTATTGTGCTCGTTGGTTGAATCTCAAAATGAGCTTCACGTGATTATCCTGTACATAATATATATAAGATAAATAATCTATTTATAAGATAACAACTTTTAATTCTTGGTAATATTTATTTATGAAGTAATATAAAATTTAGAATACTACCTCTTCATCAAGCAATATAGGTGTGGTGTTGACAATCTGTCCAGTGCTCAAATTGATCACATCCCACTTTCTTGTTAATCTGACCTTTAAGTGTAGAAACAAATGTAGATGTAGAGTACTTTTGTGTGTAGTATGAGGTTTTTATAGGGTGAAATACTATGATAAGTAGTATTTTTATTAAATGTATTTAAATTTTCATTTGTAACTGTTCAGTGAGAAGTCATATACTTAATGATTTTATTAAAGATTTTTTTAATGTTCATGACTCTTCCTTTTCCAGATTTTTAATTATTTTTTTAATGATGTTTTAAATGTTCATGAATGTTAATAAATATATTTTAAATGTTAATATTTATTAAACGTATTTAAATTTTCATTTGTAACTGTTTAGTGAGAAGTCATATACTTAATGATTTTATTAAAAAAAAATTTAATGTTCATGACTCTTCCTTTTTCAGATTTTTAATTATTTTTTTAATGATGTTTTAAATGTTCATGAATGTTAATAAATATATTTTAAATGTTAATGTTCATGACTCTTCTTTTTCATAACTTACATGTATGACTAACTCTGTTAAAAATCAAATCGATTTCAATTGATTAAAATTGGGTGTGTTTGGCAGCTAGATTAATTAATTGATTTGAAATTGATTTTAAAGGATAGACTGTGATGTATTTATATATAAGTATTGATTAGTGGCTAAATCGTTATTGACTCAATGATATCATTAATATGCCATAAATAATTAAATATAATAATTATTATTATATATTATATATAATATTTAGTAAATATGTAAAATTTATAAATTTATCTAAAAAAAATTAAACATATTTGTTCAATGTTTACTTTATACAATTCAAATAAATACTAAATCTATATAAAAAGAGCGATATTAAATTATGACCATACCTCAAAACTCAAGAGTGATAAAATCAAACACAAATAAACATAAACATCTATAAGATACATTAAATCAAATTCAAAAAAAAAACTAAATGTGGCGCCCCCAAAATAGGTATACAACACCCATTCTGAGTCGCCAAATACATGGTACAGAAAGTAAACTACAACTTCAATAATACAATTGTCGTGCAAAATACGACAACACATACTGTGAGTTTAAATACAAATATTGTCTTCTGGATAATATCTACACTCAAATAAATCCTCATTATAACTATTCAAACACTATTTTACAGAAATAGTGAGGACTGCTAAAACATCTTTCTAGAACCATCACTCCATACCCCGACTAGATCCTGCTATGTTTTCACCTCCTGAGAAGAAAAATAGAACAAAAAGGAAAAGGGTGAGCTCAACTAGCCCAGTAAAAAATATTATGACTAAGATAATATACAACAAATTATCGTTAGTCTTCAACAGGGAAAAATCTGATAGAATATAATCGACAACAAGTTTTAGATCAACAACTGCAGCGGAAACAGCAAACCATTAGAAGAGTCAAGTAGAGAAAGAATTCTACTATCTTCTAAGATTTAAAAGTCCATCATCAATATTTTATCCCTGTAACATCAATTAATAATCATCTTTATCCAAATATTCATCTTTGCACTACAAGCCAAAGATATTCATTTGTATCACATGTCAGTCATGTTCATCTCAACACCTGTTCATCTTTGCACTACATGCCAAAGATATTCATCAAGTAATCATACATCTTTGCACTACAAAGATATTCAGTAATATCATCATTTAGGACCGAGGATGATAAAAAATATCTTAAAGAAAATGAATCCAGTGAGGCAGAAGGACAAATATTAGGGATTCGTATAACAGTTTATCCAAGATCAATAATACTTCATAATAATCAATTGTGAAGCAGAATTCAAAAATAAAGATCAAAACATGGATACAATCAAAGATAGTAACCATAATAGACATCTTGGACAAAAAGAAAAATTTTTATTTTTCGGTGAATAGTATCGTATTCGTGAATAGTGTCGTATACGTTGTAAGACCCCAACTTATTAATGAATAAAATCAAATTTTCTCTAAATATTATTGTGAATAATAAGGGGTTAATTTGATATAATACTTTGGTTATGGGTGAAATGTGCAAATTTTGCAAAATAAGCAAGTGGTTATAAAATATTTATTTTTGGTCGGTGAATATTCGGTTGGTCGTGGAATATTCTTGCTGTCGGGGAATATTCGTACGACGACGCAGCCTTGTGTGGGCCCCATAACGGAAAGCGATTGGATGAAGAAAACGACAAGTATAAGTTGTTTATAAATAACGGCGTAGTTGTTACCGTTAATACTGTTGGAATACCCGGCGGTTAAAATACAGTAGCACACGGTATTGCACCAATTATTGATTCTTACGTAAGAAGGCACTACTCAATAATTGTTACAGTAGTTATTATTCAATATTTTATTTTATTGATTCAATAATTGCTGTGTTGATATTTTATATTATTGTTGTTTCAATAATTATTGCTGCAAAGTATTTTCATTTATCAGATCAATAATTCATATTATTTGAATAATATTATTAGATAACATTATTGGCAATGTCTAGAAAGTTCTGTCTAAGGAGAGGTTTGGTCATCTAATTGCGCGCCAGTAAGGAGAAATCCTTATTGGAAAGCCCCCTCTTTTCTGGGAACGGCCTGGTTGTCATAAATGTGATTCTGTAATATTATTTGTGAATAATTAATTATTGATTCATATGATAAGGAAATATTTATTTTATGTGGATATAAATGAGGGATATATTTTTGTGGTTAAAAATGAAGGAGTTAATGTTGAGGTGTTTTATCAGTATTTTTATCGGAATGGAGGTATTAAAAAAATCAAATCAGGGTTTTTGAGAAATATTGCGGGTGTTATAATTTTTAATCCGACCGTTGGATCGTGGTAATTTTTGGATATGTTATACATATATAAGTTGAGTATATGTCCACAAATTTTGAACCGTTAAAAATGAACGTATGATTTATTATGAATTTTACAAGATGACTGGTTCAGAAATTGTTGAATTTTCGGAGTTTATCATTTTGGTGGAAAATTCTAGAATTAGTGGGCCCCACTTGTGGTTGGTGAAGAAATGTGCTGAATTATATTTCAAATGTGGTAGGTGGGAATAGTAGCAGGTAAAGCCATCAGGTTGCAAGTCAAACCTACCAAAATTTTCCTATAAATAGAGGGCTAAGTTAGAATTGAAAATTACACCAGAAACAAGTTTTCTCTCTTTCTCTCTCTAGATTATTGAGTGTATTTTGTGAGTATTTAGATACTTTGAGAGTTTCTATTCATCATAGCAAGTTTCTTTCAGCCTTATACCGGTATTCCGACCAGAAGTACTGATATTTTGAGGTAAGGGATATTATTTTCTTCTTAATGATATTATTTTCTTCAATATCATTATGCTGAAATATTGATATGAGTTTTTATCAAATTTGAAACTTTTTGTGTCGGGGGTTACTATTCACGTATACGGCACTATTCACGTATACGGCACTATTCATGAATACGGCACTATTCACCGAAAAATAAAATTTTCCCTTTTTGTCCAAGATGTTTATTATGGTTACTATCATTGATTGTATCCATGTTTTGATCTTTATTTTTGAATTCTGCTTCACAATTGATTATTATGAAGTATTATTGATCTTGGATAAACTGTTATACGAATCCCTACGATTTGTCCTTCTGTCTCATTGGATTCGTTCTCTTTAAGATATTTTTCATCATCCTCAGTCCTAAATGATGATACAAATGAATATCTTTGGCCTGTAGTGCAAAGATGTATAATTACTTGATGAATATCTTTGGCCTGTAGTGCAAAGATGAACAGGTGTTGAGATGAACATGACCGACTGATGATACAAATGAATATCTTTGGCCTGTAGTGCAAAGATGAATATTTGGTTAAAGATGATTATTAATTGATGTTACAGGGATAAAATATTGATGATGGACTTTTAAATCTTAGAAGATAGTAGAATTCTTTCTCTACTTGACTCTTCTAATGGTTTGTTGTTTCCGCTGCAGTTGTTGATCTAAAACTTGTTGTCGATTATATTTTATCAGATTTTTCCCTGTTGAAGACTAACAATAATTTGTTGTATATTATCTTAGTCATAATATTCTTTACTGGGCTAGTTGAGCTCACCCTTTTCCTTTTTGTTCCATTTTTCTTCTCAGGAGGTGAGAACATAGCAGGATCTAGTCGGGGTATGGAGTAATGGTTCTAGAAAGATGTATTAGCAGTCCTCACTATTTCTGTAAAATAGTATTTGAATAATTGTAATGAGGATTTATTTGAGTGTGGATATTATCTAGAAGACAATATTTGTATTTAAACTCACAGTATGTGTTGTCGTATTTTGCACGACAATTGTATTATTGAAGTTGTAGTTTGCTTTCTGTACCATGTATTTGGCGACTCAGAATGGGTGTTGTATACCTATTCTGGGGGCGTCACAGTTGGTATCAGAGCTTAGGGATATGATCCCTGGCTGAGATGTGAGACAAGAATTAGGAGGGGAAAGACGGGGAATTCCTTCGCTAGTATGACCTGACTAAGTTTATTTGGTGTTTATTTGGTCGGTCAGAGTATAGGGATAATATATGACATGACTATTAACCCTTGTTTTATGGCAGTATTTAAGAATGGCAGCTGAGAACGTTAATAATGGAGTAAATCAGACCGTGGAGACACCTTTGATCACTACCCAGGGGAACGTGCAACAGGAAGGCAATATTCCTCCTGTAAACAACGTTACCGAGCAAACGATGAATGATGGAATGTTTAGGAGCTTTTTGCAGTTCATGCAAAATCAGACGAGGGAGACTCGTGTGCAGAATACGGGTGGAAATGATAACAACGCGCGGTTTGTCACAGCTAAGCAGTTCAAAGAATTGGGACCACCAGAATTTAAGGGAAAGCCGGATCCGATCATGGCGGAAACGTGGGTCAAGCAAATTACCAAGATATTTGATGTCTTGGGATGCACGGAGGAACAGAAGGTTCCATTCGCCACATTTATGTTCCGCGGTGAGGCAGACTACTGGTGGGAGTCTGTGAAGCGTACCCAGCCTGACGCACTCAACATGTCCTGGGAAACATTTCAAAAACTGTTCAATGACAAGTACTTTCCGAAAGTATTCGTCATATGAAGGAGGTTGAGTTTATTAGACTGGAACAAAATAACATGACGGTGTCCCAGTACGAGGCGAAGTTTGCAGAGTTATCCAGGTTTGCACCTCATTTGGTCGAAAATGAGGAACGAATGACGCGGATGTTTCTGAGAGGTTTAAAACCTGAGATTCGTCAATACCTTATCTCTCATAAATTTTCTCTGTATTCAGACGTTGTCAACAGGGCCCAATTATTAGAGAGAGATAATGAGTATACTCAACCGAGGGACCACAACCAGGGTCATACCGGTGACAGTAATCATCAGAGCGATGATAACCAACGAGGAGGGAAAAATACGAACAAAGGCGGTAACCACTCGGGTGGTCATCGTGGCCATGATAATAGGAGAGGTGAGTCAAGTGGAAATTTCAGAAAGAGGAGATTCAACAATGACGGGAAGACACCAGCACCAACAACAAATTTTAGGGGAGGAGAACGACCGCCAGTTAGATGTTACAAATGCGGGAAAGAGGGACATATCAGCCCAAACTGTCCACAACAATCCAAGGTGTGTTACAACTGTGGGAAGGAAGGCCACATCGCTCGAGATTGTACTATAGCGAAACCAAGTTCAGCGGGAGTGGTGATTCCAAGGGCTGTCCCGGATAAGGCGAAATCAGCGGTTCCTGGAAGAGCGTTTGTCGTTACTGGCCAAAACGCGAGAAACCCGAACGAGGTGATCACGGGTAAGCTAATCTTGAATTCTTACGAAGTTTATACTTTACTAGATACCGGTTCTACCCATTCTTTTATCTCTCCTGCTTGTGCTCAACGTTTAAACTTGACTCCGGAGAAATTGGACTTTAACTTATCTGTTGAAACTCCGTTGGGTGAAACCTTCGTTACATCTACAGTTTATAAATCTTGCATGATCCAAGTTGGCGCTATCACATTACCTGTTGATCTTATCTCTTTAAAGATACTTGCTTTTGATGTGATTTTAGGAATTGATTGGTTAACCACTCATCATGCTAAAATTGATTGTTTTCGTAAGGTTGTTAGTTTTCATATTCCTAACCAACCTGTCATACGAATTCAAACTACTAAACCACTAAAATCAGTCACTGTCATATCGAGCCACAAAGCTATTCGTTTATTGAAAAACGGATGTCAAGCTTTTTTAGCCCATGTTATGGATTTGAACAAAGACAAGTCAGATTTGAATAATATTTCTATTGTTAGAGAATTTTCCGATGTATTTCCTGAAGAACTTCCCGGTCTACCCCCGGAACGAGAAATTGAATTCTTTATTGACCTTGAACCCGGTACAAAGCCCATTTCTAAAACCCCATATCGAATGGCTCCAATTGAACTTCAGGAGTTAAAAGTTCAACTACAGGAGTTGTTGGACATCAGTTTTATTCGTCCTAGTACGTCTCCTTGGGGTGCTCCTGTTTTATTCGTAAAGAAGAAAGACGGGAGTATGCGACTTTGTATTGACTATCGAGAATTGAACCATGTCACCATCAAGAATAGGTATCCGCTACCTCGCATTGATGACCTGTTTGACCAGTTGCAAGGAGCACAATTCTTTTCAAAGATCGATCTTCGTTCTGGATATCATCAGCTGAAGATTAAAACTGAGGATATTCCAAAGACTGCCTTCAGAACTCGGTACGGGCATTATGAATTCTTAGTAATGTCTTTTGGATTGACTAATGCTCCTGCTGCCTTCATGGATATGATGAACCGTGTATTCAAAGAATATTTGGATCAGTTCGTTGTTGTCTTTATTGATGACATCCTCATCTATTCCAAAAGACGTGAAGATCATGAGCGCCATTTGAAGCTGGTACTGCAAAGGCTTCGTGAAAACAAGCTATATGCCAAACTGAAGAAATGCGAGTTCTGGCTTGAGGAAGTAGCATTCCTTGGGCACGTGGTGTCAAAACATGGAGTATCTGTCGACCCGGCGAAGATTGAAGCCATACAAAGTTGGGAGCAACCGAAGTCGGTAACCGAAGTACGTAGCTTTCTGGGCTTAGCTGGTTATTATCGGAGATTTGTGGAAGGATTTTCTCGAATCGCTACTCCGTTAACTCAGCTGACTCGGAAAGATACAAAATTCGTATGGAGTGAGGAATGCGAGAAGAGTTTCCAAGAACTCAAGAGGAGACTCATTTCGGCACCTGTTTTGACAATACCATCTGGTTCGGATGGATTTGTTATCTACAGCGATGCTTCAGGCAAAGGGTTAGGATGTGTTCTCATGCAACATGGGAAAGTCATAGCCTATGCCTCACGACAACTCAAAGAATATGAGAGGAATTATCCTACTCATGATTTGGAGTTGGCAGCAGTCGTTTTTGCGTTGAAGATCTGGAGACACTACCTTTATGGGGAGAAAGTGGAGATCTATACAGATCATAAAAGCCTCAAATATTTCTTCACCCAAAAGGAACTCAACATGCGGCAACGACGTTGGCTTGAGCTGTTGAAAGATTACGATCATACCATCCAATACCATCCTGGAAAAGCAAACGTAGTAGCTGACGCATTGAGTAGAAGATCATATGCGGGTACGAGTGCAATGTTTTTAACACAAAGGCCCATTTTGTATGACTTGCAAAGGATGGAGATAGAGATGAAGGCTCCAAGTACCCACATGATGATATCAAATATACGAGTAGAACCGACTTTAATCGATAAAGTTAAAGCTGCTCAAGCTACGGATATAGAGCTGATGCGTATGAAGAAGAAAGTGCAAGAAGGTGCTATTCCAGAAGCAAGAATCGATGAAGAAGGAATACTTCGAGTCAACTCCAGACTTTGTGTTCCTAACGATTTTGACTTGAAGCATAGAATAATGATGGAGGCACACAACACACCGTTTGCAATCCATCCTGGGAGTACCAAAATGTATCACGATCTTCGACATACATTTTGGTGGAGCAATATGAAAAGAGAGATCGCGGAGTTTATCTCGAGATGTTTAACTTGTCAACGTGTAAAAGCGGAGCATCAAGTACCAAAGGGTCCATTGCAACCACTTGAGATTCCGAAATGGAAGTGGGAACACATTACTATGGATTTTGTTACGGGTCTTCCCAAGGTTTCTCAAGGCATAGATGCGATTTGGGTTATTGTTGATAGATTAACCAAGTCCGCTCATTTCTTGCCGATACGTGAGACTTATTCCCTTGAACGTCTTGCTAGTATGTACGTGAACGAGATTGTGAGATTGCATGGCATGCCAGTATCCATAGTTTCGGATCGTGACCCAAGATTCACTTCACGATTTTGGGTTAGCTTGCAGAAAGCTATGGGCACGGATTTACGATTCAGTTCAGCATACCATCCTCAAACGGACGGACAATCAGAGAGGACTATTCAAACTCTTGAAGATCTATTAAGACTTTGTGTCTTAGATCTCAAAGGGAGTTGGGATAAGTACCTACCATTGGTGGAATTCTCCTACAACAACAGTTATCAGGCGAGCATAGGTATGGCTCCATTTGAGGCGTTGTATGGAAGAAAATGTCGTTCTCCAGTATGCTGGGACGAGGTGGGTGAAGCAACATTGTTGGGACCAGAGTTGGTACGCATTACTACAGAGAAGATCCAAACGATTCGACAACGTATACAAACGGCACAGGATCGACAAAAGAGTTATGCGGATCTTCATCGGAAGGACGTGGAATTTAATATTGGGGATCATGTATTGTTACGTGTTGCACCATGGAAGGGAGTTACAAGATTTGGGAAGAGAGGAAAGCTCAATCCAAGATTTGTTGGTCCATTTGAGATTCTTGAGCGAATAGGAAATGTGGCATATAGACTCGCATTACCTCCAAGCATGTCTCGTGTTCATAATATTTTTCACATATCTATGCTTCGTAAATATGTTAAAGACCCGAACCACATTATTGAGTTAGAACCAGACGAGATAGCTGAAGATTTAACGTACGAGGAGGTACCTGTTAAGATCTTGGATAGGAAAGAGCATGTCCTACGCACGAAGGTTATACCACAAGTTAAGGTTTTGTGGAGAAACCATGCTATTGAAGAAATGACCTGGGAGTTGGAATCAGAAATGAAAGCGAGGTATCCTCACCTTTTTGAAACATCAGGTACGTACGTCAATTTCGAGGACGAAATTTCATAAGGAGGGGAGGTTGTAAGACCCCAACTTATTAATGAATAAAATCAAATTTTCTCTAAATATTATTGTGAATAATAAGGGGTTAATTTGATATAATACTTTGGTTATGGGTGAAATGTGCAAATTTTGCAAAATAAGCAAGTGGTTATAAAATATTTATTTTTGGTCGGTGAATATTCGGTTGGTCGTGGAATATTCTTGCTGTCGGGGAATATTCGTACGACGACGCAGCCTTGTGTGGGCCCCATAACGGAAAGCGATTGGATGAAGAAAACGACAAGTATAAGTTGTTTATAAATAACGGCGTAGTTGTTACCGTTAATACTGTTGGAATACCCGGTGGTTAAAATACAGTAGCACACGGTATTGCACCAATTATTGATTCTTACGTAAGAAGGCACTACTCAATAATTGTTACAGTAGTTATTATTCAATATTTTATTTTATTGATTTAATAATTGCTGCGTTGATATTTTATATTATTGTTGTTTCAATAATTGTTGCTGCACAGTATTTTCATTTATCAGATCAATAATTCATATTATTTGAATAATATTATTAGATAACATTATTGGCAATGTCTAGAAAGTTCTGTCTAAGGAGAGGTTTGGTCATCTAATTGCGCGCCAGTAAGGAGAAATCCTTATTGGAAAGCCCCCTCTTTCCTGGGAACGGCCTGGTTGTCATAAATGTGATTCTGTAATATTATTTGTGAATAATTAATTATTGATTCATATGATAAGGAAATATTTATTTTATGTGGATATAAATGAGGGATATATTTTTGTGGTTAAAAATGAAGGAGTTAATGTTGAGGTGTTTTATCAGTATTTTTATCGGAATGGAGGTATTAAAAATCAAATCAGGATTTTTGAGAAATATTGCGGGTGTTATAATTTTTAATCCGACCGTTGGATCGTGGTAATTTTTGGATATGTTATACATATATAAGTTGAGTATATGTCCACAAATTTTGAACCGTTAAAAATGAACGTATGATTTATTATGAATTTTACAAGATGACTGGTTCAGAAATTGTTGAATTTTCGGAATTTATCATTTTGGTGGAAAATTCTAGAATTGGTGGGCCCCACTTGTGGTTGGTGAAGAAATGTGCTGAATTATATTTCAAATGTGGTAGGTGGGAATAGTAGCAGGTAAAGCCATCAGGTTGCAGGTCAAACCTACCAAAATTTTCCTATAAATAGAGGGCTAAGTTAGAATTGAAAATTACACCAGAAACAAGTTTTCTCTCTTTCTCTCTCTAGATTATTGAGTGTATTTTGTGAGTATTTAGAGACTTTGAGAGTTTCTATTCATCAGAGCAAGTTTCTTTCAGCCTTATACCGGTATTCCGACCAGAAGTACTGATATTTTGAGATAAGGGATATTATTTTCTTCTTAATGATATTATTTTCTTCAATATCATTATGCTGAAATATTGATATGAGTTTTTATCAAATTTGGAACTTTTTGTGTCGGGGGTTACTATTCACGTATACGGCACTATTCACGTATACGGCACTATTCATGAATACGGCACTATTCACCGAAAAATAAAATTTTCCCTTTTTGTCCAAGATGTCTATTATGGTTACTATCTTTGATTGTATCCATGTTTTGTTCTTTATTTTTGAATTCTGATTCACAATTGATTATTATGAAGTATTATTGATCTTGGATAAACTGTTATACGAATCCCTACGATTTGTCCTTCTGTCTCATTGGATTCGTTCTCTTTAAGATATTTTTCATCATCCTCAGTCCTAAATGATGATACAAATGAATATCTTTGGCCTGTAGTGCAAAGATGTATAATTACTTGATGAATATCTTTGGCCTGTAGTGCAAAGATGAACAGGTGTTGAGATGAACATGACCGACTAATGATACAAATGAATATCTTTGGCCTGTAGTGCAAAGATGAATATTTGGTTAAAGATGATTATTAATTGATGTTACAGGGATAAAATATTGATGATGGACTTTTAAATCTTAGAAGATAGTAGAATTCTTTCTCTACTTGACTCTTCTAATGGTTTGTTGTTTCCGCTGCAGTTGTTGATCTAAAACTTGTTGTCGATTATATTTTATCAGATTTTTCCCTGTTGAAGACTAACGATAATTTGTTGTATATTATCTTAGTCATAATATTCTTTACTGGGCTAGTTGAGCTCACCCTTTTCCTTTTTGTTCCATTTTTCTTCTCAGGAGGTGAGAACATAGCAGGATCTAGTCGGGGTATGGAGTAATGGTTCTAGAAAGATGTATTAGCAGTCCTCACTATTTCTGTAAAATAATGTTTGAATAATTGTAATGAGGATTTATTTGAGTGTGGATATTGTCTAGAAGACAATATTTGTATTTAAACTCACAGTATGTGTTGTCGTATTTTGCACGACAATTGTATTATTGAAGTTGTAGTTTGCTTTCTGTACCATGTATTTGGCGACTCAGAATGGGTGTTGTATACCTATTCTGGGGGCGTCACATACGTGAATAGTAACCCCGACACAAAAAATTCCAAATTTGATAAAAAAAACTCATATCAATATTTCAGCATAATGATATTGAAGAAAATAATATCATTTAAGAAGAAAATAATATCCCTTAACTCAAAATATCAGTACTTCTGGTCGGAATACCGGTATAAGGCTGAAAGAAACTTGCTCTGATGAATAGAAACTCTCAAAGTATCTAAATACTCACAAAATACACTCAATAATCTAGAGAGAGAAAGAGAGAAACCTTGTTTCTGGTGTGATTTTCAATTCTAACTTAGCCCTCTATTTATAGGAAAATGTTAGCACGCCGAAGTAGACTTAACCTGCAACCTGATGGCTTTACCTGCTACTATTCTCACCCACCACATTTGAATAAAAATATCAGCACATTTTTTTACCAACCAAGAGTGGGGCCCACCAATTCTAGAATTTTCCATCAAAATGATAAACTCCGAAAATTTAACAATTTCTGAACCAGTCATCTCGTACAATTCATAATAAATCATACGTTCATTTTTGACGATTCAAAATTTGTGGACATATACTCAACTTATATATGTATAACATATCCAAAAATTACCACGATCCAACGGTCGGATTAAAAATTATAACCCTCGCAAAATATCTCAAAAACCCTGATTTTTAATACCTCCATTCCGACAAAAATACTGATAAAAATCTCAACATTAACTCCTTCATTTTTAACCACAAAAATATATCCCTCATTTATATCCACATAAAATAAATATTTTCTTATCATATGAATCAATAATTAATTATTCACAATTAATAATACAAAATCACATTTATGACAACCAGACCGTTCCCAGGAAAGAGGGGGCTTTCCAATAAGGATTTCTCCTTACTGGCGCGCAATTAGATGACCAAACCTCTCCTTAGACAGAACTTTCTAGACATTGCCAATAATGTTATCTAATAATATTATTCAAATAATATGAATTATTGATTTGATAATGGAAAATACTGTGCAGCAACAATTATTGAAACAACAATAATATAAAATATCAACGCAACAATTATTAAATCAATAAAATAAAATATTGAACAATAACTACTATAACAATTATTGAGTAGTGCCTTCTTACGTAAGAATCAATAATTGGTGCAATACCGTGTGCTACTGTAATTTAACCACCGGGTATTCCAACAGTATTAACGGTAACAACTACGCCGTTATTTATAAATAACTTATACTTGTCATTTTCTTCATCCAATCACTTTCCGTTATGGGGCCCACACAAGGCTGCGCCGTCGTATGAATATTTTCCGACAGTAAGAATATTCCACGACCAAACGAATATTCCCCGACAAAATGAATATTTTATAACCACTTGCTTATTTTACAAAATTTGCACATTTCACCCATAACCAAAGTATTATATCAAATTAACCCTTTATTATTCACAATAATATTTAGAGAAAATTTAATTTTATTCATTAATAAGTTGGGGTCTTACACTAAATCTATTTGTACAATATTTCCTTTATACAATTTAAATAAATATTAAATTTATATGAAAAGAAAAATATTAAATCATGATCAGAACTCAAATCTCAATTAAAAATGCACTCAATCAAATTCAAAGGCTTAAATTAGCAACAAAAAAAAGGGCAGAGAACCGGTAAAACCGGTGACCCGGTTACGAGGTCGACTGGTTCAAATTCAAATTCAAATTCAAAAAAAAACTAAATCTATTTATACAATATTTACTTTATAGAATTTAAATAAAGGGAAGTGATACATGAAATACGTTAGTTTTGGGCACTGTTTCAACTAACTGTTATCCAGTCGTCCAATGAAAGATCTAAGGGCCTGTGTTGGAGCCAGCCGCTACTCCCTAAGGATAATTATAAAACAAAATAATTAATAAGTATAATTATTTTATTAATAAGTATAAGGATAATTATTTGAGTAGGAATATAATATAAACTCAATCACTATTTCCTATTTATAAATAAAAATTATAAGACGATAATCAGTAATTATCCTTATACATACTTATTTTATTAATAAATATAAGAATAAGTATAAGAAAAATTACTGATTATCCTTATAATTTTTTATTATTTTATTTTACTGATTAATAAGTAATATGTATAAGCATAATCAGTAATTAAGCTAAATTCTTTTATGTTGGCCGCTACTCTCTCTAGCGGCCAGTCAAAACACGGTCGTTTTGACTGGCCGCTAGAGGGAGAGCGACCAATATAAAAGAATTTGGTTGCCCGCTAGAGGGAGTAGCGGCTGGCTCCAACCCAGGCCTTTAGATTTTTCATTGGACGGTTGGATAACATTTAGTTGAAATAGTGCGTAGAACTAACGTTTTCCATAGATCATTTTCCATAAACAAATACTAAATTTATATGAAAAAGATTAAATCATGATCAAAACAAAAATCTCAATTAAAGATACACTCAATCAAATTCAAAGGCTTAAACTAGCAACAAAAAAAAGAGGTAGGGAACCGGTAAAACCGGTGACCCGGTTACCGGGTCGACTGGTTCAACCTCCTGGTCGTCGGGTCTGATTGGGTTTTGACCAAAATTAATTTTTTGTTCAAATCGGACCGGACTACTGATCGATTTTAGTTTTTACCGGTCGAATCGACGGTCCGATCCAGGTCTAATAACCTTGTCCAAATCAACATAATGTCAGGAGTCTCAAATGTATTTCAAATGACATAATATTAAATATTTTAATAATAATTAATTATCTAACCAATCACATGATATCTATCCAATCAATATTATGGTGACAAATTATTTAAGACACTCTTTGAGGCAAAATTTGAGACCCTAACCTTTCCGGATAACATCATAATTTAACCAGAAGTCTTGGTGATGTACACTAATTTAGTAAGATGATTTAGTAAGATGATATTGTGGTCCATTGGTAACCCAGTATACTTCTAGTACCTTAAGCCCAGAAAAAGAACACCCGGTGCTACCCACCGGCCACTACCCGACTATTAAATTCTAATTTATTTATTTTTCATTCATGATTTATTTAACTTTATCACTCCATTGGGTTGCATAAAGTATACTTTTTCTGCCTTTTATTTTTTATTTCTTTTTTAAAGAGCTTATAAAATTACGATTAAATTAAAAGATAGATTTCGAGTCTAGAGAGAGGTGTCAGGAGAAGATTTTAAAAAAATTACCTTTAATAATTTATAACATTTGCTAAATTTTGACTTTTGTTAGCTGAAGAAATAAGAAATACAAAATTCATACAAGGAAGGACATGTCATAGACTCATAGTGACCAAAACAAAAGGTTCATAGCATATTAGCATTACATATATAGTTTTACACGAATATTGTTGTTCTGGATATTGGCTTCCCTGCCTACAAATTCTGCAATAGATAAGTCCATAAAAACAAGATATAAACTTATCCGTAATAACAAAATATAGTTCCCCAATAATGGTAGGTTATTCCTCAATATTGGTAGGTTTTTCTTCTTTCTTGAGCCTAAAAATGCTACGACCATATGTGGATTGCATCATATTTAGGAGAGGAAATTGTAGGATAACAAATAAGGTCACGGGTAGAAGAGCCAATCCCACGATTGGATAAAGAATCCAATGTTATTCAGGGCGAAAACAAGATAGAGCGTTGCGTTGAAGGATATAATTGTTGAAAGTCTTGTATTAGTCTTTTTCAAATTCTCTTTCCCTTAGACTTTGGAATTTAGCCTTCCTCAAATTCTGTTCTCCTCAAACTTTAGAATTTAACCTTCCCCATTTCTTATTCTCCTCTCCAGATTTCTCCTATAAAAGGGAGCTTGGGCTCCTCATTTCAACACACCACAACAACAAGAAGCTTAGAGAAGCAAAGAGAGTTAGAGAGTAAGAAGCTCAGTTAGAGTATTCTGAGAGTGAGAGTGAGAGTGTATTTCTCAGTTGAGAGTTTGTAATCTCTATATTATTTTCATAGTGAATTTCTAAGATCTCTCCCCGTGGTTTTTTTCAGTTGGGTTTTCACGTAAATTTCTGTTGTTATAATTTTATATTTCATACAGTAGTGTGTTTGTATTTATCTTAGTGTATTTGTGTGAGCCTGATTTCTCAACAATTGGTATCAAAGTCAGGTTCACATCGTTGGTGTCTAGGAAAGTGGTTCAAAAGGCAGCGCCTTTAAAAAAGGTGGTTATTTAATTAGTCACCGTTGCAAAAGCACGGAGAGACTCCCACCTGAATTACACTTACCTGGCCAACTGGTACGATCCGTTTAAAGAGAAATTAGGCTGGTCACAAATACGAAAATGACAAGCACAAGTGCGAGATATGAAGTTGAACCATTTGACGGCAAGTTAAATTTTAGTATTTGGCAGTGTATAGTAAAAGATGTATTGGCTCAACAGGGATTGACGAAAGCACTAGAAGGGAAGAAACCAGCAACTATGGCAGATGAAAAATAGATGGAACTTGAAGCAAAGGTTGTGGCAACAATCAGATTGAGTTTGGCACCATAGATCAAATATCGTGTTTTGACAGAAACCTCTTCGAAGGACTTGTGGGAGAAACTTGAGAAAGTTTACAAGTAAAAGTCTCTATCAAACTGGTTATATTTGAAGAAGGAATTGTACCGGCTTCGAATGAAAGAAGGGTCAGATTTGGCCAATCATATTAATGAGTTTAATAGATTGGTGACTCAACTAACCAATATTGATGTGAAGTTGGACGAAGAAGATAAAGCGTTATTGCTCCTTGTCTCTCTACCAGATTCATACTCAACTCTGCAGACTACACTCCTTGTAGGGAAGGAAAAGCTTGCAGTTGACGATGTGATGTCAGCATTCCTGGACTAGGATAAGTTCAGGGGCACTACTTCTAGAGATCAAGGAGATAGTCTTCTTCCTTTTTCAGATGGGCGTGGCAGGGGTCCTAATCGAAAGAAGTATTCGATCCGGCAAGGAACGAGAAAGGTCTCAGGCGAGACCAGACAAGAAGAATAAATCTCAAGTTGAGTGTTATCATTGCCACGAGAAGGGTCACTACAAAAATCAGTGTCCATTGTTGAAAAATGATAACAAGAAGAAAGGTAAGCAGATTATAAATTCTGCTAATGTTGCTGAGCAAGAAGATGTGTGCAACGACGGAGAGCTGTACACAGTAATAGAAAATGAAGCTTCACAAGGTGATCTCTTATCTGTTAGAGACAACGGTAGCCTTACAGATTGGTACATAGATTCCAGTTGTTTTTTTCATATGTCCCCTCACAGGGATTGGTTTGAAACTTTTATATCCTATAATGGTGGTACAGTTTTATTGGGTAACAATGCAGTCTGCAAAGTTACTGGATAGACACCATCAAAATTAAAATATTTGACGGGGTTGTTAGAACATTGGGTGATGTAAGGTATATTCCAGAATTGAAGAAGAGCTTGCTATCGGTTGGAGTACTCGACTATATAGGTTGCAGTATCTCAGTCAGAGATGGTGTCATGAAAATTACTAAGGGTTCGATGGTAATTATGAAGGGCCAGAAGAAGGGCACCCTCAACAAGTTGATAGGGGACACAGTTGCTGGTGGAGTAGCAATTTCTGTGTAAGATAATTCCAACAGTGATATCACATAATTATGACACATGCAACTTGGTCATTTGAGTGAAGGTGAAATGAAAGAACTTCACAAAAGGCTGTTGCTGAAAGGTGTCAAAACGTGCAGTTTGAAAGTTTACAAGTTTTGCGTGTATGATAAACAATGGAGGGTCAGCTTCAAGGAAAGAGCACATACCAGTAACAATGTACTTGATTATGTACATTCGGATGTGTACGTAGGGCCTGATCAAGCATACATCAATGGGTGGAGCCCATTATTTTGTTAGCTTCATAAATGATTACTCCAGAAAGGTGTGGGTGTATTTTATGAAGCAGAAACTCGAGGTTTTCAGAATCTTTAAGTAGTGGAAAGTTATAGCAGAAAACCAGACTAGAAAGAAGTTTAAGTATTTCAGATCAGATAATGGCATAGAATACAAGGACATGTCATTCCTACAGTTCTGCCAGGATGAAGGTATCACCAGGCACTTTTCAGTCAAAAGAACTCCAGAGAAAAATGGGTTGTAGAGAGGATGAATAGAACTCTATTGGAACGTGCCAGATGTATAAGGTTGAATGCAGGATTGTCCAAGAGTTTCTGGGCTGAGGCAATCAACACAACCAATTATCTGATTAATCGATCTCTTTCAGCTGAAATTGATTATAAAATCCCCAAAGAGGTATGGAGTGGGAAACCAGTTGATTTTTCTATGATGAAAATCTTTTGTTGTTCAGCTTATGTTCATCTGCCAGTCCAAGAGCGACAATCCAAGCTCAAAAGAATGTATTTTTCTTGGATATGAAGATGGAGTCAAGGGATACAGGTTATGGGATCTAGTATCCAAGAAGAAGGTTGTGACGCCTCCAAAATAGGTCCACACAACCCATTTTGAGTCGCCAAATACATGGTACAAAAATAACTACAAACTTCATTATTACAATTGTCGTGCAAAATACGACAACACATATGCTGTGAGTTTAAATACAAATATTGTCTTCTAGACAATATCCAAACTCAAATAAGTCCTCATTATAATTATTGATACACTATTTTATAAAATAGTGAGGACTGTTAAAACAACTGTGTGGACCCATCACTCCACACCCCGACTAGTTCCCACTATATTCTCGCCTCCTAAGAAGAAAAATAGAACAAAAAGGAAAAGGATGAGCTCAACTAGCCCAATAAAGAATATTATGACTAAGATAATGTAGAATAATTTATCATTAGCCTTCAATATATTAGATAAAATATGATGGACAAAAAGTTTTAGATCAATATTCGCAGCGAAAATAACAATTCATTATAAGAGTTAAGTAGAAAATGAATTCTACTATCTTTTATGATTTAAAAGTCCTTGATCAATATTTTATCCCTGTAACATCAATCAATATACATCTTGAACCAAATATTCATCTTTGCACTATGGGCCAAAGATATTCATTTTTATCACCAGTTGGTCATGTTCATCTCAACACCTGTCCATCTTTGCACAACGGGCCGAAGATATTCATCAGGTAATAATTCATATTTGTACTACAGGCCAAAGATATTCATCAAGTATCACCATTTAAGACTGAGGATGATGAAAAATATCTTAAAGAAACGAATCTAGTGAGATTAAAGGACAAAGATTAGGGATTCGTACATTGATTTATCCAAGTTTAAAAATACTCCATAATAATCAATTGTGGAGTAAAATTCAAGAATGAAGATCAAAACATGGATACAATCATATATAGTAACCATAATAGACAACTTGGATAAAAGAAAAGAAAATTTAATTTTTTTGTGAATAGTGTCGTATACGTGAATAGTAACCCCGATACAAAAAGGTAAAAATTTTACAAGAAAAACTATACTTCGTGAATAGTACCGTATTCGTGAATAGTGTTGTATACGTGAATAGTACCGTATACGTGAATAGTAACCTCGACATGAAAAGGTAAAATTTTCATAATAAAATTCATACTAATATTTCTGTATAATGATATTGAAAGAAATAACATCATTTACGAAAAAAATAACATCCATTACCTCAAAAGAACAGTACTTCTGACTAAAATATTAGATATAATATTGAAGAAAACTTGCACTGAATAGCAACTCTTAAAGTATCTAAATACTCACAAAAATACGCTCGATATTATAGAGAGAGAAAACTTATGATTCTGGTGTGATTTTCAATTTTAACTAAGCACTCTATTTATAGGAAAACGTCAGAACGCTAAATCAGACTAAAATTTAATAAAATAATATTTTAATAAAAAAAAATTCAAGCACACCACTTGACCAAACTCAGCACACCACCAGTGGGGCCCACCAAATTCAGAAAATTCCACAACAACCAAAAGTGGGGCCCACCCATATTTTTAATAAAAATATTTATTTTTGAAACTTCAATAATTCATAATAAATAGCCCTTTATCAGAAAAATACGAATTTTATGTCAATTCCATAGAAAATTTAATTCTCTACAACTTTGTAGAATTTTTTTTTCTAAATTCCAAACAGAAAATGATTGAAATCCACATACGAATGATTTTTAATACATCCATTCTGACAAAATACTGATAAAACTCTTCAGCATTAATTCATTCATTTATATCCACATAAAATAAATATTTTCTTATCATATAAATTAATAATTAATTATTCACAAATAATATTACAGAATCACAATAATGACAACCAGGTCGTTCCGGGGAAAGAGGTGCTTTCCAATAAGGATTTTTTCTTACTGGCGCATAATTAGATGACCAAACCCCTTTTTTAGATAAAATTTCCTTAGATATTACCTATAATGCTATATAATAATATTATTCAAATAATATAAATTATTGATCTGATAATGGGAAATACTGTGCAGTGACAATTATTGAATCAATAATAATATAAAATATCAACGTAGCAATTATTGAATCAATAAAATAAAATATTAAACAGTAATTACTGTAACAATTATTGAGTAGTGCCTTCTTACGTAAGAATCAATAATCTAAAAATATTGTATAATACCATGTGCTAGTGTGCAACCACGCGTCTTACTGTACTTTAACTACCGGGTATTCCAATAGTGTTAACGGTAACAACTACGCCGTTATTTATAAAAAATTCATAGTTGTCGTTTTCTTCATCCGATAATTTTTCGTTATGGGGCCCACAAATGTCTGCGCCATCATACAAATAATCCCTGACAGTAAGAATATTCTACGACCAAACGAATATTCCCCGACAACAATGAATATTTTATAACCACTTGCTTATTTTGCTAAATTTGCACATTTCACCCATAATCAAAGTATTATATCAAATTAACACTTTATTATTCAAAATAATAATTGGAGGAAATTCAATTTTATTTATAAAAAGTTGGGGTCTTACAACCTCCCCTCCTTATAAAATTTCATCCTCGAAATTGAAGTATGTACCTGGTATGTCGAAGAGGTGAGGATACCTTATTTTCATATCAGATTCTAACTCCCAGGTTATTTCCTCAATATCGTGGTTTCTCCATAAAACTTTTACTTGAGGTATAACCTTTGAGCGTAGAATATGTTCCTTCTTATCCAAGATTTTAATAGGTACCTCTTCATACGTTAAATCTTCTGTTATCTCGTCTGATTCTAATTCAATAATATGATTCGGGTCTTTCACATATTTATGGATATGTGGAAAACGTTATGAACACGCGACATACTTGGCTGTAAAGCGAGTTTATAGGCCACAGTTCCTATTCGATCGAGAATTTCAAATGGACCAATAAATTTAGGGTTGAGATTTCGACTCTTGCTTCTGAAATAACACATTCTTGTACTTTCTTCTTCATATTCATCAGTTCCGGATTTGTAGCTTGAGTAGCCTTAACTTTATCGATTAAAGTCGATTCTACTCGTATATTCGTCATCTTCACGTGGGTCTCTAGAGTCTTTAACTCTATCTCCATCATTTGTAAGTTATACGAAATGGGTCTTTGTGTTAACAACATTGCACTCGTATCCGCATACGATCTTTTACTTAACGCATCAGCTACCACGCTCGCTTTTTCAGGATGGTATTAAATGGTATGGTCAAAATCTTTCAACAGCTCGAGCCAACGTCGTTGTCGCATGTTGAGTTCTTAGAAGCTCTTCTTACATTCCTCGTTCTATTCGAATTTTGTATCTTTTCGAGTCAGCTGAGTTAATGGAGTAGCGATTCGAGAAAATCCCTCCACGAATCTCCGATAGTAACCAGCTAAGCCTAGAAGGCTACGTATTTCGATTACTGACTTAGGTTGCTCTCAACTGTGACTCATATCCCAATCTTAGATAGCACGTCACAATGGCACCTATCAGTTTATCGCTGCATGAATATGACATTTCCTACGGAGAGTCTGGCTTCTGTGCATTCCACAAAGGAAGTCACCAGCGAAAGGCTCAGGTACCAAATCCTATAGTTGGGTTTTTAACTCCTAAAGTTCAATAGGAGCCATTCGATATGGGGTTTTGGAAATGGGTTTTGTACCGGGTTCAAGGTCAATACAAAATTCAATATCACACTCTGGGGTAGGCCAGAAATTTCTTTAGGAAATACGTCAGGAAATTCACTAACAACAGAAATATCATTCAAATTTAACGTATTTTTGTTCAAGTCCATGACATGGGCTAAGAAAGCTTGACATCTGTTTTTCAATAAACAAATGGCTTTAAGGCTTGATATGACAGTAATTGACTTTAGTGGTTTGGTTGCTTGAATTCGTATAACAGGTTGGTTAGGAATATGCAAACTAACAACCTTACGAAAACAATCAATTTTAGCATGATGAGTGATTAACCAATCAATCCCTAAAATCACATCAAATGCAAGTATTTTCAAAGAGATGATATCAACAGGTAATGTGATGGTCCCAACTTGAATCAAGCAATATTTATAAACAATGAATGTAATAAAGGTTTTTCCTAATGGAGTTTCAACAGATAAGTCAAAGTCTAATTTCTCAGGGGTCAAGTTCAAACGTTGAGCACAAGCAGGAGATATAAAAGAATGGGTAGAACCGATATCTAATAAGGTATAGACTTCGTAAGAATTTATGATTAACTAACCCGTGATAACTTCGTTCGGGTTACTCGCTTTTTGAGAAGTCACGAAAAACACTCTTCCTGAAACCACCGACTTTGTTTTATCCGTATCCGCCTTTGGTGCCACTGTCCCAACTGGACTTGATTTCGCTACAAGACAAAATCGAGCTATGTGACCGTCTTTTCCATAACTAAAACATACCTTGGAAGGCTGTGAACAGTTTGGACTTATGTGTCCCTCCTTTCCGCATCTGTAGCATCTAACTAGCGGTCTTTCTCATCCCCTTGAATTTGTTGCTGGTGCTGGTGCTGCTGCCGATGTCTTCCCATCATCGTTAAATCTTCTCTTCTTTAAATTTCCACTTGAATCATTTCTTCTATTATCTTGGCCATGATTACCACCGAAGTGGTTACCATTTCTGGCATGATAATTTCCTCCACGATGGTTATCATTGTTCCGATGGCCGTTGCCATCGGTACAATTATTATCGTGTTGTTGGTCGTTATCTTTTGGTTGGACTGACTCATTATCGCGCTCCAATAACTGAGCCCTATTCACAACAACTGAATATAAATAAAGTTTGTGAGAAATGAGATATTGACGTATTTCGGGTTTCAAACCTCGCAGAAACATTCGCGTCATTCTCTCCTCCTTATCAACCAAATGGGATGCAAACTAGGACAACTCGGTAAACTTAGCTTCATACTGCAACACGGTCATATTGTTTTGCTCTAACTTGATGAACTCTACCTCCTTCATGTGACGAATACTTTTGAGAAAGTACTTATCGTTGAATAATTCTTGGAACTTTTTCCAAGACATCTTGAGTGCGGCAGGCTGAGTATGCTTTACGGATTTCCACCAGTAATCTGCCTCTCCTAGCAACATGAAGGTGGCGAAGGGAATCTTTTGCTCCTCGGAGCATCCCAAGACATCAAATATCTCGGTGATCTACTTTATCCACGTCTCTGCCGTAAGTGGTTCTGGCTTTCCCAAAAACTCTGGTGGTCCCAGCTCCTTGAATTGCTTAGCGGTGACCATCCGTGACTTGCCAATGTTTCCACCTTCATTTTGCACAGGAGTCTCTCTCGCCTGATGTTGCATGAATTGTAGAAAGCCTCTGAACATCCCATCGTTCATCGTTTGGTCGGTGTTGTTGCTTACCTGAGGATTATTGCCTTCTTGATGCACGTTATCCTGGATATTGATCAGCGGTGATTCAACGGTCTCATGTACTCCATTGCTCACCTCAATATTTTCAGATGTCATTCTCAAATACTGTCACAAAACAATGGTTAATTGATATGCCACATATTATCCTTATATTCTGACCGACCAATTAAATAACAAATAAGCTTAGGTAGGACACACTTGCGAAGTATTTACTCGTCTCTCTCCTCCTAGTTTTATTCCCAAATCTCCGTCAGAGACCATATCCCTAAGCTCTAACACCAACTGTGACGCCCCCAATATAAGTCCACATAACCCATTCTGAGTCGCCAAATACATGGTACAGAAACAACTACAAACTTCATTATTACAATTATCGTGCAAAATACGACAACACATATGCTGTGAGTTTAAATACAAATATTGTCTTCTAGACAATATCCAAACTCAAATAAGTCATCATTACAATTATTGATACACTATTTTATAAAATAGTGAGGGCTGTTAAAACAACTGTCTGGACCCATCACTCTACACCCCGACTAGTTCCCGTAATATTCTCGCCTCCTGAGAAGAAAAATGGAACAAAAAGAAAAAGGGTGAACTCAACTAGCCTAGTTAAGAATATTATGACTAAGATAATGTAGAACAATTTATCGTTAGCCTTCAATACATCAGACAAAATATGATGGACAACAAGTTTTAAATCAATATTCGCAGCGGAAATAATAATTCAGTAGAAGAGTTAAGTAGAGAATGAAGTCTACTATCTTCTATGATTTAAAAGTTTATCATCAATATTTTATCCTTGTAACATCAATCAATATACATCTTGAACCAAATATTCATCTTTGCACTACGGGCCAAAGATATTCATTTGTATCACCAGTTGGTCATGTTCATCTCAACACCAGTCCATCTTTGCACTATGGGCCAAAGATATTCATCAGGTAATCATTCATCTTTGCACTACATGCCAATGATACTCATCAAGTATCACCATTTAAGACTGAGGATGATGAAAAATATCTTAAAGAAACGAATCTAGTGAGATTAAAGAACAAAGATTAGGGATTCGAACTTTGGTTTATCCAAGTTCAAAAATACTCCATAATAATCAATTATGGAGTAAAATTCAAGAATGAAGATTAGATTATGGATACAATCAAAGATAGTAACCATAATAGATAACTTGAACAAAAAAAAGAAAATTTAATTTTTCTATGAATAGTGTCGTATACGTGAATAGTATCGTATACGTGAGTAGTAACCCCGACACAAAAAGGTAAAAATTTCACAAGAAAAAATATACTTTGTGAATAATACTCGTGAATAGTACTATATTCGTGAATAGTGCCGTATACGTGAATAGTAACCTCGACATGAAAAGGTAAAAAATTCATAATAAAATTCATACCAATATTTCTGTATAATGATATTGAAAGAAATAACATCATTTACGAAGAAAATAACAACCCTTACCTCAAAAGAATAGTACTTCTTACTGAAATATCGGATATAATGTTGAAGAAAACTTGCACTGAATAGCAACTCTCAAAGTATCTAAATACTCACAAAAATACGCTCGATATTATAGAGAGAGAAAACTTATGATTCTGGTGTGATTTTCAATTTTAACTAAACACTCTATTTATAGGAAAACGTCAGAACGCTAAATTAGACTAAAATTTAATAAAATAATATTTTAATAAAAAAAAAATTCACGCACACCACTCGACCAAACTCAATACACCACCAGTGGGGCCCACCAAATTCAAAAAATTTCACAACAACCAAAAGTGGGGCCCACCCATATTTTTAATAAAAATATTTATTTCCGAAACATCAATAATTCATAATAAATAGCCCTTTTATCATAAAAATACGAATTTTATGTCCATTTTATAGAAAATTTAATCCTCTAAAATTTTGTAGAAGAAAATTTTTTCAAATTTCGAAAAGAAAATGACTGAAATCCACATACGGATGATTTTTAATACATCCATTATGACAAAATATTGATAAAACTCTTCAACATTAATTCCTTCATTTATATCCACATAAAATAAATATTTTCTTATCATATAAATTAATAATTAATTATTCACAAATAATATTACAGAATCACAATAATGACAACCAGGTCGTTCCTAGGAAAGAGGGGCTTTCCAATAAGGATTTCTCCTTATTGGCACACAATTAGGTGACTAAACCCCTTTCTTAGACAGAACTTCCTTAGACATTGCCAATAATGCTATCTAATAATATTATCCAAATATTATGAATTATTGATCTGATAATGGAAGATACTATGCAGTGACAATTATTGAATCAACAATAATATAAAATATCAACGTAGCAATTATTGAATCAATAAAATAAAATATTGAACAGTAATTACTATAACAATTATTGAGTAGTGTCTTCTTACGTAAGAATCAATAATCCAAAAATACTGTGCAATACCGTGTGTTACTGTGCAACCACGCATATTACTGTACATTAACCACCGGGTATTCCAACGCTGTTAACGGTAACTACGCCGTTATTTATAAAAAAGACTCATACTTATCGATTTCTTCATCCGACAGTTTTTCGTTATGGGGCCCACAAATGGCTGCGCCATCGTATGAATATTTCCCGATAGCAAGAATATTTCACGACCAAACGAATATTCCCCGACAACAATGAATATTTTATAATCACTTGCTTATTTTATAAAATTTGCACATTTCACCTATAACCAAAATATTATAACAAATTAACACTTTATTATTCAAAATAATAATTAGAGAAAATTTAATTTTATTTATAAAAAGTTGGGGTCTTACAAAGGTTGTCAACAAAGATGTGGTGTTAAATGAGAAACACATGCTGAACAAGTCCGAGAATGAAGAATCTGCAGCAGGTGAGTTGTAAAAACACCCAGTTGAGGTGGAGCTTCCTGAAGAGATTGAAGATGATCATCTTTTAGATCCCAAAGAGAGGTCCTATAATCTTGTTAGAGATCGAGAAAGGTGAGTCAGCAAACTAATGTAGAGATATGGGTTTGAAGACATGGTTACCTTTGCCTTGATTGTAAGACCCCAACTTATTAATGAATAAAATCAAATTTTCTCTAAATATTATTGTGAATAATAAGGGCTTAATTTGATATAATACTTTGGTTATGGGTGAAATGTGCAAATTTTGCAAAATAAGCAAGTGGTTATAAAATATTCATTTTGTCGGAGAATATTCGTTTGGTCGTGGAATATTCTTGCTGTCGGGGAATATTCGTACGACGGCGCAGCCTTGTGTGGGCCCTATAACGGAAAGCGATTGGATGAAGAAAACGACAAGTATAAGTTGTTTATAAATAACGACGTAGTTGTTACCGTTAATACTGTTGGAATACCCGGTGGTTAAAATACAGTAGCACACGGTATTGCACCAATTATTAATTCTTACGTAAGAAGGACACTCAATAATTGTTACAGTAGTTATTGTTCAATATTTTATTTTATTGATTCAATAATTGTTGCGTTGATATTTTATATTATTGTTGTTTCAATAATTGTTGCTGCACAGTATTTTCCATTATTAGATCAATAATTCATATTATTTGAATAATATTATTAGATAATATTATTGGCAATGTCTAGAAAGTTCTGTCTAAGGAGAGGTTTGGTCATCTAATTGCGCGCTAGTAAGGAGAAATCTTTATTGGAAAGCCCCTTCTTTTCTGGGAACGGCCTAGTTGTCATAAATGTGATTCTGTAATATTATTTGTAAATAATTAATTATTGATTCATATTATAAGGAAATATTTATTTTATGTGAATATAAATGAGGGATATATTTTTGTGGTTAAAAATGAAGGAGTTAATGTTGAGATTTTTATCAGTATTTTTGTCGGAATGGAGGTATTAAAAATCAGGTTTTTTGAGATATTTTGCGGGGGTTATAATTTTTAATCCGACCGTTGGATCGTGGTAATTTTTGGATATGTTATATATATATATAAGTTGAGTATATGTCCACAAATTTTGAACCGTTAAAAATGAACGTATGATTTATTATGAATTTTACGAGATGACGACTAGTTCAGAAATTATTGAATTTTCGGAGTTTATCATTTTGGTAAAAAATTCTAGAATTGGTGGGCCCCACTCTTGGTTGGTGAAGAAATGCGCTGGGATTTTTATTCAAATGTGGTAGGCTTGAATAGTAGCAGGTAAAGTCATCAGGTTGCAGGTTAAGTCTGCTTCGGCGTGCTAACATTTTCCTATAAATAGAGGGCTGAGTTAGAATTGAAAATCACACCAGAAAGAAGTTTTCTCTCTTTCTCTCTCTAGATTATTGGGTGTATTTTGTGAGTATTTAGATACTTTGAGAGTTTCTATTCATCAGAGCAAGTTTCTTTCAGCCTTATACCGGTATTCCGACCAGAAGTACTGATATTTTGAGGTAAGGGATATTATTTTCTTCTGAAATGATATTATTTTCTTCAATATCATTATGCTGAAATATTGATATAAACTTTTTATCAAATTTGGAACTTTTTGTGTCGGGGTTGCTATACACGTATACGGTACTATTCACGTATACGACACTATTCACAAATACGGCACTATTCATCGAAAAATAAAATTTTCTTCTTTTTGTCCAAGTTGTCTATTATGGTTACTATCTTTGATTGTATCCATGTTTTGATCTTTATTTTTGAATTCTGCTTCAAAATTGGTTATTATGGGGTATTATTGAACTTGGATAAACTGTAATACGAATCCCTAATATTTGTTCTTTTATCTCACTGGATTCATTTTCTTTAAAATATTTTTCATCATCCTCAGTCCTAAATGATGATACTACTGAATATCTTTGGCATGTAGTGCAAAGATGTATGATTACTTGATGAATATCTTTGGCCTGTAGTGCAAAGATGAACAGGTGTTGAGATGAACATGACTGATAGGTGATACAAATGAATATCTTTGGCCTGTAGTACAAATATGAATATTTGGATAAAGATGATTATTAATTGATGTTATAGGGATAAAATATTGATGATGGACTTTTGAATCTTAGAAGATAGTAGAATTCATTCTCTACTTGACTCTTCTAATGGTTTGTTGTTTCCGCTGCAGTTGTTGATCTAAAACTTGTTGTCGATTATATTCTATCAGATTTTTCCCTGTTGAATACTAATGATAATTTGTTGTATATTATCTTAGTCATAATATTCTTTACTGGGTTAGTTGAGCTCACCCTTTTTCTTTTTGTTCCATTTTTCTTCTCAGGAGGTGAGAACATAGCAAGATCTAGTCGGGATATGGAGTGATTGTTCTAGAAAGATGTTTTAGCAGTCCTCACTATTTCTATAAAATAGTGTTTGAATAATTGTAATGATGACTTATTTGAGTGTGGATATTGTCTAAAAGACAATATTTGTATTTAAACTCACAGTATGTGTTGTCGTATTTTGCACGACAATTGTATTATTGCAGTTGTAGTTTGCTTTCTGTACCATATATTTGGCGACTCGAAATGGGTGTTGTATACCTATTTTGGGGGCGTCACAGTTGGTATCAGAGCATAGGGATATAATCCCTGGCTGAGATGTGAGATAAGAACTAGGAGGGGATAGACGGGGAATTCCTTCGCTAGTATGACCTGACAAAGTTTATTTGGTGCTTATTTGGTCGGTCAGAGTATAGGGATAATATATGACATGACTATTAACCCTTGTTTTATGGCAGTATTTAAGAATGGCAGCTGAGAATGTTAATAATGGAGTAAATCAGACAGTGGAGACACCTTTGATCACCACCCAGGAGAACGTACAACATGAAGACAATATTCCTCCTGTAAACAACGTTACCGAGCAAACGATGAATGATGGAATGTTTAGGAGCTTTTTGCAGTTCATGCAAAATCAGACGAGGGAGACTCGTGTGCAGAATACGGGTGGAAATGATAACAACGCGCGGTTTGTCACAGCCAAGCAGTTCAAAGAATTGGGACCACCAGAATTTAAGGAAAAGTCGGATCCGATCATGGTGGAAACGTGGGTCAAGCAAATTACCAAGATATTAGAAGTCTTGGGATGCACAGAGGAACAGAAGGTTCCATTCACCACCTTTATATTTCGCGGTGAGGTAGACTACTGGTGGGAGTCTGTGAAGCGTACCTAGCCTGACGCACTCAACATGTCTTGGGAAACATTTCAAAAACTGTTCAATGACAAGTACTTTCCTGAAAGTATTCGTCATATGAAAGAGGTGGAGTTTATCAGACTGGAACAAAACAACATGACGGTGTCCCAGTACGAGGCGAAGTTTGCAGAGTTATCCAGGTTTGCACCTCAGTTGGTCGAAAATAAGGAACGAATGACAAGAATGTTTCTGAGAGGTCTAAAACCCGAGATTCGGCAATATCTTATCTCTCATAAATTTTCTTTATATTCAGATGTTGTAAACATGGCTCAATTATTAGAGCGAGATAATGAGTATGTGCAACCGAGGGACCACAACCAGGGTCATACCGGTGGCGGCAGTCATCGAAGCAATGAAAATCAGCAGGGAGGAAAACATTCGGACAAAAGCGGTAACCACTCTAGTGGTAATCGTGGTCGTGATAATAGAAGGAGCGAGTCGGGAGGAGATTTCAAGAAGAGAAGGTACAACAATGATAACGTGAAGACGTCAGCACAAACATCAACTGTTTCTAGGGGAGGAGAACGACCATCGGTCGTATGTTACAAATGTGGGAAAGAGGGACATATCAGCCCAAACTGCCCACAACAATCCAAGGTATGTTATAACTATGGAAAGGAGGGTTATATAGCTCGAGAGTGTTCTGTAGAAAAACCAAGTTCAGCGGGGATGGTGACTCCAAAAGTTATCCCCGATAAGTCGAAATCAGCAGTTCCTGGAAGGGCGTTTGTCGTGACTGGCCAAAACGCGAGAAACCCAAACGAGGTGATCACGGGTAAGCTAATCTTGAATTCTTGCGAAGTTTATACTTTACTAGATACCGGTTCTACCCATTCTTTTATCTCTCCTGCTTGTGCTCAACGTTTGAACTTGACTCCGAAAAAATTGACCTTTGACTTATCTGTTGAAACTCCGTTGGGTGAAACCTTTGTTACATCTACAGTTTATAAATCTTGCTTAATCCAAGTTGGCACCATCACATTACCTGTTGACCTTATTTCTTTAAAGATACTTGCATTTGATGTGATTTAAGGAATTGATTGGTTAACTACTCATCATCCCAAAATTGATTATTTTCGTAAGGTTATTAGTTTTCATATTCCTAACCAACCTATTATGCAAATTCAAGCAACTGAACTATTAAAATCAATCGCTGTTATATCAAGCCATAAATCCATTCGTTTATTGAAAAACGGATGTCAAGCTTTCTTAGCCTATGTTATGGACTTGAACAAAAACATGACATATTTGAATAATATTTCTGTTGTTAGTGAATTTCCTGACGTATTTCCTGAAGAACTTCCTAGTCTGCCCCCAGAACGTGAAGTTGAATTCTTTATTGACCTTGAATCCGGTACAAAGCCCATTTTTAAAATCCCATATCGAATGGCTCCTATTGAACTTCAGGAGTTAAAAGTCCAACTACAGGAGTTGTTGGACATCGGTTTTATTCGTCCTAGTACATCTCCTTGGGGTGCTCCTGTGTTATTCGTAAAGAAGAAAGACGGGAGTATGCGACTTTGTATCGACTACCGAGAATTGAATCATGTCGCTATCAAGAATAGGTATCCGCTACCTCGCATTGATTACCTGTTTGACCAGTTGCAAGGAGCACAATTCTTTTCAAAGATCGATCCTCGTTCTGGATATCATCAGCTGAAGATTAAAACTGAGGATATTCCAAAGACTGCCTTCAGAACTCGGTACGGGCATTATGAATTCTTAGTCATGTCTTTTGGATTGACTAATGCTCCTGCTGCCTTCATGGATATGATGAACCGTGTATTCAAAGAATATTTAGATCAGTTCGTTGCTGTCTTTATTGATGACATCCTCATCTATTCCAAAAGCCGTGAAGATCATGAGCGCCGTTTGAAGCTGGTACTGCAAAGGCTTCGTGAAAATAATCTATATGCCAAATTGAAGAAATGCAAGTTCTGGCTTGAGGAAGTAGCATTCCTTGGGCACGTAGTGTCAAAATATGGAGTATCTGTTGACCCGACGAAGATTAAAGCCATACAAAGTTGGGAGCAACCGAAGTCGGTGACCGAAGTACGTAGCTTTCTAGGCTTAGCTGGGTATTATCGGAGACTTGTGAAATGATTTTCTAGAATCGCTACTCCGTTAACTCAGCTAACTCGGAAGGATACAAAATTCGGTTGGAGCGAGGATTGTGAGAAGAGTTTTCAAGAACTCAAGAGGAGACTCATTTCAACACCTGTTCTGACAATACCATCTGGTTCGGATGGATTTGTTAACTACAGCGATGCTTCAGGCAAAGGGTTAGGATGTGTTCTCATGCAACATGGAAAAGTCATAGCCTATGCCTCACGACAATTCAAAGAATATGAGAGGAATTATCCTACTCATGATTTGGAGTTGGCAGCAGTCGTTTTCGCGTTGAAGATCTGGAGACACTACCTGTATGGGTAGAAAGTGGAGATCTATACAGATCATAAAAGCCTTAAATATTTCTTCACCCAAAAGGAACTCAATATGCGACAGCGACGTTGGCTCGAGCTGTTGAAAGATTACGATCATACCATCCAATATCATCCTGGAAAAGCAAACGTAGTAGCTGATGCATTGAGTAGAAGATCATATGTGGGTACGAGTGCAATGTTGTTAACACAAAGGCCCATTTTGTATGACTTGCAAAGGATGGAGATAGAGATGAAGGCTCCAAGTACCCACATGATGATGTCAAATATACGAGTAGAACCGACTTTAATCGATAAAGTTAAAGCTGCTCAAGCTACGGACATGGAGCTGATGCGTATGAAGAAGAAAGTGCAAGAAGGTGCTATTCCAGAAGCAAGAATCGATGAAGAAGGAATACTTCGAGTCAATTCCAGACTTTGTGTTCCTAACGATTTTGACTTGAAGCATAGAATAATGATGGAGACACACAACACACCGTTTGCAATTCATCATGGGAGTACCAAAATGTATCACGATCTTCGACATATATTTTGGTGGAGCAATATGAAAAGAGAGATCGCGAAGTTTATCTCGAGGTGTTTAACTTGTCAACGTGTAAAAGCGGAGCATCAAGTACCAAAGGGTCCATTGCAACCACTTGAGATTCTGAAATGGAAGTGGGAACACATTACTATAGATTTTGTTACGGGTCTTCCCAAGGTTTCTCAAGGCATAGATGCGATTTGGGTTATTGTTGATAGATTAACCAAGTCTGCTCATTTCTTGTCGATACGTGAGACTTATTCCCTTGAACGTCTTACTAGTATGTACGTGAATGAGATTGTGAGATTGCATGGAATGCCAGTATCCATAGTTTTGGATCGTGACCCAAGATTCACTTCACGATTTTGGGTTAGCTTGCAGAAAGCTATGGGCACGGATTTACGATTTAGTTCGGCATACCATCCTCAAATGGACGGACAATCAGAGAGGACTATTCAAACTCTTGAAGATCTATTAAGACTCTGTGTCCTAGATCTTAAAGGGAGTTGGGATAAGTACCTACCATTGGTGGAATTCTCCTACAACAACAGTTATCAGGCGAGCATAGGTGTGGCTCCATTCGAGGCGTTGTATGAAAGAAAATGTCGTTTTCCAGTATGCTGGGACGAGGTGGGTGAAGCAACATTGTTGGGACCAGAGTTGGTACGCATGACTATAGAGAAGATCCAAACGATTCGACAACGTATACAAACGGCACAGGATCGACAAAAGAGTTATGCAGATCTTCATCGGAAGGACGTGGAATTTAATATTGGGGATCATGTATTGTTACGTGTTGCACCATGGAAGGGAGTTACAAGATTTGGGAAGAGAGGAAAGCTCAATCCAAGATTTGTTGGTCCATTTGAGATTCTTGAGCGAATAGGAAATGTGGCATATAGACTCGTATTACCTCCAAGCATGTCTCGTGTTCATAATATTTTTCACATATCTATGCTTCGTAAATATGTTAAAGACCCGAACCACATTATTAAGTTAGAACCAGACGAGATAGCTGAAGATTTAACGTACGAGGAGGTACTTGTTAAGATCTTGGATAGGAAAGAGCATTTCCTACGCACAAAGGTTATACCACAAGTTAAGGTTTTGTGGAGAAACCATGCTATTGAAGAAATGGCCTGAGAGTTGGAATCAGAAATGAAAACGAGGTATCCTCACCTTTTCGAAATATCAGGTACGTACGTCAATTTCGAGGACGAAATTTCATAAGGAGGGGAGGTTGTAAGACCCCAACTTATTAATGAATAAAATCACATTTTCTCTAAATATTATTGTGAATAATAAGGGGTTAATTTGATATAATACTTTGGTTATGGGTGAAATGTGCAAATTTTGCAAAATAATCAAGTGGTTATAAAATATTCATTTTGTCAGGGAATATTCGTTTGGTCGTGGAATATTCTTGCTGTCGGGGAATATTCGAACGACGGCGCAGCCTTGTATGGGCCCCATAAAGGAAAGCGATTGGATGAAGAAAACGACAAGTATAAGTTGTTTATAAATAACGGCGTAGTTGTTACCGTTAATACTGTTGGAATACCCGGTGGTTAAAATACAGTAGCACACGGTATTGCACCAATTATTGATTCTTACGTAAGAAGGCACTACTCAATAATTGTTACAGTAGTTATTGTTCAATATTTTATTTTATTGATTCAATAATTGCTGCGTTGATATTTTATATTATTGTTGTTTCAATAATTGTTGTTGCACAGTATTTTCCATTATCATATCAATAATTCATATTATTTGAATAATATTATTAGATAACATTATTGGTAATGTCTAGAAAGTTCTGTCTAAAGAGAGGTTTGGTCATCTAATTGCGCGTCAATAAGGAGAAATCCTTATTAGAAAGCCCCCTCTTTCCTGGGAACGGCCTAGTTGTCATAAATGTGATTCTGTAATATTATTTGTGAATAATTAATTATTGATTCATATGATAAGGAAATATTTATTTTATGTGGATATAAATGAGGGATATATTTTTGTGGTTAAAAATGAAGGAGTTAATGTTGAGGTTTTTATCAGTATTTTTGTCAGAATGGAGGTATTAAAAATCAGGGTTTTTGAGATATTTTGTGGGGGTTATAATTTTTAATCCGACCGTTGGATCGTGGTAATTTTTGGATATGTTATACATATATAAGTTGAGTATATGTCCACAAATTTTGAACCGTTAAAAATGAACGTATGATTTATTATGAATTTTACGAGATGACTGGTTCAGAAATTGTTGAATTTTCGGAGTTTATCATTTTGGTGGAAAATTCTAGAATTGGTGAGCCCCACTTTTGGTTGGTGAAGAAATGTGCTGAGATTTTTGTTCAAATATGGTAGGCTTGAATAGTAGCAGGTAAAGCCATCAGGTTGCAGGTTAAGTCTGCTTCGGCATGCTAACATTTTCCTATAAATAGAGGGTTAAGTTAGAATTGAAAATCACACCAGAAACAAATTTTCTCTCTTTCTCTCTCTAGATTATTGGGTGTATTTTATGAGTATTTAGATACTTTGAGAGTTTCTATTCATCAGAGCAAGTTTCTTTCAACCTTATACCGGTATTCCGACCAGAAGTACTGATATTTTGAGGTAAGAGATATTATTTTTTTCTTAAATGATATTGTTTTCTTCAATATCATTATGCTGAAATATTGATATAAACTTTTTCTCAAATTTGGAACTTTTTGTGTCGGGGTTGCTATTCACGTATACGGCACTATTCACGAATACGGTACTATTCACCGAAAAATAAAATTTTCTTCTTTTTGTCCAAGTTGTCTATTATGGTTACTATCTTTGATTGTATCCATGTTTTGATCTTTATTTTTAAATTCTGCTTCAAAATTGGTTATTATGGGGTATTATTGAACCTGGATAAACTGTAATACGAATCCCTAATATTTGTTCTTTTATCTCACTGGATTCGTTTTCTTTAAAATATTTTTCATCATCCTCAGTCCTAAATGATGATACTACTGAATATCTTTGGCCTGTAGTGCAAAGATGTATGATTACTTGATGAATATCTTTAGCCTGTAGTGCAAAGATGAACAGGTGTTGAGATGAACATGACTGACATGTGATACAAATGAATATCTTTGGCCTGTAGTGCAAAGATGAATATTTGGATAAAGATGATTATTAATTGATGTTACAGGGATAAAATATTGATGATGGACTTTTAAATCTTAGAAGATAGTAGAATTCATTCTCTACTTGACTCTTCTAATGGTTTGCTGTTTCCGCTGCAGTTGTTGATCTAAAACTTGTTGTCGATTATATTCTATCAGATTTTTTCCTGTTGAATACTAATGATAATTTATTATATATTATCTTAGTCATAATATTCTTTACTGGGCTAGTTGAGCTCACCCTTTTCCTTTTTGTTCCATTTTTCTTCTCAGGAGGTGAGAACATAGCAGGATCTAGTCGGGGTATGGAGTGATAGTTCTAGAAAGATGTTTTAGCAGTCCTCACTATTTCTGTAAAATAGTGTTTGAATAATTATAATGAGGACTTATTTGAGTGTGGATATTGTCTAGAAGACAATATTTATATTTAAACTCACAGTATGTGTTGTCGTATTTTGCACGACAATTGTATTATTGAAGTTGTAGTTTGCTTTCTGTACCATGTATTTGGCGACTCGGAATGGGTGTTGTATACCTATTTTGGGGGCGTCACATTGATAGTTGGTAGTGGAGATCCAACTAGCTATCCGGATGCTATTCAGTCCGAGGAGAATGATAAATGGGAAATAGCGATGGTAGAAGAGATGGAGTCTTTACAGAAGAACCAGACTTGGGAGTTAGTTCAACTTTCAAAAGGATCGAAGGCTATAAGATGCAAGTGGGTGTTCAGAAAAAAGGAAGCTCAGTCTGATAAAGAATGTGAAAGATTCAAGGCCAGGTTAGTCGCAAAGGGATTCTCTCAAAGAGAGGAAATTGACTACAATGAGATATTCTCACCAGTTATGAAACACACGTCGATTCGGTTGATCTTATCTATTGTTGCAACATAGGATATGGAGTTAGAACAGCTTGATGTGAAAACAACTTTTCTCCATGGTGATTTAGAAGAAAAGATCTACATGAAGCAGCCTGAGGGGTTTATTAAACCAGGAAAAGAGGGCTTAGTTTGCTGTTTGAATAAGTCTCTCTATAGTTGGAAGTAGTCCCCAAGATAGTGGTACATGAAGTTTGACAACTTCATGGTGGCTCATGGTTACTCTCGTTCGGAGTATGAACCATGTGTGTATTTCATATCCCTTGATAATGACTCTCTAATATTATTGACGTTATATGTCGATGACATGTTGATAGCAACAAAGAGAAAGTTAGATATTCTTCAGCTGAAGAATTTGTTGAGCAGTGAATTTGACATGAAGGATCTTGGGTCAGTCAAGAAGATCCTAGGTATGGAAATTCACAGGGATCGTCAGGCATGAAAGTTGTGGCTAACTCAGAAAGGATATGTGCAGAAGGTCTTAGAGAGGTTTAATATGAACAATGCTAAACCAGTTAGCACTCCATTGGCAGCATATTTCAGGTTATCTTCACAGTTGAGCCCACAGACAGAGGATGAGGTGGAGTATATGTCCAAAGTACCGTATGCAAATGCGGTGGGTTGTCTAATGTACGCCATGGTATGTACAAGGCTAAATATCTCACAAGCAGTCAATGTGGTTAGTAGGTATATGGCAAATATCCAAGAAAAGAACATTGGAATGTTGTGAAGTGGATTTTTTTGTTATCTAGAAAGTACAACCAATTACGATCTTATGTTTGATCGTGATACCTCAAGAAGTGAGGTTACAAGGTTTGTTGATTCGGATTATGCTGGAGACCTAGATGCAAGGAGATCAACGACAGGGTTTGCATACACCTTTTGTGGATGATGTATATGTTGGAAGTCAGTGTTACAGTCTACGGTAGCATTATCAACAACAGAGACTAAGTATATGACATTGACAGAGGCAAGCAAGGAGGCTTTGTGGCTTAAGGGACTAGTTGAAGAACTAGTTTTCAAGCAGGGCAGTATCCAGATTCAGTGTGATAGTCCAGAGGGGTTTAAAGTGCAGCAGGCTATCAAATTCAGATTCAAGGCAACGAATAATGAGGCTGAATATAAAGCAGTTCTGGCAGGGTTGCGGTTAGCAAAGAGTCTTGAAGTTCAAAGGTTGGTGATTTACAGTGACTCTTAGTTAGTTGTCAAGTATGTCTCTGGAGAGTATGAAGCTCGGGGTTTGAGAATGGTGAAATATCTGGAAGAATTGAAGGATCGGCTTTGGTGTTTCGATTTTTATGAGTTTCAAGGGATAGACCGATCAGATAATTCAATAGCAGATGCGTTGGCAAAGTTAGCTACAATCGAAGCGAGTACGTTTAATGGGTCAGTTTATCTGGAGGTCCTAAATCAGTCGAGTGTTCAGCATGAGGAGGTAATGTGTGTGGAACGATCTAATTACTGGATGACTCCTTATCTAGATTATTTGGTAGATGACGTACTTCCTTCAAATCGGATGTTGGCTAAGAAAGTTAAGTACAAGAGCTCAAATTTTGTGCTTATTGATAGAGATCTTTATAGAAGGGCTTATTCGTCTCCTTTGCTGAAAAGTTTGCTATCATCTTAAGCTAAGTATGTCCTTCGAGAGGTTCGTGGAGGTATTTGTGGTGATCATATGGCTGCCAAGTCATTAGCTTATAATGTGCTTCGACAGGGGTGTTATTGGTCAATGATTTTCAAAGAAGCTACTGATTATGTGAAGAAGTGTCCGAAATGCCAGCTGAATAGTGTGATCCCACATCAGCCACTGGATGAGTTATATTCGATTTTGTCTCCCATACCTTTTGCTGTTTGGGGGGTGGACATATTGGATCCATTTTCGAAGGCTAAGGGGAAAGTTAGTTTTGTTATACTGATGATTGATAATATGACTAAATGGGTGGAGGCCAAACCTCTTCAGGTGATCACGAAGCAGGAGTGCTTAAAATTTCTAAAGGAGTATGTGGTGTTCAGGTTCGACATTCCTATGGTGGTGGTTGTTGATCGATTTCACAATCGATTAATTGTGCAAGCATACACAGTCAACAAGTAATAAAGTGGTAAAATTAAGTGTCGAACCCACAGGGAATTCCAATCAATAAACTCCAACTACTAGTATTATACCAATTCGATTTTATTTAGACAACCGTAATTTGTGATTTTTCTAATTAAGAAAACTAAAATTAACTAATTAAAACTGTATTACTCTAGAAATTAATTCAAATAAATAAAGGTTAAGACTACAATATCCCTAATTATGTACTACAAATCAATTATCCAATTACTCCAGTTATTATACATCCTGAATTGTTAACAGGAATTCTAGTCGTTAAAAATCCTTTTCCAAGTGGTTAGAAAACATTTATTTAATTCAATTAATTCTATGATATCCCTATGCAAAATAATAAAATTAAACCCATTACGTTCCAATTCCCAAATGATACTGTAAGACCCCAACTTTTATAAATAAAGATAAATTTTCTATAAATATCATTTTTGAATATTATGGAGTGAAATTGATATAATGTTATAGTTGTGGGTAATATTTATAAATTTTGCAAAGTACGCAAGTTGCTATATAATATTCGATTAGTCGGGAAATATTCGTTTTAACAGAGAATATTCGTATGACGACACAATCATTGGTAGACCCCACAACGGAATTATTGTCGGATTGAGAAAATAACAAAAATACTTTATGAAAATAACGGCGAAAGTTTTACCATTAATACTGTTGAACTACTCGGTAGTAAAAGTACAGTAATACGCATGGTTGCATAGTTGCACACGGTATTGATTATTGATGCTTACGTGATAAGTCACTCAGTTTTGTTTTATTGATATTATTAATGTAATAAAACAGAAAATCTTTTTATATAAAACAGAATACTTTTATAAAGTTATTCGTTTTATTAGGCAAATAGTAAAATCTTTTTATATAAAACAGAATATTTTTATAAAGTTATCTGTTTTATTATACAATAATTAGAATATATTATATTTTATTTTGCATAGTGTTTGAATAGTGCCTGCATAGTATTTGCATAGTAAAATCTTTTATAAAGTTAGTCGTTTTATTATATTATAAATAGAATATATTATATTTTATTTAAAAAATTTTGCTTTAAATATGGACCGTCAGATTAAAGTAAATTAATCTGGACCGTTCATGAGTTAGTTACTATGCAGTCCATTCTTTTATAAATAGAAGCTCATTCCTTCATTATTTCTTACGAATTCACTGAAACTCTAGAGAGAGAAATTATAGAGAGAAATAAGAAAAGTATTCTGCTACTTCCCTACTCTTATATTTAATTTCTTTTACGGTAAGGGATATTATTTGTTGTACTCGTAAGGGGTGTTATTCTTTCTTATTCATGACGAAAACTGTTGTTATTCCATTTCTTATTATTCTGTTGGAATAACCTGCATACGCGGTCTACCCTATACTTGGTGACATTCTTCTATTATTCTGTTGGAACATCCTGTCTGTGTATTTTACACCGGACCTGGTTCCGTCTTTATTATTATTCTGTTGGAATATCCTGTTTGTGTGTTTTACGCCGGACCTGGTTCCGTCTTTATTATTCTGTTGGAATATCCTGTTTATGCGTTTTACGCCGGACCTGGTTTCATTATTTATTATTATGTTGGAATAACTTGCTTGTGCGGTCTATCGCATACCTGGTGATTTCTTTTGTTATTCCATTCTTTATTATACTCAGTTGGTTAAAATTTTGGCTTTTATACTCCATGAAATTAGTGAAATATCCTTGATATTTGCTCTTCATCCAGTATATTTTCATGAAAATATTCTTCTGAGCATTCTTAAATTTTACTGCATAAAGCAGTATCATGTTGACAATTTGGACGTTATTGGTTCTTGGATTAATTAATTCTTGAACTTATTTTATTGAATTCTTATATCATTGTTATCATCCTCATGTTTATATTTTGTTGAAAGTCATCTATGGCATGTAGTGCATAGATGGACTTGGTATGATTAGAACCAGGGATTATTCGGTGCAATCATGACTGTAATATTACAAATGATGTGGTAAAAGTCCTCATTGGCCCGTAGTGCACTGATGGACAGTTGCTGGCATGATCATGACCATTGATGAATACACGAATATCTTTGGCTGTGATGCATGGATAATTTGTGGTTGTGATACTAATGAATATCCTTGACCGTAGTACATGGATGATGTGGATTATTTATTAAGCTGAGTCTCAGCGATAAAAGTGATGAAAAACCTTTTAAATTATAAAAGATAGTAGATTTTATTCTCTACTTGACTCTTTTAATGGATTGCTTGTTCCACTGCAGTTAAACTTGATGTTTGTTATATTTTATCAGTTTAACACTATTGAAGGCTAACAATAATTTATTCTGCATTATCTTAGTCATAATATTTCTTACTGGGCTAGTTGAGCTCACCCTTTTGCTTTCATTGTTCTCTTTAGGAAATGAGAACGTAGCAGGGACTAGTCGGGGAACGGAGTGACGATTTAGAGGATATCATTAGTAGTCCTCACTATTCTATGAAATAGTGTGAAAATAAATGTAATGAGAACTTATTCTGAGAGTGGATATTGTGTAGAAAATAGTATTTGTATTGGCAACTCAAAATAGGTGATGTATACCTATTTTGGGGGCGTCACAGTTGGTATCAGAGCTTAGGGATATGATCCCTGGCTGAGATGTGAGATAAGAACTAGGAGGGGAGAGATAGGGAATTCCTTCGCTAGTATGACCTACCTAAGTTTACTTGTTATTTAATTGGTCGGTCAGAGTATAGGGATAATATGTGATATGTGATTTAACCCTTATTTTGTGGCAGTATTTGAAAATGACATCCGAGAATGTTGAGAATAGCAATGGAGCACAGGCGACCGTTGATTTACCACATATCAATAATCAGGATAAACAGTTCAAGGAGCTGGGACCATCGAAATTTATTGGAGAACCAAAACCACTTAAGGCGGAAATGTGGATAAAGCAGATCACCAAGAAATTTGATGTCTTGGGATGCGCCGAGAAGCAAAAGGTTCCCTTTGCCACCTTTATGTTTCGAGGAGAGGCAGATTCCTGGTGGGAATCGGTAAAGCGTACTCAACCTTCTGCACTGAAGATGTCTTGGTAGAAGTTCCAAGAACTGTTCAATGACAAGTACTTTCCCGAAAGTATTCGTCACATGAAGGAGATAGAGTTCATCAAGTTGGAGCAGAATAATATGACCGTGTCGCAGTACGAAGCTAAGTTTGCCAAGCTGTCCCGGTTTGCGTCCCACTTGGTGGATAATGAAGAGAGAATGACGCGGATGTTTTTAAGAGGTTTGAAGCCGGAGATACGTCAACATCTTATTTCTCATAAACTGTGTTTGTATTCAGATGTTGTAAATAGGGCTCAGTTAGTGAAGTGCGATAACGAGTCAACGTAACCTAAAGAGAGCAACAGGCAAAATGAAAATACCAGTGGAAGCAGTCATCGAAGCGGTGACAACAAGCGTGGAGGGAATAAACAGGCCAGAAATGGTAACCACTTCGGTGGTAATCATGGCTAAAATAATAAGAATGGACATTTCAAGAAGAGGAGATTCAACAATGATGGAAAGACGTCAGCACCAGCACCCGTGATTATGGAAGGAGAACGACCACCGATCATATGCTTCAAATGTGGAGGGGAGGGACACATCAGTCCAAACTGCGTGATACCGTCCAAAGCATGTTATAATTGTGGAAGAGAAGGTCACCTAGCCCAATTTTATCGTTCACCGAAGACAAGTTCAGCTAGGATGGAGGCACCAAAGGACGTCCCAGAAAAGTCAAAATCGGTAGTGCAAGGGAGAGCGTTTGTTGTGACCTCCCAGAAAGCAAGGAACCCGAACGAGGTCACCACGGGTAAGCTTTTCATAAACTCTAGCGAAATCTATACCTTATTTGATACCGGTTCTACCCATTCTTTTATTTCTCCTATTTGCTCAACGATTAAATTTGACTCCGGAGAAATTAGACTTTGACTTATCTGTGGAAACTCCGTTGGGAGAAATCTTCATTACATCCACTGTTTATAAGTCTTGTTTGGTTCAAATCGGTACCCTCACATTACCTGTCGATCTTATTTCATTGAAAATACTTGCATTTGATGTAATTCTAGGGTTTGATTGGTTAACTACTCATCATGCAAAAATTGATTGTTTTCGTAAGGTTGTTAGCTTTCATATTCCTAATCAACCTATTATGCAAATTCAAACAACCAAACCATTAAAATCAATCACTGTCATCTCAAGCCATAAAACTATTCGTTTGTTGAAAAACGGATGTCAAGCTTTCTTAGCTCATGTCATGGATCTAAACAAAAATACTTCAGTTTTGAATAATATTTCTATTGTTAATGAATTTCCTGACGTATTCCCTGAAGAACTTCCTGGCCTACCCCCAGAGCGTGAAATTGAATTTTATATCGACCTTAAACCCAGTACAAAACTCATTTCCAAAGCCTCATATCAAATGGCTCCTATTAAACTTCAGGAGTTAAAGACCCAACTGCAGGAATTGTTAGACATTGGCTTTATTCGTCCTAGTACTTCTCCTTGGGGTGCTCCTGTTCTATTCGTGAAGAAGAAAGATGGGAGTATGCGACTTTGTATTGATTATCGGGAGTTGAATCATGTCACCATCAAAAATAGGTACTCATTGCCACATATTGATGACCTATTTGACCAGTTGCAAGGAGCACAATTCTTTTCAAAAATTGATCTTCGTTCTGGATATCATCAGCTGAAGGTTAGAACTGAGGATATTCTAAAGTCTGCCTTCAGAACTCGGTACGGGCATTATGAATTCTTAGTCATGTCTTTTGGATTGACTAATGCTCCTCTGCCTTCATAGATTTGATGAACCGAGTATTCAATGAATATTTGGATCACTTTGTGGTCGTCTTTATTGATGACATCCTTATTTATTCCAAAAGCCATGAAGATCATGTGCAACACTTGAGGCTGACACTCCAAAGCTTCGTGAATACAAGCTTTATGCCAAGTTGAAGAAATGCGAGTTCTGGCTTGAGGAAGTAGCATTCCTTGGGCACATAGTATCAAGTCATGGAATATCTATTGACCCGGCAAAGATTGAAGCAATTCAAAGGTGGGAGCAACCTAAATCAGTGACCGAAGTACGAAGCTTTCTCGGTTTAGCTGGTTATTATCGGAGATTCGTGGAAGGATTTTCTCGAATCGCTACTCCATTAACTCAGCTGACTCCGAAAGATACAAAGTTCGGTTGGAACGAAGAATGTGAGAAGAGTTTTTAAGAACTCAAGAGGAGACTCATTTCAGCACCTGTTCTGACAATACCATCTGGCTCGGAGGGATTTGTCATCTACAGTGATGCTTTGGGCAAAGGGTTGGGATGTGTTCTCATGTAACTTGGGAAAGTCATAGCCTATGCCTCAAGACAACTCAAAGAATATGAGAGGAATTATCCTACTCATGATCTAGAGTTGGCAGCTGTTATCTTTGCACTTAAAATTTGGAGGCATTACTTGTATGGGGAGAAAGTGGAGATCTTTACGGATCATAAAAGCCTCAAATATTTCTTCATTCAACATGCGACAACGACGCTGGCTGGAACTGTTGAAAGATTATGATCATACCATCCAATACCATCCTGGAAAAGCGAACGTGGTAGCTGATGCACTGAGTAGAAGATCATATGCAAGTACGAGTGCGATATTGTCAACGCAAAGGCCCATTTTGTGTGACTTGTAAAGGATGGAGATAGAGTTAAAGACTCCAGGGACCCATGTGATGATGGCGAATATACGAGTAGAACCGACTTTAATTGATAAAGTTAAGGCTGCTCAAGCTACAGACCTGGAGCTGATGCGTATGAGGAAGAAAGTGCAAGAAGGTGTTATGCCGGAAGCAAGAATCGATGAAGAAGGAATACTTTGAGTCAACTCCTGACTTTGTATTCCTAACGACCCTGATTTAAAGTATAAAATTATGATGGAGGCGCACAACACACCATTTGCAATCCATCCTGGGAGTACCAAAATGTATCGTGATCTTCGTCATATATTTTGGTGGAGCAATATGAAGAGAGAGATAGCGCTGTTTATCTCAAGGTGTCTAACTTGTCAACGAGTCAAAGCGGAGTATCAAGTACCAAAAGGTCCATTGCAACCACTTAAAATTCCAGAATGGAAGTGGGAGCACATTACCATGGATTTCGTTACTGGTCTTCCCAAGGTTTCTCAATGCATTGATGCAATTTGGGTCATTGTTGATAGATTGACCAAGTCTGCTCATTTCTTACCAATACGAGAAACTTATACACTTGAACGTCTTGCACGTATATACATAAACGAGATTGTAAGACTGCATGGTATGCCAGTATCCATAGTTTCTGATCAAGACACAAGATTCACTTCACGATTTTGGGTTAGTTTGCAAAAAGCTATGGGCACGGATTTACGATTCAGTTCAGCATGTCATCCCCAGACAGACGGACAATCAGAGAGGACTATTCAAACTCTTGAAGATTTATTAAGACTCTGTGTCCTTGACTTCAAGGGAAGTTGGGATAAGTTCTTACCATTGGTGGAGTTTTCCTACAACAACAGTTATTAAGCAAGTATTGGCATGGCTCCATTCGAGGCGTTGTATGGAAGAAAGTGTCATTCTCCAGTATGCTGGGATGAGGTGGGTGAAGCAACATTGTTGGGACCGGAGTTGGTACGTATGACTACGAAAAAGATTCAAACGATCCAACAATGTATAAAAACCTCACAAGATCGACAAAAGAGTTATGCTAATCTTCATCGAAAGGACGTGAAATTTGATATAGGAGATCATGTGTTGTTACGAGTTGCTCCGTGGAAAAGAGTTGCAAGATTTGGAAAGAGAGGAAAGCTCATTCCTTGATTCATTGGCCCATTTTTAATCCTCGATCGAGTAGGAACTGTGGCCTATAGACTTGCTTTACCGCCAAGTATGTCTCGTGTTCATAATGTTTTTCACATATCCATGTTACGTAAATATGTGGAAGACCCGAACCACATTATTGAGTTAGAACCGGACGAAATAGCGGGAGATTTAACATATGAAGAGGTTCCTGTTCAAATCTTGAATAAGAAGGAACATATTCTACACTCCAAGGTTATACCTCAAGTCAAAGTTTTGTGGAGAAACCACGATGTTGAGGAAATGATCTGGGAGTTAGAATCTGAAATGAAGTCAAGGTATCCTTACCTCTTCGATATACCAGGTACGTACCCTAATTTTGAGGGCGAAATTTCATAAGAAGAGGAGGTTGTAAGACCCCAACTTTTATAAATAAAGATAAATTTTCTATAAATATCATTTTTGAATATTATGGAGTGAAATTAAAATAATGTTATAGTTGTGGGTAATATATATAAATTTTGCAAAGTACGCAAGTTGCTATATAATATTCGATTGGTCGGAGAATATTCGTTTTAACAGGAAATATTCGTACGACGACACAATCATTGGTGGACCCCACAACAGAATTATTGTCGGATTGAGAAAACGACAAAAATACTTTATGAAAATAACGGCGGAAGTTTTACCATTAATACTGTTGAACTACTCGGTAGTAAAAGTACAGTAATACGTATGGTTGCATAGTAGCACACGGTATTGATTATTGATGCTTACGTGATAAGTAACTCAATTTTGTTTTATTAATATTATTAATGTAATAAAACAGAAAAGCTTTTTATATAAAACATAATACTTTTATAAAGTTATTCGTTTTATTAGGCTAATAGTAAAATCTTTTTATATAAAACAGAATACTTTTATAAAGTTATCTATTTTATTAGACAATAATTAGAATATATTATATTTTATTATGCATAGTGTTTGCATAGTGCCTCCATAGTATTTGCATAATAAAATCTTTTATAAAGTTATTCGTTTTATTATATTATAAATAGAATATATTATATTTTATTTAAAATATTTTGCTTTAAATATGGGCCGTCAGATTAAAGTAAATCAATCTGGACCGTTCATGAGTTAGTTACTATGAAGTCCATTCTTCTATAAATAGAAGCTCATTCCTTCATTATTTCTTACGAATTCACTGAAACTCTAGAGAGAGAAATTATAGAGAGAAATAAGAAAAGTATTCTGCTACTTCCCTACTCTTATATTCAATTTCTTTTACGGTAAGGGATATTATTTGTTTTACTCGTAAGGGGTGTTATTCTTTCTTATTCATGAAGAGAACTGTTGTTATTCCATTTCCTATTATTCTGTTGGAATAACCTGTATACGCGGTCTACCCTATACTTGGTGACATTCTTCTATTATTCTGTTGGAACATCCTGTCTGTGTATTTTACACCGGACCTGGTTCCGTCTTTATTATTATTCTGTTAGAATATCCTATCTGTGCATTTTACGCCGGACCTGGTTCCGTCTTTATTATTCTGTTGGAATATCCTGTCTGTGCATTTTACGCCGGACTTGGTTCCGTCTTTATTATTCTGTTGGAATATTCTGTCTGTGCGTTTTACGCCGGACCTGGTTCTATTATTTTTATTCTGTTGGAATAACATGCCTGTGCGGTCTATCGCATGTCTGGTGATTTCTTTTGTTATTCTATTCTTTATTATACTCAGTTGGTTAAAGTTTTGGCTTTTATACTCCATAAAATTAGTGAAATATCTTTGATATTTGCGCTTCATCCAGTATATTTTCATGAAAATATTCTTCTGAGCATTCTTGAATTTTACTGCACAAAGCAGTATCATGTTGACAATTTGGACGTTATTGGTTCTTGGATTAATTAATTCTTGAACTTGTTTTATTGAATTCTTATATCATTATCATCATCCTCATGTTTATATTTTGTTGAAAGTCATCTATGGCATGTAGTGCATAGATGGACTTGGTATGATTATAACTAGGGATTATTCGGTATAATCATGACCGTAATATTACAAATGATGTGGTAAAAGTCATCATTGGCCCGTAGTGCACTGATGGACAGTTGTTGGCATGATCATGACCATTGATGAATACACGAATATTTTTGGCTGTGATGCATGGATAATTTATGGTTGTGATACTAATGAATATCCTTGGTCGTAGTGCAGGGATGATGTGTATTATTTATTAAGCTGAGTCTCAACGATAAAAGTGATGAAAAACCTTTTAAATCATAAAAGATAGTAGATTTTATTCTCTACTTGACTCTTTTAATGGATTGCTTGTTCCGCTGTAGTTAAACTTGATGTTTGTTATATTTTATCAGTTTAACACTGTTGAAGGCTAACGATAATTTATTCTGCATTATCTTAGTCATAATATTTCTTACTGGGCTAGTTGAGCTTACCCTTTTGCTTTCATTGTTCTCTTCAGAAAATGAGAACGTAGCGGGGACTAGTCAGGGAACGGAGTGACGATTCAGAGGATAACATTAGTAGTCCTCACTATTCTATGAAATAGTGTGAAAATATATGTAATGAGGACTTATTCTGAGAGTGGATATTGTCTAGAAAATAGTATTTATATTAAAACTCACAGCTCTCTTGTTATATATTAAAGATTATATTTGTATTCTGTACCATGTATTGGCGACTCAGAATATGTGATGTATACCTATTTTGGGGGCGTCACAGTTACATGGAGTGAAAAGAGATATTCATATTTAATTCACAACCCTAATTATTTATCTCATGCAAATAATTAAGCATACATGTTATCACGTTAAGTTCAAACCCTAGATTTCATCTCCCGAATCTATCTAGCGTAACACAGTAATTATTGGCCAAATAATTAATCAATAAGCACAAAACATGATAAACAATTCACCTTGACATAAATAACTGGATTAAATTGAACAATCAATTCATAACATAAAAGGTTCAATTTGTAGTCTTAATTAAAAAGTTAGTTCATACTGAAAAATAAAACCAAAAATCCCATAAAAATCATCTCAATAGAATTACACAATTGAATTAAAGAAGAAGAAGAAACTCTAAAAAAATCCTCCAGCCTCAATCTTCAATTGGAATTCTCTCCCACAATTCTCTGTTGATTTCTTAATTAGTCTCCAGTACTTGTTAATCCCCTATTTCCAACTAATTGCTTCCTTAAATACTCCTTTTTCACTTTATAAACTCATACTCCTTGTCAACTTCTTTCCTGCACGCGCCTTAACCATCTTTTGTTAAGCCCCAGCGCCCCGGCGCTAGGTTTAGTGCATGTTATAGCGCCCCAGCGTTGGCCCATTCTATAGTCAATGGCACTTTAGCCCTTAATGATGCAGAAATCCCCGTCTTGCCCCTGCTCAGCCTCAAACTGCAAAATCACAAATAAACACATAAAAACTATTCTAAAAGACTTGAAAACAACAATAAATTAAGCCTGACTGTATCCAATTCATGGGTATATTACCCATTCATCAAATATCCCCAAACTTAAACCGTTGCTTGTCCTCAAGCAACAAAACACAATGCAATAAAAGAGAAAAAAATTAAATATACCATGCAAATGAAAATATAACTACCTACATGCTTACGATTCCAGCAGTCAAGCAGAACATAGTATACTCATCGGACCTTAGAGAAATCACAATAACATGCTAGTACATCATACCAAGACAGATCAATAACTTCCCAACCAATCATCAAATCTAAACCTGTTATTACTGATATCGTGCATGTGTGCTCAACAACCATGCTAACTAATGAAAAATAAAATAAGAAACATAATAGATTTCTTGGAAGGCATAATATAGTCTAAACTCGAGAGCTCCAAAAACAAACTAGATCCGGCTAAAATCACACACTTACCAAATTCCAGGGGTTAAAATGAAATACTTATGCTTTATTTTTATTTTATATTTTTTTTAACGGGGACTTTTTGCATTTTTTCCCGTTTTATTCATTATTTTTTTTATTTCCCATGACTGTGCAATGTCACATTCCATTAGGCTAACAGTGCTACCCCTTAGCGAGCTTTTGACCAACGACTCCTAAACCATTAAGACCTTAGGGCGCTAGGTGTAAAGACAATCCCCTCGGGCTTACTTACTCAAGTAGCAAAGGCCCTGAAATAAGACTAGCCACGGTATTTATTCATCATCATTTTATTTATTTTTTTTATAAAGCTTATATACCCCAAATTTTTCCCCCAAACTTAAGTTCATGTCTACTTTAGCCATCACTGCCTATTCTTGTTAATCTTTCATTCAACTGGCATTATCCTTTAGAAATCCATTATGTATCCATTTAAACTTAATCAGTCAACATGGTCGTTTCTTAACATGTGTTATCCTGATAATATCAATTTCGAACAGATAAAGATTTAAATCAAAACAAGAAATCACATCAAAAGCTTAATAAGCAGTACTAAACTTGTTTATGCAATTTCAGTCTCATCATTGGCCCAAAATATACTTAAACTATCTAACCGCTGGAGTCATGCGATATACTAAATGCAACACGAAATAGTTGATTAATAAGTACTTTAAAAGTTAACAACAACTTTAACAATCTTAAACATATTCATAACCTAAATGTCACAATCTACTATGAACATGCCACCTAAAATGCAAATAAAACTAGACTACCCCCAAACTTATCACGAGCAATGTCCTCATGCGAAAAATATAGCAATTTAAAATGGAGGACTTCCCTGACGAGATCATTCATCGGGCGCTTCTTCCTCATCGTCGCTCATCTCTTGATCAGAAGGGGGAAACACAGGCCAAACAGGAGTAGTTGGGAATTGACTGAGATCAACTCTAGGGTAAAGCTGAGCATACATAGCTGTCTGGGCCTTGAAGTAGTCGACCATAAACCCATAGATAACATCTTGACGTTCAGACAGGCGGACATTTTGGGCTTCAATATTATAGATCCACCCGACAATTTCGCGTTGAATTGCATCGGGAATGGCATCACGGGGTGCTGCTGAGGAGGGTCCATAAGTAGGTGGAGCAGGAGCTTGTGGTGCTGCAGCTTGAGGAAATATGAAGCCCAATCCACATGGGTGATTAGCACCACCAGTCCACACCCGGTACCTCCTTATCATTTTATGGTCTAACACTGGGATAGGGTTTGAATCATTTCATTCGACTTCCATTTAACCCCAAACTTCGTACATAAATCACAAATAAGGGACGGGTGTGGTAAACCGCTATTGGTACCTCCTCGTGCAGCCCTCAGAATCGACTGCTGAATAATTAGGCTGATATTTAGCTTCATACCTTGAACTATCGAATAGAGCAACACTGCCCTTTCTTTGGTGACATCGCTAACATACGTGTAAGGCATCAATTTGGCGCATATAAAGGCATACCAAACCTTTCCATATAGACTGAGGCGCGAATGAGGGAAGGTCATGCTTCCACATTCATGCAATGTCCAAGTTGTTCCCGGTTAACATAACTCGTGGATGATCACTTCATAGTCCGGTCCTTGGCTCACAAAACTAGCATACTCATTGCGTTGACCCTCCGAAGGCATCTGGTAACAACCATTGATGTCCTCTTTGCCAAATTTAATTATTTTTCCTCTCACATACACTCCATAGTGGAAGTGCTCAGAAATGTTGGCGTAGAACTCTTTTACCACGACAATGACCGCCGGGTCAGGTTGTTCGGTGAACGTGAACCAATTCTGCTCAGCAATCATGACGGCCATGTCACCATCTTTTGATTGGTCGGGCCTTAAACCTCATTCAGGGACTAGAGAGCGTGTTGCCATATGGTTATAACGTTCTTGGGCTACGGAACTCACGAATCTTCTGTTGTCAAATTTTGGCGGAGCTGATGCAGAACCAGAACCCTCTTCTCTTTGACGCTTTAAGGCCATTAGAGTAATCTGAAATGGAAAACAAAAACCCAATTACTACACTTTTTCACAAGTATTACACACAAGCACATAAATGCCCCACAACCCCCAAACTTTAAACAGGGTTGGGGGGGTTTGGTTAGCCACACACTATCATGAAATTTCACCATTGGAACTAAATAGCCTCAAGTGTCAATATCCGGTTCAAATCACAAAGGTGTCGTATAAAGAACAAGTGGACGACAACCAATTATTTTTTTTCACACAGACCGTATGGCAATCATCAAACCAACAGTAGTTAGGTTGATATTGAGAAAAACCAAGCAAGATATGCATTTTGGTTTGCATACATGGCTAGATTTAATTCAGTCACTACCAACTAATCAGTGCATACGTAAATCCTAGTGAGCATTAACCATAAAAGTGTGTGAAGATAGGTAATAGAAATGAAGCCATGAGGAATTATCAATGGAAAGGCACATAGACATTACGTTAAACACCTTGTAGGCATCACAAACTTACGTAGGATATATCATGCAAAACTATAGCAAAATAATTCTTTTTGTGACAACTATACTTCCAATGCCTAATACTCATGCAAATAACAACCAACCCAGAAGAGAGTAGAGTAGCATCAGATGCGTATATATAACAAAGGACGTACCTGGGTTGTAGCAATTAACAGAGTAAAATTAACTAGAGAGAGCTAACTGATATATAATGAATCAGGGAGATTTGATCCCTATTTAATGTCGTGTGTGATGGAGAAGTTAAAAGGAAACGGATGGGGGAGGAATGTGTTATAACAGCTTGGAAACGTGGTGTAGTGGGAGAGTTGGGGAATTGAAAAGCTACTTAGCATATTTTATTTTTATTTTTTTAAAACTTACCTCCCAGTGCCGGGGCGCTGGGGTTTATATTGAACAGGGTGTCGGGGCGCTGAAGCTTGTTGAAGAATCTGTAGCCTAGCGTCGGGGCACTGTCCCTCTTTATTTTCAAGCGCCGGGGCGCTGTGCCTTCTCTATGGTTTCTGATGGGCAGCGCCGGGGCGCCAGATTCTGCTTTGTTTGAGCGCCCGGGCTTTGAGACAGTTTGGCGGATACTGCTAGCCAGGGCCGGGGCGCTGTGGGCCTTTACATTGGGGCACTGGGACGCATCCCTTGAGAGTCGTTGGGCTATCCAACTTCCTTTCCTGCCACAGTAAGCAACTGTATTAAGTAGTTATCAATAAATAACCAAAAAAAAATATATTCTATTATTATTCTAAAATATGGTACTACTAAATTAAATGAATTCAAATGCAAAATAAAATCTTGGGGTTGCCTGCCCCCCACAACGCTTGGTTTATATTCATCAGCCCGACTTGGCTGTATTGGTCAATTGCCCATTGGATCAGAGAGATGCATTACCATAGGTTATCGATCGATGGGCCCACTCCAATAATGCTTAAGCCTTTGGCCGTTTACCTTGAATGTGCGTTTCATAGTTGGTTCTTCTACTTCAACAGATCTATGTGGAGCGACAGATACAACCACGAAAGATCCTGACCAACGGGATTTCAATTTCCCGGGAAATAATCGCAGTCTAGAGTTGAATAGCAATACTTGTTGTCCCAGTTTGAATTTTTGATCTAGGATTTTCTTATCATGCTATGTTTTAACTTTCTCTTTGTAAAATTTGGCATTCTCATAAGCGTTATGCCGGAATTCTTCCATATCATTCAACTGTAGTAATCGTTTCTCACCAGCTGCTTGCAAGTCAAAATTTAGCTTCCGAATTGCCCAGTATGCATTATGTTCTAACTCTATCGGAAGATGACACACTTTTCCATAGACCATCCTGTAAGGTGACATGTCGATAGGGTTCTTGTAAGCTGTTCGATATACCCATAAGGCATCATCTGATCGCATTGCCTAATCCTTTCGTGACGGATTTACAACTTTCTCCAAAATTCGCTTGACTTCCCTATTTGAGGCTTCTGCTTGGCCATTGGTTTGGGGATGATATGCTGCCGCAATCTTATGTCTGGCCCCATACTTGGTGAGCAATTTAGTGAACTGCTTATTACAAATGTGAGTGCCCTCATCACTAATTATCACTCTCGGTGTATCAAATCGTGTGAAAATATTCTTCTTCAAGAATCGTAGTACCACCTTGGCATCGTTAGTGGGTAATGTTGCGGCTTCTACCCATTTTGAAACATAGTCTACTACTACCAGTATGTACTGATTATTGAAGGATGATGGGAAGGGTCCCATGAAGTCGATTCCCCACACATCAAATAACTCAACCTCAAGAATTGTGTTAAGCGGCATTTCATTGCGTTTGGAGATATTTCCAACTCATTGGCACCGATCACACTTCAAAACATAGAGATATGCGTCTTTAAACAAGGTAGGCCAGAAAAATTCTGACTGCAACACTTTGGCTGCTGTCTTATCACCTGCGTAGTGACCTCCGTAATCTGACGAGTGACAATGACTTAATATGTTATCCATCTCCTCATGTGGCACACATTGTCGAATCATTTGATTCGCACAAGACTTGAACAGAAAAGGTTTTTCCCAAAAATATTGTCGGACATCGTGAAGGAACTTTTTCCGTTGTTACGAATTCAAGTATGGAGGTAACACATTACTCACCAAATAATTCACGTAATCCGCATACCATGGCACAGTCATTGTAACTTGAAGAAGTTGTTCATCGGGAAACATCTCATTTATCATGAGTTCGCCTTTTTTCTAAATCTTTGCATTTTCTAACTGCGAAAGATGATCCGCCACCTGGTTTTTGGTACCTTTTCTATCCCTGATCTCCAAATCGAATTATTGAAGTAAAAGCACCCACCGAATTAACCTTGGTTTGGCATCCTTCTTCTCAATCAAATACTTTATTGCTGAATGATTAGTGTAGATGATTACTTTGGTCCCTATTAGATACACTCTAAACTTGTCGAACGTAAACAGTACATCAAGTAATTCTTTTTCAGCGGTAGTGTAATTCAACTGAGCATCCGTCAACATCTTGCTAGAGTAGTATATAGTATGAAAGATTTTATCTTGTCGTTGTCCCAATACTGCTCCAACTGCGTAGTCACTAGTGTCGCACATGAGCTCAAATGGTAAAGTTCAGTCGGGCACCACTATGATTGAAGCTGTGACTAATTTCTTTTTTAATATTTCAAAAGCGTCTAAGCACAACTGATCCATCTTAAATGGCACATCTTTCTCCAAGAGGGAACACAAGGGTTTCAAAATTTTGGAAAAATCTTTAATGAATCGTCTATAAAAACCCGCATGTCCCAAGAAACTTCTTATTCCCTTCACAGATGTTGGTGGAGGTTGTGACGCCCCCAAAATAGGTATACAACACCCATTCTGAGTCGCCAAAATACATGGTACAGAAACAACTACATCTTTATTATTACAACACAAGAACTGTGAGTTTAAATACAAATATTGTCATTTAGACAATATCCACACTCAAATAACTCCTCATTACAATTATTGATACATTATTTCACAAAAATGGTGAGGACTACTAAAGTAAATTCTAGAACCATCATTCCATACCCCGACTAGTACTCGCTACATTCTCGCCTCCTGAGAAAAATGGAACAAAAAGGAAAAGGGTGAGCTCAACTAGCCTAGTAAAGAACATTATGACTAAGATAATACAGAACAAATTATCGTTAGTCTTCAACAGGGAAAAATCTAATAGAATACAATAGACAACAAGTTTTCAATTAATAACTGCAGCGAAAATAGCAAACCATTAGAAGAGTCAAGTAGAGAATGAGTTCTACTATCTTCTAAGATTTAAAAGTCCATCATCAATATTTTATCCCTGTAACAACAATCAATAACCATCTTTAATCAAATATTCATCTTTGCACTACAGGCCAAAGATATTCAGTAATATCATCATTTAGGACTGAGGATGACGAAAAATATCTTAAAGAAAACGAATCCAGTGAAACAAAATAACAGATATTAAGGATTCGTATTTCGATTTATCCATGTCCAAAAATACCTTATAATTATTCATAGTGAAGTAGAATTCAAGAATGATCAAAACATGGATACAATCAAAGCTAGTACCCAGAATAGATATTTTGGACGAAAAGAAGAAAATTTTATTTTTCGGTGAATAGTAACTCGTGAATAGTAACTCGTGAATAGTAATTATGAATAGTAACCCCGACGTGAAAAGTTCCAAATTTGATAAAAATTTCCAACCAATATTTCGGCATAATGATATTGAAGAAATAATATCATTTTTGAATAAAATAACATCCCTTACCTCGTAAAGACAGTACTTTTGGTCGGAATACCGGTATAAGGCTGAAAGACACTTGCTCTGATGAATAGAAACTCTCAAAGTATCTAAATATTCACAAAATACACTCAATAATCTAGAGAGAGAAAGAGAGAAAACTTATTTCTTGTGTGATTTTCAATTCTAACTTAGCCCTCTATTTATAGAAAAATGTTAGCACGCCGAAGCAGACTTAACCTGCAACCTGATGGCTTTACCTGCTACTATTCCCACCCACCACATTTGAATAAAAATCTCAGCACATTTCTTCACCAACCAAGAGTGGGGCCCACCAATTCTAGAATTTTCTACCAAAATGATTAACTCCGAAAATTCAACAATTTCTGAACCAGTCATCTCGTAAAATTCATAATAAATCATACGTTCATTTTTAACGGTTCAAAATTTGTGGACATATACTCAACTTATATATGTATAACATATCCAAAAATTACCACGATCCAACGGTCGGATTAAAAATTATAACCCCCGCAAAATATCTCAAAAACCCTGATTTTTAATACCTCCATTCCGAAAAAAATACTGATAAAAACCTCAACATTAATTCCTTCATTTTTAACCACAAAAATATATCCCTCATTTATATCCACAAAAATAAATATTTCCTTATCATATGAATCAATAATTAATTATTCACAAATAATATTACAGAATCACATTTATGACAACCAGGCCGTTCCCAGGAAAGAGGGGGCTTTCCAATAAGGATTTCTCCTTACTGGCGCGCAATTAGATGACCAAACCTCTCCTTAGACAGAACTTTATAGACATTGCCAATAATGTTATCTAATAATATTATTCAAATAATATGAATTATTGATCTGATAATGGGAAATACTGTGTAGTGACAATTATTGAAACAACAGTAATATAAAATATCAACGCAGCAATTATTGAATCAATAAAATAAAATACTGAACAGTAATTACTGTAACCATTATTGAGTAGTGCCTTCTTACGTAAGAATCAATAATTAGTGCAATACAGTGTGCTACTGTGTAACAATGCGTATTACTGTGTTTTAACCACCGGGTATTCCAACAGTATTAACGGTAACAACTACGCCGTTATTAATAAAAACCATATACTTGTCGTTTTCTTCATCCAATCGCTTTCCATTATGGGGCCCACAAAAGACTGCACCGTCGTACGAATATTCTCCGATAGGAAGAATATTCCACGACCAAACGAATATTCCCCGACAACAATGAATATTTTATAACCACCTGCTTATTTGAAATATTTGCACATTCTACCCATAACTAACCTCATTAATCAATTTAACACTTACTATTTCAAAATAATAAATAGAGGGAATTTAAATTTCATTTATTAATAATTTGGGGTCTTACAACCTCCCCTCCTTATGAAATTTCGTCCTCGAAATTGACGTACGTACCTGGTGTTTCGAAAAGATGAGGATACCTCGCTTTCATTTTTGTTTCCAACTCCCAGGTCATTTCCTCAATAGCATGGTTTCTCCACAAAACTTTAACTTGTGGTATGACCTTCGTGCGTAGGACATGCTCCTTTCTATCCAAGATCTTGACAGGTACCTCTTCGTACGTTAAGTCTTCAGCTATCTCGTCCGGTTCTAACTCAATAACGTGGTCTGGGTCTTTCACATATTTACGTAACACAGATATATGAAAAACATTATGAACACGAGACATACTTGGAGGTAACGCGAGTCTATAGGCCACATTTCCTACTCGGTCAAGAATCTGAAATGGACCAATAAATCGTGGATTTAGCTTTCCTCTCTTCTCAAATCTTGTAACTCCTTTCCATGGAGCCACACGCAACAATACATGATCCCCAATGTCAAATTCCACATCCTTTCGATGAAGATCCGCATAACTCTTTTGTCAATCCTGTGCCGTTTGTATACGTTGTCGAATCGTTTGGATCTTCTCTGTAGTCATGCGTACCAACTTTGGTCCCAACAATGTTGCTTCACCCACCTCGTCCCAGCATACTGGAGAGCGACACTTTCGTCCATATAATGCTTCAAATGGGGCCATACCTATACTTGCCTGATAACTGTTATTGTAAGAGAATTCCACCAATGGTAGGTACTTATCCCAACTCCCTTTGAAATCTAGGACACAAAGTCTTAATAGATCTTCAAGAGTTTGAATAGTCCTCTCTGATTGTCCGTCCGTTTGAGGATGGTATGCCGAACTAAATCGTAAATCTGTGCCCATAACTTTTTGCAAGCTAACCCAAAATCTTGAAGTGAATCTTGGGTCACGATCCAAAACTATGGATACTGGCATGCCATGCAGTCTCACAATCTCATCTACGTATATACGAGCAAGACGTTCAAGGGAATAAGTCTCCCGTATCGGCAAGAAATGAGCAGACTTGGTTAATCTATCAACAATAACCTAAATAGCATTTATGCCTTGAGAAACCGTGGGAAGACCCGTAACGAAATCCATGGTAATGTGTTCCCACTTCCATTTCGGAATCTCAAGTGGTTGCAATGGACCCTTTGGTACTTGATGTTCCGCCTTTACACGTTGACAAGTTAAACACCTCGAGATAAACTTTGCAATCTCTCTCTTCATATTATTCCACTAAAATGTATGTCGTAGATCACGATACATTTTGGTACTTCTAGGATAGATTGCAAATGGTGTATTGTGTGCTTCCATCATGATCTTGTACTTCAAATCAGAATTGTTAGGAACACAGAGTCTAGAGTGGACTCGAAGTATTCCTTCTTCATCGATTCTTGCTTCTGGAATAGAACCTTCTTGCACTTTCTTCTTCATACGCATCAGCTCTATGTCCGTAGCTTGAGCAGCTTTAACTTTATCGATTAAAGTCAGTTCTACTCGTATATTTGATATCATCATGTGGGTACTTGGAGCCTTCATCCCTATCTCCATCCTTTGCAAGTCATACAAAATGGGCCTTTGTGTTAACAACATTGCACTCGTACCCGCATATGATCTTCTACTCAATGCGTCAGCTACTACGTTTACTTTTCCAGGATGATATTGGATGGTATGATCGTAATCTTTCAACAGCTCGAGCCAACGTCGCTGCCGCATGTTGAGTTCCTTTTGGGTGAAGAAATATTTGAGGCTTTTATGATCTGTATAGATCTCCACTTTCTCCCCATACAGGTAGTGTCTCCAGATCTTCAACGCGAAAACTACTGCTGCCAACTCCAAATCATGAGTAGGATAATTCCTCTCATATTCTTTGAGTTGTCACAAGGCATAGGCTATGACTTTCCCATGTTGCATGAGAACACATCCTAACCCTTTGCCTGAAGCATCACTGTAGATAACAAATCCATCCGAACCAGATGGTATTGTCAGAACAGGTGCCGAAATGAGTCTCCTCTTAAGCTCTTGAAAACTCTTCTCGCATTTCTCGCTCCATACGAATTTGATATCTTTCCGAGTCAGCTGAGTTAACGGGGTAGCGATTCGAGAAAACCCTTCCACGAATCTTCGATAATAACCAGCTAAGCCTAGAAAGTTACGTACTTCGGTCACCGTCTTTGGTTGCTCCCAACTTTGTATTGCTTCAATCTTTGTCGGGTCAACAGATACTCCATGTTTTGACACCACGTGCCCTAGGAAAGCTACTTCCTCAAGCCAGAACTCGCATTTCTTCAACTTAGCATATAACTTATTTTCACGCAGCCTTTGGAGTACCAACTTCAAATGATGCTCATGATCTTCACGGCTTTTGGAATATATGAGGATGTCATCAATAAAGACAACAACGAACTGATCCAAATAATCCTTGAATACTCGGTTCATCATATCCATGAAAGCGGCAAGAGCATTAGTCAATCCAAAAGACATAACTAGGAATTCATAATGCCCGTACCGAGTTCTGAAGGCAGTCTTTGGAATATCCTCAGTTTTAACCTTCAGCTGATGATATCCAGAACGAAGATCGATCTTTGAAAAGAATTATGCTCCTTGTAACTGGTCAAACAGGTCATCAATACGAGGTAGCGGATACCTATTCTTAATAGTGACATGGTTTAATTCCCGGTAATCAATACAAAGTCGCATACTCCCGTCTTTCTTCTTTACAAATAAAACAGGAGCACCCCAAGGAGATGTACGAGGACGAATGAAACCGATGTCCAACAACTCTTGTAGTTGGACCTTTAACTCCTGAAGTTCAATAAGAGCCATTCGATATGGGGTTTTAGAAATGGGCTTTGTACCAGGTTCAAGATCAATAAAGAATTCAATTTCTCGTTCCGGGGGTAGACCGGGAAGTTCTTCAAGAAATACGTCAGGAAAGTCAATAACAACAGGAATATTATTCAAATTTGACGTGTCTTTATTCAAATCCATAACATGGGCTAAGAAAGCTTGACATCCGTTTTTTAATAAACGAATGGCTTTATGGCTTGATATAACAGTGATTGATTTTAATGGCTTAGTTGTTTGAATTCGTACAACAGGTTTGGTTAGGAATATGAAAACTAACAACCTTACGAAAACAATCAATTTTGGCATGATGAGTAGTTAGCCAATCAATCCCTAAAATCACATCAAAAGCAAGTATCTTTAAAGAGATAAGGTCAACAGGTAAGGTGATGGTGCCAACTTGGATCACACAAGATTTATAAACAGTGGATGTGATGAAAGTTTCTCCTAACGGAGTCTCCACAGATAAATCAAAGTCTAACTTCTCCGGAGTCAAGTTTAAACGTTGAGCACAAGCAGGAGAGATAAAAGAATGGGTAGAACCGGTATCTAATAAGGTATAAACTTCGCATGAATTTATGATTAGCTTACCCGTGATCACCTCGTTTGGGTTCCTCGCATGTTGACCAGTCACGACAAACGCTCTTCCAGGAACCGTTGACTTTATCTTTTCTGGGACAGCTTTTTGAGTCACCATCCCCGCTGGACTTGGTTTTGCTATAGTGCAATCTCGAGCGATATGTCCTTCCTTTCCACAATTATAACATAGCTTAGGTAGGACACACTAGCGAAGGATTTATTCGTCTCTCCCCTCCTAGTTCTATTCTCCGATCTTCGCCAGAGATCATATCCCTAAGCTCTGATACCAACTGTGACGCCCCCAAAATAGGTATACAACACCCATTCTGAGTCGCCAAAATACATGGTACAGAAACAACTACATCTTTATTATTATAACACAAGAACTGTGAGTTTAAATACAAATATTGTCATTTAGACAATATCCACACTCAAATAAGTCCTCGTTACAATTATTGATACATTATTTCACAAAAATGGTGAGGACTACTAAAGTAACTTCTAGAACCATCATTCCATACCCCGACTAGTACTCGCTACATTCTCGCCTCCTGAGAAAAATGGAACAAAAAGGAAAAGGGTGAGCTCAACTAGCCCAATAAAGAACATTATGACTAAGATAATACAGAACAAATTATCGTTAGTCTTCAACAGGGAAAAATCTAATAGAATACAATAGACAACAAGTTTTCAATCAATAACTGCAGCGGAAACAGCAAACCATTAGAAGAGTCAAGTAGAGAATGAGTTCTACTATCTTCTAAGATTTAAAAGTCCATCATCAATATTTTATCCCTGTAACAACAATCAATAACCATCTTTAATCAAATATTCATCTTTGCACTACAGGCCAAAGATATTTGTTGATTGATTTCACAATCAATGGATACGTGCAAGTATACACGGTCAACAAGTAATATAATAGTAAATTAGAGTGTCGATTCCTCAGAGAATTCCAATTAATAAACTCCAACTACTAGTACTGTATCAATTCAATTTTTATTTAAACAACCGAAAATTATGATTCTCTTAAACTAAAAGAAAAATTAATTTTAATAAAACAAGAAATTATTCTAAAAGAAAGTAAAGAACAAATCAATAATTATATAAATGCAAATAAATAATAATTAAGACTCCAATTTCCCCAATTATGATTATTAAATCAATTACCTAATTATCCCAATTATTTTATCTACTGAATTGTTAACAGGAATTCTCAATTGCCAAAAGCCCTCTCTCGAGTGATCAATTGCCTTCTATTTAACCCAGATTAATTTTGCTATATCTCTATGCAAAATAATTGAATTAAACTCACTACAAACTCAATTCCTCTTATGTTACATGCGGCAAATAGATATTCTCATTCTATTCACAAACTTAATTATTCACTGTGCAAATAACTAAGTCACATGTCACCCTGCCCAGTTCTAACCCTAGAATTCCTTTCTCAATTCCTTCTAGAGTAACAAGGTAATTATTGGCCAAATAATTAATCAATAAACACAAAGCAAGATGAACAATTTATTTCAACATAAATAATTGGAATAAATCAAATAATTAACCCATAACCATAATAAGTTCCATTGGAATCTTAATAAAAGAAATTAGTTCATGACGAAAATAAAAGCTATAAGTAATTGATAAATCATCCTCAATAAGTTACAATTTAAAAGAACAAAGAAGAAGAAGAACTCCAATTTTTCAGCTTTCAGATCTGCTCCTCTTCCTCTCTTAATCTCCTCACGTTCTCCCCTTAAAAAGAATCACTTTATAAATATTTATTTATTTTTTACTTCCCTCAACTCCCCTACTCCTAATCCAAATAGACTCCTCATAAATTCTTCCAACCAGGTCCAACTAATAGTCAAAGCATTGTCCAACCTGCCTCACGTGCGCGCTCCGCGTCAGACCCATCCACGGTATAGCGCCCCGGCGCTATTTTCTATGTATAATACAGCGCCCCGGCGCTATCTTCTAGAAAATTACGAATTTGCCATTTCTTAGCTTAAATCCCCAATTTGTCTCCTCAGCTTCCGTATCTGCAATACAACACATAAACACAGTAAAAACATTCCTCAATGACTCGAAAATACAATAATTTAAACCCAAGTATATCAACGCAGCAATTATTGAATCAATAAAATAAAATACTGAACAGTAATTACTGTAACCATTATTGAGTAGTGCCTTCTTACGTAAGAATCAATAATTGGTGCAATACAGTGTGCTACTGTGTAACAATGCGTATTACTGTGTTTTAACCACCGGGTATTCCAACAGTATTAACGGTAACAACTACGCCGTTATTAATAAAAAAACATATACTTGTCATTTTCTTCATCCAATCGCTTTCCGTTATGGGGCCCACAAAAGACTGCGCCGTCGTACGAATATTCCCCGACAGGAAGAATATTCCACGACCAAACGAATATTCCCCGACAACAATGAATATTTTATAACCACCTGCTTATTTGAAATATTTGCGCATTTTACCCATAACTAACCTCATTAATCAATTTAACACTTACTATTTCAAAATAATAAATAGAGGGAATTTAAATTTCATTTATTAATAATTTGGGGTCTTACAGAGGTAGCTTCTCAATAGTTTCAATTTTCATTGTATCGACCTCTAGCCCTACTACCGAAACCATATGCCCCGGAATTATCCCTTCTTGCACCATGAAGTGACACTTTTCCCAGTTGAGAACTAGATTCGTCTCCACATAGCGCTTCAAAACTAAAACTAGATTCTTCAGGCATAAATCGAAACTATCACCAAACACAGAGAAGTCATCCATGAACACTACCAAGTTATGTTCTACCATATCCGAGAAGATGGCCATCATGTACCGTTGAAAAGTTATTGGAGCATTGCACAAACCAAAAGACATACGCCGGAATGCAAACGTACCATAAGAGCACGTGAATGTGGTTTTTCTTTATCCTCTAGCGCTATGTAATCTAATTGTAACCAGAATATCCATCCAATAGACAATAAAATTGATGTCCCGCCATCCTATCCAGCATTCGATCAATGAATGGTAAGGGAAAGTGATCTTTACGTGTGGCTTTATTCAGTTTTCGGTAATCTATACATACTCTCCAGCCTGTAACTATTCTAGTGGGGATGAGTTCATTCGTCTCATTTTCATCACAGTCATTCCCCCTTTTTCGGTACGCACTGAACATAACTTACCCAGGAGCTATCTAAGATGAGATAGATAATACCTGTATCCAACCATTTTATGATTTCTTTCTTAACCACTTCCTTTATAATGGGGTTCAACCTTCTTTGTTGCTCAATGGTTGGTTTTGCTCCTTTTTCCAATAAAATCTTATACATACAAAATGACGGACTAATTCCCCGAATATCAGCTATAGTCCATCCAATTTCTGTCTTGAACTCTTGCAATACCCTTAACAATTTTTCTTTTTGTGTGTCAGTCAGATCCGCCAATACAATAACTGGTAGGGTGTTAGCTTCTCCCAAATAGGCATACTACAGATGAGATGGTATAGGTTTCAATTCCAACACTGGTGGCTCTTCTATTGATGGCTTAAACTTTTTCTCTTCCGCTTCGGGCCGATCAAAGGTGTCGAATGGTTGTTTGAACTTCCTGGAAACTGGTAATGCATCTAACCATTTGACATACCCTATTTCTTCCTCAATATCGTAGTTGTCCATCCCGATCAAAACATATTCTAATTGATCATCAAAATAATTGCCGCTGAGTTTGTGATTCACTATTTCTTCCATGACATCTACCTGCAGACATTCACCCTCTTCTTTCGGAAATCGCATTAACTTGAAATACGTTAAAGGTTACCTCTTGGTCTTCAACTCGCATTATTAATTCACCTTTTTGTACGTCAATCAAAATTATCCCCGTTACTAAGAATGGTCGCCCGAGGATGATGGGAATTTCCTTGTCTACTTCACAATCCAAGATAATAAAATCCGCAGGGAAGATAAATTTATCAACCTTCACTAAAACGTCTTCCACAATACCTCTTGGATATGTAACTGATTTGTCTACCAATTGCAAGCTGATATTTGTCATTTTTGGTGCCTTAAGTCCAAACTGGGTGTAGACGGATAGCGGCATCAAGTTTATGTTGGCCCCCAAATCACACAACGCTCTTCCCAAAAACTGATTACCAATCTCGCGTGGAATAGTAAAATTACCTGGATCTTTTAACTTCGGTGGTAATTTATTCTGAATAATTGCGTTGCATTCTTTGATTAATGTCACTGTTTCAAACTCACCCAATTTTCTTTTCTTCGATAAAACCTCTTTCATAAACTTGGTATAACTCGACATCTGTTCCAAGGCTTCTGCAAAAGGTATGTTGATATGCAGCTTTTTAAAAATATCCAGGAATCGTGAAAACTGCTTATCTAACTTTGCTTTCTGAAATCTCTGCGGATATGGTATGGGAGGCATTGTAAGACTTTGTTCAGGCGCTTTCCTCTCGAACTCCTCATCCTGTCGATTTTCAGTTTCTGAGACCTCCTATTTTTCCAAAGATTCTTTGTCCATCTTATCCTTATCCTTGAATATCTCGTGTAACATCTTTCCATTTCATAAAGTCACAGCCTTACAATGTTCATGTCTGCCCGGATTAATCTCAGTATCACTAGGAAGTGCTTCTTGTGGACAGCTGTTCAAAGCATGTGCTATCTGACCCATTTGATTCTCTAAATTCTTTATCAAAACGGCTTGACTTTTCACATTCATATCTACCTGACTTAACAATTTGTCTTGCTCGCTCATGCTCTTGTCGGTAGCTACAATAAATTTAGTCAATGCTTCTTCCAGATTTGTTTTCCTCTCTGGCTGTTGTTGAGTCTGATTCTGAAATCTGGGTTAGTTTTGTGGTCTAGGAGCTTGAGCTTGATTAGTGCTCCATGAAAATCCCGGATGATTTCTTCACCCCGGGTTATATGTGTTCTGATTTGGATAATGTTGTATTGATCGATTATAACTTCCCACAAACTGAGTTGATTCAGCACTAATGGCACATTGGTCCGTAGCATGACTCCCAGCACATAACTCATAAACCATTGCTACTTGCGGTACGAATGGTGGACCCCATGTTTCAATCTTCTTAGTTAACGCTGAAACCTGTGCTGTCAAAGTTGTCACTGCATTTAATTCGAGCTTTCCTGATGTTTTCGGAGGATTAGACCTCGTCATTGGCCACCGATAATTGTTGTTGGCCATCGTTTCTAACAATTGATAAGCCTCATCAAAACTCTTCGCCATGATCGCTCCACCTGCTGCTGCATTAATATTGGCTCGTGTGGACGCATGCAACCTATCACAAAATATTCCAACCTGCATCCACTGTGGAATTTCATTATGTGGACATTTGCGGAGCAGATCCTTAAATCTATCCCATGCCTCGTATAATGTTTTTGAGTCAAATTGTGTGAAGGTGTGAATATCATTCCATAGTTTTGCCGACTTCGCTGGTGGGAAAAACTTAGCTAGGGATTTTTAAGCTAAGTCATCCCAGGCTGTGATTGAACCGGGCGGCAATGAGTGTAACCAACTTCGAGCTTTGTCCTTCAATGTAAACGGAAACAACCTCAACCTTATGGCGTCTTCTGAAACATTATTGAATTTGAAGGTGTCGCAAATTTCCAAGAAACACAAGATTGCTCGTTCAGATCATCAGTCGAACTACCCCCAAACTGAACTACATTTTGTAACATATGTATCGTTCCCGGTTTGATCTCAAAACTGTTTGCATTAATCGCTGGCCTCCGAATACTGGACTGTATGTATGTCACTGTCGGTATGGCATAATCCCTGAGTGATTTTTGTTCTTCCTCTACCATGACTTCTGGAATTTCTTGTGCTGCCAGTTCTTCTTCTAAGGGTATAACCTCACTAGTCAACCGTAATTTTCAGAACTTTTTCTCAATATCGTCTACGTAAGTCAAAGGTTCCTCTTTACCCTTTGATCTAGTGTGCATACACTAACAAAGAATTTCTGCAAGCACAAGAAGAAAAATAAGACCGAATTGATTATAACTAATATGGAATTAATATTAATAAATAATTCCCCAGTAACGGCGCCAAAAACTTGTTAATCGATTTCACAATCGATTAATTGTGCAAGCATACACAGTCAGTAAGTAATAAAGTGGTAAAATTAAGTGTCGAACCCACAAAAAATTCCAATTAATAAACTCCTACTACTAGTACTATACCAATTCAATTTTATTTAAAAAGCCGCAATTTATGATTTTTCTAATTAAGAAAACTAAAATTAACTAATTAAAACTGTATTACTCTAGAAATTAATTCAAATAAATAAAGGTTAAGACTACAATATCCCTAATTATGTACTACAAATCAATTATCCAATTAGTCCAGTTAGTATACCACCTGAATTGTTAACAGGAATTCTAGTCGTTAAAAATCCTTTTCCAAGTGGTTAGATAACATTTATTTAATTCAATTAATTCTGTGATATCCCTATGCAAAATAATAAAATTAAACCCATTACGTTCCAATTCCCAACTGTTACATGGAGTGAAAAGAGATATTCATATTTAATTCACAACCCTAATTATTTATCTCATGTAAATAATTAAGTATAGATGCTATCACGTTAAGTTCAAACCCTAGATTTCATCTTCCAAATCTATCTAGCGTAACACAGTAATTATTGGCCAAATAATTAATCAATACAAAACATGATAAACAATTCACCTTGACATAAATAACTGGATTAAATTGAATAATCAATTCATAACATAAAAGGTTCAATTTGTAGTCTTAATTAAAAAGTTAGTTCATACTAAAAAATAAAACAAAAAATCCCATAAAAATCATCTCGATTGAAGGAGGGACCCCCATCTCGTGGTAGAAAGTGATGAAGGCGAGGATATGGATGTAGGAGTTGGGCACCAGTTAGGCCAGTCTGATGCCCATAAACCCTAGAAGGCTGATGATGAAGGCGTGGAGGGGTAGGCGAACCCCTTTTTCTAGAAGGGTGAGTAGCATGGCGGTCCAGCCATCGGGGCGATGGTACATACGGTCGGTGGCTGTGGGGGTTCTCAAGTGATGGATTTCAGGGATCTGGTAGTGTTTCCGAATTACAAGAAGGTCAGCTTCTGTGAGTTGGGAAGGGGTGTTGACATAAGGAGATTGATCCTCCTTATGGTATTCAAGTGGAGTTTTTTGGGTGTCAGTTGGTGGTGGGTTTTTACTGGAGGAGGGGGCCATGTTAGGAGTTGGTTATGGCATGGAGTTGGTGGTAGGGGAGTTAGTCGCAATATTAGGAGAAGGGGGGATGACTGATATTGGGGTTACAGAGATAGGTATGGCGTTTTTTGGATTTTGGGATGCCATTGATGCAGTTTGGAGGTAGGAGAAAGCGAGATATCTTTGAATTTCAAATAAGCAGATGAAATCGTTCAAATTAGGGGAAATGGGTTTTTATAGTGTTGTCCTTTCAGTTGTTTTCGAATCTCGAGGGCGGCACATTTAATGGAGATGATGATGGATCTGAAGGGTTGGCATCCGGTATTGGGTTTTTCTGATGATTGGGCCTTGTTTGGCCTTGTTTGGGCTTTTTTGCTAATTGAGCCGTGGTTATTTGGGCCTGTGGATTATGATGAGCTGGATACCTCATGGAGATAGGTTGGCTTGGGCCAGAGGTTGTTGCAGTGAACGGGGGTTTTATGGGATTAAGGTTCCTAATTATATTTGGACTCTGACTATAGAAGGAAGTGTTGGACTATGGATCAACTTCCTTAATTATAGAAGATTTGATACAATCCTGTCAAGGTTTGGTCATTGGTTGGGAACCTTAACTTGATTCAGAGAAGGATTGCATTATAGATGGTGAGATCATTATAAATACAAGGCACTTCATTAATTCTAAGGTACATGTAATTTACTTTCCAGAACTAGAGCATTAAGCCTCCATTGTTAACCTTATTTTAGCATGTACTTATTCTCACATCGGAGCTATCCCCCAGCGGCCTAAGTCGTCAAGCTTTTGGTGTTTACCCGTTTCTGTGTAGGATTGGACGCACTTTAGTGATTGGGGCACGTGGACGGATCTTGGCGTTAACACACCCCAAGAATACCTGGTAAACAAAAATATTGATGCAATTACATAATAGAATTTGTATGCCCTTCTCAAGTAATCAATTAATTGCATCAATTCAAGTTAGTTCTTTGCGGGAAATCCAGGAACATACGGGAAATGTTAAATAAAACAACTATGGCAATAGACAATAAGTTGACCTTTTTAAACCCATTTTTATTTAGTACTGTGGTAGGTTTGAATCTATAAAACTACATTTGTGTCTCAAACGCTGCGTTTTTGAGTCAAATAAATTGCGTTTTAAATAAACTATTTTTAGGTAATATTCTAAAGTGTTTTTGAACTCCTAAACGCACCAAACATACTAAATGAACACACCCTCTAACGAAACAAGCACTCAATATTTTATGTCAACAGCCTATTAAGAGCTTCAATCAAGAAATAAACATAGCTCTGGTATAAGTTCTCTGGGCTTACATTTTTATATGGATTGTAACATGCTCGAGATACTTGCTTCCAACCATTTCATCAATTAAAAGGCAAACCGCAAACAGATGGAGTATATATATTAGTTACTCAAGAAAGAGCGATATAAAAGTGTTCGGTAAAAGTTAAAATTAGGATTTTGGCTGGAGAGGTTAAGAATCTCTAATAGGTTATTAGAGAAAAAATGTCAAGAGTTGGAATAAGGGGGAAGAGAAAACAAGTTGAATTGTAGACTAAGACCAGGACATAATATTCAATGAGCCTCCCCCTCTTCTATATATAGCTATCATTTGGGCCCAATGTCTTATTGGGGGAACAAGTCCATATATTAACAAGTACACAATCTCAACTATGCATTAGGTCTGTCCATATATTATGGACAACTCTCAATAAACTCTATTCTTCAGCCACCAAATCATATCCCTTAATACATTTCCAAATTATGAGAAATTGGACCCCAGACCTCCACGAGCCAATGGATTATAAAATTTTAAATTAATTACCAGTAATATATGTTTAGATTCCCAAGAATATTCAAAATCTTTTGTTCCTTGTTATGCAAGTAAATTACATCATTTCATGCAGTAAGTTTTTTAATCACTGTCAAGCTATCTGGTGATTAAATATGTTAGATAATCTAACTGCATCTATGTTTTCCAATTTCAGCCAGTGGCGGAACCAGAACATTTATAGAGGGGGGTCAAAATACATCAGTAAAAAAATTATTTATTAACGCTTGGAGTGCTTCTTTCAAATTCATTTTGCCCAATTATAGTATTTTACAATATCCTATTCCAACCCTTGTCAACTTTTGAGTTGTGAATCTAATGACTTTAAATATATATATATATATATATATATATATATATATATATATATATATATATATATTAATTTTTCCCAAACTATGAGACTATTAATCAGACTTTAAAATTTTTAGTCAACTGATTAGCTACTTTTATAGATAAATTACAAAGTATAATATTATATATTCAAAACCTTATATTGTGGTTCATGAGATTAATTAGCTTAAAAGAATGAATCCCAGTAACAAAAACAAAAAAAAAATAAAAGAAGATAGATTTAATAATCTTGATAGGATAGAACTATGGTGAACTTATGGTCATTATAGTAGGATCCAATAAAAATTATTTTATTTCTTTAACTTTTTATTTTTAATTAGTTTAGACAGAGAATTGTTACCACTTTTTTTTGCCTCACTTTGATGATAAAGTAAAAAAAAGCAAAGGAGAAAAGAAAATACATAAAAAAAAAAAAAAGAAGGAAAATGAAAACAAATAACCCTCGAAAATTTCAGGGTGGGGGTCATATGACCCCCCTAGACCCCCTTGTTCCGCCCATGATTTCAGTGTAGCAGTTAATAAATGTTATACTCCAATATCAAACAAAATCAGATGAAGAAAACCCACCCCCCCCCCCTTTGAGCATTTGGAATATCAATTTATTTAGAAGTATTTACTCATAAAAAAAATTACTCATCAAAAGAATTATTCCAAAAAAGGTTTTGTTTTGTAGAAAATGGCAATACGTTCTGAAGTCTGCATCATAATTTTATTGCTGAAAATATGTATGTAAGAACAAAACAATATCAATTTTTAATAACCATGCACATCAATCAATTATCTATGCATTTATATTAATTTACAGATAAACTTATCTAAAAGAATTTGACATTGGTGGTGTTAACGCCAAGTTTCGCCAGCGCGTTCAATCACCAAATCCACGCGCTTAAACCTGCACAATAACAGACCATACGCGAAGCTTGACGGCTTGTGTCGTCGGGTGATAGCTCCGGTGTGAGAATGAGTACAGGCTGGTACAAGGTTTAACAATGGAGGCTTTAATGTTTAGTACTCAAAAGGGTATTACCTACTAATTGAAGTCAAGACTTATATTTATTGCCATTCTTATCACCTCAAAGTCCATCTCTGACACAATTGTTTGGGTCCAACACAATCTCCTTAAAAGGTGCAAGTTGGATATGATCCAAACACTTACCTCTGGAGTTAATATTTAAATATGGTTAGGATTGGAATCCTTAACCATCTAAACTTCTTATCATTCCAGACTCCATACAGGCCCAAATCCATCCGAACCCTTATAAATTGGTCTGGGCTCTGGCCCAAAGGACTCGGACGCCCGACTCCAAACATCACCAAACCAAACATGACTCTGGCCCAAATGACTCGAACGCCCGAACCCGAACACCACCAATCCCCTTGCTAGCTTCGGCCCATTGGGCTCAATATACCCTTCTCAACCCAGGCCTTGAACTGGAACCGAATGGATTGTTGGACTTGGAACCCATCGGGACTTGTCAGAATAATCCCCGCTCCACTGATGTCTGAAGTTAATGACCCGTCTACGTAGGGAGTCCATGAAGTTTGAACCGGCTGCGCTTCGATAACCGAACCAACATCCAGTTCGAAGAATGAACACTCTACAACAAAATCTGCCAAGGCTTATCCTTTAATTGCCGTTCGTGGGTGGTATTCCAGAATGAACTGAGTCAATTCCATTGCCCATGCGGCGAGCCGACCCGAGACTTCTGGCTTGTGCAGTACCTTCTTCAATGGTTGATCAGTGTATACCACCATCAACCGTCCCTGAAAATAGTGTCGAAGCTTCCTACTTGCAATGATTAGAGCATAGGCAAATTTTTCCAGGTTTGAATATCTGGTTTCTGTATCTCGAAAGACATGGCTGACATAATAAATCGGGAACTATTTTCCCCCTTTGTCCCGTACCAACCCTGTTCCCACTGCCATCGAGCTTACAGCCAAATATAAATACAAAGGTTTCGAAGGGATCGGCTTCATCAACAGAGGTGCCGAAGACAAGTATCGCTTGATCTCTTGGAACGCAACTTCACATTCTGAAGTCCACTGTAAACTTTTCTCATTTTTTGGCCCTTTCAAAGTGTCAAAAAATGGCGAACACCTTTCGACTGATCTTGACACCAATCTCCGAAGGGCAGCTATTCGACCTGTTAACCTCTATACATCCTTGTATAACTTTGGCAATTTCATATCCAAGATTGCCTGGATCTTCTCCAGATTCGCCTCAATGCCCCTTTCGCTGATCAGATATCCCAAAAACTTTCCAGACCCCAATCCGAAGGTACACTTGGTCAGTTTCAGACGCAGCTTATGTACCCTGATTGTTTCAAAGCAGCTTTCTAGGTCCTCCATATGTTTTCGGACTGACATGCTTTTTACAATCATGTCGTCCACATAGACCTCTACGCTTTGATCTAACTACTTTGTAAACACATAGTTCATCATCCGTTGATATGTCGCTCCGGCATTGAGCAGTCCGAAGGTCATCTTCCTGTATGCATAAATGGCCCGATGCATGATGAAACTGGTCTTTGGGATATCCTCCTTTCTCATCGAGATCTGATGGTATCCTGAAAAGGCGACCATGAAACTCAGAATGCCATACCCCGAAGTGGAGTCGATCAACTGGTTAATATTGGATAAAGGATAGAAATCCTTCGGGCAGGCTTTATTTAGATCTTTATAGTCAATGCATAGTCTCAATTTCCTGTTCTATTTTTGAACCAATACCACATTCACCAACCACTCGGGGTAATCAGTCTCAAAGATGAAATCTGCCTCCAGGAGTTTGGCAATCTCTTCATCAATGATCTTCTGTCTCTCTAGGGCAAAAATTCTCCTTTTCTGTATGATCGGCTTCTTTTTAGGGTCCACATGCAACCTATACAATGCCATCGACTCATCAACCCCTGGCATGTCACTAGGTACCCATGCAAAAATGTCAGCATATACCCGAAGTAGATCTATCAGCCCAGTCCAGAACGGTTCTGTCAATCCCAACCCAATCTTTATTAACTTCTCTTTCTTTCCCGGGACCAACTCCACGTCCTCTGTCTCTTCGACAGGCAAGGCAAGTGGTTATGTACTACCTTCAATAAATGTCTCTATCTCAATGGCCATTATCTGCTTCTGCCTGCTTACCCTAACTCCCGAGGATATCAATGTATTTCGATAACACCTTTGGGCAATATCAAGATCACCTTTTACCTCTCCAATCCCGTTCGATGTTGGAAACTTGATTTTGAAATGAGGTATGGATGTAACTGCTTGCAAGGCTGCCAGGGTTGGCCTTCCCAAGATTGCATTATATGTCGAATCTACGTGGACCACAAAAAACCTAACCATTACCTTAACCTACCGAGGTGCTGTGCCGAACCTGACAGGCAACTCAATCGTGCCCGATACATGCACCGGGTCTCTACTAAATCTGTAGAAAGGGCCTTCCCCTCCCAACTCCATCTTCTTACCATCTAAATCCATCCTATGGTAGGCATGGGTATACAGTATGTCGACCAAGGACCCATTGTCAATCATCATACTTCTCATATCCATCGGTCCGACCTGAGTTGTTATCATCAATGCCCCGTAATGTGGTTCTATGGGGTCTGTAGGATAATCTTCGTCCGAGAAAGAAATAACTACCCCTGAAAAAGCCCGATCCTTTCTTGTCGAAGACCCTGCAATTGAAAATACTGCATCGAGATGCTCAGTTCTTTTCTTTCCAATCACATGCCCTACAGAACCACCTGAGATAAAATCAATGACACCTCGGACCGGCTGGTTCTATTTTAGCTGTGTATCTCGTGTCGGCCCTCTGCTTTCCTCCTTCTGCTGTGTCTTGACACTTTTTTGACCCGCTACATACTGAACTAACTGGTCATTCTGTACATTCTTCTCTATCAGATCTCTCAAATCGTAGCACTTTTCTATTGTGTGTCCTGAGCTTTAATGATATTCACAAAATTTGACCCGATTCCTCTTCCCAAGCTTCGGGTTCGTCGAGCAAGGCTCATAAAATGACTTATTTCAGATTTCCTCCAGTATCGTAGCCCGATCAAAATTGAGGGGAGTATAAAACTTGTTGACGTTTCTATTCGGGAAGGGTGATAAGCCATTACCCGATCCCCCATCATTATAGTTCTTTTTCCCCTGGTTATCTGATCTCCCTTGATTGTTGTCCGAGCGTTGATCAGTATGTTTGTCTCGGTCCTTGGACTTTTCATATGACTATGCAGGTGGCTTGAAGTTTCCCACAGCCTCCTCTATGGCAATGAACCATTCAGCCTGATGGAAAGCTTTTGTCAGGTCAGTGGGAGGATTGATCACTAGGTCCTTCATCAGCTTTTTCGATTTTCCTATATCAAGACCTGTTATAAAAAATCCCAAGGCCTGAGGGGAATTCAACTCTGCCATCGACCTACCGCTTCCCGAAACCTCTTGACATACTGACCAAGGCTTTCCTCTAAACGTTGCCTCACCTGCATGAGAGAAGCAGTAATCTTCCATCTTTGTTTGTTATTGCTGAACCGAGAATGGAATTTTTCCCGAAGATCATTTCATGAACTGATCGATCTCGATGCCAAAGTCCCCATCCATTCTTGGGCACTCTTCTTTAAAGTCGTGGCGAACGTATGGCATTTAGCAGCATCCGAATGCCCATAGTAAGTCATTAACCTATCATACCCGTCCGAATGGTCATAGGGATCCCCCAATCCATTGTACGTCTCCATCGGGGGCATCTTCTTCTTCCAGTCAGCCGTGACCTGATTGATTTCAGGCAAGAAGGGTGAACCGGGGTAGCTCGAGGGTGTTCCCATCTGATTTTTTATTGCCAGCAGCTTTTTCAACTCTGCTACTCTTCTAGCGAGGGGGTCAGACTCCTCTTTACGAGGGGACGACCTAAGCATGTCCCTCTCATATTCAGGAGATGCTACCCTCCTCCTCTGTCCCGATCTACCCTGGTGTTAAGATTTTTAGTCCAGGGAACGACTCCTTCTTCGGCTTCTACCTTCTCGAGAACGACTCCTGAGTCTACTCTTGTTATTTTCAGCCTCATCCTGACGAGGCGTCCGGGATCAGCTCCGATGTATGGGCTTCTTAGACGAGGTCTCCTATTCTCCGGCAATTCTGGCCATTTATTCTTCTAATTCTTTCTGCTGAAGACGTAGGGCCACATGGCATCCTTATTCTGCTGCATCATTTTCAAAAAAATAAACTGACGCTGATCTTGGTTGTCCTCAACCCGATCCCTTCCTCACTGCTCATATGCCCGGGACTGATTATCCTCAGCATGTGTGAGGGGGATTGGAGTATACTGACTGGCTGAAAACAATCGCCGCCATGCTGACTGGCCATGTACCGAATTAACTTCCTGATTCTTTGGCCCCTGTCTATCTTTGACCGACCCTCTAACTTGGGTCGTCTGGTGAGTTTTAGCCTTTCCCTGGTTAGAAGCACCACTGTCCCTGCTCGCCATGGCTCTCAATTGAAAAAGTTTGGAGTGACTGTAAAAGCACTAAAAAGCCCTCCTTCTAGTGCCAATATTAACGCCAAGTTTCGCCGGCGCGTCCAATCACCGAATCCATGCGCTTAAACCTGCATAATAACAGACCACATGCGAAGCTTGACGGCTTATGCCGCCGAGTGATAGCTCTAGTGTGAGAATGAGTACAGGCTGGTACAAGGTTTAACAATGGAGGCTTTAATGTTTAGTGCTCAAAAGCGTATTACCTGCTAATTGAAGTCAAGCCTTGTATTTATAGTCATTCTTATCACCTCAAAGTCCATCTCTGAATCGGACTAGGACTCCTAATCATGACAGTTACCATTATTTGGGTCCAACACAATCTCCTTAAAAGGTGCAAGTTGAATATAATCCAAACACTTAACTCTGGAGTTAATATTTAAATATAGTTAAGATTGGAATCCTTAACCATCTAAACTTCTTATCATTCCAGACTCCATACATGCCCAAATCCATCCGAACCCTTATAAACTGGTCTGGGCTCCGGGCCGAAGGACTCAGGCGCCCGACCCCAAACATCACATGTAAGACCCCAACTTATTAATGAATAAAATCAATTTTTCTCTAATTATTATTGTGAATAATAAGGTGTTAATTTGATATAATATTTTGGTTATGGGTGAAATGTGCAAATTTTGCAAAATAAACAAGTGGTTATAAAATATTTATTTTGTCGGGAAATATTCGTTTGGTCGTGGAATATTCTTTCTGTCGGGAAATATTCGTACGACGGCGCAGCTATTTGTAGGCCCCATAACAGAAAACGGTTGGATGAAAATAACAATAAAAATTGAGTTTTTATAAATAACGGCGTAGTTGTTACCGTTAACACTGTTGGAATACCCGGTGGTTAAAATATAGTAATACGCGTGGTTGCACAGTAGCACACGGATTGCACAGTATTTTTGAATTATTGATTCTTAGGAAGGAAGGCACTACTCAATAATTGTTACAGTAGTTACTGTTCAATATTTTATTTTATTGATTCAATAATTGCTGCATTGATATTTTATATTATTGTTGTTTCAATAATTGTCACTGCACAGTATTTCCCATTATCAGATCAATAATTTATATTATTTGAATAATATTATTAGATAGCATTATTGGCAATGTCTAGAAAGTTCTGTCTAAGGAGAGGTTTGGTCACCTAATTACGCGCCAGTAAGGAGAAATCCTTATTGAAAAGCCCTCTCTTTCCTGGGAACGACCTGGTTGTCATAAATGTGATTCTGTAATATTAATTGTGAATAATTAATTATTGATTCATATGATAAGAAAATATTTATTTTATGTGAATATAAATGTTGGATATATTTTGTGGTTAAAAATGAAGGAGTTAATGTTGAGGTGCTTTATCAATATTTTTGTCGGAATGGAGGTATTAAAAATCAATCAGGGTTTTTGAGATATATTATGGGGGTTATAATTTTTAATCCAACCGTTGGATCGTTGTAATTTTTGGATATGTTATACATATATAAGTTGAGTATATATCCACAAATTTTGAACCGTTAAAAATGAATGTATGATTTGTTATGAATTTCAAGAGATGACTGGTTCAGAAATTGTTGAAGTTTCGGAATTTATTATTTTGGTGAAAAATTCTAGAATTGGTGGGCCCCACTTTTGGTTGGTGAAAATGTGCTGAGATTTTTATTCAAATGTGGTGGGTGGGAATAGTAGCAAGTAAAGCCATCAGGTTACAGGTTAAGTCTACTTCGGCGTGCTAACATTTTCCTATAAATAGAGGGCTAAGTTAGAATTGAAAATCACACCAGAAATAAGTTTTTTCTCTTTTTCTCTCTAGATTGTTGAGTGTATTTTGTGAGTATTTAGATACTTTGTGAGTTTTTATTCATCAGTGCAAATTTCTTTCAGCCTTATATCGATATTCCGATCAGAAGTACTGATATTTTGAGGTAAGGGGTGTTATATTCTTCTTAAAATGATATTTTCTTCAATATCATTATACCGAAATATTGGTATAAACTTTTTATCAAATTTAAAACTTTTTGTGTCGGAGTTACTATTCACGTCTACGATACTATTCACGAATACGGCACTATTCACCGAAAAATAAAATTTTCTTCTTTTTGTCCAAGTTGTCTATTATGGTTACTATCTTTGATTGTATCTATATTTTGATCTTTATTTTTGAATTCTGCTTCAAAATTGGTTATTATGGAGTATTATTGAACTTGGATAAACTGTAATACGAATTCCTAATATTTGTTCTTTTATCTCACTGGATTCGTTCTCTTTAAAATATTTTTTATCATCCTCAGTCCCAAATGATGATACTACTGAATATCTTTGGCCTGTAGTGTAAAGATGTATGATTACCTGATGAATATCTTTGGCCTGTACTGCAAAGATGAACAGGTGTTGAGATGAACATGACCGACTGGTGATACAAATGAATATCTTTGGTCTGTAGTGCAAAGATGAATATTTGATTAAAGATGATTATTGATTGTTGTTACAGGGATAAAATATTGATGATAGACTTTTAAATCTTAGAAGATAGTAGAACTCATTCTCTACTTAACTCTTCTAATGGTTTGTTATTTCCGTTGCTGTTGTTGATCTAAAACTTGTTGTCTATTATATTTTATCAGATTTTTCCCTGTTGAAGACTAATGATAATTTGTTGTATATTATCTTAGTCATAATATTCTTTACTAGGCTAGTTGAGCTCACCCTTTTCCTTTTTGTTCCATTTTTCTCAGGAGGCGAGAATATAGCGAGAACTAATCGGGGTGTGGAGTGATGTTTCTAGTCAGTGGTGTTAGCAGTCCTCACTATTATATAAAATAGTGTTTCAATAATTGTAATGAGTACTTATTTGAGTGTGAATATTGTCTAGAAGACAATATTTGTATTTAAACTCACAGTAATGTGTTGTTGTATTTTGCGCGACAAGTGTTTTAATGAAGTTGTATTTGTTTCTGTACCATGTATTTGGCGACTCAAAATGGGTGATGTATACCTATTTTGGGGGCATCACAGTTGGTATCAGAGCTTAGGGATATGGTCTCTGGCGGAGATCGGGGAATAGAACTAGGAGGGGAGAGACGAGTAAATCCTTCGCTAGTGTGTCCTATCTAAGCTTATTTGTTGGTTGGTCATAATATAGGGATATTATGTGATATGTTAATTTGTTTAATTAACCCTTGTTTTATGGCAGTATTTGAGAATGGCAGCCGAGAACGTTAACAATGGAGTATATGAGACTGTGGAACAACCTTTAGTCACAAACCAGGAGAACGTGCAATAGGAAGGTAATATTCCTCCTGTAAACAACGTTACCGAGCAAACGATGAATGATGGAATGTTTAGGATCTTTTTGCAGTTCATGCAAAATCAGACGAGGGAGACTCGTGTGCAGAATATGGGTGGAAATGACAACAACGCGCGGTTTGTCACGGCCAAGCTGTTCAAAGAGTTAGGACCACCAGACTTTCAGGGAAAGCCGGATCCGATCAAGGCGGAAACGTGGGTCAAGCAAAGTACCAAGATATTCGATGTCTTGGGATGCACGGAGGAACAGAAGGTTCCATTCGCCACCTTTATGTTCCGCGGTGAGACAGACTACTGGTGGGAGTCTGTGAAGCGTACCCAGCCTGACGCACTCAACATGTCCTGGGAAATGTTTCAAAAACTGTTTAATGACAACTACTTTCCTGAAAGTATTTGTCATATGAAGGAGGTAGAGTTTATTAGACTGGAACAAAACAACATGACGGTATCCCAGTACGAGGCGAAGTTTGCAGAGTTGTCCAGGTTTGCACCTCATTTGGTCGAGAATGAGGAACGAATGACAAGGATATTTCTGAGAGGTTTAAAACCCGAGATTCGGCAATATCTTATATCTCATAAATTTTCTTTATATTCAGATGTTGTAAACAGGGCTCAATCATTATAGCGAGATAATGAGTATGTTCAACCGAGGGAACACAACTCAGGTAATACCGGTGGCAGCGGTCATCGGACCAATGAAAACCAGCAGGGAGGAAAACATTCGGACAAAAGCGGTAACCACTCTGGTGGAAATCGTGGCCGTGATAATAGAAGGAGCGAGTCGGGAGGAGATTTCAAGAAGAGAAGGTACAATAATGATAACGTGAAAACGTCAGCACAAACATCAACTAATTTTAGAGGAGGAGAATGAGCACCGATCGTTTGTTACAAATGCGAGAAAGAGGGACATATCAGCCCAAACTGCCCACAACAGTTTAAGGTATGCTACAACTGTGGAAAGGAAGGTCATATAGCTGAAAATTGTCTTGTTGTAAAACCAAGTTCAATGGAGATAGTGACTCCGAAGGCTGTTTCAGACAAGTCAAAGTTAGTGGTTCCTGGAAGGGCGTTTGTCGTGACTGCCCAAAATGCGAGGAACCCAAACAAGGTGATCATGGGTAAGCTAATCATAAACTCTTGCGAAGTTTATACCTTATTAGATACCGGTTCTACCCATTCTTTTATCTCTCCTGCTTGTGCTCAACGTTTGAACTTGACTTCAGAAAAATTAGACTTTGACTTATCTGTTGAAACTCCGTTAGGAAAAACTTTCGTTACATCTACTGTTTATAAATCTTACTTTATTCAAGTTGGTACCATCACATTACCTGCCGATCTTATTTCGTTGAAAATTCTTGCATTTGATGTGATTTTAGGGATTGATTGGTTAACCACGCATCATGCTAAAATTGATTATTTTCGTAAGGTTGTTAGTTTTCATATTCCTAACCAACCTGTTATGTGAATTCAAACAACTAAACCATTAAAGTCAATCACTGTCATTTCAAGCCATAAAGCTATTCGTTTATTAAAAAATGGATGTCAAGCTTTCTTAACCCATGTCACGAACTTGAACAAAAACACGTCAGATTTGAATAAAATTTCTGTTGTTAATGAATTTCCTGACGTATTTCCTGAAGAACTTTTCGGTCTACCCCCAGAACGTGAAGTTGATTTCTTTATTGACCTTGAACCTAGCACAAAGCCCATTTCTAAAACCCCATATCGAATGGCTCCTATTGAACTTCAGAAGTTAAAGGTCCAACTACAGGAGTTGTTGGACATCGATTTTATTCGTCCTAATACATCTCCTTGGGGTGCTCCGGTGTTATTCGTAAAGAAGAAAGATGGTAGTATGCGACTTTGTATCGACTATCGGAAATTGAACCATGTCACCATCAAGAATAGGTATCCACTATCTCGCATTGATGACATGTTCGACCAATTATAAGGAGCACAATTCTTTTCAAAGATCGATCTTCGTTCTGGATATCATCAGCTGAAGATTAAAAGTGAGGATATTCCAAAGACTACTACGGGCATTACGAATTCTTAATCATGTCATTTGGATTGACTAATACTCCTGCTGCTTTCATGGATATGATGAACTGTGTATTCAAGGAATATTTGGATCAGTTCGTTGTTGTCTTTATTGATGACATCCTCATCTATTCCAAAAGTCATGAAGATCATGAGCACCATTTGAAGCTAGTACTACAAAGGCTTCGCGATAACAAGCTATATGTCAAGTTGAAGCAATGCGAGTTCTGGCTTAAGGAAGTAGCATTCCTTGGGCATGTGGTGTCAAAACATGGAGTATCTGTCGACCCGACGAAGATTGAAGCCATACAAAGTTGGGAGCAACCAAAGTCGGTGACCGAAGTACGTAGCTTTCTGGGCTTAGCTGGTTATTATTGGAGATTCGTGGAAGGATTTTCTAGAATCGCTACTCCGTTAACTCAGCTGACTCGTAAAGATACAAAATTCGGTTGGAGCGAGAATTGTGAGAAGAGTTTTCAAGAACTCAAGAGGAGACTCATTTCGGAACCTGTTCTGATAATACCATCTGGTTCGGATGGATTTGTTATCTACAGCGATGCTTCAGGCAAAGGGTTAGGATGTGTTCTCATGTAACATGGGAAAGTAATAGCCTATGCCTCGCGACAACTCAAAGAATATGAGAGGAATTATCCTACTCATGATTTGGAGTTGGCAGCAGTCATTTTCGCGTTAAAGATTTGGAGACACTACCTGTATGGGGAGAAAGTGGAGATCTATACGGATCATAAAAGCCTAAAATATTTCTTCACCCAAAAGGAACTCAACATGCAGCAACGACGTTGGCTTGAGCTATTGAAAGATTATGATCATACCATCTAATATCATCCTGGAAAAGCGAACGTAGTAGCTGACGCATTGAGTAGAAGATCATATGCGGGTACGAGTGCAATGTTGTTAACACAAAGGCCCATTTTGTATGACTTGTAAAGGATGGAGATAGAGATGAAGGCTCCAAGTACCCACGTGATGATATCAAACATACGAGTATAACCGACTTTAATCGATAAAGTTAAAGCTGCTCAAGCTACGGACATGGAGCTGATGCGTATGAAGAAGAAAGTGCAAGAAGGTGTTATTCCAGAAGCAAGAATAGATAAGAAGGAATACTTCGAGTCAACTCCAGACTTTGTGTTCCTAATAATTTTTACTTGAAGCATAGAATCATGATGGAGGCACACAACACACCGTTTGCAATCCATCATGGGAGTACCAAAATGTATCACAATTTTCGACATACATTTTGGTGGAGCAATATGAAAAGAGAGATCGCTGAGTTTATCTCGAGGTGTTTAACTTGTCAACGTGTAAAGGCGGAGCATCAAGTACCAAAGGGTCCGTTGCAACCACTTGAGATTCCGAAGTGGAAGTGGGAACACATTACCATGGATTTCATTATGGGTCTTCCCAAGGTTTCTTAAGGCATAGATGCGATTTGGGTTATTGTTGATAGATTAACCAAGTCTGCTCATTTCTTACCTATACGTGAGACTTATTCCCTTGAACGACTTGCTAGTATGTACATGAATGAGATTGTGAGATTACATGGCATGCCAATAGCCATAGTTTCGGATCGTGACCCAAGATTCACTTCACGATTTTGGGTTAGCTTGTAGAAAGCTATGGGCATGGATTTACGATTCAGTTCAGCATATCATCCTCAAACGGATGGGCAATCAGAGAGGACTATTCAAACCCTTGAAGATCTATTAAGACTCTGTGTTCTAGATTTCAAAGGAAGTTGGGATAAATACTTGCCACTGGTGGAATTCTCCTACAATAACAGTTATCAAGCAAGTATAGGTATGGCTCCATTTGAAGCCTTGTATGGACAAAAGTGTCGTTCTCCAGTATGTTGGGACGAGGTGGGTGAAGCAACGTTGTTAGGACCAGAATTGGTACATAACTACAAAGAAGATCCAAAAGATTTGACAACGTATACAAACGGCACAGGATCAACAAAAGAGTTATGTGGATCTTCATCGAAAGGTTGTAGAATTTAGTATTGGGGATCATGTATTGTTACGTGTTGCACCATGGAAAGGAGTTACAAGATTTGGGAAGAGAGGAAACCTCAATCCACGATTTGTTGGTCCATTTGAAATTCTTGATCGAATAGGAAATGTGGAATATCGACTCGCATTACCTCCAAGCATGTCTCGTGTTCATAATATTTTTTACGTATCTGTGCTTCGTAAATATGTGAAAGACCCGAATCACATAATTGAGTTAGAACCATACGAGATAGCCGAAGATTTAACATACGAGGAGGTACATGTTAAGATCTTGGATAGGAAAGAGCATGTCCTACGCACTAAGGTTATACCACAAGTTAAGATTTTGTGGAGAAACCATGTTATTGAAGAAATGACCTGGGAGTTAGAATCAAAAATGAAGCGAGGTATCCCCACCTTTTCGAAACACCAGGTACGTACGTCAATTTCGAGGACGAAATTTCATAAGGAGGGGAGGTTGTAAGACCCCAACTTATTAATGAATAAAATTAAATTTTCTCTAATTATTATTGTGAATAAATAAGGTGTTAATTTGATATAATATTTTGGTTATGGGTGAAATGTGTAAATTTTGCAAAATAAACAAGTGGTTATAAAATATTCATTTTGTCGAAAAATATTCGTTTGGTCGTAGAATATTCTTTATGTCGAGAAATATTCGTACGACGGCGCAGCTATTTGTGGGCCCCATAACAGAAAACGGTTGGATGAAGATAACGACAAAAATTGAGTTTTTATAAATAACGGCGTAGTTGTTACCGTTAACACTGTTGGAATACTCGGTGGTTAAAATACAGAAATACGCGTGGTTGCACAGTAGCACACGGATTGCATAGTATTTTTGAATTATTGATTCTTACGAAGGAAGGCACTACTCAATAATTGTTACAGTAGTTACTGTTCAATATTTTATTTTATTGATTCAATAATTGCTGCATTGATATTTTATATTATTGTTGTTTCAATAATTGTCACTGCACAGTATTTTTCATTATCAGATCAATAATTCATATTATTTGAATAATATTATTAGATAGCATTATTGGAAATGTCTAGAAAGTTCTGTCTAAGGAGAGGTTTGGTCACCTAATTGCGCGTCAGTAAAGAGAAATCCTTATTGGAAAGCCCCCTCTTTCCTGAGATCGGCCTGGTTGTCATAACTGTGATTCTGTAATATTAATTGTGAATAATTAATTATTGATTCATATGATAAGGAAATATTTATTTTATGTGAATATAAATGTTAGATATATTTTGTGGTTAAAAATGAAGGAGTTAATGTTGAGGTGTTTTATCAATATTTTTGTCGGAATTGAGGTATTAAAAATCAATCAGGGTTTTTGAGATATATTATGGGGGTTATAATTTTTAATCCAACTGTTGGATCGTTGTGATTTTTAGATATGTTATACATATATAAGTTGAGTATATATCCACAAATTTTGAACCGTTAAAAATGAACGTATGATTTGTTATAAATTTTAAGAGATAACTGGTTCAGAAATTGTTGAAGTCTTGGAATTTATCATTTTGGTGGAAAATTCTAGAATTGGTGGGCCCCACTTTTGGTTGGTAAAAATGTGCTGAGATTTTTATTCAAATGTGGTGGGTGAAAATAGTAGCAGGTAAAGCCATCAGGTTGCAGGTTAAGTCTACTTCGGCGTGCTAACATTTTTCTATAAATAGAGGGCTAAGTTATAATTGAAAATCACACCAGAAACAAGTTTTCTCTTTTTCTCTCTCTAAATTATTGAGTGTATTTTGTGAGTATTTAGATACTTTGTGAGTTTCTATTCATCAGTGCAAATTTTCTTCAGCCTTATACCGATATTCTGATCAGAAGTACTGATATTTTGAGGTAAGGGGTGTTATATTCTTCTTAAAATGATATTTTCTTCAATATCATTATACCGAAATGTTGGTATGAATTTTTTATCAAATTTAAAACTTTTTGTGTCGGAGTTACTATTCACATATACGGCACTATTCACGAATACGGTACTATTCACCGAAAAATGAAATTTTCTTCTTTTTGTCCAAGTTGTCTATTATGGTTACTATCTTTGATTGTATACATATTTTGATCTTTATTTTTGAATTCTGCTTCAAAATTGGTTATTATGGAGTATTATTGAACTTGGATAAACTGTAATACGAATCCCTAATATTTGTTCTTTTATCTCACTGGATTCGTTCTCTTTAAAATATTTTTCATCATCCTCAGTCCTAAATGATGATACTACTGAATATATTTGGCCTGTAGTGCAAAGATGTATGATTACTTGATGAATATCTTTGGCCTGTAGTGCAAAGATGAACAGGTGTTGAGATGAACATGACCGACTGGTGACACAAATGAATATCTTTGGCCTGTAGTGCAAAGATGAATATTTGATTAAAGATGATTATTGATTGTTGTTACAGGGATAAAATATTGATGATGGAATTTTAAATCTTAGAAGATAGTAGAACTCATTCTCTACTTGACTCTTCTAATGGTTTGCTGTTTCCGCTGCTGTTGTTGATCTAAAACTTGTTGTCTATTATATTTTATCAGATTTTTCCCTGTTGAAGACTAATGATAATTTATTGTATATTATCTTAGTCATAATATTTTTTACTAGGCTAGTTGAGCTCACCCTTTTTCTTTTTGTTCCATTTTTCTCAAGAGGCGAGAATATAGCGAGAACTAATCGGGGTGTGGAGTGATGTTTCTAGTCAGTGGTGTTAGCAGTCCTCACTATTTTATAAAATAGTGTTTCAATAATTGTAATGAGGACTTATTTGAGTGTGGATATTGTCTAGAAGACAATATTTATATTTAAACTCACAGTATTGTGTTGTCGTATTTTGCGCGACAAGTGTTTTAATGAAATTGTATTTGTTTCTATACCATGTATTTGACGACTCAAAATGGGTGATGTATACCTATTTTGGGGGCGTCACATCACCAAATTGAATATAACTCCGGCCCAGAGGACTCGGACGCCCGAACTCGAACACCACCAATCCCCTTGTTGGCTTCGTCCCATTGGGCTCAATATACCCTTCTCAACTCGGGCCTTCAGCCCACATAGGGATCGATAGTTCACGCTCGAACAGGTGGTATGGGTTTGATGATTCAATTAGAATTTGTTTCTTCAAATCGAAGCTAATTAATTTTAATTAACGTTAATTAATTTTTATTTAGACAATTTACAAAAAAAATAAAAATTGCACTTGTATAGCTTAGAGTTAGAATAATAATATATTGTTTATATAACCAATGCAATTTTATGCTAGACTCTATATTCGATCCAAATAAACTATTAATTTTGGACCATTTGTAATAAATATCCAATTACTTCACATAATTGCAAGATTTGGATTTTAGAGCAGTTTAAAATAAGTCGTCCATTGGACCATCTATAGATTGAGCTGCATTGGTAAAGAATAAAGTCGTAATATATATGCAACTCCATCTCTACTACAAATGCAATTTATTTTTATATATTGTTTGTACAAATTAAATATTTATTTTGAACCGGCATACAATCAGAATTCGACTGCTTCAAATAATTATTTAACTCACCATAGAATCTTGAATATATTAAAGAACAAATAAACTTATTACTAGGTTGGGCCGTAAACGGGTTTGGCTCCACATTATCATGTTGAATTGTTGTCACGTTCAACAGGAAAAGCATTTTTTATTATGAATAAGTCTAGCCGGACAGGAAATTGGGACCGGAAAATTGGACCGTTTCAATTTTTATTTTTTTTTTATTTGTGACTCTCAAAAAATGTATAGTATTTATTCCAACAGGAATTTTTACAAAATATAGTGTTTTAGGTGTAATTTGGATACCTATACAAATACAGGGTTATACAGTCTGTATTACTCTTTTATTATTCATGTATTGAAAAACCTGTCCAATTTTCCTGTCATTCGCTTGTCCGCGTAGCATTACTCTTTTATTATTCATGTATTGTAATTTGTAAATTGAACTTTTTATTATTTATGTTATACATAAGATTTTTAAACAAATATGTGTTGAACTGAAAATAATTTTTATAATATGAATTAGTAGTATAAAATTTATATATTATAATTTTTTTAAATATATATGAAAATGGTTATAAAACCACAACCGCATGTATTCACAATCGCAAATAAATACATAATTATGGTTTTTAATATTAATAATTGCATATTGTAGTTGCGGTTGGTGCTTATAACAGCACCACGCCACACTTATCCCTATCATCTAAAGTATCATCTAAAGTTGATGTTGTTTCAAAGTTTTTCAGTTTGTTCGATCTATTTTTAAAAAAAAAAACAAAAAACAGAAACGTCATTATAATTTTTCAGTCTATAACTTAGGCTGGGTTCAGTGAAATTTAGATAAACCTCATACGCAAAATTGAAAATTTGAGAGTTTTTACATTACACAGGAAAATGATGTGTCGAATTAATTATAACAATGGGAGATGATGGATCAAATAGTACACTGGAAGCTCACAAGTGAATTATGGCATTAGATTTTGTGTAACACCCCCTTCTCGAAATAAGAAATGGAGGTCATATGCAAAACACAATAAATTTTAAAATAAATAAACAGAACACTAATAATTTCAAAATATTTAATAATGATAAACCATCAATGATGAACTGAATACAACTCTCTAAAAGAAGGCGTAATAATCAAAACCTAAAATCAAATAAACCTAGTTAGTCAAAGGCAACTCTCTCATCACACTAGCCCTGAATCACCCCTGCAAACCTGGCGGAAGAAAAACATTGCATGAATCAAATGCACAGTACGGATATAGATATACAAAGAGGTACAACTGAAATACGAAATCAATTGAGACAAAATACTGAACAAAGCCTCGAGCTTAAATACCGACAAAAATATAATCTCCAAAGTCTGAATAGAATATATCTGACTCAACAGAATTAATTAGACAAACATATAGAGTACATAAATAATTAATTGAAATAACTAAATCAATTAATTGAACTGAACTGAACAGAACATAACCGAACAAAAATAATGAAACAACCCGGGTCAAATTCTGAGTCCGAAATAAATTTTGGATCAAATTTTAAGTTTGAATCGAATCAAATCCCTCCAAATAAAGCCCAATAATATCTTCTTGGGTCATCTTAGCCTACCCAAAAGATCATGACCAGAAGGTACTATTGGTAGTAACTTATTTTTTTATATGTAAACAAATTTTTTCCTATCTTTCGATGTGGGACTGGTGTGTTACAAACTCCCCCACTTAAATTTCTGACGTCTCCGTTAGAATTAATCACACATGGTCCACAGATCTTTTTCTCTCTAGCCATTGTGGGATAATATCGGCTGGCTTCGTGTCCCCACCTCCGGACATTCTTCTCTCTGTTGTGGGATAATATCACCAGTCTTCATGTCCCCACATCTGATAACCCGATCTCGACCTGAGCTTTTGAGAGTCAGCTTTGATACCATATAAAATAACTCGGGTCAAATTTTGAGCCCGGAACAAATTTTAGGTCAAATCTCAAGTCTGAATCGAATCAAATCAATCCAAATAAGCCCTTAAATCATTGGTTCAATAGTATCTTCTTGGGTCATCTTAGCCCACCACAGGCTAGCTCACACAAAAGGTCATGACTTGAAGGTACTATTGGTAGTAACTTATTTCCTTATATGCAGACAAATTTTTTCCTATCTTTCGATGTGGGACTGGGGTGTTACAAATAACACAATAAATTAATAGGCTGAATCAAATGGATAAGTGTCATAATTTCATACTGAGCTCAGAAATATACCTTGCCAGACAAACAAGTCAAATAATAGGTAATTAAAATAATGCCACACAGGCAAATAACACATTGGACCACAAATTCAATACATGTAAAATCAAAAATGTGTGTTTGGCACAACATCACCAATTCGCAGAACAAAAAACTAAGGTCAACCCATACGCCTCCCACAACAAAAGCACCAAATGGTCCATTTCCTCCGGATCTAAAAACGGAGACGTTGTGGACTGATCACACCGCCACAGAAGTGTTATGCCTCGGTGCCGAGAGGACATGCATGTGGTAGCCCCACATGTGATTATAGCACAGGTATACCCTACGGTATATTATAATAAAGATGTCATGTCATAACACATGCGACATGATAGACTACACGGCACGCTTGCGTGAGGTGGTCATCGCCCCGAACGTTTCTAGGAAAGTCGTAGGATGGATTGCTTGCAACACCTTAACCCCTGGCCTATATGTAGACGGTAATCTTGGTACAATTGCTCACGTTCAGAAATATGCGTTGAATGGAAACCAACGACACCTTGACCCCTCGCTTATATTGAAGTGGTAATCTCGGTACAATCAACGATTGATGCAGTAGAAGACGCCACACACAACTATGAATTGTTGTATGATAAGTCAAAGTTGAATCTCAAAGAAAAACTAAGAAAATAACTTAAAATTCTTCAAAGAACCAAAAGTAGAGAATAACCTCACAAATATATTGAATAATGAATTAATGTGTCAATTACAATGACTATGACCCTTATTTATACTAGTAATAAGAAATCCTAATCCTAAATGAAATAACCAAAATAATGGAAATCAAACTTAATTCCTATTAGGAATAAGATTATTAATGATCAAGCAATCTAGAATCAAATCTATCTAAAGAATCCTAATTATAATAGAATTGAAAAAAAAAATTTCTAGAATCCAAAAATCTGATTTGAAATTGAAATCAAATCCCATAAAAATAGGAATTCCTTGTCGCGCGAATCAAATTTTCGCGTGACTTGTTTTTTTGCTGCGTGAAGCTAATTTGTCGTGTGAATAAGCTTCCTGCATGAAATAACCCAATTGAAATTCATGTAATCTTGTATTCCATGCACTAGCTTGCTTGATTTGTGTTCCCACATGACTAGCTCTTGCATGGTTGGATGTAATGTGTACTATGTTGATCAGGATTGTATCATTCCCCTCCTCTTATAAAGGATTTGTTCTCAAATCTGACCCTACATAAAAATAAACTAAGTTAGTAACACCAAACAAAACATAACCACAAGTCTCACCTAACAAATTAAATGAATAAGCAATATCAGCAACACAAGCAAGAATTTTAAAATTTCCAACTCCTCCTAGATCAAATATTAGAATGTAGAACTCTTCATGTTGCATGTTAGTCCAACTACGAATTCCTGGATAAAAAGTCAATTTGATAATCTCGACCATTCACAAAAATAACCACGTCATTGCACCTGGGTTAAATATAAATTTTTAAAACTTGTCATGTCGTATATGCAAACATACAGGAATTCCTGGATTAAGCACAAAACAAAACCAATCAACATGTATCTTTTGTATAATCACTAAGAACTCAAGAAACTCAAATTCACGTCGATTAGAACAATATTCAAATCACTTCCCTATAGATGTTCTATGCAATGTCCAAATTGATCTGCATAATGATTCAAGTTTTTCTCCTCGGTGAGTATAATCAAATCCTGAATCTACAAAACAAAATTAACCTTCCTTATTCCATTGACATTAACACATTCAAAATCAACTAATTGCATCAATGGAATTGAAAGATCACTTTCAACTTCACAAAATGAAATCTCAATAGCATATTTACGATGATCACAAATAAACTCTCCAAATGCTAAAGATTTTCCCCTAGTGTGGATCAAAATCAGAATATCATCAAAATAGTTATTAACAATTTTTCCTATGGATGCATGCAAAATGTGATTTAATATGAAAACATTTAATGCAGTAGCTAATCTGAATGACTTAACTAAACATGCATATAAATCATATCTCACTCCTATTTGATGATAAACACTTTTCAAATCAATATCAAATGATAGTACCTCAAGCCATGAAAATTACTCTAATGGAAAGACACGATCACCACCATTGTCAACTAACAACATCTCATGTAAAGATTGAATAACATGAAAACCCAACCCAACATATGGATAAGAAAACCTAGAATGAATTTCATGCAAGTAAAAACATTGAAAACGATAATATAACACATGCTCATAAACTAAATCAACAAATATCAAATATCCTCCATAATTTATGATAAAGACGATTCTACCCTCAAAATAGCTAAACAAAAATTTCTCAATGGAAGCATACAAAACATGTTTTAAATAACTTATGAAAACACTAGATGCAACATTAATCTAACAGAGATAATTATCCATCTATATAAGTCACATGTCCACAAAATTCCCCATTTATCACAACCTTTTAAGCCAACTTGATTAGGCATTGTCATCACATGTAAATAAAACACAAGTATTATGCAATTTATCAAAATATTATCTAAGTAAATAAAATAATAAGGATACTTGTTTACCAATTCAAAATCGACGCACAAACTCGTCTTCCCATCCTTCTTAGGTACTATGATCTCATAATTAGCACACGAACTCACGTTTTCTCTAACGATACCACACTCCATCAATTCTCCAATTCACCTTGATATCTTCGTCGTTTCCTCCGGCTTATTATAAGCCAATCGGTACGGAATGATAACTCGGGGTATGTTATCACTCACCTGTACAAGACAAACAACAGAACTAGACAAAAAAGAGTTAATTTGGTTAGTATTCGAAAGTGTCATCTTGTACGAATGTAGAGTCATTGGCTTTTCAAAATATAAATCACTTTTCAACTCACACTTTTTTTTTATTGTCACTTATTCCTCTCTTTTCCTTTTGCTCACTTTCTCTTTCAACTTTTTTTTTCTCTCGTTTGTTTTCAATCACGCTGTTGTTTTCACTTTCATTCTTTTCAATCTCAGTTGAATTTTCATTCTGACTTTTCTCAATCTCTCTACTTTTTTCAAACTCATTCTTTGTATCACTCTCAATCTTTTTATCACTTTCTTTTTGTCGTTCAATTTCACATGTATTTTCTTCCTGTTGATCATAGATTTCATCTCGAACATTAGAATCCAATAGCTCTCCTTAAACTGCATACTCCTTTCCATCGTTTTCCTCCCTCGGTTGATCTTGCTCCTTTTGTACCTTAAGAGCGTTTTGTAGCTGCTTCCAATAATTTTCTCAAGTCTCACTAAGCAAACCCATGATTCCCTCTTTTATCTCCCTAGTACATAATGGTTCCCTATTCACCTTAGGAGTCTCTCGTGGTTGTCTCCGATGCGAATCCTTCTTGCCTACCTGTTTTTGAACCCTTTTATCGTCTTTTAAAGTTGAACGCCTTGACGGTTGTTCTACATATCTCGGAATTGCATATTCAGTCCTATTAAGCTGTATCGAAACAAACCGCTTTCTCATTACGATTTTCAAATCGGCCCATGTCTCGATCGGATGCAATCCACATCTTTTCCAACTACGCACAAATTGATCCCACTATATAGATGTATGACCAGAAACTCTTGAATCACAATTTTGACCTTCCTCTACTCGAAAAAGTCAGAATAGTCAAAATCTCTCTCCATTTGTTGCTCCCATCTCAAATAAGCATTAGGATGATTCCTTCCTTGGAAAGGATTCCTTCGAGACCCATAAGCACTGTCACAATTATAGCCATACATGTTTGTTACAAAACAACGGTTAGTATATAAACATTTTTCTCACACACACCCTTACATGTTTCGCTCAAACACAGATAAACTCCTTGTAACTGTCGGATTGTATGCCTTGAAATTTTCAATATTCGCGAAACGTACGGAAACAATCAATTCAAACAAATAATTTTTTTCTTTTTCTTTTTCCAATAACCTTGCAAACCAAATGATAGAATCTGATAATAACTTCTCTCTTTTTTTTTGATACTCACAATTTTTTTTACAATATATATCCAACTGAAAATTAAAGATAAGTAACTCGCTAGAAAACTTAGCTTTGATACCAAATGATAGACTCCACGACACGCTTGCGGGAGGTGGCCGTCGCCCCGATCATTTCTAGCAAAGTTGTAGGATGGATTGCTCGCAACACCTTAACTCATCGCCTATATGTAAACGGTAATCTTGGTACAATTGCTTGCGTTCAGAAATATGCGTTGAATGGACACCAACGACACCTTAACCCCTCACTTATATTAAAGCTGTAATCTCGGTACAATCGAGAATTGATGCGGTAGAAGATGATACACAGAACTATGATATGTTGTATGATAAGTCAAAGTTGAATCTCAAAGAAAAATTAAGAAAATAACTTAGAATTCTTTAAAGAACCAAAAGTAGAGAATAACTTCACAAGTATATTGAATAATGAATTAATGTGTCAATTACAATGACCATAACCCTTATTTATACTAGTAATAAGAAATCTTAATCCTAAATAGAATAACCAAAACAATGGAAATCAAACCCTAATTCCTATAAGGAATAAGATTATTAATGATCAAGCAATTTAGAATCAAATCTATTTAAAGAATCCTAATTATAATAGAATTGAAGAAAACTAATTATCTAGAATCCAAAAATTAATCTGATTGGAAATTGAAATCAAATCCCACAAAAATAGGAATTCTTTGTCGTGTGAATCAAATTTCCGCCTGACTTGTTTTTTTGTTCGCGTGAAGCTAATTTGTCGTGCACTACCAAAAATCTGGGCATCTGAGACGGAAAATTCCATCTTAAATACATCAGAATCCGTCTCAAAATTAGTGTTAGTAGGTTGTATTGCTAATCTGTCAGTCTCAAAATCTGTCTCAAAAAAAACAATTTAGATACGAAAAATGTCCGTCTCAAAATATTAGATACAAAAAATATCCGTCTCAAAACTGACCCCTGGGGAGCTAAATTTTGAAACCGATTTTACCGGTTTCGAATTTGGGGGGCAAAATTGGCGTATCAAAATTGTCAGGTAACTATATTTCCTAAGCATTTGAGACGAGCACCATCCGTCTTGATTACGTTTCAACTTTGGCACCAATATCTTTTTTAGCGCGCATATTTTGAGATGGAAAGAAGCCATCTCAATTCCGTCTCAACATGTTTATTAACAATAAATTACAAATATTTTCATAATTTAATTTCAAAATCTAAAAATAAATATGTTCAAAATAATAATGATAATTACTGAACTGTTATTTATAGACAATATTAGATAAGAATGAATACTATTACAAATATCCTATAAAAGATAACATACTACAAGTCTCACCAAATACATCACAAGTAACTTCTAAAAACTACTACTTTAGAGCTCAATAATATAAATAATCACACGTCTTCATTCTCGATGGTAAACAAAAGAAACTTCTAAAAAGTACTACCTATAAGATCAACATGCATATATAATTACAAATCTCCATCCTTGTTACCATCGCCTAAATCTTCATCATGTTCATCCTCGATATCAACATCCTATAAGTAGCAGTACATGGAATGCATGTCAAATATATGATACTGATATACATAGAAATGGGAGAGAAGAGAGCTGATATTTCTACAACTACGAGAGTGCTTAAGCCAAGTTATTGCTCCCAAGCACTATAAACATCCATCCTTTATAAAGATCGAGACCGAAAGCTTAAGCAGATGTCCATCAAAAGTGTAAATATATACAAAAAACCTCAAAGTATGATATAAAGATTGGAAAATAGAAAATTTTGTGCACCTGGAAACAGTTGGATACAACATCTGTGTCCAACGGATACTCTGGCCTTCCCAGGGATAAAAATGCAAACTTCCACTGATTACCCAAGAAAAGTTTTCAAATACAAACGAGAAAAAAGAACGCATCTGGGAGAACTAACAATGATATTATAACAATGCAGTAACAAGCATTTTAAGAAGGATTTTTTTTTATATATGTTCTTTAGATCCATTATCGAGCAGATCAAGGTTGGAAAGAAATCAGATATACCTTCGAAAACTCCTCATCTGGAACCTACATATTCTTTTGGATACATATCTTAACTTCTGCCAAAGTTTTGCCTTCATGAATAATCAAGAAAAAAGGCTCCCCAAAATTTTGTACTTGCTGTTAAACCACACATGGGAAAATTACATTTAAATCTGTAAATTCATCAACGACTAATCGAATTCTAGCTCAATACGGCTGAGACAATGTCATTTCACACAATAAAGTTCTTATCTGCTACTATTAATCTTGCCATTTTGTTCTGTGCAGTCTCTTTTGTGAAGTGGTAAACATGTATCAATCGATCATGGGGCCCAAGGTTCTTCTCTTCTTCGCTGGAATCTGAGTTACGAACATAAAAAAAATTATTTATCATGTGAAACAACTTTTCAAGAAATTGAATAGCATGTTCCAGGGATATAAGCAAAGAAACAATTCTCGAAATCAAGAAGGCCGGTCTTTGGAAAAATAGAAGAAAAAAGAATAATCTTAAAAGGGTTGGACCACATGGAACCACAATAGAGAAATTGATAATGATTAAAACATTCAGAAAGAGAGATATATTCAAATTTTGCAAGAAAATACAGTATAAATCCCCTGTAAACTATTTAAATTTGTCGACTATTACAAGTATATTGCAGAAGGGGGGAAATCCATAAATGCAGGAACAATTGGTTCTATGACCATATTTATAAACCTCAAGTCAATATTCATAAACCAGATAATATGAAGGACGAGAAGGAACTTGCCTCCTCTGCTCGCAGTGTTCAATACTGGTCATTTAAATTCTCAATTTTCTCATGTAGAGGAAAGATCTGGTGAAAAAGAGGAAAACAGAATTACAGATACCAACAAAATGTAAAGAATAATATTGCAAATCAAAATAAAAGAAAATCATTTAGAAAGGTTCGACGCCAGACAGCTTCAACCCCAGTGGGTTTTAGTTCCTACAAGATCAAAGGTGGATAGCAACGAAGAACATACAGGCAAGAAGAACACCACAAGGAAAACTATGAGATCCTTATCGCTGACCAAGTTTCGAAATATGATAAACTAATGTAGAGTTTGTCTTTCCTTGCAATTTTTAATAAAAGGTCCATAAGGCCAAAACTAATTCATGTTCACACTTCACATTACATTATACCTCGTAAATCTTGTGATAGAACACTTCAAGCAGTCTAAGTTCCACATTGGGATGAGAATATTCCACCTGTTAAAGGAAGCTAATACAGTAAAAAAATATAAGCTATTATAGGCAGTGAAAGACTTGCTATTGCGGTCTTAGATTAAGAAAAAGTAGTACAATGCAAAAGTACTTCACGTCTTCACCATTCTACAAGCTAATTCTCTTCTAAAAAACCATTTCTTTACATATAGATATATAAAGTGCATTCAATGGAAACAATAAATCAAGCTTGTTTTCCCCAATTACAGTCTTAGATTGAGGAAAAGTAGTTAATTTCTTATGGAAGTAGGATTAACAATGGATTAATAAGCTGAATGGTTGTTAATTCTATTTCTTAGATTGTCTATGGGCACCGTGCAAATATTTACCTTTGTCTTAATTTCACTAAGCATATCTCCTACAGTGCTCTGTTTAGGCAGTCGAATGTTGTGGATAACCACCTGAAAAAAGTGAAATATACATTATAAGAAACATAAAAAATTTTAAACTACTCGAGCACATTGGAGTGGAGAAGGTATTTGCAGCCTCGAGCACACCTCATCCTTAGTTGAATGATGTAAAGCCACTTTCAGAGTTTTCAGGCACTGCAATTCTGGAAGAGGAATATCCATCACTTCATAATACAAAATATCAGAGATGCCCATAAGAAAACAAATAAAAGTTAAACTTGTAAGTAATTGAAATCTTAATTTCTCCCCATTTTCTTTACTTTTCATCTCTATCTAACACTTGGTATTTGATCGAATAGAAAAATAGAACATATCCCAGCTTCATGAATCCAATAAAGCAGAGTTTATGTGACATCAACCTGATTATAGTGAACCAACATGTCTAATAAATGCCCTGCTGCTCTATATTTAATAGGATGGGGTTTAGGTTGTTGAGAGTAGCAGTTGTGTGTAGTAAGCCTGATTTTCGAAGGATCTTCCAGACCAAGTTTCTGAGCCACTCTTTCGACCACATCATCATATGATGCAACTTTGACCTTAAAATTTAACAAAAAAAATTGTCAATATGCAAACAATGAAAATAATTTATCATTAACACAGTGAACACCACTCTGCTATAATTTTAAAACCAAGTACTGAAACAAAATTAGATATACCTGGCTCAATTGAAAAGAAGCTTTTTTGTCAAGGCGCTCACACAGGACGCAAGGTTCGAATTTAACTTCCTGAACAAATTATATTACACAAAATATTTTAATGATTAACATATGGTAAATGTTTGACAAACATAATTCTGTAAAGAATTCCCACCAGAATGATATAGAATAGAGGCAATCATGTAATAAAACAAATGACAAAAATCATAAATTTTAATTTACTCGATCCACAATGAGCAACGTCATTTTGCTCAAGTTTATAATCAAAAGTCGTATGCAATCATGACATGTCTCACCATGCATAAAACAAAATCTGCCAAAATAAAAATTCCAATCACATAGTTACGGTAGAAATCAGATGAAAAAACAAACCTCAGAGAGTTCAATTTCTTCATTAGCATCAAATCCCGCCATTTCATTTAATTTTGTTAAGATCTCAACTGGCTTTCCGGAACTCTTTACAAAAAGCCTACCAACATATCTAGATATATGAAACAGATCAAAATGCAGAACATTTAGCACTATAAGAAATAGTAACAAAAAGAAAATAGAAGGTAATCTACTCTTCCACCCACGCACATTTACATTTTAACACAACCCCTGCATTTTAATATTTGCACAAACACCCATTACCCTTCGATATGATGGTAGAAAGTAAGAACAACATTAAAGCTAATGGCCAACAAATATCTCTCCATAAACTAATAACAAGTATTTCTTATGCACCACAGAGACGGACCCTTTTCTTGGGGTTCCTTTGACCTGAATTATAGGATGTGCCATAAACATATGTATACAATATATGTTCAAGACATGTTTAATATATTTTAAAATATGATACCAAATATATTTTAAAATATATAATATCAAATTTATTGAAAATATCCTAAAAATATAAAAGTATGTAAATATTTTCGGCAAACTTGAAATTTGTGCCAAAAAAGTCTCATCTTTTCAGGATGTAAAGAAATTATACACAATGTATATACCATATAAACATAATGGAAGAAAAAAAGTCTCATCTTTTCAGGATGTAAGGAAATTATACACAATGTATATACCATATAAACATAATGGAAGAGAAACGTGCACTTATAATGGGAGTGTGTGAAGAACAAATTTACATTGGGGCTTTAGCTTTAACAAAAAATAAAGTAAAGCAGTTGCGAATTACTGAAACTCTTCTTTCTTAGGGTCATAAACCTTGAAGAAAAGAAGTATATCCTCTTTAGTTTTGTCTGGTGGTGGGATAGGACATAGGTCCTGCAAAAAAAATTGAGAATAAGCAAGAGTACAGGAAATCAAGATTACCAAAAGTCGTTCTATACAAAGGTCAATTAGTAATGTAATAGGCTACAAAAATTGGTAAGGCAACATTACCAGACCAGGCTCGATTTCCAAAAACAACTTCAGCTCTGCATTGTGTCTTATTAGAAACCTCCCTCAACTGTCCGACCTGCATTTGCAAATATAACATATTAGCTAAAATAGTGTACTTTTTGATGGCTCGTGTGCTACCTGCACTTAACCCAGATCACGTCAAAGCTTGAGTTTGCTGTTTAGTAAAAAGATGATAAACTCCCAAGAAGTGAGATGTACTATGAAAGCAGCACATATAGCTAGTTGTATCAGGAAGAAATAACAAGCAGCAAGTGCAGAAACGCTTAAACCAAGACTATACTTTTGGTAACCGCATGTCCCACAGTCCAATCCATTAAACAAAAAGAACCTAGTATTATGTGTCTACTACAGATGGAAAGAGAAAACAAAGGTGGGGGAAAAGAAGCAAGAAACAACAGGAAAACCAAAATAAAATACAAGAGTTTCTCCCTATGATGACAAGCCTAATCACTTCACCACTTGCAATCCTCAACCTATCATCCTGATTTCCTAAACCAACCATACTATACCCTATTACAGTTGTTGGGGCAAGTTTATAGCTACCCACATTTCCAAACTTGTAGTTCCTCCATCACATGCAAGAGATTATTTAAATATGGTCAGAGTAGAGGGCAAGATGCAATAACTAGTCCAAGATGAGAATTTTAGCTAATGGCTATTTGTTGGGATAGGGTCCTGGTGATCCTTGTGAAAAACATGCAGGTGCAAATAATTGCTGATAAAGAAAAAGACCCTACTATTTCGAGCTTTCATCATGGGTTTTTTGAAACACAATTTAGAAGATTTAACCACATTAAGATATTCAATTATATGTTTGTCAATGGCATTCAATTTTCTTCTACTATCAAATTTGAGAACCAACTTGTAGCCCAAGCATGTCATGAAACCAAGTTATGCAAAAATTATAGCACAAGTAAATGCTTAGTATGTACCGATTGTGCTTCCTCATGTGGTGGCAAAGGTCGATTGGGGCGGTAAGTATGATTTTACCTCTTTGCCCAAATCCAGAAACGCTGAAACTGAACTGGTATACCAAATTCTTTGGCAACCTCCTTCATATAAACTACATTTAGTGTTCTATAAGCGACCAATAACTTCAGGTAAAGGACACTCAGCAGATGGAACACAGTTATCAAATACAGAGACTTCAAATCACATTAATCCGAACATATGTATAGAATTGAATTTTACAAACACACCAGAAGTTAAAAGCCAATGTCAAATTGCTTTTCGCCTCCATGAAGCTCAGAGATAATTTTATTTACTCTAATCAAAAGATATCACGAAAATCTAGTGCTTTTCAAAAAATAAAAATTAATTAAAGGAAAGTATAAGATAATTGAATTATAAGTGAAAAACACATGAGATGGAAAATTGTATAATACAAGGAGACAACAGAGGTTGCAGAAGCCAAGTGGAAAGGAAAGGGGTGGGGAAGACAAGAACAAAGAAAAGGGAAAATTACAACCATTTTAAGTAGAAATGGGAGCGAAGAGAGCTAATACCGAGTCCGCCCAAACTAGCTATAACTACGGCCGGCACATGACCCTCGCTAAATAAACTGAGATTAGATGTCTTACCGAATTGAAAGAGACCAGCAGAGAGCGGACATTCCAACGGAAATGAGACTGAAAATTTGTGCCCAACGTGAATCGATCCAAATTCCCCCCTTTAAAGCAAGAAAAAAGAAAAAGATGAGAAACACGAGATTGATGTAAAAACCCAAATTTTGGGGAATTATTAAAATAAGAATTAAATAAAAAAAAATTATTAAATAATATGTTATGTGATATTGTAGTGCATAAATAAATATGTGCAATACAATATACGATTGTTGTGAATAATAAATATATATTATGAGTATATATTTATTATGCGAAAAATAATTTATTAAAGAGAATGAGGTAACTAAAATTGATGATATAAATTGTTGTATTCATTACACAAATAAATTAAAAAAATTTATAAAATTTAACTATGGTAGAAATATTACACGAAGCATATTATAGCTTCTATATTTTCGAAAAGAATATGTAATGTAATGCGTGTATAGGATATGATAAATATGTAAATTATATTTATTATATATAAATAAATTGTTAGACACAATTTATAGTATGAAAAGAAATAATTAGTTTAAGTAAATGAAAATTATTGTATACTTTTAATAAATAATATTAAAATAAATTATAGTAAGACTTAGTTTAGAAAAGAAAAGTGGCTTGGCTAGGAAATTAAAGTGGTTTGGCTAGAGAATTAGATGGCTTGAAGACTTGGAGCCAAAGATTGGCTTGGTTTGGAGCCAAAGAATGGTTGTCTTGGAGTCAAAGTTTGACTTGAATTGGAGCCAAAGAATGGTTATCTTGAAGCCAAAGTTTTGGAGGCTAAAGGACTATAATACCCTAAGTCTTAGACATTTTATAGATAGAGGCCACTAATTTATTTGAAAGAGTTTTTCACTTCCACAAATTGTTAAAAATTTTGAGAGAGCAAGAGAAAGGAAAGGAGAGGGCCACGGTTTTGGCAAGATGAAAAAAAGGAAGGAAGCTAAGCAAGAAGGTAAACATTTGTAAAGGATTATTCACATATTCAAGGAAGAGATACTAAGTCAGACAAGTTTTTCAGTTCTTTTGTGTTATGTGATCTTGATATTATATGAGGTTTTCACAAGTATGCTAAATTATACTTTATGTTTGTTGAATTGTGAAAGTCAACTTATGATCGAAATTGATTGAGTTTTGGAACTCAGTCTTGATGTGATAAATGATATGCTAAACATATGAATTATATTGTTTAGAATTATGATAATAATGATATATGAACTGAGCATGAAATTATGTACTATGTGAAACATGAAAGCTGTTAAATTTGCTGAGCTGTCGAGCTTAATCTTGCAAAAATAAACTTTTTGCAGGTTAAGGGTGCAATGCAATATTTCTTATCATCTGAACGATAAAGATTAGAAGACATGCGAAGGATTACAATATTTTCGTGAACTAGAAGTTGTATAGAGTTATGTTGATAGTTTTAATATGTATATCTGGCAATTATGTACAGATATGTAAATTTTGAAATATTCAATATACATGGAATATTTGTTTTGAGAAGATATGAATTAAAGAATGAATTTATTGTTGGTTTTTAATCTTTTGTGATCTTAATGATGACAATATTATTGGGTTTATATTTAGTGGATTTTATTTAAATTGTTTAGGTTGATTTAATTTATTATGTGTTGATCTCTTGATTGGCCCATATTTGATTAACAATCCATTTAGTTGATATATTCAAAGGAATTAATATTGGTGAAAAGGTTTCCTTAATATATATCTTGTTTAGAATCAAATTTAGATATGCTATATTATTTGATTAGGAGTCTATTAAGGAATCCATCATAGCTATGCAATCTGTTAGGTATTTTAAATCAAACTATTTCTCTCCTTGTTTTAAGTTTTTTAGTCTTTTTTGGAAACTATATACTTGAATAAGCTATTGTGATATCCGTTGGTTAAAAGCAAAGTGTTTATATCATGTGATTTTCCAACTGAACTAAATCTTTATTCTAACATCTCTTTTTTTAGCCGTTGTTCCTATTATTATATAGATTTCTCCTTCTTAGCTAATTATGGTGCAAAATACGTGAAGCATATATCAGTTCAGAAAATTTAAAGCTAATACCAGTCTTGATATATACCTTCATAGAGAGCTATTAAAGTCTATTTCCAGCAAGTCTTTGTTCTATTGTTAATCTTTTATTGGCTGGATAATAACAGAATATTGTATTAAAAATTCTCTGTATTAAATTTTGAGTTCAAGCCTTGTGTGGCTTGGTCAATCCAGTAGTGGATATGTTCTGTTCAAAGAGAGCTTTTAGGGTTACAAAGGTGCAAAGGTCTTAGTGGTGAGAAAGGTTGCAGAGGTGCAAAGGGGCAGTGGTGTCCAACAGTGTGAAGCTACTTTGAACAGGGAGTTCTTTTTATTGTATTTAATTGAATATTAAGTTTAATAAAAAAGAGTCTCCAATACTGGTTGGTATTGGACGTGGATTAAGCCAATAGAGGTTAAAGGTAGAAACACGTAAAAATCTTTATGTCTGTGGTTTGTTAATTCTTGTGGTTTGATTATTTGAGTCTTATTTTACATCTAAAAAGATTCAAATAATAGTATAGTGCTGATAGATAAAATATACTAATCCAGACACTATCACCTGTCTGCATTATAACAAAAGTAAATTTACTCTAAAGCAGACACTTTCACCTGTCTATTTTAGGTTTGGAACTAGAAAATAAAAATTAGTCATTGTTAGCCACTTTTTAGTTTGGACACCTATTCATTCTCCTCTAGGTGTGCATATACACGAAATTACATTTATATACATATACCCAATATCACTCTGATGAAATGAATCATAAATTAAATATGTTTTATAATTAAAAGAAGAATTATAAAGGTTGCGATTCTGGGAACAAATGAAAGACAGAATGAAAAGCTGAAAATTTCCCGTATTTTAGCTATTATTTCATCTAATTATGAATTAAAGTTAATCCAAGAAAATTCTTTAACGCACAAGATCGGGAATAGAAATAGACCCGATTTTGGGGGCATTACACTTGAACCTAATGAAATTCCTTTAAATGGTCCAACTTCAAAGATTAGGACTGGGTATAAGAGAGAATTGTTCTTTGAGATGGAATTTAGGTTTGCGATGAAGATGGAAATTTAGGGGCTGGGTATAACAGATTTAGGGCCGGGTATGAAAGATTAGGGCTGGGTATGAGAGATTTAGGGCTTGAATTGAAACCGTGAGGGGCTTGAATTGCAACTGCGAGGGGCTAGAATTTCATTCCTGAGTGGTTGGAATTTCATACGCGAGAGATTTTAGGTAGTGAAGAGATATGGCAGGGTATAAGATTTAGGGATAATAATAGTTGAGACTTTAGAGAGTTTTTGGGAGCTTGAAAATAGTGGAAGGAGATTTTGGTAGATAATAACATGAAGTTTCCATAACCTATGGACAAATTAAAGGGCTCCAAAATGAGTTTAGTTTTTTTTAAATAATCAATTTTGAGACGGCTATTTCCGTCTTTAATTTTGTTTCTAAATTAAGGAGAGAATTGGAGACTAATATTTGAAGGAAAAATAAAAGTCTGAAACGGAAATTTCGGTCTGTAATTCATTTCAAACATAAATATTTATTTCTTTTTATTATTATTAATCTATGACGAGAACAGTTGGTCTTAAATCTGTTTCAAAAATGTGTTTATAAATTTACCTTACTTGTTCATCTTTATTCAATACACAATTGTAAAGAATATGAATTTCGGGTCTTCTAGAGTCTTCAAAATCTCTTCACGTCTTTATGAAAATTGTATCTCTCAAAAAAATACACGAAATAGGCTCGAGAATCACTCGATTTGGAGTTAATATGACTGAGTTACTGTAAGAACTCGAATTTTTAGAAATTATTAAAATAAGAATTTAGTAAATAAAATTCTTAAAGCATGAGAATGGTTCGAATAAGAATATATATGTGTTGTGAGGTATGTGGTATGGTGTTGCATGGGGTAATATAAATTATGCAATAAGTGTTTTTTGTGTTTAATAAATATATTATTATTATATATTTGTTATTTATTGAAGAGGCAAGTTATTTGAAGTAAAGAAGATGTATAGAAATTTATCTTTCGATATTAAATAATTTATATGAAATTATTTTATCGTAGTAAGTTAGTGACATTAAAAATCTTTGATAATCACCAATTTCTTGAGTATGTACGAGTAAGTATCAAGTCTATGGCAGTGCAACCGTACCCTTTAATAGTGGATGTATAGGAGCTAGACTAAACAAATCCTTCAGAGAGTGGAGGTATATACGAATTAGTAATCGATCTAACTCACTGTGAAAATAGTGTAGACGAGACAGAAACTAATTTGTTGGTTGTTTGTGGGAAACCACTCAGTGTACTATATTGAATACTATTAAAGACTCGATGTGTGCTAGGTTTGGACTTGTATATATGTACGTTGTTGACGAGAGAAGAAAATCGATATATCTTTAGATAAATATTGGTTAGAGATTTATTAATTAATATTGAGATATGGTTAAATGTATAGATTAAAAAAATTGTATTGAGACAATCTATAGAAAGGAAAGAGAAATAATTATAGTATATTTTTACTAAAGGATATTAAAATAAATTCTAGCATTTGATTATTTTAATAAAAGGGAAAATGTTATTTTGATATTACCTTGTATAGCTTTGTGCGAGGTAATGTGTGTGATTAAGTAATATGGTAAATATATTAAAACATATTTGCTATATAAGTTGATGAAAACAATATATAAACTTATTTTCTATATATAGTGAGTATGTGTGTCGTGCATTTAATATTTTAATAATACATAAATATTATATTAAGAGTAATATCTAGAGAAAATGAGTGAATCGTTTTATTATGATTAGTTCCTATATTTAGAGAAAACATGATAAAAAAATCTTATGCTATGTTATGGCAAAGTACATAATTTTGATTATAGTAATGTGGTGGGAAATGAATAAAGTAATGAGAATAAGGATAAGCGCGCTTGTGAGATATGCCTAGTGTGGCAAAGTGAAGGAATAGGCATTCATTAAATAATTTAATGAATGAATAATTGAAGGAATTAATTTGTATGTGCAATGATTATATATTAAATAGTAGCTACATCTATATGATATGAAATGAAGTGTGACATTTAATTGGGACTAATGATATACATATGGTAAAAGTAATTAAATCATAAAGTCGATTTAAATAAGTTTTATTATCCCATCCTAGGTGATGAGACAATTATATGTATATTATTACATCACACCTACTACCTTGAATTGTTAAGTCATAGTGTGATATTAGATTACAAAATATGGTTGATATGTGTATTAAAAATATAACATAAGAGTGAGAAGGTGTAGGAGTATACAAGAATGTTGAGATATGGTATTGTCCCAAATTGAGAGTCACATTTGCTCCCTCACATCTCAGTCACATGTTTAGACAAAAAGGCTAAGGCCTATATTCTTCATTTTCTTCCAAGCTTGCTAGATCATGATCATGGAGGGAGTGGGCATAATGATAATCTCCAACAACCAATTACCAACTTCTTCTTGCCTAAGGGATTCCTCTTCTTTTTCTTGGACAAAGCCATGAATTGGGTAAGAGCTTCTCTATAAATTGGGAGCTCCCCCTCATAAGTTATGTTGCTTGAATTCTTGATAGTTAATTAGTTATATAGAGAGTTTGCTGCTGAGAATTGAGGGAGCATAATCACTGTGTTGAGGGAATTCAATTAAGCTTCAAAGAGGTAATAGCACTATCCCAAATGCTTTTGATTTCCTAAGTTTTCAATCACTAGAAATGTCATAAAAAGTAGCTTTTGAGTTACAAAATTGATGGCTAAAACTTGTTGCAATCCACGAATTTCTGTTAGATGTTGTTAACATAGTTAGAAAAGAAAACAACAAAAGTTAAACGAACCAATTTGGTTGAGAAACGAATTCGTAGCGAATGATTTCACTAAATTGTCCAAAACATGAACATTTGCATGAACATGAGTTATGAATTCATATTTGGGTTAGTTAATATTTATGTTAGTTGATGGGTATTATAGTTTATTGTAGTTCTATGAATTACGAATCCATAGAATCGAAAATGAACTAATTTGGACATGTATAACTCAAATTATGAAGGTTAGAAAGAAATTTTGGCCTAATGGTTCATAACAGGGAAGGAAATTTCGTGTTACAACAGCTAGGCCCGCCCCGATGGGCTATTTTTAAGGCAAGACCCTCGCCCCGGCGGGGGGTGGTCTGATTGCAGAGGTTGAAAAAAAATCTGACAGAACATGTTTTACTAAAACGGGCATAACTTTTTCATACGAACTCCGATTGAGGAGATTCAAGATGATCCAGAACGAGAACGAATAGACCTACAACTTTTGTTCTTTAAGTTTTTCAATTTTAGGTCATTAGGAAGGGTCAAAATAGTCATCTTTGTGACTATTACGTAATCAAAGGCCATCAGAGGGCGTCGAGCGAGCACATACGCAAGTATAGTGCTCCCGACGATGAAATATGTTATTCTAAATGATGTAACATGAAAATGCATGATATTAGACATGACATATAAGATTACCTTACTTATAGTGGAATGCTTTATCATGACTTCGTATGTGTTTTCAAAAGAAACTTAAAGATTTTTGGAAACAAACTTTGACGAACTTGTGTACCTCTAATTCTGACCTTGATAACATATATATGAGGTCTAATTACGCATGATGTAAGATTCAAAGTTGTATCATAGGTGTGTTAGATTACTTTGATTTGGTTAAAATGATTTCAAAGGCAAGCTCATATATCATTTGCAAACAAAGTTTTATACATGGAGTGATTATATTTTGCCCTTGGAAACGTACGTAGAAACATGTACAAACAAGTATGATGTGTGAGTTGAAGTTGCCTTGCATGATTAATTTAGTATGACATTGACTTTGAGAATAAAGTTTTGAAGTTTTGAAACTAAGAGGGACGAACTTAAAGTAATTTGTGTACTTAAAGTTCTAGACATGATAACATATATTCATGGATTAGTTAGCTATGAAATGAGATTTAAAGTTGCACCTAATTGCTTTACCTTGGCCTAGAATAACTTTTAAAAGTGAACTTGAACGCCTTATGCCCCTATACATGACGATTATGTTCATCTTTTAGCTAAGCATGAATTGGACGTTTCAAGTGTGGTTTAAAATACGTTTTCAAATAACGAACTATGCTATGTCTATGAGAAGCATACTAGTAGAGGCTTATTAGTACCAATATATGGCTTAAAAGCTTATAACATCGAATCTTGTTAAAGAAAGTTGTTAAGCCTTATTGATTAAAATAAATTATTATGGAGCTAAGTAGTTTGAATATGGATGACGTAGATCACGTATCTATAAACTTTAAATATGTGTCGAACACATAACGAGTCAAGTGTGTGATAAAGGTATATGAATGTTGATGTCAAGTACGGATGGTTAGGTATACCTATACATACCTAGCTATTCTAAGAGTATGATGAGAAAGTTAAATGTAGGTGTTACGAACCTAGTTAGAGAACAATGTAACATTATTATTACATTAAGAATGTATGAAATATGTGACTAATGGATATGAATTCATGATTATATAACTGTGTAGGAATACACGAAGTGCAGATAAGCTTTAAGCAGTTAAGTCGTAGTTCATAAACTACGAATCAGGCAAGTCTTTCAGTTCCTATTTGATATATGAATTTGATAACTGTTAGTTGAGCTATATTATGCTATGCAAATGTTGATGTATATATATGAAATGCATATGAGATATGTATGAAATGTGAAAGTTGATCTTTGATAATATGTTTGTGATATAAATCTTTATGCCTGTTATATGCGAAGTAACATGCATAGTAAATATTAATTGATTATGAATGCATGAACTGAATATGCTATTATATGATATGTGTTGCATGAAAACTGTTAGAATTGCTGGGCTGTCGAGCTCACCCTTGCAAATAACCACTTTTGCAGGTTAAGGATACACGGTAAAGGTTACGTGCTACTTGATTTATAAAGTTCAATCACAGCAAAGGAGATTGATTTGTTTAATCAAATATATGCTATCGAACCATGTTTAGGTTATAGGAGATGTACATGATAGTAGTTTACAATGTATAATACATGTTAAGTTATACTATATGATACATAGAGAAATTTGAATTGAGATGTAAATATTTATACGGTAATTCGAATAGACTGAATCATAACATAATTTGATTCAAGGATATGTAATTGATTTAAGTTAAGATATCAATAAAGGATTTATTTTCAAAGGAGATTGAAAAAGTTTAAATTATTCTGCATATTTATATAACATCGAATGTGATGTAATACAGGAATAGTAAATGACCAAGATTAGAAACTTATAAAAGTTTGGGGGTCATTGTGCAGATCCTGGAAATGGAATGAATTTATATTCTAAATTGTAATAAGTAAAGTTATATTCATTAAGTTATGAATGAAAAATATAAATAGTTGACGATAGTAGTATCGTGGCGGACCGAGTCCGAGGTTTGAAGGAACCTGGATTCGGGGGCGTCACAGTTACGAATTTTCAAAACTAGGGCTGAAAATAGTTGCGGGAATTGGGATAGGTTGCGATTTTTAGCAAATTAAAGCATGAAGTTGATGTCAAATAACTTTTTTTCCTTTTTCACAATTGTAGAGAACGAAAAAAATTGAACAAATAGGATTTGGATTCACTAAATTCTGACATCGAATGAATTAATTATGATTTTTCTAATGGACTGCAGTGCGTATAAATATTCTACTCAGGAATTCAACTAGTTAAATTAGAATAGGATTAGGGTTACACCTCCACTCTTTAAATATAACAAGGAAACTAGATAGGAGTTACCAAAATATTAATGGACTCTTCAATTTTAATTAAATTAATTATTTAATTATCTATTAAAAGAATTTTACTTTCCAAACAAAACAAGGAAAAAAGAAAAAAAAATAACTTACCTTTTCCAATTCAATAACACTTTTATAAACTAAAATCAATTAATATATAATTATTAATAAAAAAATATGGTTTATTACATTCTTCTCTCCTTAAAATAATTTCGTCCTCGAAATTCAAATAAGCTACAGAAAATTTTATTTCTATTTAAGTTGCATAATTGTTCATAAACTTTAGTTAAGACGTAACGCCGCCATTTGTAACGATCAAGCCTAGTAAGTTCATCGGTACACACAATTATCCATGTATTTGTAGAAGATTCGATAACTACCACGTCAAACCTGTGACGCCCCCAAAATAAGTATACATCACCCATTCTGAGTCGCCAAATACATGGTACATAATTCAAATACAAACTTAATTTATACAACTGCTAAGTGTCGTGCAAAATACGACAAAACATAAGTTGTGAGTTTTAATACAAATATTGTCTCCTAGACAATATCCAAACTCAAAATAAGTCCTCATTACAATTATTATCACACTATTTTATAGAATAGTGAGGACTACTATAGTAACCATTTGGACCGTCACTCCATTCATTGACTAGTCCCAGCTATATTCTCATTTTCTGAAGAGAACAATGAAAGAAAATGGTGAGCTCAACTAGATCAGTAAAGAATATTATGTCTAAGATAATGCAGAATAAATTATCCTTAGCCTTCAACAGTTTAACAACTGATAGAATACAATAGATAACAAGTTTTAGATCAACAACTGCAGCTGAATAAGCAATCCATTAGAAGAGTCAAGTAGAGCATGATACCTACTATCTTCTATGATTTAAAAGTTTATCATCAATTTTATCGTTGAGACTCAACCCAATAAATAATCCACATCACTGAATTATCCATGCACTACGGGCCAAGGATATTCATTAGTATCACATCCACGAATTATCCATACACTACGGGTTAAGGATATTTGTATTATCACCAGTGGTCATGATCATGTCAAACAATAATTCATCTTTGCACCCTTTACCGAAAAGAGCTCATAGTCATGATCATACCAACAATTGTCCATCAATGCACTACGTGTGACGCCCCCAAAATAGGTATACAACACTCATTCTGAGTCGCCAAATACATGGTACAAAAAGCAAGCTACAACTTTAATAATACAATTGTCGTGCAAAATACGACAACACATACTGTGAGTTTAAATACAAATATTGTCTTCTAGACAATATCCACACTCAAATAAGTCCTCATTACAATTATTCAAACACTATTTTATAGAAATAGTGAGGACTGCTAAAACATCTTTCTAGAACCATCACTCCATACCCCGACTAGATCCTGCTATGTTCTCACCTCCTGAGAAGAAAAATGGAACAAAAAGGAAAATGGTGAGCTCAACTAGCCCAGTAAAGAATATTATGACTAAGATAATATACAATAAATTATCATTAGTATTCAACAGGAAAAAATCTGATATAATATAATCGACAACAAGTTTTAGATCAACAACTGCAGCGGAAACAGCAAACCATTAGAAGAGTCAAGTAGAGAATGAATTCTACTGTCTTCTAAGATTTAAAAGTCCATCATCAATATTTTATCCCTGTAACATCAATTAATAATCATCTTTAACCAAATATTCATCTTTGCATTACAGGCCAAAGATATTTATTTGTATCACCAGTCAGTCATGTTCAACTCAATACTTGTTCATCTTTGCACTACAGGCCAACGATATTCATCAGGTAATCATATATCTTTGCACTACAGGCCAAAGATATTCAGTAATATCATCATTTAGGACTGAGGATGATGAAAAATATCTTAAAGAAAACGAATCCAGTGAGACAGAAGGACAAATAGTAGGGATTCGTATAACAGTTTATCCAAGATCAATAATACTTCATAATAATCAATTGTGAAGCAGAATTCAAAAATAAAGATCAAAACATGGATACAATCAAAGATAGTAACCATAATAGATATCTTGGATAAAAAGAGAAAATTTTATTTTTCGGTGAATAGTGTCGTATTCGTGAATAGTGTCGTATACGTGAATAGTACCGTACACGTGAATAGTAACCCCGACACAAAAAGTTCTAAATTTGATAAAAACTCATATCAATATTTCAGCATAATGATATTGAAGAAAATAATATCATTTAAGAAGAAAATAATATCCCTTACCTCAAAATATCAGTACTTCTGGTCGGAATACCGGTATAAGGCTGAAAGAAACTTACTCTAATGAATAGAAACTCTCAAAGTATCTAAATACTTACAAAATACACTCAATAATCCAGAGAGAGAAAGAGAGAAAACTTGTTTCTGGTGTGATTTTCAATTCTAACTTAGCCCTCTATTTATAGGAAAATGTTAGCACGCCGAATCAGACTTAACCTGCAACCTGATGGCTTTACCTGTTACTATTCAAGCCTACCACATTTGAATAAAAATCTCAGCACATTTTTTCACCAACCAAGAGTGGGGCCCACCAATGCTAGAATTTTCAACCAAAATGATAAACTCCAAAAATTCAACAATTTATGAACCAGTCATCTAGTAAAATTCATAATAAATCATACGTTCATTTTTAACGGTTCAAAATTTGTGGACATATACTCAACTTATATATGTATAACATATCCAAAAATTACCACGATCCAACGGTCGGATTAAAAATTATAACCCCCGCAAAATATCTCAAAAACCCTGATTTTTAATACCTCCATTTCGACAAAAATACTGATAAAAACCTCAACATTAACTCCTTCATTTTTAACCACAAAAATATATTTCTCATTTATATCCACATAAAATAAATATTTCCTTATCATATGAATCGATAATTAATTATTTACAAATAATATTATAAAATCACATTTTTGACAACCAGGCCGTTCCTAGGAAAGAGGGGGCTTTCCAATAAGAATTTTTCCTTACTGGCGCGCAATTAGATGACCAAACCTCTCCTTAGACAGAACTTTCTAGACATTACCAATAATGTTATCTAATAATATTATTCAAATAATATGAATTATTGATCTGATAATGGAAAATACTGTGCAGTGACAATTATTGAAACAACAATAATATAAAATATCAATGCAGCAATTATTAAATCAATAAAATAAAATATTGAACAGTAACTACTGTAACAATTATTGAGTAGTGTCTTCCTTCGTAAGAATCAATAATTGGTGTAATACCATGTGCTACTGTATTTTAACCACCAGGTATTCCAACAGTATTAACGGTAACAACTACGCCGTTAATTATAAATAACTTATACTTGTCGTTTTCTTCATCCAATCGCTTTCTGTTATGGGACCCACACAAGACTGCGCCGTCGTACGGATGTTTCTTGACAGCAATAATATTCCACGACCAAACGAATATTCACCGACCAAAAATAAATATTTTATAACCACTTGCTTATTTGAAATATTTGCGCATTTTACCCATAACTAACCACATTAATCAAATCAACCCTTTCTATTTCATAATAATAAATAGAGGAAATTTAATTTCATTTATTAATAAGTTGGGGTCTTACACTACGGGCCAATGAGGACTTTTACTACATCATTTGTAACATTACAAGCCATGATTATACCGAATAATTCCTGGTCATAATCATACCAATCAATAGTTCATCTATGCACTACGGGCCAAAGATGACTTTCATCACAATATAAGAATGAGGATGATGACAATGATATAAGCATCAATTAAACGAAATCAAGGATAAATATTAAAGACTTTAAATTTATCCAGAGTTTAAAAATGTCTAAATTGTCAATATGATAACTGTTGTGGAGTAAAATTCAAAAATAATATTCTAAAAATAATTTGGACAGAAAAGAAATCAATTTTGGTCATGAATAGTATCCCGGGTGAATAGTACCCGAGTGAATAGTACCCGTAAATAGTATCCCGTGAATAGTACTCCGACATGAAAAGATCAAAATTTAACAAGAATGTTCAGAAAAATATTCTTGTGAAAAGATACTAGATGAAACGCAAATTTCAAGGATATTCTACTAATTTCAAGTAGTATAGAAGCAATACTTAACAAAATGAGTGTAGAATTCGAAATCTGAAACGAAATAATATTACTTACATACTATAGAGTATGAAATAAAATATTATTTCTTACGAATATTGAACAAAAGAATATCCCTTACAAATATTGAACGAAAATAATATTCCTTACGATTATTAAACGAAGACAATATCCCTACGAATATTGAACGGAAATAATATTCCTTACGAATATTGAACGGAAATAAAATTCCTTACGAATACGAAAAATAATATCGTAAGTGAATATGAAATAAATAATACCCCTTACCATAAAAAGATAGTACTTCTGACTGGTATAGCGGATATATTCTTGAAGAAAACTTATACTATTTTCTACACTCAAAGCTTCCTTAAACTCTAAAAAAATACGCTCAATATTATAGAAGAAGAATTCTCTGATTCTAGTGTGATTTTCAGTTCTAAACTGAGCATCCTATTTATAAGAGAATGGCTGGGCACTATTTGGATGCACAGTAAAAGAAAAGTCACGGGCGCGCAACGGCTGATTTCACGTGAATGTTGCTATTCATTACTATGCAATAAAATATAATATATTTTATTTTACATAAAAAAATAAAACTTATTATAATATATATATATATATATATATATATATAATAACAAAATAGTACCCTCCCAGGATTCCCCACGCCCACGCCCACCCCCACCCCCTGACACCCGTTATTAATATATATATATATATATATATAATACTTATAAAATAAAACTGAGATAACTTTCTACCGACAATTTTAAAAAATAGGTAAGTGAAGGGTCAATGCAATAAGCCAAAATTACAACAAATACTTAATAAAAATTCCCTCTATTTTTAATATGCACTTGCAAAGCTCCCTCTTTCTTGGGAATGATCTGGTTGTTAATATTGTAAGTTATAAATGATAAATAAATATTATTAAAAATGTGTTTTGTGAAGCCAAGTGAGTTGAAATAAATAAAGAGAATTTTTATGAAGTATTTGTTATAATTTTAGCTTATTGTATGGACCCTCCACTTACCCATTTTTTAAAACTATCGGTAGAAAGTTATCTCAATTTATATATATATATATATATATATATATATATATATATATATATATATATATATATTATAATAAGTTTAGTTTTTTTATGTAAAATAGAATATATTATATTTTATTGCATAGTAATGAATAGTAAAATTCACGTGAAATCAGTCGTTGCGCGCCCGTGACTTTTCCTTTACTATGCATCCAAATAGTACCCAGTCTTTCTCCTATAAATAGGATGCTCGGTTTATAAATGAAAATCACACCAAAATCAGAGAATTCTTCTTCTATATTATTGAGCGTATTTCTTTAGAGTTTAAAGAAGCTTTGAGTGTAGAAAACAGTATAAGTTTTCTTCAAGAATATATCCGCTATACCAGTCAGAAGTACTCTCTTTTTAAGGTAAGGGGTATTATTTATTTCATATTCGCTTACGATATTATTTTTCGTATTCGTAAGGAATTTTATTTCCGTTCAATATTCGTAAGGAATATTATTTTCGTTCAATATTCGTAGGGATATTGTCTTCATTTAATATTCGTAAGGAATATTATTTTCGTTCAATATTCGTAAGGGATATTATTTTTGTTCAATATTCGTAAGAAATAATATTTTCTTCCATACTCTGTAGTATGTAAGTAATATTATTTCATTTCAAATTCTGAATTCTACACTCATTTTGTTAAGTATTGTTTTTATACTCCTTGAAATTAGTAGAATATCCTTGAAATTTACGCTTCATCTAGTATCGTTTCACAATGATATTTTTCTGAACATTCTTGTTAAATTTTAAAGCTTTTCATGCCAGAGTACTATTCATACGTACGACACTATTCATACGAACGATACTATTCATACGTATTACACTATTTAAAAAGTACTATTCACGGATACTATTTACAAAGTACTATTCATGGGATACTATTCACCCAATAAATTGATTTCGTTTCTGTCCAAATTATTTTTAATACAATATTATTCTTGAATTTTACTCCACAAAGCAGTTATCATGTTGATTATTTGGATATTTTTGAACTTTGAATAAATTTAAAGTCTTTAATATTTATCCTTGATTTCGTTTAATTGATGCTTATATCATTGTCATCATCCTCATGCTTATATTGTGATAAAAGTCATCTTTGGGCCGTAGTGCATAAATACACTGTTGATTGGTATGATAATGACTAAGAATTACTCGGTATAATCATGGCCTGTAATGTTACAAATGATGTGGTAAAAGTCCTCATTAGCCCGTAGTGCATTAATGAACAATTGTTGGTATGATCATGGTGACCATGGGTTCTCTTCTACTAAGGGTGCAATGATGAATTGTTGTTTAGCATGATCATGACCACTGGTGATAATATGAATATCCTTGGCCCGTAGTGCATGGATAATTCGTGGATGTGATACTAATGAATATCATTGGCCCGTAGTGCATAGATAATTCAGTGATGTGGATTATTTATTGAGTTGAGTCTCAACGATAAAATTGATAATAAACTTTTAAATCATAGAAGATAATAGATATCATGCTCTACTTGACTCTTCTAATGGATTTCTTATTCAGCTGCAGTTGTTGATCTAATACTTGTTGTCTATTGTATTCTATCAGTTGTTATATTGTGAAAGGCTAATGATAATTTATTCTGCATTATCTTAGTCATAATATTCTTTACTGGGCTAGTTGAGCTCACCCTTTTCTTTCATCGTTCTCTTCAGGAAATGAGAATATAGTTGGGACTAGTCAGGGAATGAAGTGACGGTCCAGATGGTTGCTATAGTAGTCCTCACTATTCTATAAAATAGTGTGATAATAATTATAATGAGGACTTATTTTGAGTTTAGATATTGTCTAGGAGACAATATTTGTATTAAAACTCACAGCTTATGTTTTGTCGTATTCTGCACGACACTTAGCAGTTGTATAAATTAAGTTTGTATTTGAATTATGTACCATATATTTGCCAACTCAGAATGAGTGATGTAATTACACTGATTAACAAAAATAAATTAATAAATCATATGTTAAATTACTAATTACTAATTTCCTTTTTCCAAGATTTGTTATTATTAACATTATTATTGTGCAAAACTTTAAAATGACAATAATTTAACTATATGTGACTGCTCATAATATAAACCGTCCTAACAAAAGGAATATAAAGTATATAATGATATAAATCATTACATACATACACATCAGAACTAATATATATCCAGAGCACATTGATGTTACCAAATCGCAAAATTTTAACTCCACACTTGATTACCTAATAGTAACAATTTGATTAATCCTCAAGAATCACTCAAATAGGATTTAAAATCATTAAGTTATACATTTTTAAATATTAGAACTCAATGCTGAAAATTCTGTTACACGAATTCCAGATCAACCATTTCTTAAAATTCATAACGAATCATATGTTAATCTTTAACGGTTCAAAATTTGTGACCACATATTCTCAGCTTATATATGTATAATATATCCAAAAATTATAATGATTCAACGGTCGAATTAAGAAATATAACCCACACAATATACCTAAAATATAGAAATTGATTTTCAGATTTTAACGTTTATATTCAATTAATCAAATTATATTGCTTAATATAAATTTATCCCCTCTTTTAGATTATCATGACTACTAATTCCATATCTATGTTATAGTTAAAAATAATCTCTAATTCAAAAACTCTCATAACCTAACTTAAAATCAAAATAGGAAATAACATTTACCTTCTTTGTTCGTCTTTATTCAATAATTGTAAAGAATTTGAATTTCGGGTATTCTAGAGTTCAAAATTTCTTCACGTCTTCACGAAAATTGTAGCTCTCGAAAAAGTACACGAAATAGGCTAAAAAATTACTCAATTCGGAGTTAATATGAATGAGTTACGAAATTTCAAGGTTTTTAGCAATTTAAGGCATGAAGATGATGTCAAATAACTTTTCTTCCTTCTTCACAATTGTAGAGAACGAAAAACTGAAGAAATAGGATTTAGATTCACTCAATTCCGACATCGAATGAATTAATTATGATTTTTCTAATAGACTGCAGTGAGTATAAATATTTTACTTGGGAATTCAACTATTCAAATTAGAATAAGATTAGGGTTACACCTCCACTCTTTAAATATAACAAGGAAACTATATAGGAGTTACCAAAACATTAATGGACTCCTGAATTTTAATTAAATTAATTATTTAATTATCTATTAAAAGAATTTAACTTTCCAAACGAAACAAAGAAGAAAGAAAAAAATAATAACTTACCTTTTCCAATTCAATTACACTTTTTAAACTAAAATCAATTAATATCTAATTATTAATAAAAAAAATATGAGTAATTACATTTTTCATAGACAAACAACTTCGAAATTCGTGTGCAAAAAATAATTTCATTTAATTTTTGGAATCTAGGAATGAGAGAGAAAGTAAGAGATAAAATATAAATAAAATGATAATTAGTGTTTTTGTAATTCCTTAAGAATGAAAACGTGACACAGATTCAAGAAGCTGTAGAGAGAAAGTAAGAGATAAAATATAAATAAAATGATAATTAGTGTTTTTGTAAATCCTTAAGGAAAATGTGACCATGAGGAACCATGCGGGTAAAAGCTTTGAATTATTGCAACCATGAGGGACCACATAATGACCGACTATTTGTTGTGTGAACTGTAAAGTTTCCTCCACTTTCATAAGAAAATTAAGCGCAACTTCTCTAACTTTCAAAAAGTATGAGAAATTTCTGCGTCCCTCAATAAAACTAGACAAGAAAATACGGTAGACTCACAAGTCTTTGCTCTAAATTTAATTTTATTTATTGACTCGTATTAAGGTGTTATCATTCTGTTCTATATATTGTAATGATCTCATTTTCCTAGTAACATAAAGTTTTTAATTTCCCCCGTTTATTCCAATCTTGATTCCCTTCTAATAATTTCCTTCTCCTTATTTCAATGGCTTCTACAAGTAACCAAATTGATTCATCATCATCTTCTTCTTCTTCATCTTCAACTCCTCGTTGGAACGTCTTCTTGAGCTTCAGAGGTAAAGATACACGCAAAAGCTTTACTGGTCATCTATATTCGGCTCTAGACCGGGCTGGAGTCCAAACTTTTATGGATGATCCTGAACTACCAAGAGGAGAAGAAATTTCACTGCAACTCCTAAAAGCAATCGAAGAATCAAAGGTTTCTATTGTTGTCTTCTCGAAAAACTATGCTTCTTCGAGATGGTGCCTCGATGAGCTAGTGAAGATCCTCGAATGCAAGCGAACAATGGGACACTTGGTTCTTCCTGTATTTTATAACGTTGATCCATCGGTTGTGCGTCATAAGACTAGAAGCTTTGCGGAAGCTTTTGAAAGTCATAAAAAGAGATTTGGGAATAACATGGAAATAGTGGAGAAATGGGAAGGTGCGCTAACTGACGCTGCGAATCTATTGGGATATGATCTGGAAAATGATGCAAATGGGTAAAAACTACACAACCTTCCTCCTTTTTCCTTATTTATTTTAGTTAGAAATTGTTTACTATGGTCAATGGCGTGCCTATATCTTTTATTATCGCCGACACTTTAATGCCACTATTATAATTGTTGTACACTTGACACTTTAAGTTGCACATTGATTTAACAATTACATCATTTTTGTTTTGACAATTTCAACTATAGGCCTAGTAAATATCTCTTATTCTCGTGTTTCCGGTGTTTTTTTTATCATGAACATAATCTTTGTTGGAAACCCATCACAACCTTTATAAGTAACTATCTCTGCAACACATAGTAAGAATTGTAGCCCTTACTAAGTTTACCACTGTACACTTAAGTTGTTTAGATAATATAAGGATCTTACTTAAAATCCATTAATTTATGATAGGCAAGAAAGTTTTTTGATAGACAAATGGTTCTAGTTATTTGCTGCGTAAATCTTATAATTTATATCAACTTCCAGCTTTGCATACTTTATGGATTCCACAACATTATTATGTGAAAGCATCTGCTTAATCTGTTCTCCTTTAAGAGCCTAATATTATTATTATTATTTAATTTTTTTTTTGTAATTTCATACCTTGGAAGATAACAAATCTATTAGTGAGGAAATCTTTGCAGTTTGAAAGTTAACTTACCAAAGTCAGAGATACAAAACAATTAGTCACATTGTACTATGAAAAGTTTAAGCATCTATATTTAGTTAGGGGTTAAATGCAAATTTTACCCCTGAATTTTAGGTGTTTTTATTAAGCTTCCAAGTGTCACGTTGGCGTTGACCAACTGACTTGTCACACATGACATGTATGTTTTCCAATTAATTGCCAAAAAACTGGTGAAGCTCAGAATTCAAACTCAAAATCTAAACTTTGAAATTTTGATCATGCAAGCACCAAGTCTAGCTGTAAAATTTATTCAAGGATTAAGTTTTATATCAAAATAGTTCATTTCCCCACGCCCCATTATTGTTATTATTATTGTTGTTGAATAATAATTTTTTATTTTAAAATTATATATAAATTTGTAATAAAATTTAAATTTTACAAATTAATTTAATCAAATCTAATAAATTATCATTTGATTGAAAGAATAAAAAAAAAATGAAGTTAAAAAAAAAACCAATCTCTCTCCTCTGTACCCCTTCCCTTTCCCCTTCCACCTTCCACCTTCCACCTTCCACCTTCCACCTTTTCCCTAGCTCCCCGTCCTCTGTTCCCCTTCCACACATCCCTGTCTACCGTACCCATCCTTCTGCCCCCTCCCTCTGTCCACCATCCTCCCTTCTTGGCCACCATCTCCCTATTCCGAAGGCGAAGATCAAAACCCCTCAAACCAAATTCAACAGCCCCCCTAAACTCACTCTACCAATCGCACTAAAACCCACTTTAATCCAACCAAAACCCAGTTCAATCCCATCAAGATCCACTTCAATCCCACCAAACTCCAGTTCAATTACAGAACAAATAGCCTCTTCCCCAACCTAAATCAGCGCCAAGAAGCGGTTCCAATCCAACATCCCAAATTTGTTGAATCCTACCGATGAAAACCCAAATAAACAGAGCAAAATTGAATTTGTGTCAAGATATGCTTCCTAGATTGACGGTGATTTTGTTTTTGAGATGATTAATATGCCAAAATTTGGAATGTTATTCTCAATTTTGCATAATTTGTAACAACAACACAACAACAATAATAAAAACAATAACAATAATAATAATAATAATAATAATAACAATAATAAATAAATAATAATAATAATAATAATAATAATAATAATAATAATAATAATAATAATAATAATCTGGTGGGGCTGGGAAAATAAACTGTTTTGGTATAAAACTTAATCCTTGAGTAAAGTTTACAATTAGGCCTATGGTGCTCAAGAGGTTGCATGATCAAGATTGCAAAGTTAAGGTTTTGAGTTCGAATTTTTTGGCAATTAATTGTAAAACGCCCACGTCATCAGATCAACGCCAATGTGGCACTTGAGGGCTCGATTTGGAACCCCTAAAGTTCAGGGGCAACATTTACATTTTATCTATTTAGTTGGTGTTGGAAGCTCCTAAATGTAAAAATTTCTTTTAAATGGAATAACATTTTATAAATGATTGATTTTCATATTTCTGATTCAACCATTTTGCTTCAGCTTATCATGTTATGTTTTAATAATAATTGGCAGGCATGAGGAAAAGTTGATCCAGCTAATTGTGCAGAAGGTCCTTCTTGAAGTAAACCTCGTTTGTTTGCATATTGCCAAACAACCAGTAGGAATAGAATCTCGTGTAGAATACGTAACACCATTGTTGAGCATTGGTACTAATGATATTCGCAGGATTGGGATATACGGTATGGGTGGAATCGGCAAAACAACCATTGCCAAAGCTCTCTTTAATAAGAACTTTCAGTACTTTGAAGGTAGCTGCTTTCTTTCAAATGTCAGAGAAAGTTCAGAAGAACGCAATGGTATACTTCGTTTACAAGAGCAACTTCTTTCTGACATTTTAAAAGTAAAGGACATTCATATTGAAAATGTTGATATAGGAATCAGTTTACTGAAAGAAAGGATTCGTTTTAAAAAAGTTCTCATTGTTCTTGATGATTTGAACCACTTGAGCCAATCAGATCAACTAGCAGGACTATGGAACCAATTTGCTTTAGGAAGTAGAATTATCATAACAACAAGGGATGTAGGTTTACTTGATCAAATTGAAGTAGAAGAGAGATATAATGTTGAGGAACTGGACGATGAAGAGTCTTTGGAACTTTTTAGTCAACATGCCTTTAAAAAACCCGTACCATCAGAAGATTATGTGGAAATATCGAAAGGCATTGTACGCCAAGCTAGAGGACTTCCCTTGGCTCTTGAGGTTCTAGGATCATATTTGTTTAAAAGAACCATGGTAGAATGGAGAAGTTCCCTCGATAAATTGGAACAAATTCCACAACATGAGATTCAGAAAAAACTCATAATAAGCTATCATGCATTAGGTGATGGTAACTTAAAGGATGTTTTCCTTGATATAGTATGTTTTTTTATCGGAAAGGATAAAGAATTGACAATTAGTATATTAGATTCTTGTGGTTTCAACTCAGAGAATGCAATTATCATTCTAATCGAAAGATGTTTACTATCCATTAATGATGAAAACGAGTTGAGAATGCATGATATTCTTCGGGACATGGGAAGGGAAATTGTCAATAAAGAGTCCCCAAAGGAGCCAGGAAAGCGCAGTCGATTGTGGTCTAGTGAAGATATCTGCAACGTGCTGGAAAAACAAAAGGTAACTAAATATACTCAACTTTTTATTATTTCAATAAGGTTTTAGATAAAATAATGGCGTTCATTTGCTCTTCAATTTTATTCTTTTTTTTTTATTTTTTTTTTATTTTAGGGAACAGAAGCAATTGAAGGTATCATCCCGTGCAAAGGGAAGCTACAACGAGTAACATTAAATACCAAAACATTTGAAAGGATGCACAAATTAAGATTGCTTGACATCAATGATGTACATCTCACCGGAAACTTCGAACACGTATTTGAAGAGTTAAGGTGGCTATCTTGGCAGAGATGTAATTTACAGTGTTTACCATCTGATTTTCATCCAGAAAAGCTAGTTATCCTCGACTTAAAGTACAGCAAAATCAATATATTATGGCATGGTATCTTGGTATGACATTACTCATGCCTCATTGTTTATCTTAAATTTTGAAAATGCATACAAGTTGTACATATTTTACTTTACTGATTCAGGTTGTCTAATGCCTAATCTTTCTTATTTCTACAGTTTCTAGAACAATTGAAGATCCTGAATCTCGATTGCTGTGAATTCCTGACGACAACTCCAAACTTTACAGGAGTACCAAACCTCGAGAAATTACTTCTTGGTTGTTGTATACGTTTGGCTGAGATTCACCCATCGATTGGACAGTTGAGTAGGTTGGCTTACTTAAAATTGAGCGACTGCCAAATACTGAGATATATTCCAAACAGCATATGCAATCTGAGAGCACTAGAAACTCTAATTATTTATATTTGCCCAAATCTGAAAGAATTGCCAGAGGAATTTGGGAATATTGAAAGCTTAAGGGAGCTCTTGGCATCTCACTCGGGAATTTTTAAGCTACCAGATTCAATTGGAAGGCTTAGTAGGTTGGTTAACTTGGATTTGGAACATTGTAGAAACCTTAGAACTCTTCCAAATAGCTTATGCAACTTGAGGGTATTGGAAAGTCTCCGTCTTACTCGTTGCGAAAATCTAAAAGGATTGCCTGAGGAATTGGGGAACATTGAATCCTTAAGGGTGCTTAGGGCAGGTAACACAGCAATTACAAAATTACCAGATTCAATCGGACGTTTGACTAAATTGTTCGAGTTGAATTTATTTTATTGTGAAAAGCTAAAAAATATTCCAAGTAGCATTTGCAAGTTACCCTTGAGAAAGTTGCATCTCGGCTCGTGCAATCTCAATGACAACTATCCTTTCGATGGAGTTCTCTTAGATAATATAGGGAGTTTATCATCACTAGAATCGTTGAGTTTATCTGCAAACTTTTTTAGTACCTTGCCATCCAACCTTAGTCAACTGTCCAATCTAAAATCGCTTGATTTGCAACATTGTCGGAATCTTGGGTCTCTTTCAAAACTTCCTCCAAATTTAGAAGACCTAAATGCATTGGGATGTACATCAATGGTAAGACTACCAAATCTGTCAAACTTGAAACACTTAAGGGTGTTGTATCTTGCAAATTGCAGTAGATTGGCTGAGATTCAAGGCTTGGAAAATCTGAATTCTATTCAAGAAATTCACTTGGAAGGCTGCAACAATCTACCAATCACCTTTAAAGAGACGTTACTTCAGGTTACTCTCTCTCATCATATTAATTATTGAAAAATTCTAGGGCTTTTTTTTCTCGGACTCCCAAAAAATTAATAATATTTATTTTAACTCAAATTATTAATTTGGATATATGTAAAAAAAAGTTGCACAAATTGTATATATTTGTAATTTGGATACAATGTAAAAAATAAAGTTAAGATTTAGGGGTTAGGATTTAGGGTTTAGTATTTTGGGGTTAGGATTTAGTGTTTTGGGAGTAATAAGAAGAAAAAGAAGGGAACGACGAAGTCGGGGGCGGGGCGGTAGACCAGTCAGTAAAGACCAGTCGCCCTAGAATCTCTCTTAATTACTAGCTAGCTCCATCCCATTTTAGTTGACAAAATTGACTTTTCAAAGTTACACGACCAATTTTAAAATCAAAATATCATATTTTCTTTATAATTTTTTGGTGAATAGACTATAATCGTAACAAAGTAAGTAGAATTTGCTACTAATCTCGAGCTTCGAAATTTTAAAATTTTAAATAATTTATTTAATTATTAATTTTTAAAATGACCAATCTGACTAGGAAAGTCAAAATTTGTCAAATAAAATGGGATGGATTGAGTAAATTATTTATGTACTTATTTAATTATGTAACAGGTGTACTCTGGTTTTGGGAAGCAAATTGACATTTACCTACCAACCAGCGATTTTCCAGGTTGGTTTGGTCATCAAATTTTGGGACCAAAATCGAAATATTCTACAATTTGTTTTGATGTGCCACAAAATAGTGAAAACGAATTCTTAGGGATGCTACTTTGGGTGGTTTCTAGTGGTCTTCCCGGGACAGATGCTGTTGTTGAAAATAAAACAAATGGTAATACATGGTATCATCACCATAATGCAGGGAACTATGAAGCGCGTTCGTGGGCGAGCTTTGTACCAAAAACACAATTTGCACTGAAATTTGGTGACAAAATTGAGGCTTCCATATGTGGTTATGATTTCATAATGGAGAGATTTGGTGTTCATTGTGTATACAAAACTGACACCAAAAAAAATTAGTAGAGATAGGGGCTCTGTTAGCCATCTGTCATTTCTTTACCTTGTTAAATATTTTGTTTTTATGTGAAGGCGAAAGTTTGAATTTTGAAGCAAAATGGTCAAGTTTGTTGTTTATCTGTTTTCTTAAATTCTCCATCTAATTTGCTTCCCATGCACTAAGAATGGTTAGAAAAGGTAAAATTTAAATAGGAAACAGATAAATTCATTACAGAAAATCAGGGGCGAACCTATGCTTGGGCAGCATAGGCACCTGCCTATGCTGAGTTTTATATATGCTAATCTATTTTGTAGCTTTCATTTGAGCTCCAAATATGCTAATCTACTTTCTGCATATTGATGAAGAAGTAGGTAGGAGATAATCAAACACATATTTATATTAAAATATTTTAAGTTAACTTCAAAAAATTAAAATTGAAGAGAATATATTTTATTGTTTCAATGAGATGAAGGAGTTTTAGATGAAATGCACTACTCCCACTGTCCCCATAAAGGATGGCTAAATGTATTATTTTTTGTTTCAAAAAAGGTGAGATAAAATATATAAAGTGAATGCTACATATGTTATTTAGTGAGATCAATTAATATAAAAAATAAAAGTATTCATCACTTTATATAATCTTGTGGAGCCACTAAGAATAAATTTAGAATTTTTTTATTCTCTTTCCTCTACTCTTATTTTTCTTATTATGTGTGCAAATTGTATTTTGTTCATCTTTTTGGGGACAGAAAGAGTAGTTTATAACTTTGAAATATTTAGTTTACACATTTTTTTGGAGTTTTTTCACTTCAATAATCGTTTTGAAGATTATTTGTGCCATTCATTAATTTTTTTTGTGATTGACCTTTTTTTTAAAAAATCGTTTTTATAAATTTGTTTAAAAGGATTAAGAAAAGAAGAAGATTGTGGCAATGCAGAGGTTCCTTTAGATTAATTAGTTTTCCTGTATATAACTTGGCTAGTTGGCTCCCCCGTGATAAATTGCGTGGATTAAAAGTTGTCGTCTACAAGTAACCAACTGGAAAGTAATGACTATCTATAAATCGGTTAACTTGTTGAAGATTCATGGCAATAAAGTGATTTGAAATGAATGTCATGCAAGTTGCATCTTTTAAGTTAATTAAACTATTTATACATGTTTGTTATGATTAGTTTGTAAACCCATTGAGTTCTCACTTTTATAGTGTACATATTACTTCAATTTATTTAATTAACTATTGTTTTTAATTCATATTAAAATTTTGTGACTAAATAATTTACATTGCTATATAAATTGATATGTTACCTAGTACGTGTTGCTGCAAATCAATTGCAATGTTTGTTTCTACATCAAAATAAGCCACTAATTTTTTTTAAAAAAAAATTGATAAAGACAAAAAATTGTAGAACTATATTTGTACATAAACTAAGCGAAGCTCAAAGTGGCAATGAGGCCAGTGACAAATCTATTAAGAGGGAAGAGTAGGCAGTGCCTATGTTTTTTTTTTTTTTAATTTTTTTATAGGTATAGGGAAAAGGGCAAATATAAAACTTGATAAACTTAAACTTTTAGAGGGAAAAAAACTTAAACTACTACTACGATAAAAAACTAAACACACGGGTGTATAATGTATTCAAACTCTTGCTCTCTAACTCGCCCTTCACTTTAATTTTCAGCTTAAAAAATCAGCCCTGCTGAGAACAAATCCTAGATCCGCCCCTACAAAAAATGATATTTCCACATAAAAACTGTCGTTATTTAAAATTGTCGTTATGCATTTATAGTTACGTGTTGTGAAAATATCAGTTTCCTTTAAATATAGGTAAGTAATCTGAGAAGACTTCAACATTATGATAAAAGAGTTTCATTTACAAAATTTACAAATATTAAGGATATATTTTTGTTCCGTATTTATCCTTAAAAATTTAAAGTTTCTATTGTTGTGTTCTCAAAAAACTATGCTTCTTCGAGGCCGTGCCTTGATGAGATTGTGAAGATCCTCAAGTGCAGAAAAACAATGGGACAATCGGTACTTCCGCTATTTTAATATGTTAATCCGTCGGATCTGCGTTGTCAATATGGGAGTTATGCAGAAGCTTTTGAAAAACATAAAATCCATGTTGTTGGTGACATGGATAAGGTGGAAAAGTGGCGACCTGAAGCTGCAGATTTATCAGGATACCCTCTTGATGAAAATGGGTACGCCTAATCATCTAGATGCAAAAATGTTTCTGGTTTTATTATTTTTTATTTTTTATATATCAATGGAATCTAGACCTCTATTTCAAGGATAAAAAAAGTAAAGGGGCAAAGTCTAGCAATATTAAGGATAATAATTTAACAAAATAAAGCAGTTAACTCTACTTACGCTGATCAAGAATAATTTATAAAGTTGTAGCTCTTGAAGTTCACATTCCTTACAAAATCATCATTAGAACATATAATTATCTCTCTTGGATTCAATTTAATTTTTAATTAGTTGGATGATGAGTGGTTTTTATACCTATAAATTGAGTACTTTTGACTTGATGATTTGTGAGTTTCCGTGTATTTTCTATTGCTTTTTATTTGTTCTTATGTTTTTATGTAGGAAATGAAGTTGAAAGCTATTTGGTTGTATTTTAGAGAAATGGAATATATTTGGATGCATTTTAGTCAAATTAGAGTATATTGTAATTTTCAGCTTTTGGACAGCTTCGACCTCTGGAGCTTCAAATGAGTTATTGTCTTCATGAAGTTTTTAGAGGACGTCTCAAGCTTTTTTGAAATGTATGTTTTGCAAAAATCCGAGTTCGTTTGGGTCTCCAAACATTGTTTCAAAAAGCTTATCGAATTCTGATTGTAGTGTTGATTTTATAATTTTAATGATGACAATTAAATATGCATAAGTATATGGGTTATTGCATAGGCTGACTTTATAACAAGTTGATTGAATAATTACTTTGTATGGGAGCCCAAAAGAAGTTTTACTGCAGGTTGAAGTATTACATATTATTCTAATATGTGATAATACAGGTTAATCTAATTTGCCACATGTTATAGTATTATATGGAAACTGATACAACTAGGGAATATCTTTATATATATGTTCTGCTGCTATATCTAAATATGTTTTGCTGTGAAGATCAATTCAAAATTGGAGCATTTTAAAGAGTTTGAAATCTGGTTTTGAATTCGAAATAAAAGGGTAACAGGTTGGTTTCTAAACCTTATCATTGATAATCCATATATTAGCTTGATTATCTTTTAATTAATATGGCTGAGATATATCTTTCGAACAAATATATGTTATCTGTTGTTATATATGTGTGTGTGTGTGTGTGTTTGTGTGTGTGTGTGGTTAGATGGGATATATCTTTCTAATATATATATTGCATGCCTAGTAAGCTTTTCAATTAGAGAATATTAAGGAAGTCATCTCTAAATAGAAGTCTATTTGCCATCATTTAAGGAATCTAATATTGCCGAGATTTATTTTAATATATGTTGATATATTGGTATATATATACCAATATATATGCTGAGTTTGGTTTAATTCGAATTTGAGTTGTCAAAAGAGTTTACTTTTATCATGCTAGAAGGTGACGTTCGATATTCCAAATATCTTTTAACGTTACAACTTAATATAATTTCTTTGAGGGTTTGTTATTATTTGTTTCATCTTGTTTAGCGCATATGTACACATATATAAAATACGCGTCATATTATTTTACATGTGAAACATGTTGTTTAATATATATATATTAGTAATTGTCCGTGCCTGAAGGCACGGCGTAACGAAAAATTAGATTTAAATTTAAAAAATACAACATTACCTAAAGACTCTTTGCTACCTAAAATAACTTAAAATCAGACATAACAATGATCATAATTCACCATACTACCACAATAATTAATACATACTCAATCATCAACACATATCCAACCACCAAAACATCAAGTTAGTCGCTACTAATTTCAAGAAATTTCGGCAAAGTTTATTTTAAAAATAGATATCCAGAAAAATCTAAACCTGTTTATAAAACTTATAATCATCAATACATATCCAAACCATGAAAACAACCATCATTTCATACCCAAAATCAACATAACCATGTATAATTAGTTAACTTTACAAAAGACGAAACACAAAAAATACACATATGCAGAAAATAGAGAAACAATTTCGTATTCTTTACAACTTACACCAAATATCCTTCGTATTTGAAATATAAAAATTATCGAAATATGTGAGTCAAAATAAAACAAATGAGCACACAAATTTGAATGTAGTATTGCAGGGGGGAGGGGGGGAATGATTTACATTGATATAAGTAAGAATTTAGAAATAATGTAACAATTTATCAATTTATTTAGGAAAAGATGTGGATTGAGGAATATTGCTAGATTTGGGATTATCCTTGCAAAGAGCAATTAAATTATACAAATCCATGTAATTTATCTTCCTAACAAACACATAGTATTTGCGAAATTCCCTATCATAATTTATGAACTAACAAAAAAAATACATTGAATAATTACCTCATGAAATTTTAATATATTTGCAAGTATAAAATCAAAGGTCAGAAAAGGCTACTAATTATACACCTTATACTGCAAGAAGATTTCCCTGAACAAAAATAATAGAACCAAACCTTAACCAAGTAAGAAGAAAAGCACTCTCAAAAGATTTTATCAAACTAAAAGGCTTTATTTCAAGCCATATGTAATTGGAACATTATAGGATTGAATTCATAATTCAAGTATGTTGATAGAATAACAAATTTTGAACATGCTATGACAATTTTGATCTCAGTATCAACCATTATTTCAATTGATCAAACTCTACCATACAATTACATATCATCAAGGATAAATTGACCAAAAAAGATCCATAGACCGCAAGGTAAATTAAAATCAGAGGGAAAAAATTCCCTTGAATGAAAAAAATCAACCACCAAAGTAAAAACAACTAATAAATACATAATTGCTACGCAGAACCCCAAGCTAATTCAAATAAATAGAAAGTTGTTTACATAGTTGAACTCTACAATAATCTTGGTCCAACTAAAAAAATCATATAAAAAATTTAATTAGAAAAAAAAGAGAGAACAAGTGCTTGTACATGTGTAATTAAGGTAAAAGAGAGTTGGGCTCAAACTTTGGCATAATAGCTCATGGCATATCTTGTTATCACTTTTAATTGTATATAATATAAGAAAAAAGAGGTTCCTTTCCCCTCTTAACAACCTTCAGCCCCCTTTTTCATTTCCCTTTCTTGTTCCAAATGAAGCTTAAAAGTACCACAATATGCAATCTACTTAAAATAAACTCCTCTTAAAACAAATGCTACTTCTAACGATTACTGAAGCTAATTAACAATTAATTAGAAATCCATCAAACTCTGGGATGAATTTTGATATATAGCTACTTCTAACATTTATTGAAATTAATTAATAATTAATTAGAAATTCATCAAACCCAGGGATTAATTTTGATATATAGCTAAAATTTAAGAACTGAAACCTTTGAAAGAACTCATTATTTATCCTAAATTAGCAACCCCTCTTTGGAACAACCCAGTTGATAGCATCTAGATCAAATAAACTCCTTTTCACATTAAGAGTCTTTATAGCACTTCCTCAAAATTAACTACCAGTTCACCAGAACAAAGATTCTATTTATAGAGATACTTAGAAAAAAATTTGAAGATATGAAACTCAATTAAAAAAAAGAAAAATTAAACCTTGAACAAAACCCATTTCTTGGAAAGCTGGTATTTCTTGGAGAGCTGCAACTTCCTCTTCCATCTCTTTCAATCTTTTTTTCATCTCACCCAATTCCTTCAACACAAATAAACACATTCATCAAATCATATACTTGATTAGGGATATTACATTAGAATCAACACTTGGGATTT